>CM062923.1:135351886-135951886 GCA_031878705.1 Tapirus indicus
ACTATACTTATTGTCCTCTCTATTAGAATGTTGGTTCCAGGATGGTAGGGATTTTAGTCTGTTTTGGATCTTAGCCCGCGGGAGAGAGTCATACACAATAGGTCCTCAATAACTCTTTGTTGAGTGAACACACGGGTGGGAATATGTAACCAATACAAACATACTTTTGCAAGCCTGCTAACACAGAGAACGGAGGACAGAAAAACTCAGGCCAGAAAAAGATTATTCTAATTCTGATCTTTTCTCAATTTTTAATTAGAATATTCCTTTCCTATCTGATCATGTCTTGATGTCAAATGCTTCCCTGAGATAAAACCCATTTCAGTAACTTCAACAAAGCTTAGTATTGATAGGTTCTTGACTTTTCTATAGGGGCTAGCCAGGCAGAAAAGTGCTGGAAAACATCCTGGAACTTTTCTCTTCCCCAGAATAACCCAAGCCAGAATGGTATTCCCATACCTCATTTAAAATAGATGTAGTTTTTTTCTGGTTAAAAACATATTCTATAGATATAGTTCAAATAAAATTTCTGTACATAGTCTATATTAATTTTACACCTCCCATATAATAAAATAAATCACATTTTCATCAATGTCCTTTCTTGTCAGTACACCACTCTGCCCAACCTCTCTTTGGTCTGAGGCCAGCCCATTTCATAGCCAACATTAAAAGAACAGTACAAAAGGGAAAAACAATGGATTTACTGTTTATCAGGTGTGATGTCATGTAGCTAAATGTTAATTTTCTCACCTTCTTCTCTAATTTCCCATCTCCATGGGAAATGGGAGAGAGGAGATGGGAAAAGATAGCGGTAGGGGGACAATCTATGCTAAAGTCAAACATAATTGCTCATGGCCCAATAACAATCATTTTCTCTCCCACCATTCCTTCATGGTACTATGTTGTCCAACTTACCAGTTCCCTTCCTCATAGTAAAAACTATTGTGGGAGCAGATCACTATGAGAATATAGTTGAGCTGTGGAATTTCTTATAGCTAATACTTTTATTTTTTTAATTTATGAGAAAATGTAGGTATTGTATCAAATTGGTGTATATATTTTGAACTCTAGTTTAATGTTATTTATTAACATTGCTAACAATTCATTAAATTTAAACATTAAATTCAAACTTTAAAAATTCTAATAATTCAGTCTAATACTAACGAAGAAGGATGGCAGTGGGAGCATGATCTGGAATTTTCTTTTTCTTCGGTTCTTTCACTCATTCAGCAAATATTAATTGAGCACCTATTGTGGACCAGGCACATGCTAGCAGTTGGAGATAAGCTGTAAACACCACGAGATCCTGGCCCAGGCAGCTTCTTTTATTGAAGGCACCTGCATGAATTCTTGGGTTCAAACTTTACATCTTCCAAACCACTTTCCTCCCCTGCATTCAAAAGTAAACTTGCTCTAAGAAGTCTGCACCTCTTACAGAAACTTCTTAATGTGCGATTAGGCAGTGGCTCATGAGAGCATTCATCTGAACATCAGTCATCATCCAGTCACACTTCAGTAAATAAACACCATTGAGAAAAGAAATGTATTAGCCAAGTCCTGGAAGGCGGTGGGGGTCAGGGGTGGGGTTCCGGCGACGGTGGGAGGAAAGGCAGGGGTGCCTAGGCTTGAGGAGCAAATTTGGAAGGTAGGCTGCGGCCAACATACACATTTACCAATGAAATCATTGACTTAATCATGTCCCCATGAAATTGCTCTCAGAGCTTGAAAGAAAGTTAAAAGGAAGCAAGAACTGGCTTGAATTTTGAGAGTGCATTTTGCCTCGGTTGCCCACTCCCAGTCAAACAGAGCATCCCCAGAGGGTACAGGCAGGCGCTCGCGTTCCGGCTAAGTTTGAGCCTAGCCGGCCGCCGGCCGCCGTCACGTGCCGGCGCCGCGGCGCGGGGACCGATGAGGGCGCTCTGCCAGGGGCCGGGCAGGAAGGGAGGCGCCGCCGTGCCATTCTTAAAGGGGCCAGCGGGAAGGCGCGAGGCTGCCGACGGCCGGAAGGAAAATGGTGAGCTGCCGCCGGGGAGGGCGGGGGCCGAAGGGCTGGGCCAGCCCGCCGGGCTTTCCTGTTTGCCGCAGCCGGCCGGCGGCGACAGCGCCCGGGGTGGGTTGGCGGCCGCTTCCGCTCCAGCTGCCGCTCGGTGCCCCGGCCAGACTCGGCCTCTGCCTCCGCCGCCGCCCCGCCTCCGGGCGGCCCGGGGTCGACCCGCCCAGCGGGCCCTGGACAAGGGTGCGGCCCGTGGGGGTGCGTGTCCTCGCCGGGCCTTCTGGGTGGACGTTCCAGCTCCAGAGCGAAGGGTCGGAGGGGCGCGGGGCTGGCGAACGGAGGGCCTCCCCAGACGCCGCATTCTCCGCCAGGGCTCGGGCCAGGCCCGAGGGGCCGGCAGGCGCCCAGCACCTTCCGCCTGGTGGCCTCTGCGGGGAGGGCTCGAATTCTGCCTCCGGTCTCCCGGCGTGGCCTTAGCTTCTCCTTCCCCGGCCCGCCTCTAAGGATTTTTCCTTATCCTTGCTTTCTTCGAGTTACGGTAGTAATCCGACCCAAGGCTTTGGTGCTTGGCATTACAGTGATGGTCAAAAGCATTAGTTTGGCTTGGTCTGTGGCTTCCGTTGTCGTATGGGTTGGACCCTACGCTCAAAAGTAAAGTGGAGAATTAATTCCCCAGGAAGGTTTTTTAAAATATGCTCGTTTCTTTAATTAGAAACAAAACGCAACCCCCAACCTCCACTGTCCTATCTCTGATCTCCCACTCATTACTCAACCCACCTCCATCGAATAGATCTTGTCATGGTCACTAAATCCAAGCGACTCGCTTCAATTCTCATCTTTCCTGACCTTTCAGCTGCGTTCCGGGGGTTTGACC
The DNA here is from genome assembly GCA_031878705.1 of Tapirus indicus. NCBI lineage: Eukaryota > Metazoa > Chordata > Mammalia > Perissodactyla > Tapiridae > Tapirus > Tapirus indicus. The sequence continues at coordinate 135,354,754 of CM062923.1, forward strand.
ACTCTCTCCTTTTTGACGTATTCTCTTTCCCCGTGCTTCCTCCTTGGCTTCTGGGATACAGAATTCCTGGTTTTCCTCCTCCCGTTGGTCCATCTGTGTCCCAAGCAGACTTTTCTCCTTCCCTGGACATCACACGTGGGAGTCCTAAACTCCATCCTAATCCTTCGTTTTCCATTCTATATTCTCTCTTCATCCTTTCTTACCTACACTCATAGCTTCAATTACCACCTACCTGTGTGTAGATAACTTGTGAATTTGTATCAAAGACTTTGCTTCTCAGATCCAGTTCAGATCTTTATATTCTACCACTTAGTTAACATCCCTGGGAAGCTTTTCTCCACTTGGGTGCCTCAAGCGGTCTCATTTTGTCCAAAATAGAACTAATGCTCTTTCCTCTCAAAGCCGGTCTTCCTCAGTGTTCCTTAACTTAGCGAAAGGTAGCACCATTTAGTCTGTTACACAGGTGAGAAAAGCCTAGGAGTCATCTTGGTAACCCTTTTTGCTAACCCACCTACCCCTTTCCCAGTATCCAATCTGTCACCAGCTCCTTGGTAGTGATTAAGAGAGTGGGCTGGAGGTCAGGCTGGAGGTCAGGCTGCCTAGTTTGAATCCTGGCTCCACTAGTTGCCTAACTTTGGGGAAGATACTTAACTTCTGTAAGCCTTAGTTTATTGCAAAATGGGGATAGTAATAGTACCCATCTCATGGGTTTATTTAGAGCATGAAGGGTGATTCGTGTAAAGGACAGCACAGTGTTTCTCTCATAGTGTTTAGTACATGTCAGCTATTACTAGCTGGGTTCACCTACTTCTCGTTATCCTCATCATCCTGTCTAAGCTAATTTTCATATCTCACCTGGACTAGTCTTGCCAGTTAACTAGTCTTGCTCTATTCATCCTGATTCTCTGCTGGTTTCCCCCTTGCAAATCTAATCATGTTTCCCATCGACACCCTGTTTAAAACACTTTAATGGCTTCCCATTGCTCATGAGATAGAGATTAAAATACTTAACATGACACCCTGTGCCCTATGTGGTCCAGCCCCGGCCATCCTCCTCTCGTACCATGTTCCTGCTTATTCTCTGTGCTAAGTCACACTGACCTTTCATTCTCTTGGATGTGCCATGCTCACTTTAATCAAAGGGTCTTTGCACAGGCCATTTTGGTCCTTCAGATGCCTTTTCCAGGGACGCCTCCTGTGGCCGTGCTGTGTTTCACTAGTCATAGGTTCTCATAGCCTCTTCTGTCTCCTTCCGAGCTCTTCCCACAGGTGCGAGTGTACATTTTTTTCCCCTGATCCTTCTGATGTAGGTCTGTTCTCTACTATCAATTCCTTAACACAGGCCCATGTTTATTTATTTGTTTACTTTATCTGATTATATCTTTAGCACTTAGCACGGTGCTGGCGCTCATTAAATGCTCGTTGTATCGATATATCAGTAAATGAACTCTCTACTTAACTTTGTTAATATTTACTATATAGAGTTGTTTTAAGGGCATTATACTCATTCTTAAATGTTTCTACTAATTGTAAGCAATTAGAGTTGGCTGAGCTTGAGTCCTTTTTCTTGTTGGGAGGAGTTTTTGGCTTTATTGTGATATTGGGAGAGTTGAAAACGCAAAAAAAGAGCTAGATAAATTAATGCACAGCATATTTTTCACTTAGTTTCTGATCCTTAGAATGTCAGAATTGCCCAAGCAGCTCTGGGTATCAGAGCTGGAAGATAAGACTTTCATGATAGGTCTTTGCCTGAACAGAAATCTAAAATATTTATTAGTTTCACTTATGGGTTCTACCTTTGGTCAAAGAGACAATGGAAATTCTAGTTTTCTAATTTCTATGTCTTTCTTAAAAGATAGAAAAAAGTGGACTAAGGTTGAATACTGTCTTCAGGAAGCTCCATATGACTTAGCATCTCATTCTCTAAAGACAACTAAGAGGATGGATGTACATGACTCCTACAGGAGGCTTATTTATCGGATAGTACCTATTGGTGGGATGTACTTTCTAATTGTATTATAGCATATCCTATTACACCTTAAATATTACCAGTGTTCTGAATTTAAGGGACAATTTAAAATTGATAGCCATTTCCCACTTTAACATATGTTCTCATTTACCCAACATAGGGTCAAAAAAAGGGTTTCATTAAATTTTTATTTTAACTTAAAATTGGAAGCCTTAATCCTTTTGGGTTATAATGAGACATATGTATTAGCATTGGTCTCAGAACTGTTCTAATTTTCTTGAAAAAGGAGGGGAAAACCTATATATGAAAAGAGACCAAAATACGTGGACCTTGTTTAGAACCTGACGCAGTCAAACTAACTGTAAAAATAAATAAATAAAACAGGGAAATATGAGTTCTATTTGAATATTTGAGACTGGAATTGTTAATTTTTTTCGGTGAGATGTTATTGTCCTTATATTTTTAATGGCACATACTGTTGTTTTAATGATACACACTAAAATATTTGCAGTTGAAATGATTTCTGGCCTTTTGTGTGACAATCCATGGGGCAGTATTGAGGGTGTTGGATGAAATAAAATTGGCTGTGTGTTGATAATGGTTGAAGCTGAGTGATAGATGCATAGAGATTCACTATACTATCCTCTACTTTTGTATGTGTTTAGTTTTACACATTAAAAAAAGAGAAAAAAAGATTTCCATCCTCTTGCTTGCAATCAGTAATACATTTGCACCACTAGGAAGAGAGTGATTTTGATCATTTCCTTGCCAGATTTCTGGGAAGGAGTCTCTAATATTTTTTCATAATTTGTAAAAGGTTCTAGTTTTATCTGGTTTTGCTTTCATAATTCTTAATAGCTCCTTTTTAATTTTATCCCCGTAGTCATTTAATTAAGATATAAAATTTTAGTGGTCTTTATTCTTTGGTGTATTTTTCATACTTTTGTTCATTTATACTTTTTTTCATCATTATGAGACCCCAAAATGAATCAACATCTTATTAATTCTAAGTACAATAAGATAATTATTCTGTTCTTCCTGCATAGTGCAAAAATATTATATTTTCTAACAGCAGACAGTGATCCTTGACTTTTCCCATATCCTTCCCTTCCCCTCCAGTTCTGATGAAATTGCACATTATTATGTGTCTGGTTCTTTGAAATATTTATTAGCCAAAGAGAAACTTAAAGTATGCCCAACATATAAGATGAACAAATGTGTATAATTAAACAGTGTAGATACAAAGAGTAGTAGATTTAAAAGCTCTTTAAGTGTTCGCGTGTTTCACATTATGCTCTCACATAATTGTGACATTTGTAGATGTCAGTATACTTCTAAGGATATTAGGTTTTATTACTTTAACATGTACATATATTGAAGTCATGGCGTTTTATACATGATTTATTTTATTTTCTAGAGTGAGTCTTTGGTGGTTTGTGATGTTGCTGAAGATTTAGTGGAAAAGCTGAGAAAGTTTCGTTTTCGCAAAGAAACGAACAATGCTGCCATTATAAGTAAGCTAAATGTGATTTGCTCAGTTACGTGGTCTTGGTTTGTTTTTATCTTATAGCTACATTGAATAAACTTTAGAACCTTTAGAAAGTAATTTTCCTCCTCCTATTTTTACCCCCCCTTAGGTCATTTAGAAATAAGTTACAACTAATATCACAGAACAAAGGTGGAGTGTCCTACCTCCCCCATAGTCCTTCTCTCAGCTGCTCTCACAGCTCTGGAGAAGACAGTCTTCTTGATCGTAGGTAGTGACCCATCCAGCTCCATCCTGTACCTTCTCAGGGGACTGAAGATAGGCTGGCCATTCATCCTCAAACAGAAACGGCCTACAATGGTCAAGTTCAGCATTGCGTTCAAATGATTTGGGATCTTATTTCAACTCAAGACTTGAACTCTAGTTTCATGGAGAGTACTTTTTAAGTGTTACTTCTGACAGTGGAAAGAATGATTTGCATATTGCTTCTTCCACTGTGAGTTGTATCTGATGTTATGCAGATTTCTTTTATATTCGTAGGTGATATTTAATATGTGGGTGGTGATTTAGATAGATGAAGGAAGGGTGAGGGGGTGAAAATGTCAAACTCTATAGACTATGCTTAACAAGAGATGCATCTGGCAGGTGTGAATTAATGTGGTGACAACTTGTGGTGAATTCTGGTTCTTTACAAATAAATACTACAGTGTAGGTATACAGTTATTAAAAGTGAAAATGTGTGTCGGTGCCATTTTGTCATAAAAGATGAATCACAGGATGTACTATGAAATTAGTGCAAAACCAAAAATGGCCAACTTTTCGGAGTAAGGGAAAAGAATAGAGGCATTGATTATCTAAAAATATTTCGTTTTGGCTTTGGATTATGTTACATATATTTGCATATAGATATCACTGCTATTTGGTAATACACTTTCTCAGAATAATCATACTGTACCATGAAGTCCTGGCTCCGGAGAAACTGGGACTCTGGCGGTTGTTCTATCCTGACCCCTGGTCCACTTTCCCCTTGCAGTTCTGTGTTACATAGACCAGTCTCAATCACAGTCACCTTTTCAGACTGCTCTTATTATCTAAGAAGTTGCATTTGAGTTACAAAGTTCTTCATATATACAGTAAATGTAAGGAGTTGACATAAAGTTCTAAATAGCACATTAGGTGCTGGGAATTGTGGGTAAAAGCTTTTAAATGCTGACTGCTTGAGAAGCAAAGCTAGCTAATAGACCATAAACTAGAACTGCGAATGAGTTTTATACTTGTGTTTCTGATGTTTTGCAAAGAGCTGAGACTCTGTGGGTTGGGTGGATCAAGGTCATGTTAGAATCACAGTTTACTCAGACTATGTTTTTATTTTAGTGAAGATTGATAAGGATAAACGCCTGGTGGTGCTGGATGAAGAACTTGAGGTTTGTTTGATCAGCTGAATACAATTTTATAGTTAAGCAATAATTTTTGCCCAAGATGCTATATTAGTTACATGTACTTCTAAAAATGGGTTCTAAACCTTTAAATACCGGCTCATTATGCATGAAAAGCATGTGCTAATTTTTGCATAATGCACTGTCTTGCTAATTTAATCACCTTCCTTAAAAAATTAATGAAATCCAGTGTAATAAGTGGTAGAAGTTAGGGTTATATGTCCAGTAAAAACTGAGTCGACTTTATAACTTGCTTGGCCTGTAATTAAAAACTAAAACCCTATAACCTAAGTATTTACTTTGTCAAATTAAGTAACTAATTTGGAGTGAAAAGAAATGAACTTTTTTCCTCTAAATGAGACAGTGTTGTTTCCTCTGAGGGGTTGGCTTATCTCAGTATTTCTTGACCTTTGGAACATGAGCAAGACTGTTCGTGCCTCTCAGCCCCGGGTTTAGTTAATGAACGGAACTAAACTGAGTGGGCTGGAGTGGGCTTTCATTGGGTTGAGGGTTTAGTAACCTCAGCTTATATACAATTTCGTAAAATAAAATTTTATGTTGGGTATGGTTATGAGTTTAGACCTGTTACTAGAATGGGTGCTCAGTATATCTCTTAAGGATTTATGACTAAGAAAATGTTTAAAAGTTGTTTTTCTTTATGGTACCAGGGCATTTCACCAGATGAACTTAAAGATGAATTACCTGAACGACAACCTCGATATCCTTTTCTTAGTGCTTTTAAAAAGATTTGTTTTCTTTAGTGGTCAGAATTTTATTTATGAAATTCATTTCTTCAACTTTTAAAAGACATATTTTATAAAATTTTCTTCTATACCATGATCACAACCAGGTTAAAATATGTATGCACATATTGGACTAAGAAGAATGAAAGTTGATGTGTTAGTGGGATGAATTATTTCCTTTTTAAAAAATTCCTTTTATTATGTGCTTACAATAAAAATTGAGAAACAAAAAATCCATATTAAATCCCTACTTGTAATAAATTCATTTTTGAGAAATAATATGATTGTATAACTTCTCTTTGGGGCCCATTTATACATTTGTGGAAGGACAATGAACAGTAAAGGTGTGACCTAAATGGATAGGTTAGAAATTTACCACTCACTAACTCCCCACGTGTGTATTTTTTTTCAGAACTTTGTTGGTAAGTACTTGTCTCAAATAGAGGAGTAATTTTAGTTTCTTTAACTTGAGAAAAACCTTCATTGTGTATAGTTATAAATATCAACATGATGATGGAAGAGTTTCGTATCCTCTATGCTTTATTTTCTCCAGTCCTGTTGGTAAGTGAATTTCTTTAAATAGTGCAAATTTGGTTCTGATCTAATTAATTAAGCTACTTTTATACTAGACACATTTTATGTTTGTTTTAAAGATGAAAAGTGTTGAATAAACCTGAATTGAGGTGTGTGTGCACACGCATGCACAGGTGAATGCATCCATTGAAGTAAGTTCCTATAAAGCACTGTCTCTTAGAATTTGCTTATTTTCTTAGGATAAATCCCATACAGATTTATCAGATCATACACACATTTTAAGGAACTTGAAATGTAATGACATTTTAAAATATCAAAAGTACATTTTCATCTGTATTTTTGTTTATAAATATGTGAACTTTGTGTATAATCATGATTTACATTTGTGTTTATCTTTAGTAATTACCAATGATACGCCTATAATCTTGAGAATTGTCCCAGAGTAGCATACATTGGATATTAAAATGGCTTATTGGTATTTAAGGTATCTGTTATCAGAACTCCCACTACCACCCAGTTTAAGCCCACAATAAAGTCTCTACTCACTGAACTCTTCTCTAAACTTTATTATTTGTAGCATTTACTTAGCACTTAAAATATACTGTGCTATATTTTTAACTTAATTTGTAAGCAGACTGTAACTTTTTTGAGGCAGATCTGCCCACCATCCCAAACCTTATATATGTTAGGCATCCATAAAATTGATCTTGATATTTAATGTCAGAATTTAATGCTGAAAAGTTTTTAAGTGTTTGCAAGTCTCTAAAAGTCAAGATCTACAGAGGTCTAGCTTCATTTATTTTTGCTGACCTAATGCTTATTTGTTTATAATTTAGCTATATCTCTTTGTGCAGGCAGTATGCAATATAAGACTCAGCATACAGTCCACACACATTAAGTCTGAAGTTTTTGTAAACTCGATAGCTTAGGAAATCCTAAAAGTGTCATTTTTTAAAAGTAAATAGTGCAAACCCATCACTTTTTCAAAATCTAAGTCTCGTTTCTACACTAATCTCTCTTTTCCAGGATGTAAGCCTGAACAACAAATGATGTATGCTGGGAGTAAGAATAAGTTAGTGCAAACAGCCGAACTAACCAAGGTGGTATTTATATTTGACTTGCTTGTTGAGATGATATTTTCCCGTAGTATATAGAGCAAATACCTAAAATAATCTGCAGAGTTAAGTATTTTTATGCAGGTGAAAGTTATTTAGAACAGAGCAGTAAGTCAAAGCTTTTCATTAGTTGGAAATAGAATGATAGAAATCTGTAACCAAAAGTGTGTTTTTTTAATGGGAATTATGTTGATTAGAATGCTTAAGAATGTAGGCAGCTTTAGAAAAGCCACTGTAACTATTCAATCAACTGAGAGTTCTTTATCTTCCATAATGTGATTTCTAATAGATAAAAGTCAGCACTGAAGCTTCTCTGAGCCCTTTCCCATAGGCTAAATGAACCAGATTCTGGGCAGGAATTCCATATTATGCAGTTAACTGTATTTTTCCGGTTATCTAAAATTAAGTTGTTAAGAATACTTATTAGTATTAGCTTTATTAAGCTAGAGCATTCTGTTTTATATGAGACCCTTCCTTAAAGATTTAACATATCCCCGTTGTTTTATGGTATTTTTGAAGGTTAAAGCTAAAAGGGGTACTTGCTCTCAAACTATTTAACATCCACATATTAGTTTGAGTTGGAAAAGTATATAAATTTAAGGTTTTGAAATAGAATATTACATTACTGAAATGGTATTAAATAATACTTCCTTTCAGGTTTTATTTTAAGGACAGCATTGGTGTTTTCCCCTTGGGTGCTTAATTATCAACCCAGGGGATGTCTTTAAGTGCCCTGTGCTTTTTCCCTTTAGCCCATATGATTGTCACTGACACCAGCAATTTATAGACACTACTTTTTCTCGTTTGTACCGTAGGAACACCCTGAAGTTTCTCTAAGGGTATGGGTGGTTAAGAATGAATTCTGTTAACAGCCCCATGTCTGTTCTACTCCTGGGCGCGCCCGCAAGTGCTGGAATTAAGGCTTTACAATTTACAAGTTACTTTTACAAATAATCCAATTGAATCCTCATCACAACCATGTGGGGTTGATGGTGGCATTCTTATTCTGTAGGTGGGAAAACTGAGGTTCAGAGGATGAATGACATGCCCAGGCTTGCGTAATAGTAAATGACAGAGCTAGGATTCAAACTCACATCTTGCCTCCAGTCACATCCTTTCTGCCATATTACATTTTCTCTCTATAGCCATTATACTTTATGGGCGTGTGTGTGTGCAAATTCTTGTTGGAGATTTGTGCCTGTGGACCTCTAGTCGATCCTTATCAAAACAATCTACAGCTAATATTTTCTCCAACTATGGAGGACCAGCATATGTTCTTCCAGTTCCTAACTAACTGTATTGATTTTAGTTGTGTATATCTGGGGTGTGTCTTTTAGTGGGTAAGAGTTACAGAATTGCTCTTTTAGAATATTTGTAGACTTGTGCTTTTAAGAGAGTTTTGGTTTAATGCCATCTTGATTGCTAAACTTTGGAAACTGAACACTTAACACTTAAAAATAGTAAAGTACCTCCCAAAAGGTATATCTGATTTACACAGATAAGTGATGACCAATATGAAAGGAAGGAGAATTTGGTATTTAATACTCAAATGTATAATTTGTTTGATTTTTTTTGTGTGTGAGTATGAGTATGACCTAAGTTTTTTTTCTTAAGGTATTCGAAATAAGAAATACCGAAGACCTAACTGAAGAATGGTTACGTGAGAAACTTGGATTTTTCCATTAATGTGAACTTCTGTGTTTCTGAAGTATTTATGTATTAACCTGACCATACTGGAACCAGACATAAATACTTATTTATGCCTAAAAATGCACTGTTACTTACAGTTTGTTTCCTGCAGTAAAGAAAAATTCTTCATTTGTTCAAAGTTTGAACATAGAGGAAATCATCTTCATAGTAATGAAACTTTGTAAAATGTTTCCTTATATTTGTATTTGTTAGGTGGACTGCTTTTCTCCAGGGACTTTTTGCACTCTTGTGACTAATTTCTATAACTTATGGTTCAGAATTTGTTACTATTTACAGACACCATTGGAAAGTGGGTATTAGATTGTGATAGACAACAGTTGCCTCCTTTTGACAAATATTGGATATTAGCAGTTTATATTTGAAAATAACATATTATCACTTGTCAAATCTTTGAAATTAATTTGGGTAAAGGACTTGAGTGACCCAATTTTGAGCCAGGAATAATAATTTACCGTAGTGTAACCTGCATTACAAGTACATTTTTTATCAATTCCATGCCTTCTTCTGTTTCCTGTATCTTTTTAATCAAGTCCAGAAACTTTGTTCATCAGTTGCTCATTCTTAAGGTCTGTGAGTTAGATTTTATAATAAAGTTTTGACTATTAGGTTTTCTTCTTATGGAAAGTAGCATTTAGTCTTAGAAATTAATGGGTTGTGACTAATCAAGGGCTTCATTCCTGGTGTGTCATTTCTAGATAGTTTTGAATCTGGTTAATCACACTTTATTTATAAAGCACCTCTTAATATTGTCCTGTGAACACTAATTATTTTAAATGTGTTAATACTGTGCCTTTGATTTGTTAGCTGTGAAGTTAGTTTAAGACCACACTGCCAGTATTCCAGATTTGGTGAAATTAACACTTTTGTAAAGGGTCCAATTAAAACCATTTTCTAATATGTGTATCTGAAATTTGTAATAAAACCAACTTCATATTTTTAAGATTCCAACTATCTGCTTGCATTGGTGAATACATGGCAGTTGAGAGTTATAATTTTGGGTATATTTGTGATTAGTTTTGTGCCATAGGAAAAATTACTTAATTTAAAACCTTGGCCATAGTTAGTAACATTAACACACAAGAAATGGCATCTTATATCCTCAATTTCAGAAGATATTCTAAACTGGACACCTGTCTTATTAGATGACGGCATTCTTGGCATAAAGCAAGGATTCTAATATACAGTGTACTTTAAAACATATAACTAACTGTTGAACGTTAATTTGACAAGAGGTCTTGAGACTCTAAAGACTAACCAGATTTGGTGAGTGAGTTCTTATATTAAGAATATCTTAGTCATTTCAAAAATAGCAAAGGCATTTTTTAATCTTGGCATTCATCTGTTCTTTGCATTTTTTTTTTGAGATTTTTGTGCCAACTTTAATGAAGAGGTAAAGATAGTTGAAATTTTCACTATATTGAATAGAGCATCTTCTGTTCTCAACCCTGTTTGGCTTCACTAATCTAGAAAACAGGAAGCAATAGGAAGTTAGTTGGAGATGAGGAAGTGCTAGCGTGGTTATTTGTTTTGGTTAATGAATGGGAAGGATCCTTTATTCTAATTTTCAGAGAGAGAAAAAACTTCACCCAGGAAGTTTAAGAATTAAACAGCTATTTTGATGTTGAAGAATAACGCTTATAATTCTGCAGAAATGCAAATGTAATCTAAGTGAATGGAGAGTGTTTTTAATGTTTTTGAATGAAGGAAATGAGATTTTGTTTCACCTGGTTCGCAGCAATAAGAGAAACTAGTGCTGCAAGAATGTATTTTTTAATGAGGTTCCTTCCTTCTTTTGTCTTGCACATTTTAGGTTTGTTTTTTCTTTTAATTTGGAAGTCCTCCATAATGGCAGATGATACTGACCTTCCATATATAAAGCTCTTAGTTCCCCTGTTCTCTAACAGGGGCAGAGGGCTGTGATAAACCATGCTTTTTTGAGCTTGTCTGCTCCTTCTCAATAACATGTATTTTGCAAGACGATAGATTGAAGTTAGTAGATCAGTAGAACTTTTCTTTACTCCCTCTGTCCTATAGGGAGATTTACAAATCACATGATCTAGACTGCTCTCAGATTTTTATATAAAATTCTCTTTCTTCTAACCAAATTTTGCATTGTTCTTTTCAAGTACATTTCCTATTTGGTCTCTTTTTCTGCCTTCTCTCAGATAGTAACTCCAGATTTCATAATTCCAGTTTTTACATTCCATATCTTTCTGGTACAACCATTCCCATTCAGCCTTAAATCTTACTCTTTCCTTTTTGGCAGCAGCTTTATTCCTGGGAACCTCCTTCATGGTCTTCTAAGTCAGCATTAGTTTTGAAATTGTTGGCCTTGCATTAGTTCTGTATAGCATCTAATGTTGTCAAAATAGAACCAACTAGTAATCACAGCATGTTTTAGTATGGTTTTTGTGGCAACGTAAATAACATGAAGAAAGCTGTTCTCAGGTTACTGTGCTGGAATTCCAAAATGTCAGAGTTTTGAACAGTATTCACTTTGTTCTGGTATTGAAGCAATTATGTTAGGAAAAAAGTTGGTTGACTGACTGTTTTTGTTTAATTGACTTCTGAAATAAATGTTCAAATTGTCTATGTCTAAAAAGTTTACTAAATGCCTAGTGCAGTTAAACATACTCTTGTTTAAGAGGGTGTTGCTAAATTTTTTATTGTCATTACTAAATAATCTTTGTAGCAAAATGGCTGTCAGCACTTTTCTCTCCCCTTTTATCTCCTATTTTCAGGAGTCAAACGTAGCCATAAATTGTATCCTGGTCTGATAGTTTAACTAAAAATTTCCGGTTAGAGGAGTTTATTGCCAAATTAAATTTGGCTGTCTTTATTCCCCACCCATATACATAGTAAGGAAGGCATACTTAAAAAATGTTTGGACTACTTTAAAACCTGAGCAATTAATCATTAATCCATAATGTGGACTGGTGATGATATTTTCATAAGAGTTTAAATGCTGATATTTGGTGGAAGTAGAGAGTAACTCGTATTCTGTCAATTCAGATGTTCTCAGTACGGTTGCTTTCCGTATTTGTTCAATATGCTGATAATACTGGAATCTCTAGATTGAGCCTTTACAAGTTATGTGAAGAAGTGTTCAAACATTTCTGGACAAATCTTATTTTGTATTTCTAGAAGAATGTAAATCCTCTAGGCCACTTAACACCAATGGTCCCAAGTTGAATATTCTTGAGAAATTTGTTTTCTATTATGCCATCTGACATTTCAAATCAGTGATCATGTTCTTGTAATATTTAAAACAACTATGTTAAGGCTGTGATGGAAACTGTGTTTTCTTGCTTTTTGGAATATAATGCATACATGTATATTACTTGAGTATTGTTTGCGATTACTAACATGCCAGGGCAGTTCCCGCTGATTTAGATGGTCCAATAGAATCTCATTCAGGAGGCTTGAAACATTAATGATTTAGTCTTGTGAATTTTAAGTTCCCTGTCATCGTTGAACAAAATCAGTAACTGGCACAACTTCTTAAGCTGTGATTTCAGTGTCTGCTAGTTCATATTGCATGTTTATTTTGGACAGTCTGCTTTTAAGCATGGTGCTTGTACTGGTTTAAATAAAATGTTAACATGAAAGGACTTCTAGCTTTTCCTTTTTTGCTCGCCTCCTCTCTCTTTGGAGTTACTATTACCTGCTTGGCTCAATTGTGGCATTTGTGTGAGCCACACAGATTCAGCAGTTTACTTTATCTGGAAAAACTGAGAGGCAAAATAAACAGGAATCACTTGGCAATACAGGATTGGGGGAGGGAAAATATGAGATTATAAAAATTTCTAAAACTTGGTCCAATGCTAAATGTTTGGTTTATAGAAGCAGAGGGTATTATTTCAAATGCTGAACCCTTGCTATCAAAGGGAAAACTAGAACAGGGGCTGTGTACTTTCTAAGAAATCAAATTGAAGCTTCTTTTGTTGAATATAGTTTATCACTATTTATTAAACATCTATTGAAAGCTCATCCTGCCCCTGTTATAGACATGGTGTGTGTTTCAGAGGTATCTGTTGAATGAATGCAAATCACCAATACTTACATAGTTTTTAGAGTCTACCATGCACTTCTTGTAATTGAACATGTAGTAGGAGCCACAATTTGTTTATGGTTGTGAAAGGAGTTTATGCCTTCCTGTCTTCGAGAATCTCACAAGGAGAATTGGCCAGAGTGTGGAAACATGTCTTCCTTGTCTCAGGTTTGGCCATTTAGCTACTCAGCCAGCTCCTAAGTTTTTCCACCTTCGTCTTTTTGTCCCTTTTACTTTTCAGCAGCAAAAAGCATTTGTAACCCCTTAACTTCACAGCATGGGCCCACTCTCATTTGCCTGAGGGCACACCCTGAATGGATATTGTACCCTTGTGCAGTATATTTTTAGCTATGTTGGGGAGCCAGTGAGAATAAAGATACTCTTGCAAAGCATCTGGGAGTTTTCACACAGTTCTCTTATCCTTTACTTGAGATCTGCCCCTAGACTACATGAAAGCTCCCTACTGAGGTAACCTTTTCCAGTTAGAGGAAAGAAAAAGCTGAGTGCTTAGGTTGCCTCTAAAAGCCACCCTGTAGTGCCTGGACAAAGCAGGGGGAGGGTGTGTGTGTGTCACTGCCACTCTTACCTACACAATGAAGTGTGGATTCTCTTTCCCTGGAATTGAAGGCCCGGTTGGTATTTTGGCCCGTTCCGTACCTATAATGGACAGCCAAGCACAAATGAGCCACAGCCCTTTGTTAGGTAGAAATGCCCCAACCCCTACTCGTTGCTGAAGGGGCAAGCCGTTGGGCAACTGCGATTTGTCCCACAGGGCTGAGCCATCCTGTCTTCAGCCACTCCCCACCCTTAATGCGCATAGGATCTCCAGCCCCCACTGGTGGGACTGAGGGCAGCCAGTCTGTATGATGCTGCCGGATGGGTTCCAGAGTGAGCTGGGCTGGTCTTTCCCAGAGTACCCTCTTGGTACTCTCGTTCAATTCCGGACGGTGGGAACATGATCTCATTCTCTTGAATGAAGCAGTTAGCAGTGGGAGCTGAACCTGGAGGAATACCGTTAGATGGAGATGAGGCCATGTGCACTCTACAGAGCAGGAGGAAAGAAAATGCCAGCAGGGGTGATTTTGAATGAAGCACATGCAGAGAGGAGCTGAATCACATGAAAGATGGAGCCCCAGATTGAAGAGCCACACTCCTGCCTTTTAGGTTCCTAGAGCTTCCATGGCTCTAGGGCCATCCTCAGAGGCCCATCTTTGTGAGGCCCGGCTGGTCAGCTTTTCCCGGGTGCCTCTGCGCATCTGTCTTTACCAGAAATTCTCCCTTATTTAAGTTAATATGGACATGTCTGTTTACATGCAAACAAAAGTGCCTAACTATAGTACTACCTTTGGGTTCATCTGTCACTATTCCCTGCAGTGACACTAACTTAAGCCTCACCGAACAACCTTCGTGTATACAAACATGCTCTGGGCTCGTCTGCCATCAACAGAAACACCTCCCCATGATGCTGCTGCCGCCAGAACCAAACTTCAAAAATCACCTCAAATGTCATTTAAACCATCCAGCCTGTTTGTTGAACTAAATATCTTCTTAAAAAACACACAAAACTTTTACTAAATGACTAATATCATTAGCGAAACATTGAAAAATACAAATAAGCAAAAGGAAGAAAAATTCTACTACTCCAACAAATCTATTGTGACATTTTTGGTTATCTCTTTCTCTGTATGGGGAGGAATTCTCTGGCCCCATAGTTTTTCTGGTCTCTCTTAAGAATTATGGAATTACACTCTTTCTTTCAGGTAATAAAAATTTCAATCTAGTCTAATGTCAAAATTTCAGTATCTTATTTTCCTTAAAGCTCCCTCTCTTCCCGCCTTTCTTTCCCCCACTCCACCTCCTTCAAGCATGCTTCAGGCTGAGAAACCCACCGTGGGGTGGAACGGGGTGTATTCTGTCCCTCATTATTGCCCTTTCTTGCTCCCCCGTTCACTAGTCCTGGGCCCTCTGGGATTGGAGGGGGAAGCGCAACGTAAGGGAGCAAAAAAAGACATTAACCTGGAACAGATGTAATTTGGAGGTGGTGTCGTCGGGTGTGGCCAGTGTCAAATGCCAACTTGTCCCCCATGGGGTGCTTTTGTGGGTTTCTTGCCGAGTCCCCCACGGGGGACTTTAACTGCAGGTCCCTTGACTTGGGTCATGCCTCCTGTGGCTAGTGGCCTTACAACCTCCCCTCTCAGCTCTTGGCTTCTAGTAGTCAGCTCTCTGCTAGAGTCACCTTGCTTCTGCAGACTGGCATCTTGAGCAGGGTCCCTTGTTCAGCTCCCTCCCTCAGGGTCCTTATCTGGCCCACAAGAAACATGCATCTTAGCCTTGCTGCCATCCGGTAGGGGACGGCTTGCTCCCTCTGCCATCAGGGTCAGCCCTTGGATCTGGTCCCTGCATACCTCTCTGATGTTATTTTGTCTTATTCTCCTAGCCCCCACACCTGAGCCATGCTCGGCTTATTTTCATTCCTCAGACGTACCACGCTCAGGCCTTCTCATGAGCTGTAGCTTCTTCCTGGGAAGATGGCTCACTCTCCCCGCCTCACCACCCCTCCGCCCCCCGTTCTTCTGGCTGGTCCTTCATTCTGAACTGAGCTTGAATGCTGCCCCTTAGAAGTGGCTCTCCCTGATCACTCATCCTAAGGTGGCAGCATGTTCACCATCACATCACATCTGTCAATTCTCTGCGTAGCACTTAGCACCATCCGATAGTTTTCTAATTTATGTAACTGGTGTGGTGAAGGACTCTCAAACAGAATAGTGTAACAATAACTTTTGGGGTTGTTTTTCAAAAATTGCTACCTCTGTTTCCTGTCAAACCTCTCTTTCTTCCCCTGGTTAGAAAGCTTCCTTGATGATATAATATTTCCATAGTATTTTGGTTACTTGGTTGTTAAATGTGCCTTTTCTGCTCATTTTAAAACTTCAATCTCATATTTGATTCACACCTCTTCACCTCCTCACCACAGGCTGAACTTGTGGCTGTGGCGGAGCTGGGGCTGTGGGAGCCCTGTCCTCAGCATGATCGCGCTCGCTTGTCCCCTGGTGCTGGGGACGGGAGGAAGGGGGCAGAAAAGACGGTAGCTTCTGTGGCGGCCCAAGGCGAGCTGACTGTCTTTTCCTTAATCAATTTCTTTGCGCATCTGTGCGTGTTCCTGGTAAGTAGGTTGCCCTGTTTTGGGGTGTCATTGATTCTCTATTAAACACTGACTGGCAGTGAGTTCCAAGAATTGGGCAAGTATTCTAACAATGGTTCTTTCCCAGGGGTCATCTTTTGGATCTTGGATGGCTTTTCAGGGTTTCTTCATGATTACTTTTTCTATAACTTTTGTTGTGCTTGGATTAATTTTCTATTTCCTTAGTTTTCAATGTACTCGTTGCTATTTTTTTCCCCAAATACCCCAACAGATTAGTCAAATGCCTAGCAATTCTTCCAAATGCTTCAACACATAAGAAAATCTTTTTTTCCCTTGGAACCCTCCTTCCTCACCATCCGTCCTCCCTCAGAAATCTGTACTGGATGCCCTATAGGCTTGAGGCACAGCTGTTGTCCTGAAGCTTCTCTTGCTTGCTTCTTAGTTGGAGCCCCTTGGTTGGATCCTATCTTGTTAACTCATTTTGCTGAAGCTTGTGGTACATGGGAGGAGAGCTTTTGTATCTCTGAAAATAATTTTACTCTGTACTCACAGTTGATTGGTGGTTTGGCTGGTGTGCCAGGTATTTTCGTTTTGCCTCTCCAGAACCCCTCTCCACCCTTTTCCACCCTCATCTCTGCCCCCAGGATGCTGACCTTTAGGAACCACGTCAACTCGCTCCTGCTTGAGTTCAGCCAGTCTCTAGGGAGGATGGCGAGTGAGGACAGGGTATGTTATTTCCTCAGTCACTCCATTAGGGCTTCCTTGACAGGCTGTGGCCCTCCTTTGAAAGTTATGCCTCCACTCAAGACAGCCCTCTCTATATGACCCAGTAACCACTACCTCCCCTCCTTCCTTGGGTTCACCTGTGGGAACGTCAGAGCTCTCAAGGGCTGCAGTGTCCCTTCCCACTCTTTAGTAATAGCGCTTTATGAAATCTTCCACAAATCGTCCTAAGAGTGCTGTCTCTTCCCTGGGTATTACATTCTAGGGTGGAAATCATTTTCCCTCAGAATTTTAAGGGCATTGCTCCTCCACCTTCTAGCTTTGGTGTGCTGTTAAGAAGTCTGATGCCAGTCTGAGTCCAGTTCTTTTAGTTTCTCTTCCTCACTTCTAGTGTTGTGAAATGTCTCTAATGAGGTGTGGGTCTGGCTTCATTCATTGTGCTAGATATTTGATGGACGTTTGACTCTGGACATTCATATTCTTCAGTTCAAGGAGAAATTTTCCATTGTTCATTTGATAACCTCCACGTTTTTGCTGTTTCTTTCTAGAACTCTTACTGGTTTGGATGTTGGACCAACATCCAATTCTTTAATTATTTTATTTTTCTTTTATATTGTTCATCTCTTTGCCTTTTTTTGTTCTTGTTCTGGGAGATTTACCTCAACTTTCTCTTCCAACCCACCTGTTGATTTAACAATTTCAGTTATATATTTAAAAACCGTACGTTTTATTAGTAAGAACTAACAGTGCTAAGTTAAGCAGGGAAAACAATTAAAATTTCCTCATAGTTAATAAAATATTTCAAAAATGCTGATTTATATTTCAATAAAGGACTATCTTGGAACAGGCAGCTGGTAGTATCTCTACAGTTAAATATTTTGACTATATTTAAAAAGATACTACTATATGTCCTAAAATTCCTTTCTTTTTATAAAAAATGAAATATTTTAAATGATCATCAAATTTTGAATTTAAAAACTATTCAAATTTTTTCTATTTAATTTAAATGGTATAAGAGGCAATAGGAAGATATAATACAAATAAAGCATTCTTTGCTACATGGCTTTTAATATTTGATTTATGAATATGTCAACAACTATATAATAAAAAGATTTCTAAAGTCTGCTTATGCTAAATCAGGAAAGCTCTCAATGACATTCTTACTCTCTAAGATATTTCATACAGCTGCCACACCTTAGCAGGAAACTACCAAATAAAAACAAATTTTAGAAATACTTGCATTTTTATGTAACAACATATAACAGAAAAAGATGTATCAACTTGATAGAATTATAATAGTTGATATAAGTTAAGGGAAAATTACTTCAATAAAATTTATAATATTAAAAACTTAAAAAGAATTTATTCTTTTTTTCTTCTCCTTTGCACATTGCATGATTTTCCAACAAAAGCATTATGTAACATTTCTTTTTTTTTTTTGCTGAGGAAGATTGGCCCTGAGCTAGCATCTGTTGCCAATCCTTCTCTTTTTTTTTTTAATTATTTTTTGCTGAGGAAGATTAGCCCTGAGCTAACATCTATGTCCATCTTCCTCTATTTCATATGTGGAACATCACCACACATGGCTTGATGAGCAGTGCGTAGGTCCATGCCCAGGATTGAACCTGTGAACCCCGGGCTGCCGAAGTGGAGCGCACAAACTTAATGACTACACATCATGTTAACATTTCTATCCATTGATTAGTGGCACTTTACACTTCAAGTAAAGGTCCGTTCACACAAGTACAATGCAATATAAATGACAGAATTTTGTTTTCTTTAATGTGAATAAAGTACAATTTCTTAGGCAAAGAATTTTTAAGGGCAAGAATTAAGTATATTTCATTTAAAAATAGTAAATAAAAACATAAAATGCTAAAATAAATAAAGGATAGTGCATTAGTGTTAAAACACAAAATCCATACCATATTTTTTAAATCTCAAGAAAAACAGCCCTCATTGCCTTTCAGAGGTGCGATCAATAAATTCAACAATTTATAACCACTAGATGAGGGAGGGCGGATGGGAGGGAGCAGAGGAAAAAGAAAAGGAAAAAGGAAGGCTGCATATTTGAAACCTGCTCTCTAGAAAACCTATTTCTAAAGTTGAGTCTGTGTGCTGCGTATATGCTAAGAGAGTCACCACAGTTCACATTTCCAAAAGCTTGTTCTCTAGCACCGATGGTTCCTTGACGACGGCATCCTGTTCTCATTTCACACACACGTTATATTCTATCTATGAGTTTAGCATTTTCTTCTGCTTTCCGTATGGACAAAGTTTCCTCTAAGTTTCTCGCTTGTTTGTTTTGGTCTCTCCCTTCTGTGTTGGAACTGCTTCCTCAAACATCTGGCCATCCTTGGCAGCCATTGAAATCCTGGTGGCATAGCTTTCAGCATCACAACAACACACAGCCGCCACAATATGACAACAGACAGGCGGGTGGTGTGGTTCCCTGACCAGGAAATGAACTTGGGCCACAGTGGACCACCAAATCTTAACCACTAGACCACCAGGCCCAGTGATAGCATGGTGGGGGGAGTGGGCAGAAAAAGGGCAGAGGGCTGAGAGCTTCCCAACTTAATAGAGGGATTTTCACTGAATCACCCTGTCTTCAGTCTTAAATCTCATCTTCACCCCTTTCTATACCTGATGTCCTTTATTCCAGGATATTTCTAGTTTAATTTCTCCAGAGAATAAATCTGGAGGGAGTGGGGAGGGGACAGCTACTCACTTTTGTGTCGGCTGGCTTCAGCCAGTGGGGTGGGAGTGGGAGGAAGGGAGGGCCTGTGCTCCCCAGAGGTTGTGTGTCTTCTGTGGCTCCAGCTCCACCCAGCCCTCTAGGCCCACTGTGGTTCCAGCTTCTTCTGGGTGACCCTGGCCCCTTGGGTTCTGGGCATTCTGTCTCTTTCCAGGGGTGGGAGTTACTCACTGCTGTCCCTTGTCTCTCTGGCTTCTGGGCTATTCCATCACCTGCCAGTTCTCTGTGTTACATTCTTTGTTTTAAATACTTACAGGGGTTTCTGTTTTCCCGGTGGGGTTCTGACTGATACGGGAAATAAGGGCATGTGAACAATCCTTCATATTTAACCAAAAGCCTAAAAGTTTTCAGTTACAGATCAATTTCCAAACTAAAATCAATATTAGCTCTGTAGACCTAAGTGGGCTATAAATAAGGGGGAAGCCAGTCCCCGCCTGTGCTCCTAGGCTGGTGTCGCGCTCATTCTGGAAACCATTTTGCTTTTTTTCATTCTGGTATTGACCTCGGGTAATGAGTCAGGTCCTTGAACACTAAGGGGATACTTTGTCCACTAAATGTATTTCCAGATCTCAGACTGTTTCTTAAGCCTTTTATTCAAGAATGTTAAAGCTATCCTAATTTACCTTGGAGAATTGTCATTGCCTAATGTTTGAGGAGAACAATCTCCAACTTGCAACGTTTCCACTGAAGTAGAGGGGAAAGAGGGGTGTCCTTCTGGTTTTGAATCCCTTCCATTTATTGAGCACCAGCTCAGTCACATAGGAGCTCCATAAACACGGTTGGATAAACACTGTTGGTTTATCCAATAACAGCAACAACAAAACAAGTCTGACCCAAACGCCTTTGGTTCTCAGTCAGCTGATGGTCAGTGTGGTGGACTGGCCCAGCCTGAAGCCATTATAGTTTATCAGAAAGCTGCTGAAGCACATCATCAAGAATGTGATTTCTGAGAGGCTGTGAACCAGAGAGTTTGAGCAGATTCTGACTCAGACCTAGTTTGGAACCATTTTTTTCTTTTTTTCTACGGTATCTCCTTCGTAGTTATACCAGTGGTCCTCAAACTTCAGCGTGCATCAGAATCACCTGGAGGCATTGCGCAACCACAGATTCCCGGCTCTGGCCCCAGAGTTTCTCATTCCGTGAGTCTGGGGTGGGGCCTGGTAATTTGCATGTCTAACAAGTTCCCAGGTGAAGCTGTTATCACTGGGTCAAGGGCCACACTTGGAGAAACACTGATGCAGACAATCTTTAAAGACCTGTCTTGGTTAAGAAAAGATATGTTTAGTTGTGTTTTTATGCTGAAATCACCTAGTCAATCACTTTTTACCTATCTGGTACAAATTAGGTACAGGCTTAATTTACTCAATACATACACAATCATAGTTACCAGCAATTTTTGTTTTTGTATACATATTGATATTTTTCCTTTAAACCTGTTTTCTACTCTAGAGAGGAATCTCCAAATAAAATTTCACAGACACTTGATTTTAGTAGCAGCTCTTCATGTAGTTTGTAGATATGAGCTTTTAAATCGTGTCTGTTCCGTTCTGTGTAGCATGTTTTATTTATATAGATGTAACTTGAGGTGTAGATAAACACACAAAGATGTCCTTGTTCTGTGGTCAACTAAACTAGAGCTATGAGATTACTAAGGCCAGTGAGTTCACTTCTATCTGGAGACTTCCTAAATGATACTGAGACTATTCTCATGCTCTTTCCCCCCCCTGGACTGCCCTTATCATCTTATCTAAGCCCAGGAACCAGGGATTGGTGGCTCTTCTCCAGTGTCATCTGCAGTATCTCTGAAAGTGTAAGTACCTCTGTTTCTCTGAGATCCCCAAAGTTTGCCAAGTGTTCCTGGCCTGCCTGGGAGCCATGTCCCTAACCACCTATAAACTTGGAACTCTGTAAGTCTAGAACAGACTCCAGACCAGTTCCCAGTGAGGCGTATGAAGTGGGTTCCTTATTCTCATTAAAAGATAAATGGAGGGACATTAAACTTTACAAGAGTATTTGAGCAAACATTGATTCGAATCAGGCAGCACCAGACTAAAAGTGGTTAGGAGCACTCCACTGGCAGGAGCTAAGGGAAGAGCTTTTGTAGAACAGATGCAGAAGCAAAGCAGGGAAATTATGGGATTGGCTATGGCTTAAGCAGTTGCCTTACTTGGTAAAGCCTAGTTGACTGTTTGTGATTGGTTGTTCTTAAGTTTTGATTTCTTAACCTTGAGGTGTTTACAGAAATTGACTCTAGCTTAGATTTCCTTATGTAGGCTGACAAGGCATTAGAGCCATCTCAGTCTAATGGCCTCCTCGTTTAATTACTTTATCATTGTTTTTTGTGTGTGTGTGAGGAAGACCAGCCCTGAGCTAACATCCGTTGCCAATCCTCCTCTTTTTTGCTGAGGAAGACTGGCCCTGGGCTAACATCCCTGCCCATCTTCCTCTACTCTACATGGGATGCCACCACAGCATGGCTTGACAAGCAGGGCGTCTGTCTGCGCCTGGGATCCAAACCCACGAACCCCGAGCTGTTGAAGCGGAGCACATGAACACAACCGCTACACCACCAGGCTGGCCCCTGTCATTCTTTTTTTTTTTTTGTGGGGAAGGCCAGCCCTGAGCTAACATCTGTTGCCAATCCTCTCCTTTTTTTTTTGCTGAGGAAGACTGGCCCTGGGCTAACATCCGTGCCCATCTTCCTCCACTTTATATGGGACGCCGCCACGGCGTGACTGACAAGCAGTGTGTCGGCGGGCGCCCGGGATCCGAACCCGCGAACCCCGGGCTGCCAAGTGCGAACTAAACCGCTGCGCCACCGGGCGGCCCCCTGTCATTCTTTAATAGTGGCTTTGTCTTGCCAAATTAAATGAGATTTTTGTAGACAGATTTTTGTTGCCCCATTGAAAGTGACTTAGACATGCTCTAAGATCAGACTTTTAAAAAGTTTTATTGAGATATAATTCACATGCTATAGAACTTCCCCATTTAAAGCGTGTGTGTGCTAAAAACAGCTCGGTGGCTTTGAGTATTGTTCACAGAGTTGTGCAACCACCATAACTGTGATGTTGTGATTTAAAATAAGAAATATATTTTGGTCTTCATCCACAGTTCCTGACTCATAGCTCCCCAAATCCTTGTAATTCCTAAGTGATTAGTGATAGGGGCATCTTTTGTTACAATATTTGTTTTTTGTTCTCGATTCCTAAACATAGCTCCAGAGCATAAAGGTGAAAGGGATGTATTTTGTTATTCATAACATAGTACTGAAAGTCCTAGACAGAGCAATTAGGCAAGAAAAAGAGATAAAAGGCATCTAAATTGGAAAGGTAGAAGTAAAAATATCTCTGTTTGCAGATGATATGATCTTATATATAGAAAATCCTAAAGACTCCACCAAAAAACTGTTAGAACTAACAAATGAATTCAGTCAATTATCAGATACAAAATCAACATACAAAAATCAGTTGCATTTCTGTACACTAACAACAAACTATCTGAAAAAGAAATAAAGAAAACCCCATTTACAATAGCATCAAAATAATAAAATACTTAGGAATAAAGTTAACCAAAGAGGTGAAGGATCTGTACACTGAAAACTATAAGATGTTGATGAAAGAAATTGAAGAAGACACAAATAAATGGAAAAATATCTTTTGTTCATTGATCAGAATAATTAATATTGTTAAAATGTCTGCACTACTCAAAGCTATCTATAGGTTTAATGCAATCTTTATAAAAATTCCAATGACATTTTTCACAGAAATAGAAAAAACAATCCTAAAATTTGTATGAGACTACAAAAGACCTTGAATAGCCAAAGCAACACTGAGAAAGAAGAACAAAGCTGGTGGCATCATACTTCCTGATTTTAAACTTTACTACAGAGCAATAGTAATCAAAACAGTATGGTACTGCCATAAAAACAGACATATAGACCAATGAAATAGAACTGAGAGCCCAGAAATAAACCTACATGTATATGGCCAACTAATAATTGACAAGGGAGTCAAGAATACTTAGTGGGATAAGGACAGTCTCTTCATTTTTTTTGGAGAGGAAGATTAGCCCAGAGCTAACATCTGTTGCCAATCCTCCTCTTTTTGCTGAGGAAGATTGGCCCTGGGCTAACATCTGTGCCCATCTTCCTCTACTTCATATGTGGGACGCCTCCCACAGCATGGCTTGATAAGCGGAGGTTCGCACCTGGGATCCGAACCTGCGAACCCCAGGACGCCCAATCGGAGTCCACGAACTTAACCGCTACACCACTGGGCTGGCCCCAGGACAGTCTCTTCAATAAACGGTGTTGGAAAAACTGGATATCCACATGCAAATGAATGAAACTGGACCCCTATCTTACACTATACACAAAAATTAACTGAAAATGGATAAAAGGCTTAAATGTAACACCTAAAACCATAAAACTCCCAGAAGAAAACATAGGGAAAAAGCTCCTTGACACTGGTCTTCGCAACAATTTTTTGGATATGACACCAAAAGCACAAGAAACAAAAGCAAAAATAAGTGAGACTACATCAAACTAAAAGCTTTTGCACAGCAAAGGAAACCATCAGCAAAATGAAAAGGCAACCTACAGACTGAGAGAGAATATTTGCAAACCATATATCTTATAAGGGGTTAATATCCAAAATGTATAAGGAACTCATACAACTCAATAGCAAAAAAACAAAACAGCAACCAAACAATCCAATTAAAAAATGGATAAAGGACTCGAATAGACCTTTTTCCAAAGAAAACCTACAAATGGCCAACAGGTACATGAAAAGATGTTCAACATCACTAATCATCAGGGAAATGCAAATCAAAACCACAATAAGATATCACCTCACGCCTGTTAGAATGGCTATTATCAAAAAGATAAGAAATAAGTGTTGTTGGGGATGTGGAGAAAAGGCAACACCTGTGCACTGTTGATGGGAATATAAACTGTTTTGGCTACTGTGGAAAACAGTATGGAGGTTCCTCAAAAAATTAAAAATAGAGGTACCATATGATCCAGCAATTCCACTTCTGGGTATATATTCGAAAGTAAAGAAATCACTGTCCCGAAGAGATATCTGCACCCCCATGTTCATTGCAGCATTATTTACAATAGCCAAGATATAGAAACGACCTAGGTATCCACTGACGGATGAATAGATAAAGATATACACACGCACACACACACAATGGAATATTATTCAGCCATAAAAAAGAAAGAAATCCTGCCTTTTGCAACAATTTGGATGGAACTTGAGGGCATTATGCTAACTGAAATAAGTCAGACAGAGAAAGACAAATACTGTATGTTCTCACTTATGTATGGAATCTAAAAAAGCCAGGGGCTGGGAGTGGTGGTGGTGGAAATGGAGAGACATTGATGAAAGGATGCAAACTTCCAGCCATAAGATGAATAAGTTCTGGAGAGCTAATGTACAGCATGGTGACTATAGTTAACAGTACTGTATTATGTACTTGAAAGTTCTTATAAGAGTAGATCTTAAATGTTATCACTACCAAAAAAAAAGGTAATTATGTGAGGTGATGAAGGTGTTAATTAACCTTATTGTGGTGATCATTTTGCAATATATATGTGTATCAAATCATCACGTTGTACGGCTTAAACTTACACGTGTTATATGTCAATAATATCTCAATAAAGCTGAAACAAAAATTTAGTATACATGAGTTTCCTTTCAATCTTTTCCCATGTATTTTTAAAAGATAATTGCATATAGTATGTATTCAATTTCTTGAGTAACATAATATATACATTCTCTATTAAAAAAGAACTGTTCATAAACATAGATAGTTTCGTAATATTTTTCTGAGTGCATATATCATGGTTTACTTAACAATTCTCTTATTGTTGGATATTTTGGTGGTTTCCAAAACTATTGCTAGAGATATTTTTGTTTAAAAGCCTTTTTCCATGCTTTGGATTATTTTCAAGAGGGTTATTATACTGAACTGAACTTCCAGCAGCTATGGATAAGGGAGTCTTGGCAACAGTGAATACTTCCATTTATTTAAAATATTGCCTAATTTGATTGACCAAAATGATTATCTTTATTTTTAAATTTACTTTTCTTTGATTACTAGAGAGAGTTGGCCATTTTCGCATGTTTGTTAATCAACTATGACTAAATTGTATGATCCTATCCCTTGTCCTTTCATCAACTGAGGTTTTAGAATTGATTTTAATGAGTTTCCAGTGCACTTATTAACCCCTTTTCTTTTTTTTTTGCTGGGAATATTTCAGTTTCCTTTTTTAGTTTGGTATTTTTTCATGTTTTTAAGTTTTTATATATTTATTTATTTATATAATTTAATCTGTTGATTGGGTGAGGTTTTTGTTTTTGTTTGGATGTAATTCACTGCTTTTTAGTTTAGGAAATATACCCGTGCCCAGAGATTTGACAACACTTGTGCATTCTATTATCATTTTATGGCTAGCCTTGGATTTACCTAATGATGTGATATAAAGAGAGAATTTAAATTATTAACATACCTCAACAAAGTTTCTAATATTACTAAAAACATTTTTTCCCAATTCTCCAATAAAAGGTATTTAATTCTTACACGGAATTGGGTCTTTTTTTGGAATAATTATTCTAATACATTACTATATTTGTTGATTCTTATGCCTCAACCATATTTATAATGATTGAAGCTTTATAAAATGTTTTCAAATCTGGTAAGGCTAATTTCTTTTCACCTTTTTCTGTTTTCAAATATTTATTTGGTATTTTCATGTATTTATTCTTTAAGGTGGACTTTAAAATAATTTTGTTCCTCAGATTTGATGGTTACCAGAGGGGAAGGTGGTGGGGGGAGGGCCAAAGGGGTAAAGGGGCACATGTGTGTGGTGATGGATGGAAACTAGACTATAGGTGGTGAACACAATGCAGTCTACACAGAAACAGATATATAATAATGCACACCTGAAATTACACAATGTTATAAACCAATGGGACCTCAATAAAATAATTTTAAAAAATAATAATTTTGTTCCATTGGGATTTTGATTACAATAGTGGTAATATAAATTAATTTGGAAGAAAATGACATCTTTATATACTTCAATCAAGGAAAATCTTTTATTTAGGTCGTTCACTTTTCTCAGGGAGGTGGTATGGTTTTCTCACGTTGGTAGCACACACTCCTTGCTGAAGTGTCTGGGTATTCATCTTAACCAGGCTCCAGTCTGTGGTGAACGGTGAGCTGACTGGTGATGACGGAGAGACTGTTGCAGGGATGGCTGCACAGCTGGCCCTCACTGCGACTGGGCTGGGCCTGGGAACCGGAAGTGCCCAGCTCCAGCTGCAGGGCCTGAGTTCTCTGGTTTTCACCCCAAACACAGAAGTTTGTTGATCGTCTGCCGTTAGGGTAATAAGCACCTCCCTGTGTAGTTCCATTGTTCCTGCAGTTGAACCACCTGGCCACCTACTCTGTTAATCTCATCTGGATCTCACTGCTTTGGCTTGCTCAGAACCAGTGTGACTTCCCGTCACTCACGGCCTGTCTTAGCCCTTCCTGCCTCATAGCCACTCTCACATCATGAATTCCGATTCAGTTCCCTCTACAACCCTTGAGGCCTGGGAGTGGTGGCAGCTCCTGGCTATCGCTGGCCACAGGGTACTGCACTTCCCTTTAGCCTACCCACACCATCGCAAACAGTCTTGTGCATTGCAGTGTGGTGCACGACTGGGCTGGTACCTGCCCCAGGCCTGGCCTGGCCAGGATGCGCCCCCAGCTTCCGAAGGTGAGAGTCCTTGTAAGGCTGGAGGTGAGAGGTGGAATCTTGTTACTGTTCTAGCCTGTAGCCCTCTCTGTGAAACAGAAATGGAGCTAGTCCAATGGAACCAGAGGGAAATGTTTTTTTAATTGTAAATTTTTACTTAAAAAAATTACAAAATGTTTCTAATAACAAAAGTGTATAAAACTTTTTAAAGTGTACAATTGAAAGATTAACCACAAAGGAGTGTAAAATTCAAGGATGAACAAATGATAAAACAGATACCCGCGTACTCATCATCCAGCCTCATCACCTCTAATGCCTGCTAGCCAAATGGCACCTCCGTGCACAAACTCCCTGTTATATCTGCCAAGGTTTGCTCTTTTGTTCATATTTCTGAGCCAGTGGAGTTACTAGACTCTCAACGTCAGGTTCTGTGATGTTTCGGGGTCAGTGAACACGGAGCTTTCAACTATTACTGAGTTTGATTAACTTCCATTCTTGTGTAGGAAGAGGAGGAGTCTCCTGGCCGGGGCCGTGGCTACGTTACTTCTGCTCAGACAAATCTAATCTGTAATAACAGAAAACAGATAAGTGGTGGCCTTGGGCTGGGGGCTGGGGTGGGAAGGGGCACAGTGGGCCTTCTTTGGAGTGTTGTAAATGTTGAACACATTGATTAAGGGTGGTTACCTGAGTGTATAATTTTGTCTAAATTCATTGTGCACTTAAAATTGGGTACATTTTATTTTATGTAAATCATACTTTAATAAAGTTGATTTTAAAAATGAACTACTGATGCATGTAGCAATGTGGAAGAATCTCAAAGAGAAAACCTAAAACATTATGCTGAGCCAAAAAAACCCGGACACAAAGACTACATATCATATGATTCCATTTAATGAAGCTCCAGAACAGGTGAACCTAATATGTGGTGCTAGAAAGCAGAACAGTCGTTGCCCCTGGGGTAAGCCACGAGGGAACTTTGTGGGGTGATGGCAATGTTCTGTCTTGTTTGGGGGTGGTGGTTACATGGGTGTAGGCATGTATTGAAATTCCATATGCACTTAAAATCTGTGTTTTTTGCCATCTTTAAATTTTACCTTTATATGATTTTATGAAAAAAAGGACACATAAAAAAGAACAATATCAAGAGACATATATTATGCACACAAGATTGCTGAGTGAGTCATTTCTGTACATTCATTCCTTTCATGATGGTTGTGTCACAGGCCCTCTTAGGGCAAAGGGCAAAGTGGATCACACAGCCACCTGGCACTGAGGAACAACACCCTGCTGGGCAGCCCAGTGCTCTCTACTGTGAGCAGTCTTCACCCCATGTTCTAGAAGTGTATACAGTAAGCAGAAAACAACACAAACGGTCCTCAACTCTGCCACATGCAGAGAGCAACTGGAAGTCAGACATCACTCTGGAGGGGCAGGAGCTGCCTTGCCCCAAAACCTTGGGCTGGGGAAGGCTCCTCCTCTGAGCACACGGTGTGGGGGCCGTGAATCCTTGAACAATCTCTAAGCCCTGCCAACAAGAAGTGGGGGTGGCTTTGGGGTAACCGACAGTTTCTGCTACATCCTCCATTCTTCCCAGCTCCATATCTATTCTTTCCAAGGCTTATGTCTCAGTCACATGTCCAGATCCATGGGCCACCCACAACCACCGGGTAAATTGCTTTTCCCCCAAATATACAAATCTCTTCTGGAAGATTGGGAACTGCAATTTTCTGTGCTTGGGTTCTTTCCTCTTGTAAGTGCCTCATTATTTAAGGCAAGGACCCAGGTCCTCCCAGGGCATCGTGTGTTCCGTATGGTATATGTAACTGGGATGACATGTTCCCTATTGTTCCACATCTGTGGGAAACCTCGAGCTGGTTGAGGGCAAATGCACAATAGTGCAAGGGGCTTTCTCTTTTATGTTACCACCGTGTCTTTAAGTACCCTACTCACCTCCTCCCCATGGAGGGGGGGTGAGATTTACGAGCCTCCTGGGCCAAAGAATGAGAACTGTCTCCTTGGTGTGGACCAGATGGGATGCTGAGTGGAGTGGCAGCATCATTCCCACTTGGATGATCGATACGTGAAGATGGCCTGCTGTCAGGTTGCAGTCCTCCACACCAATGAAAAGGAAAACCGTGCTCAGCTACCAGCCCGCTCCCTGAGTTTGGCAAAGTGGTGCTCGTTCCTGTGGAGGCTTCACCTTTTCTGAGCTCACATTCTCCTAGTTGCTCAGCACCTCCCCTTCCCCTTTCCTCACCACTGGCTCTCTTTATCTAGTCTAGGGGCTGGAAAGTGCTCTCAGGTGTGTATCTCCATTTTGGGTCCTATTCCTGGAATACAAGCTTTGTGTTCGTGGACTTTGTTTTCCAGTTCTCCAGTGGCTGCCCTGTGTCCAGCTGTCTGGTTGGGGGCCTGGGCAGTGGGTGGAGTGGAGGCAAACTGATGGAAAAACAAGTGGAACAAGGGAAATTGAGTGGGGGAAGAAGGTGGGGGCGGGGGAAGAGAGAGAGAGCATAAGATTAATACTTTGCAATATCATCCAGCCCCATCCATATTTACAAGTAGAAGCAGGAACTTAATTCAGTATGTACTAAAAAATTACCCCCATGGGCTAAAAGCGTTAATGCAACTTCCAGAGAATCCTGAGAATTGTCTGGAAGAGGAGGGTATGGATTGCTCACTGCTCACAATGGTCCTCCACAATGTCAACCAAACCCTTATTTTCCTCACAATCTGCCTTGTCTGTGGTTGGTTGATCTAGTTAGCCCTTTGCCCTGATTCAGATGGGTATATTCTCTCACTGATTACAGCCGTGTAATAACGTCTAAAGCAGCGCTGTCCAACAGGACTTTCTGCAACCATGGAAATATTCTGTGTCTATGTTGTCCAGTATGGTAGCTGCCAGCCACATGAGGCTACTGAGCACTTGAAATATGGCCAGTGTAGCTGAGGAACTGAATTTTTAGTTTTATTTAACTTTTTTTTTTTTTTTTTGTGGGGAAGACCAGCCCTGAGCTAACATCTGTTGCCAATCTTCCCCTTTTTGCTGAGGAAGACTGGCCCTGAGCTAACATCGTGCCCATCTTCCTCTACTTTATATGGGACGCCGCCACGGCATGGCTGACAAGCAGTGCGTCCACGGGCGCCTGGGATCCGAACCCGCGAACCCTGGGCTGCCAAGCGCGGACTAAACCAATGCGTCACCAGGCGGCCCCTAGTTTTATTTAACTTTAATCAATTTAAATTTAAATAGCCACATGTGACTAATGGCTCCTGTATTAGACAATGCAGGTCTAAAGTTTACCTGTGTGCTCTGGTAAACTGTGAGGAGGGCTTCAAAGTGCCCCAGCTTCTGAGCAAATCACTCAGTGTTCTACCTCACACAGCATGGGTGCTCAATCAACCTTTGCTGAAATACCTAAAAAGTTACCCTTGAATAAAGTGGAGGGACTTGGGTTTTATGTAACAGCAGTAATGGGGGTTGGGGCAGACAAAATTTCTCTTGTCAATTCCCTCCACCTCCTAGGTGAAATGTGGGCTGCTCCTTCTAGAATTAGGGTGGGTCCTTTGGAGGCAGTTTCCTTTTGTGAGAGAAGGTGCTGGACGTGATTACTAGGCAAGGGAAAGATACATTTCAAGTGAAGCTGGAGAACAGCTTGTCGCCAAGAGGTAGGACTTCGAGGTTTATGGTGGTGAAACATCACTTCCCACAGTGTAGATAGGATTCATTTATAAGAAGGGGACTGGACCTCATGATGTGGTTTGGACAATACCCTGAAAACTCTGTTTCCCCCGAGACCAGGAAACTGCATCTGCCCCTCATTAGATTATGAGTTCTCCTGGACAAATATTGCTTCTGTGGCTGGTAGTACTGAATGTCTTCTTTGATGCCTTCCTTTCTCTCACCACTGCATCCAATCAAGTCCTGCTGAGCTTTCCTCCCCAAATCAAATATGCTCACTCCTTTCTCTTCTAGCTTCCACTGCTTTAGTCAGAGCCACAGCACCTTTTGCCTGGACCAGTGCTGGGAGCTCCTTGCTTCCAGTGTCATACTCCTCTAATCAGGGCCACTGTGCACAGTTGGGCAGTTTGTATACTGCACACAGGTTGCTGGCCAAGGAGCTGAGTGGGGCTGAGGTATAGCCTGCATCTCTGTGCCCTGGTGTGCACCTCTGTTTGTGTGAGAGAGCACCCTTGTAATTTACACAAAGGTGCCACATAATCCTCCTGATATAGACCTGCACTGTGCAAGACAGTAGCCACTAGCCGCATGTGGCTATTTAGATTTTAATTAATTAAAATAAGTAAAATTTAAAGTTCAATTCCTCGTCATACTAGCCACATTGCAAGTGCTCAATAGCCACATGTGGCTAGTGGCTGCTGTATGGGACAGTGCAGACAAAGAAAATTCCACCATTGCAGAAAGTTCTGTTGGACAGCACTGGATAGACTCTGCTTCTAAACCATTCTCTATACTATTTGCTAGTGTGAGCGATCTTGAATGCAAATCTGAATGTGTCCCTCTCTTGCTTAAAAGCCTTCAGTGATTTCCACTTCCATCAGCAGACATCAGTTAGAGGTGGTGAATCAGTTTTGTGGGTCACAACCAGC
This sequence comes from Tapirus indicus, assembly GCA_031878705.1. Taxonomy (NCBI): domain Eukaryota; kingdom Metazoa; phylum Chordata; class Mammalia; order Perissodactyla; family Tapiridae; genus Tapirus; species Tapirus indicus. The sequence goes on from CM062923.1 coordinate 135,386,779, forward strand.
ATTAAAAACAGAACAGCAAAAAAGAGGGGAAAGCACTCAGGAAGCTTGAGTATTGTTTGTGAAACGTTTGTTTCAGCTGTATCTATGGTTGTCCCTATATTCAGTCTCCATCTCTGAATAATTCAAGGTCTATGTGATGCTCTGCTGGGTTGCAATGAAAAAGTCTTCTAATTGTGTGTGGTGAGCAAAACAGTTTGAAACATGGGCTTCTGGGACATGAAGTCTGAGCTCCTTAACCAGGTACATCAGGCCCTCTATGATCTGAACCCTTGCGAACCCCTCTCTAACTCTCAGCACTGTCGTGTCTATGTCCCACTGATTTAGCACTGCTGGTGGGTTCACCTAAGACACCGAGCTTTTTTTCTTTCTGTCATCTCAGTGCCTTTGCTCGTGCTGAACCCTCTCCTTGGACTGCTGATTTTACCTTCTCTTTGCCTAGACAGCTTCTACTCATCAGGTAAGCCTCAGTTTAAGAAACATCTCCTCCAGGATCTTGCCCTGAGCGCTCCAGGAGAGCTGGGTGCCCCTCTCTGACCTTTCACGACGCCGCAGACGTCGTTAACAGGGTAACAATACTGTAAGGATTTATTTAGGTGTTCGTGTCCCGCACTATACTAAGTTCTTTCAGTGCAAGTACTATCTTACTCATCTTTGTATCTCAAAGAAGAAGCACAGTCCCTATACACACTAGGCACTCATTAAATAAATATTTGTTACAGAACCAGCGAGGGAAGGCAGGAAAGATCCGTCAGCCGGACGGACAAATTAAGTGCACGCAGACTCCGGCCATCAGAGGGCGCCGGCGCGCCCGGGCTCGTGCGCAGGCGCGCGGGGAGGGCGGCGGCGGCGGTCGCGGCTGGGGCCGGGGGAGTGAATGGTTTTACCCAGCGGGCCTTGCGCCGCCTCTCCCCGCCGCCCGGCGCCGCTCGCTCCCGGCCATGGCGTTCACGTTCGCGGCCTTCTGCTACATGCTGGCGCTGCTCCTCACCGCCGCGCTCATCTTCTTCGCCATCTGGCACGTGAGTACCGGGCCAAGGGGAGGAGGGCGCGGCGGCGGCGCAGCCCCTTCTCGCCCGGGTCCCCGGGGTCCGCGCCCCGGGGGTGGGCCGGGCCGGGCCGCGCCGCGCGCCAGGGGCCGCCGCCTCCGTCGCAGGCCGGGCTGCGGGGCCGGGGCCCGGGGCGGCGGCCCGACGGATGCGTCCGCCGTCCCGGCGCAGGCCGCGCCGCTGCTCCTCGCCGCTGGGTGGGCTGCGCGGTCCGGCGGGGCCTGCGGACGGCCTCGCGGCGAGACCTCGGCCGACCCCTCGCGGCCCCGGGTCCCCGCATCCCCGCGTCCCCTCATCCCTGCGGCCCCGGGGAGGTGTCAAGGGCGCAGAGAGGCATGCTACGTACTTAGCGGGAATGAAGTTTCCCGAATTACTATTGTTTAATACGGGTTGCCTTTCTTTCCGGTTTCCGCAGGAGCATGGCCCAAATGAGATAGTTATAACCTATTTTAGATGAATTTCCAACTCTACCTTTCAGCTTTTGTTGGGTGCTCTTCAAGTAGAATCGCTTCTTTTCGGATTCTTGTTTCCTCGTGAACTCTGATGTAGATTGAATTGATTACTTTGTTGACTGCGTCTCTGAACTTTTCCGCTAAGTCATGCTTGGACCGCCCGAGTTTCTCGAGACAGCCTTCCTAGCCACCCCTGTATTCAGGGAGCTTGATTTAGTAGGGGTAGTTTTAATTTGATTTGGAAATGCTCAGAAACCTTAAGCTTCTCTGGGGCGGTGTGTTTCTTTTCACTCACATCATGCTGCAGGATAGAAGCACATGGTTACTGGTCCCTGTAAGGAACAAGTTCCCTGCGACATAGTCCTACAAGAGGTTTTTAAGGATTCCTGTTTCTTTAGTGCAAAATTAGAAGCAGCCTTCTGGAAATCAGCATTCATTAAAAATTTATCTTATGTTTGCTTCTGCCCTTTCCATATTCTTGTACCTTCTGGAATATTGATCTTAATTTGAATGATTGGGCATGTTCGTTCATGTAAATTTTGAGTCAGGTTTCATCATGCCCATAACAGGATTTCTTATGGAACATAGATGGGCAGAGTGATTTAAAGGGCAGCATGTCTTGTGCAAAAAAAAAAATCTCAAAAGTAGAGTGATATCAAAAATCCATTCCCTTTTGCTAAAGAGTGTGATTACATTTATAATTATTTTAGAACCCAGTTGCTTGTGTAGTGGGGAATGCTTATGTAAGCTGTTAGGTTAACTGCTCCCTCAAAATGCTTGTCAGCAGGAACCAATAACTTGAAAAGCATTTTAGGCTCTTCTTTGGTGGAAGAACAATAAATAAAGATAATTTGGAATGCAAACTAGCTTGCCCTTAGTAAGCCTCTGATGAAACTGAAATATGTGGTTCCCTTCTGTCTGTAGATGGGATTTAACTCACTTCCTGTGTGATGGGTGCTTTTTGTTTTCTGAGATGATGAGAATTCTTAGAGCTGTGTATGGCCTTTTTTTACATTTTGAACCAGGTTGTGTTTGGCTTAAGGAAAATCTGAACTGCACTTTTAAAAAATGGGTAATTTAGTATCAGCTTTGAAATAAATATGTGTCTGGGTGAAGTAGATAATTTTAAGTCCTATTATAGAATTTAGAAAAAATGTGTACTCCGCAGATGAGTGGAGAGCTTTTGTCCTTAGGGATTTCTTAGTAGTTCAGGGGATTATGCATCCCTTGGGAACAAATTGGAAATTATAAATAAATAGAAAAATTAAAACTATTATCTACATAACTTTCAGTTTATTTTCTTTAAGTATCTGTCAGGAGACTCATTTGGAAATTTCAAGTATAAATTCAAAAAATCCTTTTTACCTTAAGCGTTGTATGGAGAATGTTTTTTATGCTGGTGGTTACATATGTCAGTTTAGTCCTAATTCACATGGTTTATGCTCTGTGGAAAATACAGTTGGGAGTGTAGATTTGTTTGAAAGCTAAAAATGCAAAAGTCATTCCCTGAAGAGGTGCATCAAGTTTGAAGGTATCCTTAATTGTGTAGTTTGGTGTATTTAGGGATTTGTTTTATTGTTTTTGCACTTCTGTGGAAAATGTCATGAACGTCTTTGTCCAGATGCACAGTTGCAAAAGATTTGAAAACCACTAGTTGAAGAATCTTTTCAGAAGAGTTTGGGAAACTCTAGCTTATGGCACTCAAACAGAAGCCCATTCAGCAACGTACTCATTGAAAAAGCCCTTGAAATCACCTGAAGAAGTTGTCCAGTTAAAAAAGTTAGTTTTAAAACGTGTTTTGTACTTTGCTATTAAATTGGATCTTGTTATAGGCAAGTAATTGTGTTTTCCATCATGTCCTTGTCTTGAACTTTATTACTAAAAGACGTTGGGGATATATCACAGCTAATGTCAGGGAATTGACTAGTAATGTCAATAAGTAATCAGAAATTAGTATCTTCTAATGTACATTTATATTTTTAACATTTATATGTGTTAGGGGTCATTAGCAAAAGAAAATGCCTTTTGGTGAGTTCTGTACTTTTTTTGAAGCATAGGGATATCCCCCCCCCTTCATTCGGTAAATATTGATTGAACACTTAAATATGTACCAGGTGCTGTTTGGGCTCTGTGACATAGCAGTGAACACAGCAAAAATCTTTGCTCTCGTGGAGTTTACATTTTAATGTTTAATTATTTCCCTTCTATTCCTGTTTTGGTTAGAATTTTTATTAGGTCAGATTAGTGAATTTTATGAAATTGTAGAAATTAAAAAACCCCATCTTTTTAGGAAGCTGAGAACTTGAACGGGGAAATAAACCAGCATATTAAAAGCTAGACATATATGACTCCATTGATTACTGGTAATATTGAGTAACACTGTCTCACATGTAAAAATACTATTCCTAACCACCAAAGGAAGGGCAGATTAAGTTGTCTGTCCCTTGGGTGACCAGTGGCAGCAACTAAAACAGCTCCCTCATAAACCTGGTGCCTTTGGCTTATTTTGACACCTGACAACACCACGTAGTGGTGCGTTGCCGCTAGTTTGATTTTTAGTACATTTTGACTTTGAAGCTCTGTGTTTAGTGACCCTAAATGTGAAAGCCACATTTCTCCAGAGTGGGGACAAAAACATTCTTGCCATGTATTTTAAATGGATGAGATCTTTTTCCCCTTATCACATTTGTAACTGTTTCGCTCATCACACCAGGAGAAGCTGGCCTTACCAGGGCTTATCCTTCTTCAGTCTTTAGTTTGGCGACCAAATGAAATGACCCGAACGCAGTAGGAATATGCATAGGACCCAACAGGAGGTCAGAATGATCACTTTTATAGCGGCCTTGAACAGGGCTGCTCTTGCCTATATGGTGCCTTTAGGTGAAATTAGAACAGGATGCCTCTTAGGGCAAAATTAGAAAAATCCTCTCTCCTGAGCAGACACAGGTTCTGGGCGCAGGGCCTGGTGCAGAGGCCTTGGCTGTGCACTTGGCAGCGTGAGCATGGGCTGGCTTTGAGCCCTCACCTGTTGTCCTGTGCAGAAACTGCACCACTGTATGTGGCGGTCCTGGCCATGAAATGTAATAATCCCTTAGTGTTTCTCTATTCTGAAGCTATTTCTAGCATTTCCAAACTGAAGCAGGACTTTGAAATATATGTGTTTGGGCACAAATGGGAACAAATTGAAACATGCGAGTCCATCTCTAGTGCCCCACTGAATGCTGTGACAAGGGAGGGGCATGCACAGATGATTAAAAACACTTCACCCTGGGGGCATACAGCCTAGTGGGGGACACAGACCTGTACGTAGATCTTTGTTCCAGTGTAAGAAATACCGCGTTGGCAGCATTGAAAGCCCTGTGCTCTGTGGAGATGAGACAAGTATACACTTATTTGTGACCGAGGGAGTCAGAGAAACCTACAGAGAGGAGCTGACAGAGGAAGAGAGTTTTAGGATAAAGAAGTTTCAATAAATTGTTGTGGGTGGGGGAAAGATCAAGTTGAGAAAATAACTTGAACAGAGGCATTGAAAAAAACTGAAAACTGAAGATATTTATCACAGTGATATCAGATCATTTTAGTGATGATAATATAAAAATATTTTCAGTTTCAGTCTGTTTCTAGTTTTTAGCTAATTGAGTTTACTGTAAATTTGTATATGTAATGTTGGTACACTTTTTCTTTTGTTTTATTAACTTTATTCAATTATTATTTGATAATGGGGCAGGTTTGTTGCTGCTTTTTATTAAAATGAGAGGTCCTAACTATGTTAATTTTATTTTAGATTATAGCATTTGATGAGCTGAAGACTGATTACAAGAATCCTATAGACCAGTGTAACACCCTGAATCCTGTAAGTTATAATGGAGGGTTTTTCTTTAGATTGTTAAACTGTTTTTGCTTTTAACTTGCTATAATTTGAAAATGGCCAATATTCTCAGTAGCATGATATATTTGTACAGTTTGAAGTAGGCAGAATTTTAAAAAATATTCTTTTTCCTGTCCTGCTTGTCTATTCTGACTGTTATTAATCTGCTGGTGATCTTGTCAGCTGTCATACTAACGTTCTTCCAATCTGCTTTTTACATTGTCGGCCAAAGACAGTTGAAAAGGTCAAAAAGATTAAAAGAGTCAAAATTGCATTAAAGGTGTGTACTGCTTTTTAGTTTAATGTTTTAATGCTACACTCATTTCATGGGGAGGGCTAGGGCATTTGTATTTGTAAAATGTTCTGTTCAGTCTGCTTGTTCATATGCCTGTTGAGGGTTATGATTTCATGAAATTTCATATTTTATGCAAATGTTTGCTTGCTGGCCCAGTCAAGTAGGGAAAGCTGTTAAATGTTTATGCATTTTAAAAAATGTTATAGCCATAGGCACTTCTATATTAAATTATTTGGTGCAGTGTTTGAAAGTTGGTTAACAGAATGACTAATAGCAGGTGAGATTATTCTCCTGTTGGAACTTACTGTGAGGTAGTCTGTAAGTGGAGTCTTTAGTACCATATCTAGTTTTATCTTTGGTTGTGTCTGTTCTGGAATTAGTTAATTCATTCTTCAGCTGATGTTTATTTGGTGCCTTTTAGGTGGGTAGCTCTGTTCTTAGACTCTGGAATCTTGTAGTAATACTGACCTTTGGACTCATGCTGTCAGAATTTTTTAGATAACAATTTGTATACAAATGTCTATGTAGTTATTTCTAATATATATCCACTCTAAATTTCTAAAACAAACCTGTCTGACACTAAGTTCTGAGGTCTGAGGGATTTAGTCATAATGTGCCTCCATTGTGTTTAGGGGTTTTATATATATTTTGGACTTCATTTAGTTTACTCCTTTAGGAAGATTCTCCTTTAGCCTGTAGGATTGATTTTGCCTAATTAGTCAGAAACTGAAAGGTTGTTTATAAGAAAGCAGTGGATATATCTTCAAGAAATAGAGTATAATAATTCATCTTTAACAGTTACTTCATGAATGTGAGAACTTGTGTAGAGTTCAGTTGTGTAAGACTAGAATGTGCTAGCACGCTAGAGGGATTTTGTTTGGAAAAGGGCCTCTACAGTTAGCTTGCTCCTTTATCATTGTTTCCTGGCTAAATATGAGTGATGGAGCAGATTCCTAGTTTGTCTTTAAAGAGCTGTTACAGTAGGGCTTGATGTAGGTACAACTTACTAGCTGTTTCTCTGCTCTTTTGAAACAAAATATGAGTTGAATCTGCTTTCTCATTGGAAAGTAATTATGTTCATTGTAAAACATCGTAACCTGCTATTGAAACTAATTGTTACCAAGAAATTAAGAAACTGAAATTTCTCCTTTTGATCGTTCTTTATTAATAGTATTCCATCTTCTTTGACTTTTTGTTACTTGAAATAACCAATGATGATGAGGATGATAACACTAAAATCAGACAGGGGCTTTTCTGGGTGCCAGGCTCTGTGCTAAGCATCTTCACCTGAGTTTTCCATTCGGTTCTCCTGACAATCCTAAGAGGGGGGTGGACTGCTATTCTCATGAATAGGAGAGTAAACTGAGGCTTAGTGAGGTTAGAGCGCTCAGCCCAAGGCCTCATAGCTAAGGTAGGGCCAGAATTTGAAGCCACACAGCCTGATTTTTAAACTCAAGCACTTGTGTTTTGCTTATTTACTATAAATTTAAGAGAGACTCGTTTCATTTTAACGTATAATGTGTGATTTCTGGCTTTTCTTACGGAAAGAAATTCTCGCTTAGAAAAGATGTGCCTGGGACATCCTCATTTTGCAATAGGTTGGAAGGAAGTTTTATACCAGCACAAGTTGTGTTTTTGATAGGGTGCCGATAATTGGCTATTAATAGCAGCGCATCTGACAGTTTTCCCTATTGAAAAATTTGTTTTGACCATTCTGCCAAAGTATGGGGGAGGACAAATATCATTATTGTTTAAAATGTGAAACTTAACTAGAGAATATTATGATTTGCATGTTTAAGTACCATCATTTCAGCCATATTTGCATGAGGTATTTTTTTGTGGATAGAAGTTTTTGTGTAAATGTTGGTTCCTTAATGGAATAGTTTTTATGCCACTTATGGGGAAATTTTGTCATTAAAAATGATTGGAGAGGAGTAGTTTTTATGACAGATGCATAATAAAAATTTCTGGACCTTTTTTGAGAAGAGAGGGATTGTGGCATCTGTTTCACATCAGAACTGGTAGAGTTGCAGATTATCATCCCTCTCACTAAAGTACATTGTTTAAGAGCAGTAGGGATCATGCTCTCAAAATCATTTTTTCCCCATACCTCAGTCTGTAAGTGTAGGATGAAAACTTGGATGATAATTTGTATTGTTAGATAACAGTTGGCTTTAGAGGGCTAAAATAGGCTTATTATATTTTAAAGAAAAATCCTGTAATTTAAACAAGTATTATAAACAGCAGCTCTAGTGGTACTTCTAATAAAATATATTTTTTTCTTGGTTTGTCCTGGTTGTAGTCATCGAGTTTCAAAGATTTCATGTGACATTTTCTTGTTTTCTTACAGATGTTTACCTTTGATCTTAATTAAATGCTGACTTAAAGGTTCATGTTATTTGCAAGTTTGTATATATGTGCAGAGTTTATCTTTTGCTATTTATTATATTAAGATTGTTGAAAAATCTGGTTAGTGGTGTAGATTAGTTGGTTTTACTGGGATTTCATTTAAAATAGTATTCATTAAAAACTTCGCTCCACACTTTTCCAATTTAAAAAGTAATTTGGGAGGATTAGAAACTGGGCTTGAATATGTAGTATATATATTATTATATTCTACAGCTATGGTTTCCCTTCAGGAAAGCTCTGCCGATGTTGAGGGTTCATGTAATTTAATTTGGTATGATGCAGACATTTGAGAAACTGGCTTTGCAGCTGTGACTTCTAGGAAGTTCTTTGGCTGAAACTTGCAATGAAAGGTTTTGGTACTTTTATTTAACAAAATCATTGGGCTGAAATCTTTAGGATGAGAAAGAGAATTTAAAATAAAGCATTAACTCTTGGTCATTTTATAAAAAGCATTTTGCTTGAATTAATTTTTCCTTGCTTAATACTGCCTGCTTTCAAAAGACTGACTTTGTTTTGGGCTCTGAGCTTCTCCTGGCCTGCCTGTCTGCAGCCTTTCATTGGAAAGCAGGCTTAAAGAAACAGGAAGGCCGTGCAGGAATGAGCTCAGGAACCGGGAAAATTCCAGTTTCATGGTTCAGAACTCAGTCTTTTCCCTCCTACGTTGCAGAAAGCACATCATTTGCATTTGTGCACATTAGCGTCCTTTCCCCCCTGACTGTGCTGAGATTATTGGCTGTTGGCTTTTCATTGAAAAATTACTTTTGTGGTAGTGTGATGTGGTTTGCTAAATATTGTATATGTAGCATTCTTGCTTTCTGTTAAAGGCTTAAAAACACTAATGTGTAAACTTCCAAAGGGGAGTTTTGTTTTCTGTGGATCTTTTTATATCATGTTGCATGTGATCAGATACCTCATTTTTGTATTTTTATCATTGTTGAATGGTGGAAAGAAAAAGTATTCCAGTTGATTAGCAAATAACTGTTTGAACAGTCTGGGTGGTAAATTTGTATAATGTAACCTGTTGCTCTAATAATTTGAGTTTAAGTTTCATCTTATTCTTTTAGTGCAAGCTATATCCTCTGGTCAGTTTGCTTGTAATTGTGCTTTTGGTAAAAAGTTAAATGTGGAAATAAAACTCAGTAGCATCTTTTATCTCTGATTCTAAGAAAACAGTGATTTTTCCTTATGGAAACTTGGTTGCCACCTGCTTTCCAAATTAGCAATTGACTTAACTGGCTTGTCTTTTCCTTCCAGCTTGTACTTCCAGAGTACCTCATCCATGCTTTCTTCTGTGTCATGTTTCTTTGTGCAGCAGAGTGGCTCACACTGGGTCTCAATATGCCCCTCTTGGCATATCATATTTGGAGGTAATATTTAGATATACTTCTAATACTTTTCTTAATTAAATTTTAATTATACTGTGGTTGACATTGTTATCTTACATGCTAGTCACCTAAATGAAAACTGAAAGTGAGTTGGCTTTTTAAACTGTTTTAATACCTCTTATGGCATATTACCTTTAATATCTTTTATTTTTTATTTATTTATTTTTCTTCTTTTTTTTTTGGGAGGAAGACTAGCCCTGAGCTAACATCCGTTGCCAATCCTCCTCTTTTTTGCTGAGGAATACTGGCCCTGGGCTACCATCTGTGCCCATATTCCTCTACTTTATATGGGATGCCGCCACAGCGTGGCTTGACAAGCAGTGCGTCTGTCTGCGCCCGGGATCCGAACCTGCGAACCCCGGGCCACTGAAGTGGAGTGTGCAAACTTAACTGCTACGCCACCGGGCTGGCCCCACCTTTTAAAGGGTTTCTTTAAAAAAATGAGGTATAACTTACATACAGTAATGTGCGCAGGTCCGAAGTATACAGCTCGGTGAATTTTGACATATGTATACACCCATGAAATTACCACCCAAATCAAGATGCACAACGGGTCCAGCCCCAAAAGATTCCCTTGTGCCCCATCCCAGTCAGTTACCCCTGCCCTTCCCAAAGAGATCCACTGACCTCTAAAAACTTACTAATTTTGCCCATCTTTGAACTTCATATAAATCAGAATGTACAGTGTCTGTCTGACTTCTCTCTCCGTATTTACTTTGTAACTTTAAATTTGGTTATTAAAGATTCATATTTCATAACTTATAAAAGTTACATCTGATCTATATAGGCATGTGAAAATCTCATTGCCTTGATTTTAGGAAATATATACTGAAGAAGTATTTAGGAATAAAGTGGTATCATGTCTGTAACAGACTCTGAAATGGTTCAGAAAAGGTATACGTGTATCTAGAGATAGAATGAGAAAGAAGGATAAAGCCAGTGTGGTAAATGTGAACATTTGGAATATCTGGGTGAGGTGTCCTTATACCTTTTCTGTTAGTCTAAAATTATGTTATAATAAAAAGTTAGAAGAAAAAAATCTTATTTCCTTTTTACAGTTATTCTTATTTTTCTTGGATTTCCGAAAGTGTAGAGGAGACCAGATGAGACTTGTTTAACTGTCCTGTTCTGACTTAGGGGCTCTAGTTTTATAACTAAGATGATAAAAGGAAAGAACTCCACCTAGAACTAAAAGTATGCCTCCCTGCGTGGACCACCTCTCATTGGAACAAATATTATTTGAGAAGAAAAACTCTCCTTCTCATCCTGAAGGTTTGCTTCCCTTTCTGAGTGGCTAATAGACTCTGTTTATTACAGGTATATGAGTAGACCAGTGATGAGTGGACCAGGACTCTATGACCCTACAACCATCATGAATGCAGATATTCTAGCATATTGTCAGAAAGAAGGATGGTGCAAATTAGCTTTTTATCTTCTAGCATTTTTTTACTACTTATACGGGTAAGTTTAAAAAGTAAAATGAAAATATGATTTCACTTTGCTGCCTAAAATGTTTGCAGGCATTATGGTCTTAACACCTTAAAATCCGCTGGGAGAGTAACTCAGTGTCTTGAATGGGGTAACGATAATGGCACAGCGCACACCAGCAAATTCCCACACACTGAATATGAATACACTGGTGCTTGTCAAGACAGCCAACTGGTGTGTGGTCAGAGGCAGAAAGTTTGGTCAGGGTGCTGCTTCCTAAGTTGTCAGACACATTCAGTGAGCGAAAGGCAAGCCTCATTCTCCCTGGCAAAGTGATGGCATCGGGAGGATATGGCTGGGGGAGTTTGCAAAAAAATTTTTGCTTAACTTCAGTCTCGAGATTGTATTTAATTTTTTCCATATCATTTTTCATAAACTGTATGCTCTGCCTTTCATTTTCCGGTTTGCTTGATCCAGATGGGGTGAACGAAAGAAACAGTTCTGTCTTACCAGATCGTGCAGTTATTGATTTTTCTCCCTTTATATTGTCAGGGACTTCTATCGTTGTTCCTCTCAGTCAGGGTTTCTCAGCCTCAGCGCTGCTGACATTTTGGGCTGGATAAATCATTGTTGTGGGGGCTGTCCTGTGTGTTGTAGGATGTTTAGCAGCATCCCTGGCCTCTACCTGCTAGATGTCAGTAGCATCCCCCTCCCCCAGTCATAACAACCACAAAAGTCTCTGGACATTGCCAGTTGCCCCTGTGGGGCAGCGTCAGCCCTGCCGGAAGACCACTGCTCCAGGTGTGCTGTCGGTGGAGTAATGGCTGCTTATTAAATCTAGGAAAGGACACTGCAGGTGTGGCGTTATAAGTGCTCTTTAAGCCAGATAAATACACTCTTCTCATCTTTTATTCATATAAATTCTATAGAGGGCTAGAGAGGGCTTTCTGATTTTCAAAATATGAAGAAAATTAGCTGTATAAGGTGAAATTGTTGTAATAATGAAGCTTCCATTCCCTTTCCTTTTTGTTACTAGAAAACTTGCTAAGTATTCGATGATAGGCTTATATTCATATTTCTCTTTACATTATATAACTTTCCATTATAGAAAAGGATGAATGAAGTGCCAGATTGAAATTTAGGAAAAAGGTATTTTTTATACTTTTAGAGGTTATAGTTGTGAACATGAGTATCCTTTGGTGCATCTACAAATATTGTTCATATATGAAAGAAAAATAGTCTAAGTTCTGAAAAGTGAAATTCCATGTGTCATTCTAATGTCCTGTTAATTTTCATTTTAAGTTAATTTACATTTTATAACAATTGTCTGGAACAGTGCTGGTGTATAGTAGGCACTTAAAACATACTTGTTGAAAGAAATAAAAGAAATGAATGATTGAATAAATGATAAAATTGGAGATGTACAGTTGTGGGAAAATGTTCACCATGAGCTAGCAGCACCAGGACATTCATTTCTGTTTTAGATTGTTAATTGAGTTTGCTCCCCTCCTTCCTTTGTATTTCCATTTAGATACACATGCGTTTGAACCATGCCTTTCCCACGTGGCTGTTTCTGTAGAAGTGCCCAGCAGTCCATAAGCCTAAATCAAATGGTTATTGTTTTTTATTTTGTTCCTTTGTCCCCTTTTTTTGTTTAACCCTGCTACTGTTGCGTAGGGCCTTTCTCTAGTGGGAAAAGTTCCTTAATTGACCATTCCTATGTGTAAAATGGGGATAATAATGGTACCTGCCTGCTAGGACTGCTTGGAGGATTCAGTGGGGTCATGTATTTAAAAGACCCCACAGGCCTGGCCTGAAGCGAGCCCTCGGAGACGCTCCTGTCATTGGACGCAACTCCAGAGTGGTGTGCTGTTTGGATTGCTTTCTGATCCCCCATTAAGCTTCCAGCTGTGCTGTTCGGCTTTATAAATTGGAAAGGAGACACAGGACAACCACTGCACATGCACTGAGCCAAGTCCTACCTTAGAGAAAGTCCACAGATGCAGATTAAAGTTGTGTTGTGAACTTGTCATTTCTGTGAGGGTGTGATACTGCAAACTAGTTTGCTACATAAAGGAGACGCAACTTTTTGGTGCTCTTAGTTCTTAGAATTAGGAATGTTTGAATTAACAGCTGTTTTCTTCTTTTCAGCATGATCTATGTTTTGGTGAGCTCTTAGAACAGTGCTCAGAAGAATCGGTCCAGTTCAGTGCATGCACAAAGCCACCATGTGGAGGGATTCTGTCCAGCAAGACCCTGTTTCCAAGAGTAGCCTATGGAATCTGATCAGTTACTTTAAAAAATGACTCCTTATTTTTTAAATGTTTCCACATTTTTTGCTTGTGGAAAGACTGTTTTCATATGTTGTACTCGGATAAAAAATGGAATTATGTATAATATCAAATGATTACCTCTGGGTTGACAGGTTGGACTTGCACTCCTTAAGGAACAGCCATAGTCCCTTGAATGATTGCATTAATTATTGACTGTCCTTAGTCCATTGGAAGCTTTTGTTTATAGGAATTGTAGGGCTTGTTTTGGTTTTATTGAAATGCCATCTAATTATAAATTAGCTGTAGTTACCAGGTGGTTCTGATGAACTGAAAATATATATCTAACCTGTGGGAACCATCATGGGTTTCCTCATCTATCATGTAGATGATTATATATGGATACATTAAAAAGATAAAAAGAGAGGGATGTTTTCCCTTTGACTTGAATATTATCCCTATATATTGCATGAATGAGAGATTTCCCATATTTCCACCAGAGTAATATACTTGCTTTAATTCTTAAGCATAAGTGAACATGATATAAAAATACATGCTGAATTACTTACGAAGAATGCATTTAAAGCTATTTTAAATGTGTTTTAATTTGTAAGACATTACTTATTAAGAAATTGGTTATTATACTTACTGTTTTAATCTGGTGGTAAAGGCATTCTTAAGAATTTGCAAGTACTTTAGATTTTCAAAACAGAATGAGAGAGAACATTGTATAACCGTCCTGCTGTTCCTTTAGTGCAATACAATAAAACTCTGAAATGAAGGCTTATTTTCATTGCATTGTTTTAAAGATTATAAATAGCTATTTCTTAAACTTGCTTAATCCATAATAAAGACGTATTACTGTCAGTTTTTTAAAAAGATAGTAGAGTATTACATTGTTTTTTTTTTTTTTTTAATACCACACTTGAATCTAAAAAGGAAGATTTTTAAATGGCTAAGCCCATTACCTGCTGTTGTCAGGTAATGGGCTGACGAGATTCATAAACATCGATGGCACAGCAGCATCATTTTTCTTACCAATTTAAAAAATGATTGCGACACTTAAAATGTTTTAGGTATTTTTTTCCTTTTTGAAACAGCAAGTTTTAAGATAAAATGACTAGTAAATTTGATTTTTTGCTGCTGCTTGTAAGGTAGGTAAATTGTGGCTTGCATGTTTTTGTAAGCATTCTTGTGCTTTATTTGGGATGAGGAAGTTAAGGCAATTGAAAATAGTTTAAGTGGTTCAGAAGTTTCTTAAGCAAAGGATCAAAGAAAGGAAACCAATTTATAGAAATTCCACATAATGATCAAGGGAGTTTATGGATGTGTTTGTGGAGTCTTACTCTAAGAACCCCTTGAATTTGAGGCTGTTTTATTCTCTACTGGTGAAAAAGCGCTTCCCCACCTTTGAGAGAGTAGCGGCACCATTTGGAGATTGGGTCATGGGGGTGAGTGTGTTGAAGAGGATGTAGAACTAGAAGAGTGAAGAGAGTCAAACCCTTTCATGAGAGAAGCTTTAAAGACCTTGTATTTTTACAGTCTGGAGAACACCTCAAGGGGTCTGACTGTTCACCAGTTCATGCAGTAAACTGTTTACTGAGCACTTGCCAGGCATTGAAGATTCATGCTCTAAGTATAAGCAGTCATTCAGTTTCTAATCCACCCAATTATATCAGCACCCACTCCTCATTTTTCTTTCTTGTTCACAAGTACTTTTGATTGTGAGAGACCTGGCCAAGTCTTGTATACTCCTGATAGGTTTCCTGGGTCTATTACTTTAGTATTCCTGTCAAAGTATTTTCATGAGCCCTTGCTGTGTCTTAGCAAACACTACTTTCCTTTATAAGTTTTAACAAACACCCTTTTAATAATGTATTCCAGAATATTCTCCAGGATTAATGCAAGGTCTACTGATGGCAATTTGTGGAAGCCACCTTGTCATACTTCAAAAATTAGATATGTCGTCCTTAGCTGATTCCTCAAAGATGATTGACAGTGAGGGTCACCCATCTCGGTGGTAGATTGTTAGTTCCTAGGCATGTAAAGTGATTAGAAGATTGAGAACCCTCATGTTCTCATAATAGCTACCCATCTTGACCTTTTCCAGTGTTTTATGAAATTAAATCACTTGCCAAGAGAAAGCAGGAACATAATACTTGCATTTGACAGTATCTCACTGGCTCTCTTCCTTGCTCTGAATTGAATTTGTTCCCCCTAGTAATCTGTTTTGGGTGGCGCTAGCCTTAGACCTATTATTCCTGCAAGTTGAGCTGAAGCATAGTTAGGCCTGGGTTTGTAACCCTTTCCAGCTTTTATCAAACTGCTCCCTGTGCAACGATAGCTGTTTATTTAGGTATTATTTTTTCCCTTGTTATAATTACTTTTGGTATCATGTGCTTTGATTTATCTGTAAGAGCTTTCCAACTCTGAAACATTAGTATAACACACTGTAGTTTATATCTATACCAACAACTCTTTGTTGCTATGGGTACTACAGATTCTTCTGAATTAAAAATCTTATGTAACAAGTGTAGTCTATTTAGCAGTTATTCTGTTGGGTAATGTTATATCATGGCAATATGCCCCTTTAGTGCTAAGGAAGTGTAGGGGTAGAAACTTATTTGAATGCCTGAATCTGAATTTTATTAATGATGTTCGATGATTTTCACAGTGCTTAACTGATATTCCCCATTCCCTATCCCAGGGTAGAGGAGTGTTTGGTCCCAGGTACAGACAAATTGCTAATTTGTTTGAAGTTTAAATTATTTTTCACGGGAAGGGGGGAGTGATTGGAAATGACCAGACAATCCACTTTAGATGCATGTCAGGTATTAGTAAAGCACTTTAGAAGCCTCGTGGATTATACCATGAACTGCCAGACCCACCAGTCAAGTCCAGGTGCCCAGGTAATGGTCTTTCACATAGCAGTTTGCAGTATGAGTCTTTTAAAACCAGTTCAGTGTTTTTCAGCTTAAGGACCACTCTTCTAATAGCTCTCTCAGAGCTCTTCTCTGCTCCTCAAATCAACATATCTTGAAGATAGTCAGATATTTGCATAGAAAGGAAAAGAGATGTAGATACACTTTGAAAGTAGCAAAATATTTGCCTTGGTACAACACTTCTTTTTTCCTCCAATTATATGTTTATGAACAGCGTTCATGGAATGTTATTGCCATGGTACAAATAATGACTTCTGTGTATCTCTCACAGCCTGCAGGGGTGGGCTTTCATTTTAGATGTGGCTATATCACAGCAGTGTGATATTGTGAGTCCATTCAAATAATGATGTATATTTAAAAGTATACATCTAGTTTACTTATTTAATATCATGTAACACAAATGTGCATCTCAATAATCAGCTGTACAGTATAATTGTCAATCAAATTTTGACAGCAAAAATATTTTAAAGTAACGCTTTTCAAAGGGAAAAGATAAAAATATTGAGACCTTGTCTAGCATTGTTCTTAAGTACTCATTCGTCCTTTTGGGAAACTTAATGATGCTAGTCTCAAATAATTTAAGCTCTTTTGCTCAAACCAATCATTGATCTGTGGTCAGCTAGCAGCTAATGAGTCTCTGGTACTAGTAATATAGCACAGATGGTTTTGAACTAATCCTGCAGGTTGATGCCAAGAGAAAAATGTGGTTCTATTTCTGGATAGGTTGAATAGCTTCCTTAGAAAAATTTTACTTTAAAATTTAAGAGTTTTAAAAGTAAATGTCTACAAGGAGTAAACAGCTCTGCTGCTTGTTCTGCTTGGTTTTGGAAAATAGTATTAACTATATAAGGTGATTGATCTGTGAGATGAGTGAAGGTTTTATCCTACATGAATTTTATTAATGCACATTGTGGAAGTGAAGATGTAGAGAATATTTTGACATGGAAAAGAATGAGAAAGTTAATTTTATTGTTCAGTGCTTTTTCTAAACATTGAAATTTCTTTGTTTACTATGTTCGTGTATTCTGGAGAAGAAAATTTTCTTAAATAATAAATTGATAACTAGGTAGACCCTAAAACTACTAAGAGAAACATAGAATGGAGTTAGCCGTCTGTGCTCATGGTTTGGTCAAGTCTAAGTTAACCTTAATGGTGCTGTACACTGTCCACAGAAGATGCCCTAGGTATCCTGCCTTCTTAGAGCTTGCTTGATTTAGTCTGCTTTTGTATATTTAATAAAAGCCATCTCCATCGTTTCCTTGTGTAGTTTATGGGTAATGGCTGAGTCTCTGTGGACTCCGTTTCAGCAGCTCACTCAGGCATGTGTGTGACAGGACTCTAGATTCTCTCTCCGTCCTCCCCCCCGCCTGCCCCATAGTTTGAGGGCCATCCCACAGAGAAAACACTTTCCCAAGAATGTTGGAATTGCGTTATTAAACTGAACTGGACAGTTATATTTGAGTAGTGATACTCCCTGTTTCTTTGTTATGGAATCATTGAGGTTTTTCCTTATACCTAGTATTAAAGTAGTTTGGTCAAGCATTTTAAATGTGGAAGGCTTAACTAGCACTTGCAGTGGAAATTGAGAGATGAAGTCATTTTGAAAATTCAGTTGATTATTAAAGGATTTGATTAATCCGTGCCAATATTTTTCCTCCATTTTCTTAAATGTTAATGAATAAGCTATATAGGGAGAAAGCTAATATAAGATTTGGTAACATCAATTTCAATGACTGCCTGAAGTTTAGTAGAAGATTGTGATTTAAAATTGTATTTGGTTGTAATACCAAAATCATGAGGAAGGTCACTCTATTATTGCAGCCTGTACTTAAAAAAAAAAAAACTTTCTTGGGGCCGGCCTAGTGGTGCAGCGGTTTAGTCCGCGCTTGGCAGCCCGCGGTTCGCGAGTTCGGATCCCGGGCGCCCGCCGACGCACTGCCTGTCAGTCATGCCGTGGGGCGTCCCATAAAAAGTAGAGGAAGATGGGCACGGATGTTAGCTCAGGGCCAGTCTTCCTCAGCAAAAAGAGGAGGATTGGCGATGGATGTTAGCTCAGGGCTGGTCTTCCTCACAGGAAAAACAAAAAAAGAACTTTCTTGCTATAACTTTTGGCATTTATTATCTTAGATAAGAAATCCCTAGGGATATGTGATTTTCCCATCTTCCTTAGTATTCTTATAAAAACTTAAGTTCTAGAAGCAGTGTATATATAAAAGTATTAAAATACTGATTTTATATTATGGCACATACTGGCTCTGGTCTGAAGTTCTCAAACTGCACTTGTAATTGTTTTAAAGTATTCCCTAATGAAATTACATCAGCAGCAATAGGAGTGAGAGACAAAATAAGACTTTTGGTAATTACATGATTGTTTAAAATCTGAGTTTTGATGTGAAATTTACTTTGTCTTATGTGGAAGTGCCAAGACCATTGGTTCACATCTGTGATTCCCAGCAGCCAAGAGAGCCGCGGGACTACCATGTGCAACTCTGAAACCACTGATGTCTGTTAAAACAGGTGGCTTCGCCTCGTTGTATGGTCCAAAGGACTGCTTTCGGTAGCTTGACGCTGAGTTTAAAGACAAAAGGACACGTTCTGTAGCATAGGGTGAAGTGAAGGAGTGAGATTGGAGACTGTTGGTCTGTAGAGAAGTGCTTTCTGAAGTCAATGTGAAAAGAGGGGTTCAATTCACTCCGTGTAGTTCCTAGGGTGAAAAAATGAATACTCTGAAAACAGAGCAGTCTGAACCAATGAATTCCTCATCTCTGGAAATGTTCCAGCAAATGCTGGATAAACACTTGTTGGGGATGATCCAGGCTTGGGAGGGAGGTGACTAGATGATTCATAGGATCCCTCACAGCTCTGGCTATGAAGTAGAAGAGACACTGGGAGAAATTTTGGGCGTAATAGATGAAAGTTATTTAAATAATTTTAGCTTGGGTGCTCATACCAATTTTCATACTTATTACTATGTCATATGCCACCCAGAAGTTACAAATAGTAAAATGAGGTAAAATGTGGTAAATAATAAAAATATGCAGTCAAGTATTTTTCCATATGCTGTTTTCAGCATTACCTCCAGGTGAAATATACCAGAGCAGCCAGTGCATTTCTAAAAAGGAAAATCGTATAGCAATTTTTCTCTTTCCTATGAGAGATGAAAGAGACACAACGCAGTTGGTCAATAAAAGCTTTAGGAATATCTGCACATATACATTTACATTCAAGTTGATAACACTAGTAGTTTCATTTCAATACAAATGATGTTAGAGGACTTATTTCAGACATGGTCATATATATATGCTATGTGAGGTGAATTCTTTTTTTATCGAGATACAGATCTTGATCGTGAGTCTCTTGATGATAGATGTGCAGCTAGTTTCTCCCGGAACTCATGAAGATAATTATATTGCTGAAAAAAAGTAAAGATACATTGAAATACATTGTAGAAAACTAGTTACCAGAGGAGTCACAATAGTAGTAGGTTATCAGGAATCAAAAAGTATTTGCTAAGAACAGTTCTACATCCTTTTGGGTAAGGAAGCATTTGCATCATGGGGAAGTTTTATCTTTCAATAAAGCTGCATATACTATGAAAAACTATTGCTTTAAAAATCAGAAGATCGCATGAAATACAGATGAATGTTTTACAAATCTGTAAAATCCTTTCTCCCTTTACTGGCAGGAGCAAATAAGATTAAAAATAGTACATGAAGGCATTATTCTTGCTAATGTGTTTTCCCCTGAGGGGTAAGTGGGGAAGGAGAGGGCACTTTCTGTAGCAGTTAACAGTGGTATATTTAAAAAAATCTATTTCTTAACTTATAGAAGCCCTAGTTTTCTGCTTTTTGTGATGACATCCATTTGGAACAATTTTCATAGTAGATCTTATTAAAATATCACTAATCTTAACAGGTAAGCAAAAACAAAAAATCTTTAAATAATTCATTTGAGTTTTAACAGCTTCCCAGGGGATATTCTTACTCTGCCAATAATCTCATTTCATTTCATTGAGAAGTTGAAATTGCATCCTGCTAACTTACATCAGCACAGAGATGGGAAAAGCCTGTTTGCCACAGAATGCTGAGGTGATAAATTGACAGCCCACATTAATGTGGGCTTAATTCTCTCCAATAAAGATGTAAAACATGCATATACATACGTATATACATATGTTTGACCATGTCTTTTGTTTCAAAGACTTGAGAGCATGCTGATTTTGAAGCATTATTTGATTTTAAGATAATAAAGGGAGCTCTCTGTTTTCAGAACCTGTATGGTGAAGTGGATCCTATATGGATTGTTTTGTGAGTGACCTTATTTAACCCTGAGAATCAGGCTGCTTGGTGAGTTTATCAGTTGTTGTAATAATTCACGCACAGGACACTTGGTTGGACCACGAACCCTGGGAAGATGGACTCCCAGGCCCAGGGAGCGCCACCTACAGGCCAGGATGCTTTAGGGCTCGCGCCTCTGAGTCAGTCCTGAGGCTGAGACCAGGTGCTTGGGAAAGGAAGGCATGTTCCTTTACAGATCCACAAAGAAGTGAAATCCGCAGTCTTTTCAGTAACGTGATTAATACACAGCAGCATCCTTGGGCTTTGCTGCTGCAGTGGTGTGAAGTGTGAAGGGGAAAGGAAGTGTGGAAGGTGTCACTGGTTATCCACAGCAAAAGATGACAGGCATTGCTTTACATTTTTTATATAATATTCATCTATCTTTATTAAATATTTTGGTGATATAATAGGATCTTTATTAGATCTTTTTGGCCAAAAATCTACTCGAGAAACTACCAAGGTTATAGTAACCATCTCATTTTTCCAAGTGAGAGGATCCGTCCCCAGAACTGAATGGGCAAAATCTGAACAGTCAGAGATCCTGGAAGAGTAAACTGGAAAGGTAGATTTTTTTCATTATTTTGTTTGAAATACTGTGAACTCTTTCAGACATCCAGGTTATATTTAAATTTTATAAACTAAAAAAAATCAAATTATAGACAGGTGACCTATGAATAATAGAATGCTCTGGATTTTCCTTGCCCTCTCGAGGATGTATTACACTGTATTGTAGCGGCCTGCCTCTCACTGCAGCCAGAGAACAGCCAGACCCCTTACCTTTATTGTCTGTATCGCTCCAGATCCCCTTAGGTCCCTCAGGCTGTCTATGGCTTGCTGTGGTGACACTGTGTCAGACAGGTAAAGTAGGAGACAAGCAGCTACTAAGAGAACATGACAGAAAACAGTATATTACTAAATAATGATAGGGGAGAGCATTTTATATTTAATTAGACTTTGGTGCAGAAGATGAGTTTGTTGTAATTGTTTGAAATGAATTAAAAGACAGGCCTTTTAGTATGTGTTTTTCACAGTTAAATCACGGTTTTAAATGACTGTGGTTGAATGATAGTTTAACACTGGCTTCGTATTTTTTAAACAGCTTTATTGAGTTATAATTCATATACCATACCATTCATTCATTTATTTATGTATTTAATTTTTTATTTTTGTGAGGAAGACTGGCCCTGGGCTGACATCCGTGCCCATCTTCCTCCACTTTATGTGGGACGCCGCCACGGCATGGCTGACAGGCAGTGCGTCAGTTGGCGCCCGGGATCCAAACCCGCCAACCCCGGGCTGCCAAGCGCGGACTAAACCGCTGCGCCACCGGGCGGCCTCCCATTCATTCATTTAAAGTGTACAATTCAGTGGCTTTTAGTGTATTCACAGACATGTGCAGCCATCACCATAGTCAGTTTTAGAACATTTTCATCACCTCAGAAAGAAACCCTGCATCCTTTTGTTTTCATCTCCCTATCACCCCTCCCTAAGCAACCACTCATCTCCTTTCTGTCTCTATGGACTTGCCTCTTCCAGACATTTCATATACATGGGATCATATGTGGTCTTTTGTGACTGGCTTCTCATGTAGTTTAACGTGTTCAAGATTCATACATAATATGGCAGATATCAGCACTTCATTCCTTTTTATGGATGAATAATATTCCATTGTATGGATACACATTTTGTTAATTTCATTTGTCAGCAGATGGACATTAAGGTTCTTTCCATTTTTTGGCTATTATGAATAATGCTGCTATACATGTTTGTGTACAAGTTTTTGTGTGGACATACATTTTCATTTCGGTATATTCCTAGGAGTGAAATTGCTGGGTCAGATGGTAACTCCATATTTAACTGTTTGAGGAAGAACTGCCAGACTGTTTCCCGAAGCAGCTGTGCCATTTTACACTCCCACCAGCAGTGTATGAGGTTTCCAGTTTCTCCACATCCTTGCCAACGCTTATTTTCCATTTTTTGGATAATAGCCATCCTAAGGGGTGGTAAGTGGTATCTCATTGTGGTTTTGATTTGCATTTCCCTGATGACTAATATTGAGCATCTTTTCATGTGCTTATCAGTCATTTGTATATTTTGTTTGGAGAAACATCTATTCAGATCCTTCGCCCATTTTTTAATTGGGTTGTCTTTTCATTATTGAGGTGTAAGAGATCTTTATATATTCTAGATGAGTCCCTTACCAGATACGTGTTTTGCAAGTATTTTTCACATTCTGTGGGTTTTCTTTTCATTTTGATAGTATCCTTTGAAACATAAGTTTTTATTTCTGATGCTGTCCAACGCTAAAAAGAATAATTGTTACTCCAGTGTCCCAATTCATTAACTTTTTTTCCCCCCTAGCACGTTTTTAAAAAGTTAACATTCAGTAATTTATTTTGGTTTTCATACTTCTGTTACCCAGGGATATTATTTAGAAGTTACTGTCAGTATCATAACACCTGCAACGGGAGAACATTTGAAAATAAAACAAAACACAAGAATGCAGGGTGCCAAGATTTGTAAATTGTGTTTTGCAGAATCCTCCAAAACAATGCTGAAAATACCTTCCAGTCCCACCCAAGTTTTCTGGGGAACACTAAATTTAGGGCCTTACATAATTCTTTGGATCTTAGCAGACATATTGTATTTTGTTTCATTTTCATACAAAGTGAGCATATGGCTCAGAAACAGGAGTTTGCCTACTTTGAGGTTAAAAAAAATACTGAATAATGAAAATATATTTCTTACCAAGACAGGATCTCCCAAGTCCTCCATAACAGCTGAAAAGGAAGTACAGTTTTGAAGTTTGCACATTTTCATTGCATCCTGACAATTACAGCGAAGCGCGCGGCCTTTCTGCCTTATATTGCTGATCCTAGTGCTGAACACAGTGCCTCGCCACCGAGACTAAAACATAGTTTGAATCAGTCAAGAGCACAGTATGCTTATTTACTTGTTGGGAAGTATTCTGAACACTTATAGGGGTCGAGATAGCGGGGCCTTTTTATTGACCTCTTTAAACTCCAGGATCCACCCCTGAGAAGTGGACCATGTTACTAAATAGATAGAAATCAGACTATTTTTACCAATTGCCACTTTGATGACTTTCCTCTGCCTAAACAAAGCCTTGGTGGTTATGGGACAAATGCTGTCTGTGTAAGAACTCGCCATTTATCCAGAAAGAGTACAGGGGTAGGGGGTAGAGGTTCAGGGCTTCAGTGCTGGAGCCTCCCTGCCGGTGGAATCCTGATCTATCATTATTAGATGTGGGAACCCAAGCAAGTTATTTAACCTCTCTGGGCCGCGGCCTTTTCTCCTATGAATGGTGACAGCAGCCATACCTACATCATAGGACTGACTGAGGGAACATTTGTAAAGGGCTTAGAGCTTGGCTCAGAGTAAGAAGTAAATGAACATTAGCTGCTATCATCTAGCATTGTGAAGAAATTAGCAGTTCTGGATAATTGAATTTTCCAGAAAAATGAAGATTAACCCCCAAAGCAGCAAAACCATGATTTTAATCATTTTCAAAGACCCTAAAAAATGTAATACACATCTCCTCACTTTCTTAGAGAGTATACTGAACCTAACTTGGTGCTGCGACTTATCACGAACATCAGTTACTGTACTGCAGATACAAGTCTTGTGATGGGATGAGAGAGAGGCCCAAACGGGTACTGACCCCTGGGGTGTTCATGAACTTGCTTTCCAGTGTCCCAGATGTGGGCCTGTTTCAGAGACGAGGACCCTCGGTATAAAGGCAGAGAAGGCAGAACACTTTGGTGGCTTTCTGCACAATTGATACTGCCTTACACCTCTTGCCACCTTTATCTTTCCTCCTCTGATTGATTCCTACTCATCTTTCAAAACTCAGCTCAAATGTCATTCCCTGAAATGCCTTTGTGCCCCCCAGAAACCATCGCTGTCCTATGTGCTGCCTCATACACATTGTGCGTGTCTCACTGCACCTACATGATAGTGTCGTCAGCTGTGGGTTCCTTGAGGGTGGGGCTGCGTCTCAGTTGTGTTTTGTATTTACAGTGTTTGGTATACAGTAGGTGTCATGGGTTGAATTTTGTCCCCAAAAAGATATGCTGAAGTCCTAATCCGTGGTACTGTGAATGTGACCTTATTTGGAAATAGGGTGTTTTGCAGTGTAATCGAGTTAAGATGAGGTCATTAGGTTGGGCCCTAATCCACTACGACTGGTGTCCTTAGAAGAGGAGGAAAATGCCAAGTGAAAAGACACGGGGAGAACCGTGTGACGACAGAGGCAGAGACTGGAGTGATGCAGCTGCAAGCCAAGGATGCCAAGGATGGACTCCCCACCACAAGCTGGGGAGAAGCGAGGGAGGATTCCACCGCATCTCAGAGCCAGTGTGGCCCTGCTGACACCTTGATTTCGGACTTGCAGCCTCCAGAACTGGGGGAGAATTAAGTTTCTGTTGTTTAAACCACTCAGTTTGTGGTACTTTGTTATAGCAGCTCTGGGAAACGGTATAATACAGTAGGCAAGCAGTGTTCACCGATTTTATAAAGAACCCATGAGACAGAACTGGTAGACAACAGGACAGGGAAAAATTTTACCAGACCCTGTTTCTGTGGGATAAACTCTAGAGCTGTCTAGCAATGTGGGCATCAAAGGCAGCAGAATGGATAGAAAACTGTCTGTGTTTTGTCATTTGTAGGGACACCTTTGGAAGCTCTAGGACAATGAACATTTGCAGACATCAGATGCTTTATTTTATGGGACCCTGAAGCATTCAGCATATGCAAGGCCACCCATCCACCTTTCCAACCTGTTTGTATTCTGTTCAAACATCAGAGCATTGGTCTGCTAGAACCTGCTAGAGTAGAATTTGTTAAGCTTCACTAAACTGAGCTAGTTTAATCTCTAGAAACTTTTCAGTAGAGACTGCTTTCAAAGATTTATTTGAAAAAAAATGTCAGAACTGGTTAGAAAAATGGGTCCAAAAACTGGAAAATATTTTCTGTTCGCTGCACCTATCTATCTAATGCTATTTTTCTTAGACATCAGAAAGTTTAACATAGACAACTGTATTTATTTAAAAAATTTGCTTTTACAATTAGTACTAGATGAGAGATCATGTTTTCCTACAGAGAAAGTTTGGAAACTGTAGGATGTAGGATGGCTTCTAGCTCTTTATTCCCAACTCTGCAGGCTACAGTTCTCTGTTATCAGAGTTTAGTTTGGCCACAAACAGGTGTGTGTCCCCAAAGACCGCTGGCCTAGGTGGTTAGCTCTCCGAACTGGAGCTACTAGCATGAGGCCCTGAGCTGTAGGAGGAAGGAGAGAAGCTGGCTGGGCTTCCCTTCCCCCCGGTGCCTGGAGACTACTCGGTTATTGGTATAGTTTGTGCTTTCTAGCTCAAAGCAATAACCTTAGGGACCTTAGAGCTTTTGAGGTATCACACTATGTAATACTCTATCTTGTTCCAGAACGGATTAAGCAGCTAATTAGTATACAAAAACTACAATAAGCGCAGAGGAGGGCTAGCTTCTCCCTGTGGCTGGCTCTCCTCTGCTGTCTCACTCTGGCAGAGCACCTACTGTTATTTCCACAGCACCACTTCTCATCTTTGCATTGCTACTGTCTACTGCTGATTGCCACTTTCTTCTTCCTTCCTCCAAGCTACTTTTTTCTTTCCTCATTTTTTGTCCTTAACCCATTTTCTTTTGTTTAAACTTTCACACCAGCAGCTTGTGTATAGCACTGACAAACAATAAGAATGCCTCTTTCATTCTGGTAGCAAATTCATATCATCAACTATAATTTTCAAGGCATGTTTTTAGGATTGCTCATTGCTTATGGATGATTTCTTTGCTGCTAATTTTTAAAAAATTAACTTTCTTGCTGTTGGAAGCAACTAAGCAACTGAAAGGCTGACCAATAAGTAAGGTGTTTTTATATAACAAGAATGATGCTTCCACCTTTTTTGGGAGGGAGAGGGTCCCAAAATTATTAGTAAAGATCTAAGACAAAAGGAAAGAAAAAAACCCTGTTACCCTTTTCTAAAAATTTCCAAATCTACTCATTTATTGTTCTTACTCTTCAAAGTCATAATGGCAAGTATCTGAGTGCTTGCTCTGTACCAGGCATTGCACTAGTACTTTTTATGCATTATTTCCTTTTAATCCTTGCAACACACTATAAGGTAGGTAATAACTGAATAAGGATGCAATAATTCGAGAAAGCACTTTGGGACACTTCTCATGTAATCAATCTGTGGAGAAAAGGAGAACGTACTGTATTAACGTTTTTCGGTTATTTTTAATGCAGATCGCAAGCTCCTCCATTATTTCACAGCAGCTGGCTACGTCAGGAGTCCCTCCGTGTGGGATTGGATGATGATGAGTGATAATTCCATACTGATGGTAGAGGTCCAAAAGGTTTGGAACTCTATATTTTGACAGTTCCCCTCTGGTGCAGAAAACAAATATGTCTTGTATACCATGGCTCTTTAGTTCTTCTGCCAATAGACCAAGATACACACGGACACAAACATACAAAACATTCGAATTTAAATACAGTCAGGAGGGAGAGTATGGAGTTAAGTTTCTTAAGTCAAACTAAGTAAATAACAAATGATAACCTATAAATTTGAAGTGCTTATTGATAATCTAAAAGAATACTGATCTGTCCTCAAACTAGGGTAAAACCCAAGTCACTAAGCACAAAATAGGAATTAGAAACATCTGAACCAAAAGGTCGTTAAAATTAAACCTGACTTTATAAGTCAAATGCTTTTTATTGAATTTTAAAATGAGTCAATTATATTGCTGTTCTTGAAAAAATGTTTTTACAATAAATACTGCTTTAAAATAAATTTAAAAAACACCTAACATGTCAAAATAAACTCCTGAGAAGGAATGGTAGCACATTTTTTTCTGTTTTCTTCTCACAAAATCCACCACGTTTGCCACACATACATGTCTGACCATACGTACACAGATGTACGGTCATCACTCCGCTGCTCCGTTCTTCCCTAAGCATGTACACGGCATCTCCAGCACGGCCATGGTGCCACAGCTCACATTCTCCCTTATATTTGCACTGTATCACACCATTACGTATTTAATTTCATGGACTAGGTTTCTAGGAAATACAGCATTAACTGTATTAACATGATGTGACTTAGCTAATTTCACTATGATGATATGAACCAAGCAATGATTCTATAGACCATTCTATACACTGGAACTTCCTTATGGCAATATTCACTATAGAGCATTTGGTTCAAATGAAGAATTAATTTGGGCTGATCTGAGCCCCCTCTTTCTCCCCATCCCCTAAATCCAAGGACATTTAGCTGTTTAAGTACAAAGTGCCTTTTCCCATGAATCTCTGGACCTGCAAGTGAAATATGGCTGGTCCAAACTGAGAAGTACTGTAAGTGTAAAATACATATATGATTTCAAAGACTAAGTATCAAAAAACCCCTATCTCATTAATAATTTGTTTTATACTTAAAACCTATTGAAATGATACTATTTAGGCTATATTAGGTTAAGTAAAACATATTATTAAAATTAATTTTACCTGTTTTTATTTTCTTAATGTGGCAACTAGAAAACGTAAAATTACATATATGGCTTCCATTTGTGGCTCCCAATATATTTCTATTGGATACTGCTGCTCTAGATAATACTATTATATTTTTGTACATGTAAAAGGATTTAATCTGTAGTTACATACTTAACCATTTTTAAGGGAGTAGGTAATTTTCTATTTGCCTATTGTTCACATTGGATAATTTCTATTACACAGTAGGCCTAGAAAGGACTCTGAGTAGGAACCACAGAAACTGCTGCAGGGAGATTCTAGGTCTCCCGCATCAAACACTGTCATGTGTTTTGTATATTGGACTCCATTTAAAATTTCAATGGAAGAAAAATGGTTTGGTAAAAAATTGGAAACCCCTTTTATAGAAGATACTAAATGAATAGGGCTTTCCAAAATACACAAGATTGGTTCTTGAACCAATGGTTTAAATTACATTTTGTTTATAACTTAAATGTTATCCAAATGGAAATTTCCTACCAGGGTGGGTATCCCTAAGGCAGAAAATCTCTACAAATACTGGAAGGGTCAACTAATCTATTAACTTCTTTAAGTCTTTTTTGGTAGGTAAGGAATAAATTAAAGTACATTAGCAAACTGATATTCCAGAACAACCAGGAAAAAACTTTAAGATTTACAAAATCTATACCAGTCAGAATCAAGCAATATGTACATTTTTATTTTGGTGTATTATAAGGACATTGATAGGACCATTAGGCTTGAGATAATCCAGGCCAACCAGAATAAAATATTTTGAAAATCCAAATTTGTTGGCATCATGCTATATATAAATTCCAAATTGAGGTAGCTCATCAGGGTATTTGTAGGATTATTAGACTTGAGGCTATCGTGGTATGAACATCCTTGGGCATGTGAAGATCAGACCCCATTCCATCTTTTCCACCTAGACGCTGGCTTTCTAAATTTTCTATTCAGGATGGACAATTTCACTGCTACCTCTGGGTTCCCAGCTCAGGCTGAATTTCTACTGTCACAGACAAGTCTATAAAGAACTGTATGTTGAAAGATCTGGGCAGGGCAGTGTCAGTTTTCTATTTACATACTCTTCTCCCTCCAACTTACACATTCTAACCTTGAATGCAGTTTCTATGTATAAAAGAACTACAACAATCAGTGAAAAGCACTGCTGTGTTTAGTAAATGATGAGTTCTCTGGGCCCTTCACAAATACCTCTTCACATATTAGAATAAGTCCATAGTTTGAAACTTTACGAAATATCAAACATTTATTTGAAAAATTGAAGAGAGACTACAGTTTGTTCTTTTTGACAGAGAGTTTAAGTACTATTTTTTAAAAAAACCTATGAATGTAGTTGTCTCATATTACACCTACCTGTATCTTTTTGGACATTTCTTCTAACATCTTTAAATTTACAACCTATAAGTAGCAATGAGGCAAGTGAAAAGTCAGTTTCTGGTCATATATAACAAGTACACTTAAACACATATATAGCACCGTAGATAGTCGCTCCACACGATCATTTATAAGCTTCGATTCCATTTTGAATGTGATTTCAATTTCTTATATTCTTAAGAATATAATTTTAGGGATTTATAGAGCCCAGCCAAAGAAACTCCTAATCCAAGGATTCTTTCTTCTGTTTCCTTTCTGTAACCAGCACCCGGCTGTTGTCCTCAGCCTCACATTGTGCCCCAGTGTTCACGTTTTCTTAAGAGAGGTCACTCAGAAGTGTAGAACTGTGCATGTGGATATGGAGGGTGAAGAGTGGATCTATGCTCCTTTATCGAGAGCCCTCTAGGAGGGCTTCCAAAAGTGAGCTCCCCAGTGCTGATGGTCTATGAAATTCTCTTACTGCTCAGTATAGAGAATGATGTGTTAGCTGACAAAAGAAATTATTTCAAATGTATTCACAGGAAGCCAGCTGTAGTGTTACCTACCTGGAAGAGCACATAAACCAAGAAACTGAGAACAATTCACTCGTGACAGGGGTAGCCTGAAAAGAAGATCACTTTATCAACTTTGGTTCAGTTTTAAAAGAGTTATAAATGGAAATTCAATTTAACCAAATGTGCACTTGCCACTGAACAAGGGTGTTTTAAAGTTTTACAGTAGTGATAAACAAAAATTCATAGTTAAGTATCAACGTGTTGGTCACAAAAAGGCCTAGAAACACTGGAAGTTTTAAAACAGGGACTTATGTGCATTGTTACAATTTAAGTCTTAAAAATGGCAAGTTAATTTATTCTTACCTTAAAGATCATAATGCCTAGATTGCCTTCAGCTAGTATAAATTGTACTTAAGGTACCCTGTGGTATGTCACCTAAGATATTTGTATTAGTAATCTTATGTAAATAAGCTGGAAAATGACCAACCAACAATTTCATCCCCAGCACTCATTCTACATTACTATTTTAAGATTTCTTTGTAGGACTTCCTTAAACAAATATAATTTCATATAATAAAAACCACAGGCCACCCATTCTTTATTGTAATGGATTTTGGTTAAAAAGAAAGAATTTCAAGAAATCCTTTTGGCAGTTCACGGTACTTAGGGACAAAGGGGCAGAGGCTTACCTTGTCTGCAAGACAGAGATGAGTGCACAGGAAAACGGGAATCATATACATACCACCTGACTCAAAATTAGATGCGTTTTTGAATTTAAAATGGGGGTTAGAAGGGGAAATGAAAGATAATTGCTATTTGATGGCAGAATAAAAGAACTTTCGGGACAAGAACACTTATGCTCCTTTTTCTCTTCCTACAGTAGAGGACAGTGCTTTCTTAAGGAGAGAGATTATTACATTTACAGGGATGAGAGAAAGCATTTGATTGCTGGTTGTAGAGAATCTGGTGTAACCATAAGTCACTCCCAAGATTTGGAAGTCGATTTTATATACTTTTGAAACTTTTGTTTTTGTGATTGTATCTATAGTAATGTTGCTTTTACCTTAAACAGGGTCTGCTGATAGATTGCATTACTGTGGCAAGTGGTTCTAGGATTTGACTTAATGATAAGTGATTAAATATCTCATCCTATGTTTGGTACACTATTCTTTTGTTGAAAAAGAATAAGTAGATTTTGGTACTAAATGGGAGATCATTCCAATCCTATCTCAACTCCTTACTTGTTTCTACTATGGTTTTTTCAAAGGAGTTAAAAGATCCCTTAAAGATTAGGATTATAAAATCAACAGAAGAGAATCACCAAATATTTTCAATATGTGGACTACATTTTACAAAGATTATGATGTACACATCAAATATTTTAGATCATTGATCAGAAGTGTTAACATACCATGATATCGGAATTGGAGTCTGTTCATCTTCAACAGGCTCTTCGTCTGATGAATCAAACTCACTTCTTTGCATTGAACTAGGCTTCAAAAGAAATCAGTTATGTTAAATAACTGTAAAGAAGAATATTTACTTATACTTTTAGTATAGCTGATCCTTGCTTAAATACACACTGAATGCATGGTTGCAATTTATTCAGTCACCAATCTGGAATATAAGAAATTAGCAATCTCAATAGTAAGTGCCTGTTGTTTACCATCCTATTAATAATTATAGCACTAGGGAGTGGAAAGTGAGTTGGATTGGGAACCAAGAAACCTGGCTTCTAGTCTTGGCTCTGCCACTTAGTCTATAATCTTGGACAAATTACTTCAGTTTATTCTAGATCTCAGTTTTTCACAACTATAAAGTGAGGAGATTTATTCCTTCATTCACAAATGTTTCTTGGACACCTTCATTTGCCAAGCTCTGGAGAGGCAAAGATCCATAAGATAAATAGCCTACCTTCAGTACAGTTGGAGAGACAGCTGTGTGCATGGAAGGCAGAAGAGAGTTATAAGTGCTAAAATGGAAGCATAAACTATGCACTTCAGAGCAGAGAAAGAAGTGACTGCTTAGGGAGCTGGAGGAAGCTTCCCGGAGGAGATGCAGGAGCTGGATCTTGGAGGATCCAAGCAGGTTTTTAGGCAGATAGGGAGGAAGTTAAGGCAATTAAGGCACAAAGAGAAAGGCTTGTGTATTCAGCACTGGGATATCAGAACAGAGGAGAGGAAGCTAGAGAAGTTGTTTTACCTACGCTGTTTCTCAAAAAATAACCCCAGACAGCCTGGTGGTTTGGTTGGGGGTGAGGGTGGGGGTGGAATATAGGTGAATAACCTGCCTCCAGCTCTGTCAGTCATCGGGTAGGGAGATGGAGATGGAATACATATGCTCATCTAAGCAGGGGAACTCAATCCTGCATGTGGGCAGCATTTCTACATGGAAGACTGATGGACCAATAAAAACAGGCCAAGTAAAAAACACATCTTTCTTCTACTCCCTAGCTGGAACCAACTGACAGAAAAGACAGTGGAGAGGCAAATGGAGATCAATATGTTAGTTTTATTACTGAGGGTCAAGTGGAGGATGTGGCTTTAAAGCTGTGGTCAAGTGGGCTTGTCAATTCTTCACTCCAGGATTGGATTTATCCACCCAGTCCTAGGCTGCACTAGCGATGGACAACCCAGGTCTCCACTGTGGCAGAGAGCACCCCAGAAAGTACTCTCTGCAGAGAGAAGGGAAGAAAGGGTTGAGCTACTTATGTGATCAGATCACTCACTCTTCCCCTTCTGGGGACAAGTGGAGAAGGAGGCTAAGAATGAAGGACAGCTGATGTCCCTCCACATGGAAACATGGGGATTAGCAAGTGTAACCACCTAATGTCCTTTCTAGCTCTGAAGCTATATTCTATAATGGTCTCGTTTGTTATGACAAGATCACATTACAGAGCCAATTTAGGCTATGGATTTGAGTTGCTTTGGATCTATCTGTATTATTATTGTCAACTCAACTCAGATGAAGGACCTTCAGTAGGTTGTCAGCCCCGGTGGTAGGTGATGTGAGTCAGGTGGGGCTTCAGCTCCTTGCCTCTGGTTTTTCTTTCTTTCTCTTTAAAGCAGTTTTTAAAGATTTTCAGTTTGTGTGGCCCATTCGCTCAGGCTCCCCCAGCCAGTTGTGCAAGTCCTAACAGGCTGGACGTTTCCGCGCCCCCAGGCCCGGGGATTCTGAACCCCCGGGAAAGGGACACAATGCCAAGTAGCCCTGGGGAATGGTGACAGTGGTGTCACACCCACAGACGGGGTCTGGCAATCGTCTTTCGTGACGTCTTCCCGTCGGCGGTGAGGACTGCTCCCAGAGGGGCGCAGGGAGCCCGGACATCCTCTAGGGCCGGGGTATCGGGCAGACACCTAAGCTCTCTCTGCCTCAGTTTCCTCTGTAGGACGGGCCTCAGCCCTCTCTGGCAGGGCTGTCCTGAGGCGCAGGAGACCCCCGCAGGCGATAGCTCCAGCCCACGACAAGCGCACAGCGAGTGTCCATCTCCTCGCGTCCGCCACGGACCTGCCCTCCGCAGCCGTCGCCCTTGCCCGTCCTGGGAAGCGCCACCTCCCGACCCAGGGCGGTTACTCGGGAGTCATGCCCGCCCAGGCCCGCGCTGTCCCCGGTCCCAAGAGCTGGCCTCGGCGCCGCTCCGGCCCCGCGGCTCGGCCCCTCCAAGCCTCGGCCGACTCACCGGCTTCATCGCTGTCCGCCCTGCGTCCCCACCGGCCACCGCCTCCCCCCCGCAGCACCGGTGTCTTTGCCTCCACCCGCGCGGAGCCCGCCCCTCGGCTCAGCTCATTGGTTCATCCTCCTGGGCGGTGGGCGCGGCGTCTCCTAGGAGCCAATCAGACCCTTTCCCTGGTTTTACCCCGCCCCCGAGCCCCGGCTCGGCCTCTAACCGCTCATTGGTTGCTAGGAGGCCTTTGAAAGACGCGCGGAGGGGGCCTGTTAAACGTTGATTGGATGGGAGGGCGCCCTCCTCCCGCCCGCTGGGAGCCTGGAGGGCGGGGAGCCCGGCGGGCGGAAGCACTTTCGGGAACGCTGGAGAGCCCAGCTGTCTAGTGGCGGGATTTCGAAGTGGAGCCAGGGTAGGGAAATTTGTTTTCTCAAATTTTTTTTATATTTTAAGGCATGGGGGAGCACTGTCCTGGAGCGTCTTATGAAAACACACCACATCCCATAAACTTTATAATTATGGTCATATCTAGTCGTACAAATTCTATGGAAACGGCTAAAAATCCAGAATATAAACATACCTTGTATGTTTGATATTTTATGTTTTTTACCATTCCAGGACGTAGACAGGTTAGGGTGTGGACCAGCCTAACTATTCACGAAATATGAATGAAATAGGAGTGTATGAAGGGAAGATAAAAAGCCTCCAGATGGTTCTAAGTGCCAGTGTTTCTACATAATTGGCTATAATCTTTAAAGAAAAGTGTTTGGTTATTTTCTCCCCCATTCTCCAGTCCACAGTAGGCTGGCCATGGGGAAGGAAGTCACCTAGAGCAACATTATCTGCAGATCTGACAAAAGTATGTAGAAGTTTCAGCTCTCTGTCTCAGGCTGTGAAAACCAGCGGGTGCAGAGCTCCTGGGAAGAATTCATTAGTAAAGAAGACAGCGCAGTTTGACTTAGAGACTGTTAGGGTTCTCCAGAGAAACAAAGAATATGATATATACATGAAGAGATTTATTTTAAGGAATTGGCTTCCATAATTGTGGAGGCTTAGTGAGTCCAAAATCTGATGGTGGGAGGGCCTAAGGGGCTGGAGATTCAGGAAAGAGTTGCAGCTGGAGCTCAAAGGCAGTCTGCTCTAGAACCAGGATGAGCCAATGTTGCAAATGAAGTCTGAAGGCCATCTGCTGCAAAATGCCCTCTTGCCTTTCTGTTCTATTCAGGCCTTCAACTGATTGGATGAGGCCCACCCACATTATAGAGGGGAATCTGCTTTACTCAAAGTCCACCAATTTAAATGTTACTCTCATTGAAAAGCATCCTTACAGACACATCCAGAAGAACATTTGACTAAATATCTGGTACCATAACCCAGCCAGGTTGGCATATAAAATTAGCCATCACAGACACATTGGACTTGATTCATCCATCCATTCAGTAAATATATATTGAGCACCAGCTGTGTCCTAGGTACTATTCAAGGTGCTGGGAATACTGGTGAGAACTAAACAAAGTCCCTGCCTTTATGGGGCTCACATGCTGTTGGGGGAGACAGTCAGGTAGTGATACATGCTGTGAAAAATAATTGAATCAAGTGGAGCCTGATGATGGTGCTATTCTAGATAGAAAAGTCAAGGAAGGCATCTTTGAAGAGATGTCGTTTGAGAAACATCCAAATGAAGAGAGAGAGTGAACCATTTGAATATTTACGGGAAGAGTTTTCAGTCTGAAGAGTAAAATGGTGCAAAGGCCCTGAGGTGGGAATGTGCTGGTGTGTTCAAGGAACAGCAAGGAGGCTAGTGTGGGTGAGGCTGATTGAGGCAGAGAGTGGTAGGCAATGAAGCAGGGAGGCTTAAGAGCTGCTTTTCTGAAGAATTCAAGAGAGGGTCCAAAGAAAGACTGGGACTCGGGCTCTGGGTGAGCTAGTTCATGTCCCTGTACAACACGGGGACCAGTCCTCTCTGGGTGGGCTAGTTCATGTCCCTGTACGACACGGGGACCAGTCCTCTCTGGGTGGGCTAGTCCATGTCCCTGTACGACACGGGGACCAGTCCTCTCTGGATGAGCTAGTCCATGTCCCTGTACGACACGGGGACCAGTCCTCTCTGGGTGAGCTAGTTCATGTCCCTGTACCACACGGGGACCAGCCCTCTCTGGGTGGCTTCAGGATGTTCAGTGCCCCTCACTCCCTGACTCTTGCCTTCTCCCCACCGTCCACCGTGTTGTCTCCACACATCCCTTTAATCTGTAGCATCAGTGTCCCTTCCATTTCCTCAGAACATACCTTCCTCCTCGGAACTAATGCAACCCCAGCCCCTTCGAGTGGCGTGCAGATTCTGCCCCCTCTGGCCTCTGCTGGCTGTGCACACAGTCTCCCACTGTTCCGGCTCCTGCTGGTTCCCCAGAGAGGGGAGGCCGGGCTCCAGCCCCGTGGTGGGAAGAAGGTGAAGGGCTGGGGGGAAACTGGGAGTGTTTCAACTTCTGTTTGTTCTCTCCACCGCAGGGCTGTGTGCAGGCTTTCTCTTTAACTCCCCAAAGACAAATGCATCTCACCTCTGTGATGTAGGGTTTTTTTGGTCCAGTCCTGGGGTTGGCAAATTATGGCCCAGAGGCGAAATCCCACAGACTTGTTTCTGTAAAGCTTTATTGGAACACAGCTGCACTTGTTTGTGTCAGTGTTGCCGAAGGTTGTGTTTGCTCTACTCTCTGTGTAGTAGAGTGGAGTAGTTGCCACAGAGGCTGTATGGCCTGCAAAGCCTAAAAATTTACTATCTGGCCCTTTCCAGAAAAAGTGTGCCCACCTCTGGTGTATAGTCTATGAGACAAACGTATATTTCTTTTAATAACATGATTTAAGTCTACTTCTTGAGTAAGAGACCTGGCCTTATCGTGCTAAAACGTTCTCCTTTGCTTGGCTTGGTCCCTTCATTGTGGAGGTCCCACATAGACTGACAAGGCCTCTGGCTGAGCCGTCTGGTTAAATGGCATCATAATAACCTGGTTACTCTCTAATCCCCAAGATGCTCCCATGAGCAGAGGAGTGGGGGCTTAAGTTCAGTCTGCCACACCTGTAGTTTTCAGTTAATTTTTTGGTGTGTGACTCATGGCTGCTCACAGAAACGTATGTGGTCAAAACAATGTGGAAGATTTTTCCAGACTGCCAGGGGGAGAAGTGTTAACACGTGCTGACAGACAGATGAGTATTTTGAGAGATGCTCAAAGAGAAATGAAACACGACTGCCATCAGTAGTTGTGCTTGGATGTATGTTTTACAACTAGATCCATATTTTAAAAATATTTTAATATTAATACTAATAGATTTGATATGTGTGCTGGGAGAAAACACTGGAATCTTAGAGTTGAATGCAACTTGGAGAGAATGTACTGCCTCATTCCTGATGTGCGTGTTTGAGAATGTCTCTTGTGGTGGCCGTCAGAGACAGTGTGTGACATCTGCAGTAGGCATGTGTGGTTTCCCATGGCTTCTCCCTTTGCTGGGTGACCCCTCCTCCTTTCAGGGATCTTGAGGGTACGTGACTGGACCTGCCCCATGAATGTACCTATTCCTCTGGTCACTGTTACAGGTCCGGGAAAGAGTGGGGCCTAACCTGGAATGTCTTCTTTGTCCCGTTTGCTTTGCTAGCTGATGCTCTTAATTTCTTTTTTAACTGCCTAAGATTTCTCTTTTACCCCAGAATGAGGCTGAGTTCTAATTTGCACTGAATAATTGGAGTAGATTGTAAAATTTATTAAATTTATGTAAAATGCTATTGTATTTATAATTGGAATGGACATAACGATGTCATGCATCCCACGTGCTCTTTTGCAGTGTGACTTTGCCACGCCCGTCATG
The DNA here is from genome assembly GCA_031878705.1 of Tapirus indicus. NCBI lineage: Eukaryota > Metazoa > Chordata > Mammalia > Perissodactyla > Tapiridae > Tapirus > Tapirus indicus. The sequence goes on from CM062923.1 coordinate 135,424,180, forward strand.
AGATGGAGTACAGTACTCCTCTTAAGTATGGTCTGGCCTTAGTGACCAGTTTAACTAGTAGAATGCAGCAGAAGTGACAAATGATAAGCTCAATAAAATTTCATACCCATTAACCAGTACCCAGACCAAGAAATGGAACATTACCAGCCCCCAGAAGCCTCCTTTGTGTCTCCGTCCACTAGACCTCACCCTCCAAGGTTACCTCTGTTTGACTTCTGACACTATTGCCTAATTTTGCTTGCTTGTGAATTGTATATAAATGGAGTCTTTTGTGTCTGGCTTCTTTTGCTCAACTTTCTGTTTGTGAGATTCATTCATGTTGTTGTGTGTGGTTGTACTTGTTCATTCTCATGGCAGTGTTCCATTGTATGATTATTTATCCAATCTACTGTTGATAGACATTGGGTAGTCTCCAGTGCTGGGCTATTTTGAATAGTGCTGCTATAAACATTCTTGTCCATGTCTTTTGGTAGACATACGAGCACATTGCTTTTGGGTCTATGCTAGGATTGGAAGTATATATGTTCATCCTTAGTCGATACTGCCAAACAGTTTTCCAAAGATGTTATACTAATTCACACTCCCACTGGCACTTTGTTGGAATTCTAGATCAACATCTTTGCCAGCATTTGATATTGCCTGTCTTTTTCATTTTAGCCATTTGGTGAGTGAGTCACTTTATTTCAAAGCTGCATCTAATTTCAAATTTTTGAAAGACCAACACTAATCAGTTGGAGATCAGAGAGAATCAGTAGATGCCATTCTTTAAGAGGTAGCAGAAGTTCATAATTTTAGGAATTTTTGGAAAATGTTTCTATATTATGTATTAATTACCATGTGTGAATATTTTTCTGCATTATTTTATAAATATACCTATCATTGTAATGTGTATATTTTGAGGTACATGTCTATTTTAGACCATAAAACTATTGATATGAAGTGAGTGGCCCCAAATTAAGAAGGTCCTCCAAGGTAGACAACATCAGTGAGCACCTTACCCTGCGATGGAAGAAATATTATTTAAGTTCCCCAGACACCACCAACTTGGGCTAAAATTAAAGTCACAATAACTATCCTTTACGGAATAATATTCTCTGGTTCTTCCTCTATCCACTATGTGAAACTGCATCCCTCTATATCACGCAGATAGCTCAGTGAGTCCTCACGGATGACCTCCCGTATGCTCTGAGGTATGAGAGCAAGACCCCCACTGTCTTGACGTTCCTGCTCTCCTTGCTGGGGTGATGTCTCAGCTCGCTGCCGAAGCCTGGAGCAGCAGCTACGACTACCCACTGACGTCCCCCCAACTGCAGGGCCACAGTTCTCTGTCGCTGTGAAATTCCCGGCACAGGATTTTGCTAACCCTTGCATCTTCAGTGTCCCATGGAAAATTTAATTAAACAGCTATTTTCAGTTTTACTGGCTTTTTAAACTCCTGGGTCCCAGGACGTTTGGTGTGGCCAACACTGGGCAGTACAGAGAATCATCCCTCCTTTCTGGGTCTGTCCTGATGACACTGAACCCAATTTGTGTACTTTGACTTGCTCTTCCCTTCGGGTGAGTTACTCCCCACGAGTCCTCTGGCCTCTCCTGTCAACAGTCCTGGCAAGATTAACTCACCTTCCACCAGCTGTGCCCAGGCACGTCTGAGTCCCGTGTGCTTGGTCTCAAGCTAGGGTGACTGCGCATCCAGGTTGGCCTGGGTTAGTCCTGGTCTATCACTGTTGTACTGGCATAATTATTAACAGCTCTCCCTTTTACTTTCAAAAGTGTCCAAGTTTGAGTGGGAAACTATATGGTCACCCTCTCTCAAGCAATCTTTAGGCAAGTTTTCCAGAGGTAAAACAGAATCAAAAACACATTTTAGAACAGTCAAGAAATAGAATATGTAGGAAAGAATTTTGGACTCAGAAGGCTGTTGTTGGCATTGCAGTGACCTGTCTAGTTCTCTGTCCCTGCTTTTCCTCTCAGCCCCACAGCTGGCAGCCACTTGGCCCCACCTACAGGTTTGTCTCTGCTCTGGTCCCAGCCAGTTTCTTCCTTTCACAGGGAGATAGAAAGAGCTGGAGTAGGGTGCTCTGAAACTCAGTTGGAGGTTAATACTTGTGGTGGGGGGCCCAACCGATGTGCCCTGTGCCCAGTTTTCCTAATCTGGCTTCTGCCCTGTTCCTGAGACAGTTTCTATTTTGTTCATATCTTAGTTCTGAATGGGGCCTAATGATCTCTTGCCAGTTTCCCCATATCTGGCCTGCCCTGGAACTGGACTCTGGCTCCTGACCCTCAGTCACATGGGTTCTGCTGTCCACTGCCAGCTTTCCCCATGCGGCCTGTCCTACCCTGTCGCCTGCCCTGCCCCTGCGCCAGTGCACTCTGCTCTTTGGAAGCCGTTTTGTAACCTCCTGTTGCACTTGCATGCTGGGTTCCCACCAGGAAGGGGGGATGCTCTAGCAAAAAGAGCAAGGGCTTTGAAGTCAAGACCTAGATTCAGGTCCTGGTTCTCCAATTAGCCAAGGGGTCTTGGATTAATCACCTAACCACTTACCTTGAATTGCGATCTCCTCATCTGCAGCCTGTGGAATGAAACTGCTGCTTGAAAATGAATAAATCGAGTTCTGAGCTCAGAGAATTTCCTAGGGAGTTTGTTTGGTATGAAATAGTTATCTGGGGCTAGATCAGTTTTTGGGAAAATCAGATTTCTGAGCTTAAGGAATCAAGGCTCTACATAAAAGAGGCTGGGGAAGAGAGCCTGAACAGCTGGCTTAATTTTCCAGCTTCATGTTAGGAGAAAGTCTGGCCAGCTTCTGAAGCTGGGCTCCTCACCTGTTCCAACTGCTGTGAGCCCGGAGGGGCTGTGCTCAGGCAGCTTCTCACAGGCCCTTTTCCCCATCTCATCGCATCTGGGTTTTGGGGAAAACAATTTGAGAAATCTGCCAGGAATGGAGAAGAGTCTGATACTCTTAAATCACTGTCTTTCAGTAATACCTAGTTCGTTTTCAGTATAATCTAAAATAAGGAGAAAGAGCATTATTTTTATCACTTCATACTGAGTTGGAAACATGTATGTTATAAGCATCCATATTAATGACCTAAAATATAAAACAGAAATTAGCAAGACTAACCAGATCACAGTTCTGTTCTTCCTGGAACGGGAGATGGCTGCAGAGAAAAGGAGGATTTCAGTAAACGTCTTCCTCCTGTGCAGAAATCCCCACTGTGGGACTCAGATCTGATTAAATGAGCCAGGCTTGCATTTATTACGGTATATTACAAGTGTTTTTCAGCATTCAGAAGTGACTGGTGTCTCCGTGGATTTGGCCAGTTCCTGGCAATTGTGCGTTTGGCTGCTAATATAAACCAGCGTGCCAAATGCCTGGAATGACGATCCATGTCTGAGTGGGTTTAGTCTGGGAAGGATATTATTCAAATAACTCCTTCCTTCCCAAGGTGGCCAAATCCTGGCTACAGTTCTGTCCTTTAAATCTATTTGTCCTGAAACTTGACTAGAAAGGATATGGCCACATCTCTTTGCCCCTTTCAGCTTCTGCAGCAAACACCTGGGGGAACTTGTGTGGGTTTTACAGCAGCTGTCTACCTCTTAGTCCAGAAGTACTTTTGTGCCTAATCCGAAAATCATATTCTGAACATAATATTACCACACAAAGGGCACGATCTGCTCACTGCTAGACAAAAGCCAGTCATCAAGAGTCAAGATGGTGGAAAAGAAAGGGCAGTTCATTACAGCTTGCTAGCAAGGCGGAAGATGGCCGACTAATGTCTCAAAGAACCATCTTACAGGACAAAGTCTACAGGCCAGTTATGTAGAGGTCTGGTCTCCAGGTGGGGGAGGCGTCTGGTCTCAGGGTGGAAGCATCCGTCTTGTCTTAGTTCCTGAGTCTTTTGTTTTACTGGATATGCATCAGAGACTGGAGCAATGCCCTATACCCTGACCTTTCAGTTATCATTGATGATGACTGTCAGCATCAATTCTCCGCCTGGGGGGTCATCACATTCCTAAGGAACTCAAGAGAACAAGGTTATGAACTTATAGCAGCTGGGAGGGGCCACAAAACCCACAGAACATGTCTGGGCTAGTTAATCAGGAGTCATTCAAAGTTACAATATGGTTTCTTTTCTACAAAATGGCTTCCCTTATGTCAACCTTGTGTTGAGCCGGTATCAATAATGTTTCGGATGGATTGTTAGAAAACAGTAATTCTTTCAGAGACTGTTAAACCTGGAGGCCTGGCCAAATCCCAAAGTGAGTGGCATTCTTCTGAGATGTCCTTCCAGTGTCATCTGAGAGAGTGCTAACCAGCCTGCCCTTGGCTGTAGCAGCTTCACACTTGTCTCTGGGCTTTGGCCCTTCATTGATAAGAGAGGCTGTTGCTGGTACATTTTCTATAGCAGTGGAAGCTGGTGAAAACAAACACTTTTTAGAAATTTGATCAAGGACTATCTTGGCAAATATGGAGTGAACTAGACCATGTGCTCTGTGAGGCAGACATGTTTGTCTGTTGTGTTAATTACTGTTAACAGTATCTAGACCAGCATCTGGCTCATAATAGCCACTCAGTAAATATTTGTTGAATGAAAAATTAAGTGAATGAATAATCAGAAGCCCCCCCTCTTAAGTGCATAGTAAATATCATCTTTGTCCATTCCTTATTCTCTTTTATTTTTCTCATTTTATTTTTATTCAGTGTAGACAGAAGGTAGTTAAAAGCTTCTGTCTCTTAAATGGGGAAATTGAAGGTAAATACAGCTGCCTTGCCGGGCCTGTGTGCACTTGTCAGTCTTCTCCTGCCCACCCCCAACCCCCCCAACAAAGAGCCCTGCCCCTGGCTCAGACTCTGGCCTGGCCTTCCTCACAGAGGAAAATCTGTCTGCACCATCACATTATGTGGCCATGACAATGCTCACCTCTTTTCCTCTAGTTCTGAAACTGGCAAACAGTTGGCCATTGATGAATAAGCAGCTAGTAACTAGGGGGATCGGAATTGGCCACCCCACAATATGTCTTTGCCTGAAGACACTTTGACCCCCACCCCCACTAACTGACCAAAAGAGTTTGGGGTGGGAGGTCTGACCCCAGAACAGGCCATCACCATAGACATCTCCGGGTATCTGGGAGGGTCCCTGCTAAGCCATTCTTAGTTCTGGTTACCCTCTGTAAGAGACATTTACATTTATTTGTAAAGGAAATCTCCATTTGTAAAGGTATTTTCTTCCCTGTACCAGGAAGAAGGGGGGATGGCCTAACTAGAAACTTGTCAGAACGGAAGGCTTAGGACTTAAATCTGCACGATAAACTTACCCATTGTTAATTGTGCTGTCCGTCAATATGCTATCTGATTCCCACTGGGTTCCTGTAGACAACATCTCCCTGGGGCTGGGGTCACCATTGTAATGGAGTTTTTGAGCTATTTTTTTTACGAGCTGCCATTCTATGGACATGCTTTTTACGAGGAGGCATGAAGCCTGACTACGCTTGCACAGATCATCAATTACCTCATCTCTCCTCACCTCCAATCACTTCAGACCACCTTGCCCCTACCCCATAAACATACCAGAGTCCCTGTTTTCCGGGAAGTGGATTTGAGATTCATTCTCTCCCGTTTCCTCACTCGGCTGCCTTTGATTAAACTCTTTCTCTGCTGCAATCTGGTCGTCTCAGTGTTTGGCTTTCTGGGCAGCGGGCAAAAACGGACCTGGCGCGGTAACATTCCAATGAGGGGTCCCTTCTATATAAGACACACCCCTTCCCTTCTGTGGAATCTGCAGCATCCATTATTTCTCTTTCTCTGTCTTCTCCTTGCGACTGACTTCTTCAGAGCCCAAAGAAGAACTCAAGTCTTTCCCATATTAAAACACACCCCCCCAAAAACAATACCCCCATCCCCCAAACTAGCCCCATATCACTTTCATCCTCACAGCCTAGTTTTTCAGTAGAAAGGTCTGCATTCAGAGATTCTACTCTCTCACTTCTTTTTCATCCTATTTTCCTTTGCAAAATTAAACAAGAAAAAAATGTTCTTTCAGAAGGAAAATACGAAATCAGAAAATATGTCTCTCCTTTAAGAATGGAACCAGACTTTTTTCTTCCTTGCTGGCTAGATTTCTAAGAATAAGAGCATAAATCCCAAATCAAATTGCAGTTTGTTATCACAAAACTTTCTGTTGGTGAAATCTCTTGACAAGTAAAAAGAAAAATACAACAATCTTTTATTGTAAAACTTGTTTAGAATCCAAGAGGAAATACACATTTGGACTCCTTATACTGGAGTTTGTTTTAAGGTTGATAGATGGAGGACGTGAAAATAAATGATGGTTCTCAAATTGAACTAGTTGATGTAAATGAACCAGCACGATGTTAGCTAATCTTCTTTAAGTTGCATTGTTGATAAAGGTATAAAAAGGCTGTATAAACTCCTCCTGGTTAAAGGGATCAATTCTAAAGACTCCCTTCCTCCCATGGTAGAGTCCTTTATGAAGTACTTTCTGATATTTTTTTTCCTGAATCCTCAATACAACACAGTGTCTTCTCTTTGACTATTATCTTCCACATCAACCACCGTCAGCATTCTAGCCGTACATTCTGGCCTTCTGATAGGCTCCGTGAAGGACACCCTCTGATGACATTCCCCTGTCACATGAGTGAACTTCTCAGGTCACCTCTCTGTGGTCTTTAATTCTGATGACTGATCCTTTCTTGAAATTTCCTCTCCCCTCAGTTCTCAAGGAGAGGGCTCTCCTCACTCCTCTGCTTCCTCCGCCTCTGACTTTCCTGGAAATTCGGCATCCCTCAGGGCCCTTTGCTTGGCCCTCTTCTAACTCGCCATACTCTCGCATGGCTGTCTTATTGATCCTGTGGCTTCAACTGCCAGTGAGCCAGTGAATTCCTAATCTCCAGCTCTGGCCCTCACCTCCCTTCTGCGCTCCAGACCCCTGTGCACATTGCCTCCCATCTCTATGGCCCTCAGGCAGTAGAGCTCAACATGCCCGAGGCTGGAGTTATGATCTCTTCCTCAGAGGTGCTTTTCCTCCACATCACCATAGTCCCACACCTGAGGGTTGTCTTAGCTCTTCCCTCCACCCCTCTACTCTCCATATTTAATTGGTGACCTTTTCAACTCCTTAATACCTTTTGTTTTGGCCCCTTTCTCTCCATCCCCTCTGCCACTGACCCAGACCAGGCTTTGTCAGATCTCACCTGGAAGATTGGAAGAGTTTTCCACTTGCCTACTTGCTTCTGCTCATGCTTCTCCGTGCATTGTCCATGTGAATCTGTTACTGCACTGTGGATCCAGGTTGCTGGATGTCGCGTTGTGAAAGAATTTACAGAACAGCAAGGATGGGTACAAAGAGTAAGGAGTTTATTAGAAAGATACACTCCATAGACAGAAAGCACACACTCCAAGGGAGGAGCTGCACTGAGTAGTTTTGCCATTACATCTTTTATATGCTTGCTTTTGGGTAGGGGGTCTTATCCTGCTTCTCAGTGCCCTCAGTGCTGGATTCTGTAGATGTTTCTAAGAAATTTCAAGTTGCCTCGCTTGTGGTATACGTGTTAACTTCTTATTCTCACACCTAAGTGGGCTCATCCTGTAGAGGTGGGGCCTGGGGCTTCTCAGGCTGCACATCAAGACAGTGAGAGACGGTGGGTCTGGGAACTTGCGGTTCCCTGAGCTATAACGGCTTCAACTATACTGCAGCCTAAAATTTCCATGAGCGTGTAGGTCAACTATGTCTCAGCAATGTCCTAGCTATGTTCCCCCTGTAGCGCCGGGCAACCTGCTGATGCACTACCCTCTTGTTCTCTTGCAGTGCCAGATCCCTATACTAACCTGCCTGTCTCAAATCTTTTAATGATGATCAGATTTTGAAGGTGCAAACGATCATGTCACTTCCCTATTGAATACCCTCATTAGCTCCCCACTGTGAGAGGATGAAATTCAAACCTTGAGCATAACATCAAAGATTGTTTTCTAATTGGCCCCCTTGCCTCAACTATGCATCTTAGCTTTCTTGGGGGGTGGGAGGGTGTCTAAGACTCAAAAGCCTACAGTGAAGGGAACAGTGGGGACCAGATGGGGGTGTTGTGAATTGGAGAGTTCATAACCCCATCTAAAGGGGACATTCTTTGGCTCTAGCCAGTGGTTGCCAGGTAGGAATTTGGGCCCAATACAGCCAAAATAACCCTTTTTTTTCTTTCACGAGAAGCTGGATTTTTATGTTAAACTTTCTGTTTATTAAATGTTGGAAACTAATTTAAAAAGTTGAAAACATTGTGTGATAGTTCATTTGAAGGTGAAAAAGAAAAACACATGATCTTGTGTGAGATAGTAAACACATCTGTGTGAGAAAGTGCACGACGGAGGCTCCCCTGAATTCTGCATCCCACGTGGAACTGCCTCCAGCGCCCTACACATGCAGTGTGCCTCTGTCACTGGGTCAGCGTCAGTGCTCTCCTTGATGCGTGAATCACACTACACCACAGGTAGTTCACACGAAGCAGAAATTTTATTTGCAGCATGCAGCAGAGAAAATGGAGACCATAGGGAATAATTTCACAAAGCTATGGCTCCCCAAGCACGGGGAGCGGGTACCTTTTATTTGGGGTAGGGGATGAATATGCAAGAAGGAGGTTTTGTCATTCCACGTAGAGGCGGGCATGGCTGGCACACGTGCAGTTCAGACACACGCGTCCACACACATCGCGTGTGATGTTAATAGGATTTCAGCTCCTCCCGGGGTGGTGTTTCTAATATTATAGTGAGGCAAAGGTTTCTTTTGTACACTTTTCACTTTTCTGTGCAGGCGTCATTCCTGCAGTGTGGTTTCGACTGGTCTGAGCCAATTCAAGCCAGTGGGTAGCTGTTCATCCTCCTGAAAACAACTTTGAGGAACTGTTGAATGCTGATGGTGCGTGTTAAGCAGTTCTTTAAGCTACCGAGCAAAAGCAACTCTCTAAGACTAAGTAAGTCTTTAAGCAACTCGGGGCAGGTAGCTGGTGATACCTCCTCACCTTTGTTTTGCTGGCTTGCTCTGTTTGGAATGCCCTCTTTCGTTCTCACGCTCCTTCCACCCCACACTCACTCTTCTTCCAAATAAATGCTAAGGAATTTGGAATTTATTCTTATTTGTCAAGATTCCCCTCACAAGTCCCTTCTCGCCGAAGCATTTCCTGACATTCCTTCACCTCACTTTAGGGAGAGCCAACTCTCTTTCCTTTGCACTCCAACAGGTTCTGTGCTGTGTGGAGCTCAAGTCACATGAAGAGGCCACATAGAGACCCCTGCTGGGCTCCCAGTCAATAGCTACCATCAACTGCAGCATGGGAATGGGGCGCATTGGACATCCAGCCCACCTAAGCCTTCAAATTGACACTGTGGCCAACTTCACACAGCAGCTGCATGACACCACCAGTGAGAACTGTCCGGCTGAGCCCATTCAACCTGAAAAACTGTGAGATAATAATAAAATTACGTTTTAAGCCAATTAAGTTTTGGAGTGGTTTGTTATGCAGCAGTAGATAGCCAGAACACTTTGGAAGTGAATAAAATATTATGCTTGAAATTATCATGTCAAGAATAGTTTCACCTGTCTTGCTACAATTGACCTTGGAGTTCTGTGCTACATTATTTCACAAATAACCTACTTGACCTCATGCTTCCATGAGTGTTTTAAAAAGCAGTTTCCTTCATTTAGAGAGTTATCTACTACTGATCCATTTACATATTTATAAAAAAAAATCTTAGTTAAGTTCTCTAACAGGTTCATACACATCAAATCCTTACACAGTGAATAACGTGATGATGAAAAACTTCCATCCTGTAGTGGCCAGTGCATTTTTCATTTCATTGGAATGAATTTGTAGAAATTATTTCCTATAGTCTTTTCTATGGAGCAGTCAATCTCTAGCAATGTGGCAGATTTTAGTCAGTAACATTTATTTAGCTTCTATATGTTGGATAGTTCTCTTCCCCCATTTTAAAATAAAGCTATAATTTATATACAGTAAAACACACCCTATTTTGTATACAGTTCTGCAAGTTTTGACAAACGTAGACAGCTGTGTACCCACCACCACACTCGACGCAGAACAGTTCCATCACCCCCCAATCTCCCTCCACCTGGACCACCGATCATTTTTTAAAACAATAATTTATTGAGGTGAAATACATATAACATAAAGTTAACTATTTTAAGGTGGACACTTCAATGGCATTTAATATATTCATACTATTGTGCAACTGCCCCCTCTGTCTAGTTCCAAAACATTCCCATTACTGCAGAGCAGAACTCCTTAGGGTTTTCTCCCCTCCCCCGAGCCCCTGGCAACCACCAGTCTACCTTCTGTGTCTATGGATTTATCTAGTCTGACATGTCATTTAAATGGAATCACACAATAGGTGACCTTTTGTGTCTGGCTTCTTTCACTCAGCATCATGTTTTGGGGGTTTATGCCCCTTGTAGCACGTATCAGCACTTCATTCCTTGTTATGACTTAATAATATTCCATTGTATCTACGTGATCTGTTTCTTTGTCCCTATAGTTTTGCTTTTGCAAGAATGTCATGTAAATGAAATCATGTAATTTGTAGCCTTTTAAATTCAATGAGATGTTTTGATCTTCGCTTTTAGAGTGTATGGGTGCCTTCAAAAGTCCCTTATTAACTTATTAACCTTATCACTTATTAACCTTTTTTCTAATGGTTCTGTGGGGGCGTGATACTTTGCGGTCATAACTTGTGTGTCCCCTCCTCCCCTATGCTTCATTGAGCTTCCTCATTTTTACATTGAGGCCCTGCTCAGAGCCTGGGCATGTGACATTCATCACCATTGCTTTAGGGACCGATTGTTGGTGTGAAATCGGAGAACATAAACATCCAACCATTCACCTTAAATTCAAATGCCATCTTATGGGTATAAGTAAGATTTGTGAAGAATACTTAAAGAGTCAGGTTTTTTCCCCCATGAGCCACAGAAATGAAAAACTATGGGCTAGAGTAGAGAGGTGAGGTAGAGGCAGAAGTAAGAGTATCAGATGCTGCTGTGTTCCTAGAAAGAGGAGCAACTGCTGCCCCCACCCCCTTCCTGGAGAGCATGTGCTGCGGGAGGGGCAGCATATCAGGACATTTAGATATGTGAGGGGATAGGAGGACGGAGGGAACTTGTGATTATGTCTGGAGTGGGATCTGGCAAAGCAAGGCAGGCTCTGGAGCTTCCCTCCTGCACTGGTGAGATGTCCCTGAAGAAGTGTAGATAAGGCAGTGGAACGAGTCAACACAGAGATGGCCTCAACAGCCCACCCGGTTTCCTGGCCCAGCGGGCCTGGGGAGAGCAGACACAGCTTCACATCACTTGAGAAGGACTTGGAAGTTAGCCAGGAGGCAGAACATGAGCAGGTGGGTCTGAAGGGGTCTCTTGGTAGGGAGACAACCATGACAAGAGAATGTACTGTGTGGCTGGAGGCCGGAGGGGAGTTCAGCCCCTCAGCAAATGCTGGCCTGCAAGGTCATCCATCAGGCCTGAGGGCTAACAGGGCCGAACATCTCAGCAGAAGCCAGTGTAGGGCAGATGATGGCGACAAGGGAGGAGATGCCTTCTCCAGGCGTCATGATGCTATACAAGCTCCAGAAATGGGAAATGACCCATGGAAAAGGAGGGGAGGAGAAACTCCAGAACTGATTTTAAACGAAATGCTAAAGGTGCTTGGAATTAGCTAGGAGTGCAATTTCTGCCAGCAGGTGGAACTGGAGTTTGAGATAAAAAATATGAGTAGTCGACCTACTGGTCTCTCTGCACCTCAGTCTTTTCATCTGGGAAAGAGAGGGGGCCATCATAGTCCCTCCTTCACAGGGTTATTGTGAGGGTTAAATGAATTAATACGTGCACAGCATTTAGGATGGTGCCTGGCCCACGGCACACACTTGGTAAATGTTAGCTCTCATTATCTGCAAAATACATACATGCATACATACCACAAGCAAACAAATTAAAAAACAAAAAGTGATAGAAAAATAAACACATTGCTTGAAAACCTCATCTGTTGCGGTTTCATGCTATTGTACAAGTGAACCAGGAAATGAGAGTTCCTGCCCCTTGGAGCTTTCTTATTTAAGATGTAATCAGACTTCTGACAGTCTGCTCCGCTGTTGTGAGAGCTGGATTACCAGTTAATATGGACTGTGTGTTGAGTAAGTGAAGTTGACGACCACAAGCCTGGCTGGGGGTTTCAGGCCTGGCTTTTGGGGTCTTTGCATCTGGGGAGTTGCTTGGGTCTTGCCCTGAACTTGGTGCCTTTATGGGCTTAAATTTATCATTTTACCCCCAGTGTGTAGTCTTCCTACGACCCTCTCTCTCTCTTTCGGTTTCTCTCTCCTCTCCAACATGTAAAAATATTTTCTGTTCAAACTTTTTAGCAGTTTAAAAGATTTACTGGTCAATTTGATGATAGCAAGTGTTGTTGCTGGGAATTAGTAGCCAAAATATACTATGTGGTGTAGTTTTCCTTGCTCATTCTTGCTTTGCCCATCCTAACACTTTTAGGATTGCTCACCACATTATTTTTCTTGTCCTTCACAATTCTGGAGTTAAGGTTGGTGCTTCTCAATGCGCATTAGAATCCGGCACTGCTGGCTCTCAGCCAGTCGGTTAGTGTTGGGTCGTCTTTCAGAGAAGTGGCTGCCTTCCCAACGACTGGCTGCAGCCCCTCCGGGCAGCCTCACCTTCTGCTCTTCCCTGCTGCCAGGCTGTCCTGCTCCTCGGATTTTGCACTCATTATGTAAAAGTGCAAAACTGATTCCTGCGAAAAGAGCTCAGTGCCTGGTCTGATTTTCTGGCACCAAAACCAAATAAACAACAAACACATAAAGTCCATTTTAAAAAATCCACATTACATTGGGGAAAACCTTTTTCTCTGATACCCAGTCTTCTCCAGGAAATCACTGGGGCTGAGGCCCCTGGAGCTTGCTCTGGATCCTGCTCCTTCAGTTGGTATCTCATTGATTTTGGAGAGTACCTTCCAGAGCTCAAATGCTGCTTCTTTCTGTTCTAATGGGGGGAAAGACTGATTGCCTTTCCTTCCAGAGTACTCATGTCTTTCCAACACGTTAAACTTCATTCGTGACGAAAGCATTATAGTGAAGCACTTGGAAACCTTTTTATTCTGGAGAGTTCGGGCTGCAAACACATCCTGCAGGGGGCGTGAATGCCAGCCTCCACGTCCGCCGAGGAAGGGTGAGCTGGGTGATAAAGCCAACGCGGGCTCGGCCAGGCAGGCTCTTGCGGCCGAGACGGAAGCAAAGAGCAGGAAGGGAGAATTCCGAGGGCGCGGCAGCTTGCCTTCGGGAGCGAGAGTCAGCGACGTATTTTTAAGCAATCTGTTAACCAGCCTCCACGAGAGGGTCACTTTTGCCTCCCCCCCCAGCTTTATTGAGATATAATTGTACTTTTTCTTTTAAGCAGCTTCTGCACCCCTCGCCGCGCTGCCTTGAAGTGTGGGCTACAAAAGGTCCAGCTTCAGAAGTATCCGTGGGAGCCGGTGAGGAGACGCTGCCGTGCTGGGTCCGCTCCTCCCCTTGCTTCCCACACGGCTTTCACTCGGGCGGGAGGGCCGCCCGCCGCGGGGGCAAGACGACGAGCGACAGCCCCTGCGCTCCAGTGGGGGCTGAGGGAACCAAGACCGACACGGAGAAGACAGGCCAATATTTAAACCCGTGTAAAGGATGGGGCGCGCGGGAATGTTTGACTATTTGTCTAGTGAACAGATTGCACTTTTTCACGGCTGTCTTAGTCAGTGGAAAGCAGAATCGCAGGATGGAACCAGTTCTTCGACCCCTCCCCCACACCTCTTGCGACTCGCAGGGACGTTTCTCCTTTTCTTGGTACTTAAGGGGCCTGGCTGCTGTAGAGTGAGACGCGTTCTGAGCTGGCACGTGTAGTCAGATGCCCAGTACATCTCCCCTTTTACTCTCCTTCCCAAATAAACTTTGCCTAAGAATATTGGGGGCGAGGAGTAGACCATGGAGGGAGAAATAAAAGCACTCCACAAATTCTGATTTCCCATTTTCCAGGCTGCTTGGCTCGGGTTGAACAGCATTAATCTCCTGGACCTGGAGGCTCTCCTTGTCCCCTCTCCAGCTGCTGCAGAGGTGCCTCTCTCTGGATATTCTTTTCATATCCCCCTTGGATATTCTTATTTTTTTTTTACCACCTCGCACCAGATTTTCAGGTGTCCATGCATCTCTCCACTTTTTCACTCAAGGCCACTCTCCACATGTCCATTGCATTTTCAAACATGTCCATACCATTGTTCAACTGGTGGTTTCCAGTTCTGGCCTCCTGCCACTGTCACTGGCCAGGGGAAGCCAGTCCTTTACCTCATTGCTCTATTATTTTATAGCCAGTACTTTTCATTGACTTGATACCAAGTGTTTGATGAACAGGAGATGATCATTCAAACACATGTTCTATCCTTGCAATTACAAAATGAGGCAGATCATTGGTTAGTAGTGAGAATATATGTGTATATGTGCGCATGCACGCACACACACACGCGTGCATACACACACATGCTCTCTCCCTTTCGTCGATGGAGGGAGAATATTACCCAAAAGGGCAGATAGATCAATCTGTTTTCATCACAGTTGTCCAAGAAAGCTGCCAATTTCACTTCCTTTTTGTATTTTTCTCTGGTTTTCAGAAAAGTGTTCAAGGGGCTAGGTGATCATGGGTGGCATGGACTTGCGGGATGGTAATATGCTGCCAATAAAAGTAGACATGTTTCCAATGTCTATTTTCAATAGTAAGGAGCAATCTAGGCTTGTAACTGTAGAGGGCGCTCCTGTCTTAATAATCACACTGCCATTGTCCCTACAAAACGGCCGAGCGGTGGGGAGAGGGTATTCGTTTATTACTAGCTATTTTATGGGAAACAAGATAGGTGCATTTTGGAATAGACACTAAATCCATATTGTTTTCACATTACCTTTTATATATGTTTTTCTTATGAATAAACTCATCTAATGTATACCCTTTGGTTAGTTTGGCAAAAATGTGCAAGCCCCACCCACTGAGAATTAACCTTTTTAATGTTTTATCCCTTGTGTTGGTCCTGCCACTCAGTAACTGATGTTGTGTGTGCAGGGAGCTGTAAGTGATCTTTCAAAAATGGCAATTGGAGCAGGGCACCCCCTTGCATAAAAGTCTTCAGTGGTTTTCGATTTCAGTTAGACAGAACCCCTCCTTCTTACTGTGCTTATCAAGGCCTTCTAGGATAAGGCCTCTTCCGAGTCAACCTTGTCTCTTTTTCTCTCTTCCCAGCTGTCGGGTGAGTCTGGGACAGTTTACTGACTGTGTGGAGCTGGCCCACACTCAATGCTCTTCTATCCACTCAGTGAGCCCGCCCATGTGTCTTCCCATGGCTGGCTCCTTCCTATTTTCACACGCATTCTGTAGAGAAGCTTTCTTCTATGTCTTCCCTATCTAAAACAGGCCCCTCAACCCCAGGTTTTTTTTTATTAGAAAAATTTAAATTGCGTTATGATTCACATAACAACATTTTGCATAACATAGAATTTACCATTTTAAAGTGTACAGTTCAGTGGTTTTTAGTATATTCACAAGATTGTACAATTAGCATCACTACCTAACTTCAGAACATTTCCGTTACCCAAAAAGAAACCCCATACCATTAAGCAGTCACTCCCCACCCCCTTTTCCTCCCAGGCCCTGACAGCCACTAATCTACCTTCTGTCTGTGGATTTGCTCATTCTGGGCATTTCACACCCGCCTCTTTTGAACTGTTAAATCATGCTGTTTTGTTTCCTTCCTGGCACACATGTATTTGTTCGTTGACTTGTTTATCTTGTATTCTCATACTCCATAAATAACCTGTAGATTTTCTTCCCGATTCAGTCTGCCTAGCAATGTAGCGGGCTTAGCCTCTTATTGTGGGAGTGAATCAGCGTGGTGGTGTGACTGCTGGGGCTGTCGTAGAAGAGACTCTTCTGTGGGCAGGGGGCCCTCTAGGAGCTCTTCCAGTTCAGAGCTTCCACACTTCTGTGTGACACCTTCCCATCCGTTACGTTTCCAGTAACGGCTCTTTGGGGCTCCAGGTCTGCCCAAATATTTTCTGTTCTTCACTTGCAGCCCACAGAATCATAACTGATTTAATCCCATTGAACAAAGTGCTGCATTGGGCTTCTAGAAGACTCTTTAAGGGCCGAGATAATGCTTTAACAGTAATAACAGTAACTTTCAGGGAACACAGGCATGTACCAGGCATAGGGATGTGTGTGCCGCTTGCGTTTTTCCACTGATTGCAATGGTCTTATATCAACCATGTGCGATCAGTACTACTGTCATCATCCCATTTTGAAGATGGGAGCATGGGGGCTGAAGGAGGGAACACATTTCACTCAGTGAGTTTGTGGCAGATTAGGGACTGGAGTCCTGGCAGTTGGAGTTCAGGGCCCACTTTCTTACCCACTTTCCTCTCTATACAACTTAAAGTGCCCATGTAGTGTTTGCATGTGGTATAGGAATTAATATTATTGCTCTGGTAAGATTGCTCACAACAGTGGAATCGTCGAGAAAGAAATATCCCTTGTGGTTCTTAGCAGAGCAGCAGGCTTGTTTTCTGGGATTCTCTGCTGCCCTTTGAGCTGGGCAAGTGACAACTGGTGCCCTTTGGAATGCCTCGGGGCTGTGTAAGTGTTTGCATGTGGATGAAGGGAAGAATTCCTGTCAGTCACAGCAGCTCAGGCTTCCAGAGCAGTTGGCACATGGAAGAGGGTGGTTTCCTGCAGGAGAGTTGATCCCAGGAGAACTACCTCTGAATGGCTTAGGTGGTGTATTAGTCGGGGTTCTCCAGAGAAACAGGACCAATAGGACATGTGTATATATGTGTATATACATTAACCGGAGAGAGAGAGAGAAAGAGACAGAGAGATATTTATTTTCTTTTCATAAAATCTGCACAGCAGACTGGCAGGCTGGAGACCCAGGCATGAGCCGATACTGCAGTTCAAGTCTGAAGGCAATGTGCTGCGAAATTCCCTCTTGCTCAGGGTAGGTCAGGCTTTTGTTCTAGTCAGGCCTTCAACTGATTGGATGAGGCCCACCCACATTAGGGAGAGTAATCTGTTTTACTTAAATCCACCAATTTAATTGTTAATCTCATCCAAAAATGCCCTCATAGAAATATCCAGAACAATATTTGACCACATATATGAGCCCTGTGGCCCAGCCAAGTTGACACATAAAATTAATCATCAAAGCTGGGTACTTGATACTTGGGTTCAACCCACCCAGGGCCTGGGCTGGAATGCATGGCAGGCAATATTGTTGAGAACATTCTACCTCCACATGGTGAGGGGAGTCCAGCTCCCACCTACTGTGAGGTACTACCAACCAGCTCTCTCAGTCCTTGTCGGGGAGGCTGTGTTTCAGCCACTTTGAGGTTTGCCCAGAGAACAAGCACTTGCCCAAGACCATCTTAGGGGTGGGTGATCCACGAGCACATTCTAGCTGGATGGGCCTCAGGGACCTAGTAACCACTCACCCAAAGAGGGCCCACGTAGTGCTGGCTTGAGCTGCCTCTGGATTGCATTTATGCATTCACGTATTCAACAAACATTCATTGAATGTCTGTTATGTGCCAGGCTCTTTCTAAGTGCTGAGGATACAGCAGTGAACAAACAGACAAAAATCACGATTTTCAAGAAATTTACATTCTGGGAAGCGAAGAGAGACAGGCATTTACAGAAAATAAATAAATGCAATACATATCGTAGACCGGATGGTGATAAGCGCCACGGAGAAAAATAAAGGTGAGGAGGGAAGTGGGGATGCCATGGTCAGAGGGCGGGGGGTGCTGGGGTTAGCCTCATGAAGCAGAGTGGACGGGGAAGGCCTCACTGGGAGAAAGGTGCCTTTTGAGTCAAGAGCGAGTCATGCAGACAACAGGAGGAAGAGAACTCTGGACAGGGGGAACAGCAAGTGCAGAGGCCCTGAGGAAGGAGTGTGCCTGGAGTGGAGCCAGAGCAGAGAGCAGGGGGAGGAGCAGTGACGGGAGGTCAGAAGGACTGGGGCCTTGAGGGCCACTGTGAGGGCTCCAGCTTCTACTCTGAGAGCCGCAAGCCACCAGGGGGCTTCGCAGAGCGGAGTGACAGGACCTTGCTGCTCTGTGGAGAACAGCCTGTGGGGCGTGTGTGGGGAGTGGCTGAGTCCGTTAGGGCTGCTATAACAAAACAGCACAGACTGGGTGGCTGATAAACAGAAGTTTATTCCTCACAGTTCTGGGGGCTGGGAAGTCCAAGATGAAGCCGCTGGCAGATTTGGTGTCTGATGAGGCCCACTTTCTGGTTTGTGGATGGCCGACTTCTCGCTGTGTCCTCGCATGGTAGAAGGGGTGGGCGAGCTCTCCGGGGTCTCTTATATAAGGGCACTAATCCCACTCACGGGGGCTCCACCCTCATGACCTAATCACCTCCCAAAGGCCCCCCCTCCTAACACCATCACCTTGGGGGTTGACATTTCAACATATGAATTTTGCGGGGGGACACAAATATACAGACCACAGCAGGGAGTGTGAGGCAAAAGCAGGGAGACTTGCCAGAGTTCAGGGGAGAGAGGGTGGTGCTGTGCACCAGGTGGTGGCGAGAAGTGGCCAGGCTGACAGGATTTGCCGCACACAGGGAGGCCTCTGGGCAGCGTGTGGAGGGGGCAGTGCCACGGAGGAGGCGTCACATTTGCATTCCCATCCACCCTCTGTGGCCCACTGACAAGGCAGAAAGAAGATGGCCTTTGGAGTTTTAGGATTCCTGTCCTCAACAAGTGTCTGAGGACCGCCTTTTGGGCTGTTTCAGACGTGTGACCAGTTGGGTCTGAATGGAAGAGAAACCCCTCCTGGGACCAGTCGCTGTGGCCGAGAGTGGGTTTACCAACTGCCTGTCTTCCTGGTCCTCGTCCACTGTAGACGTGCGTGGCCCAGTGGCCATTCAAAGGAAGTGACCTCATCAGTGTGCCTTTCAAGCCACACAGGATGGATCCTTGTGCGACATTCAGCTGTCGCTCTGGTTTACACCAAATTCAACAACTTGCGGCCTGCAGATACTCAGTATAAATAGCTAGAAAAGCCTGACCTTGACAACCTCATTTCTCATTCCTTTCTTGTTACAGGTAATAGAGCTGAAAATGTGGTTTTAATTATAGCACTAATGAAAACTGAAAATCCAGACAGACACTTGACGAACTCTGCTGTGCTTTATATTACATTTGTGCTAACTACAAAGTGCCCAGCTGGGTGTAACATTATCCCCCTTTCCCCGAGCATCCGCCTGACTGAAGCTGTATAATTGATGTGTATTTTGGCAGGAGGTCAGCTTAAAGAGTTTTTTTTTAAGATTTTTTTAAAAAACATCTTTAACGGTGTTTGTGGAAAGGAATACGTTTATTACCTGGGCCAGGAGAACATTTCTCTGAGTTGTCCAACACTCCCTACCCCCATTCCAAACTTCTTCTAGAGCGTTCCACACATCGCCTTCAGGAAACTCTACGGCCAGAAGTGAGCTTAGAGACTTACTTTAACTTGGAGCCATGTTTGTCTTTGGCTGTTGGCACTGGCTGGGCAAATCTATGCCTTACCACGAAAACCTGTTCAGCTCTCTCGTCTTCCCTATCAGAAGGGTGTGTTCAGTGTCTGTAGAAGGGACAGTGGTGGTGGCTGTGAGTGGAGGCCACATCCGTGTCTGCATGAGCCTGTCTGTCCTCACTTGCCAGCCCACCGCTGTGACGTGGCCTCTAGGGAAGTTCCTTAGAGGGAGGTTGTCAAATAAAATACAGGACACCCAGTTAAATTTGAATTTCAGATAAGTATCAATAATTAAAAATAAAAAAGTATTCGCTGTATTAAAAAATCTTAATTTGTAATTATTGGCTATTTATCTGAAACTGAAATTTAAACTGAGTGTCCTGTAGTTTTATTTGTTGAATCTGGCAACCCTACTTACAGGGTGTCTGAGACTGGACAATGTTTCTGCAAGGACTTCTAAGGAATCCTCACCCATGACTTAAAGCAAATACAAATCCTCGTTTGGAGACAAAGTAAGGGGGGCTCTGTTCTAGCTCACCGCAGACTTCCATTCACATCCCATCTGACTATGAAATTGCTCTCTCATCCTGCTCCTTAGGTCACACAAAACGCCACGAAGCCCACCCCCACGGTTCTAGAATGACTCACGGCATTGCCTACCTCAAAAATAACGAAAGGTTCTGCAGAGACCCACTGATGGGAATGGCATCTTTACACCAACTTGCTGGGTGACCCTGGTCAAGCTACATAATTTCTTTCTTGTTTAATTTATAATATTTTTGTTTTTATTTAAATTTTTGAATAGGTAACTTATTCATATTACATGTACTGATTTCAACAAAACATAAAAGGCATATAGTAAGAAGTCTCCCTTTCCTGTATGAGATCCAGCCATCTAGTTCCCTTCCCCATGGGCAACAAATACTATTAGTTTTTTATTTATTCTTCCAGACATATTTATGTATTTATATGCAAATAAGTATATATTTCCTTCCTCCCCATTTCTATGTAATTGTTAGCATACTGTACCTACTGTACTTATTATTCTAAAAGCATCTCCCTTGTTTCATATACTGTATCTTGGAGGTCTTGTTATCATGACATAAAGAACTTTCTTATTCATTTTTTATGACTGCATAATATTACATTGTGTGGATGTATCATATTATTTAATCAACTTCCTTTTCATGGATATTTACATGGGTTCCAATTGTTTGCTGTTACAAACACCAATGCAGAACAGGCATCATTTTGCATGTGTGTGAATGCTATATCTTTGATTAAATTCCTAGATGTGGAATTGTTGGGTCAAAGAGTATATTCATTTATAGTTTGCCAAATTGCTCTATTAGTTTTCTATTGCTGCTGTAACAAATTACCACAAACATAGTGGCTTAAAACAACACAAAATCATTATCTTATAGTTTTGGAGGTCAGAAGTCTTAAAATCAAGGTGTCGGCAGGACTGCATTCCTTCTGGAGGCTCTGTGGAAGAATCCATTTCCTGCCCTTTCCAGCTTCTAGAGGTGCCCGCATTCCTTGGCTCATGGCCCTTCCTCTTGCTTCAAGGCCAGAAGTGTAGCATCTTTAAATCTCTCTCTCTCTGACCTCTGTTTCCATTATCACATCTTCTGCGACTCTGACTTTCCTGCCTCCCTTTTATAAGAACTCTTGTGATTATGTTAGGCCCACCTGGTAAGGCATAGCTTTGCCCAGGCAGTGCCAATGGCCAAAGACAAACAAGTTAAAGAAATCTCCCCATTTCAAGATCCTTAACTTAATCACATTCGTAAAGTCCCTTTTGCCATGTAAGGTAACGTATTCACAGGTTCTGGGTTAGCATGTGGGCATCTTTGTGAGGTCATTATTCAGACTACACACTCATAGAATTTGTGCCAATTTAAACTCCCATCACAACCTCCCTCACAGAATGTGCATTCAATTTTTTTGAATGCTTTACCAATCTGGTAGATTAAATAAATAGTATCTCTGTGTTAAATTTTATGTTGCATTTCTCTTGTTATGGATGGGGGGAGGGGAATCTATCTAAGAGCCATCTCTTTTTTTCTTTTCTTTTTGAACTGTCTGTTCAAATCATTACTTATTTTTCTATCAGGTTGTCAGTTGGAAAATGATTATATGTTAGAGTAGATGATGTTTCTAAGAAACAAATTGCACATTTTTTTTCCAGTTTGTTGTTCCTATTTCAGCTTTGCTTACGAAAGCTTATTTTGCCACGCAAAATGTTTTATTTTTATGTAGTTAAATTTATCAAATTTATTTATGGCTTCCAGGTTTAAAAGAAGCCATAACATAACAATTTTGTGTCCTGGTGACAAAGATCTTCTCCACTTCAAGATAGTAAAAGAAACACAATTTCTTTTAAAACTTAAATAAGTAAAAAATGACAGACGAAACATATGGTTTTTGTTGAAAAGGTAGGAAACATGGATCAACAATGAGGAAGAAGTAAAAACCACCTAAAGCATACATGGTATTGTTTATTTTATGTAAGAGTGGCCCACAGATTACAGTCTGTTTGCAAGCAGGGGCTGGGCAGTGGGTTGCTGAAGCTGGCTCCGGTGGGTTTGCGAGAGCAGTTGGGCCTGTGGTGATCGTCTCCTCCCAACACCACATTCAGTAAAAGCAAATTGGAAGCTAATCATGTTGAGAGTATTTACACTATGGAAATTGGAAAATAGCACAAATCAGGCCTTTCCCCCTGGAGAGCCAGTTGTTAAACATTTACCAGCATACCACTAGAGAACTTGTCCAAAAGCCTTCAAAAAAATCCAAGAACTGAGTTTACTTAGATTTTTTTTTTTGTTTATTTGGGAGTAGCTGAGGTGGAGGGAGGGCTCATGGGGATTCTCTGAGTGTGTAGGGTAGCTTTAGATTGGTGGTGCCTCTGCGTGCGCGTGTGCGCATGCACACACACACACACACACACACACACACATCCACACATTTACTAAAACATCATATTGTATACCAAATCTGGTGACCTGCTTTTTTGTCTCCTTGATGGTATATTGTTGCCATCTTTTTATCTCAGTAAACGTTTATCCAAATCATGATTTGAACAGTTGCATAGTACAACACAGGATGATTTACTGCACTTGGCCAATCCTCTGTTATGAGATGTCTGTGAAACTCCTGTATGTCTCGGTTGCCCCTCCAGTTGATACGATATTAGGCTGCTCAACTCTCTCTCAAGGACGTTAGGATTTTCAGTGAGAAGACTTTGGAGAAGTGCTCTGATGCCCTCAGATACACGAGAGATTTATGGTGTTGGCATCCCTGCTTTGCCTACCTCCAACCAGGCAGGCCTTTTGGGAGATGCCTTGGTTTCTTTGGGTACAACTTGCTCAGACCCCTTAGAAATATAAATTCTGGAGATATTTGTGTGGCAACAGCAGCTCAGGATGAAAGAATGCTAGCACTAGAGGTGTGGATTCCCTGCCATGAGACAGACAGGGAAGGTGACAATTAAGCCACATATAAAAATAACGAGGATAAATCTCATCAACACACTGAGAGGTTTCAGACAGGCTGGCAGGAATTCAGAGGGGAGCATCAATTGAGAAGATACTTTTGAGTTAAGAGACTTAAAATGAGAGTGACATTTCCTAGTTAGCATTGACTTTAAAAAAGTGCAACACAATAATTATTTCTCAAGTATCCAGAATATCCTTGTGTAGCGTCTGGGCCTTGCTTGCTCAGCAAGAGCCCACAAGCCCACCGAAACCATGTGTCCTTCTGGCTCCCTTCTGGGCAAGACGCCCAGCTGCTGGGATTTGTAACTATCCAGGGTCTGGCCAGCCTGGATCCTACCTTATCTCACTCAAAGAACATCACGTCTTAAAGGGACACAGAGCCTTCCCATGTGAGCTGCTGTTCCTAGGAACGCTGGTTGTACCAGGGACAGCCCCTTGGCAAGCATACAGCCTTTGTGTCCCCTGCCTATATAAGAACCCTCCTCCCCACCACTTGCAGTTGCGGGTGCACATTGCTGTCCAGCCAGCTGCCACTGGACCTCCCTGTAAATAACTCCCAATAAACCTATGTGTCTCGTTCGCTGTCTCTGGGTCTTTTCTTCCGTCTCTCCGTGACCTATCCTGCACTGCTCACCCAACTGGGCGTGCGGCCTGACACCTTAATACTGTGTTAGGCATTTTGGAAAACTTAAGACAAATATAAGAAAGGAATGGTGGACCGGTTTTAATCAGGGAAAAATTGGAATTTTCATGAATTCATAAGCCCCTTTGCACAACAACTTTGCAAACATCAGTTTGATTTTGCTGTGTCTGGAACCATCGGCTACTGAGGATGCTTTTGATGATGAGATACAGGATCACCATATCAACTCAGTTTAGAGTTATCTTGTGATGTTATTTGAATAACATAATTGCTCTGAGTGGGATTCCTGTCTACAAAAGGGAGGTAGGTGCTCTGAAATTTTTTAATAAGTACTAAGAAACAGTATTACTAATAGTGGAATTTTAATTAGTGCCTACACCAAAGCTTTGAAAATAATTTTTGTGTTTCCTTAAGCCTAAGGGCAAACAGACACTACCTAATTGAAATACTATATACACTGTGGTTTTTGATTCTTAGAATATATTATTGCCACTGGAAGGCAGTGTTGCCTAGGTACTGTGTTCAGCCAAGACGTTGGGCGGATCTGAAGATTTGGCCTGAATTTGCAAGGAATCCAACTGAGCCCAAAGCACTGCTTTGATCTCTGCCTCTTTTCTGAGTCTGGCAAAGGCCCTGGGCTGCCCATGGACGTGCCATCCCTATTGGATATTTCCTTACATCAGGCGTGTGGGCATTAATTATGTGAAATCAGCCTGTGTGTGTTAAAGTGGTGAGGCTTGATTCCTTTTGATCTCCACTTTTCTTAAACATTAAGTGGGACCATCAGCCTTTGCAAACTCATAGCTTAATTTTTTAAAAAGCAGATGATGGGATTTCCATAGAGACAGATAAAAACAAGCTGATCAATGAATTATAAAGGTACCCTTTCAGAAATCTCACTTTGACTATTAACTTTATTAGACCAGATTATTTCGTGATTATCCTAGATATTTTTTTCTCCTATCACCTATTGCACGTGGTAGAATTCTAGGTCAATCATGAGTTCTCAAAGAAAATTGCTTTAACAATTAAATAGTCTTTCTGCATTTTTTTTCTTCTATCAACAAATATTCAGGTAATGTTTTGATTTAGAAGCATACTTCAGGAGGTAAGTTAGAGAGTGTTCTCTGTTGACTTTTTAATAGTAGATGTCTCCTCTTTAGACTATTAATAATAATCCCTTATCTTTCTACAGTGCTTTAAAAATGTAAAGCCTTTGTATATATTTTCCCTTTGGATTCTCATAACAGCATGGTGAATTTGGTAAAGGAGGAATCATGATTTCCATTTTGATGCTTAGGAAACAAGTTCACATGGAGTCATGCTCCCAAAGCCACTTAATCACCTTCTGGTTCTAACTGTGCTTTCCCTTCCTCATACACACCTCATGTAGACAAAGGCCCCTTCGTGTTGCAGGCTCTGACAGTAAGCCTGAATTGTAGCCTTTTATTCATGGCGTTTTTTTGTCCCATCTTTTCTCCCTCGGCTCGTAGACGAACATACCTCTTTTTGGTTATGTCAGTAAACACACAGCACAGCATGATTTTTCATGGACTTAGGGTGACTAGGGGGCTCTAGACATTAAAAGCCTTTCTGCCTCTTAGGGGGCTTTATTCTAAAGAGTGTTTCTGTAGAAACGGTTTTTACTTGAAAGACTGTGGATCACTTTTCAAACGCGGAATTGTCTTATCTGAAATACATTCCTACCTGTGCTGAAAGACACAGCTATAATCAATGCCTTGATCAGACGGACAGTCTTTATCAAAAGTGCCTCAGATCCTGAAGTGCCTGAGGGGCAGAGAGAGAAGGCCTTTGCTGGTGTCAGAATGTGGTCAGGAGCTCAGCCCCTCGTGGAGCAGGCATGAAGGAGGGTTTCAGCAGACTGCCTCGGAATCCTTCTGATGCCTTCCATGTATTCAGCATCAGACAATTAACATATTTCCAGATGCAAGTCATTTAGGTCAACTGATCCCTTTATGTCCTGCAACATTTTAGGGTTAGTGTCACTTTGAAAATTGAAAGCTAGAATGTACCAGGCAGTAAATTAGTTAATGAGGATTCTTTTTTCTATTATACTGGTTATCAAAGTGGATTGAAAATTAAATTCACCTTCCTCACTGCCCTCCAGCAAGATTCATCAATGAGGAATAGTCCCTCACCAGATAGAAAAATCGCAATCAGATTTACCAGTGGAATTCAGACACAGTCTGCAAGTAGCATAAGGTAGCGTCCTTGTGTCCTTGAATAATCCAGCTCTGTGCAAGGTGTGTTTCTGAGGAGACTAGAGAGATCAAAGTTGGAGCTCTTGTTTTTAAGTCAACATCGTGCTTGGTGGTGAAGTCTCTCACATTGTGCCCATATCATTTAACAACAGACCACAAACACATAACTTTTAACTTAAAATTGAAAATTTATTTTTATTTTTAATTGAAGTACAGTTGACATACAATATTGTATTAGTTTTAAGTGTATAGCATAGTGATTTGCTTTTATTTATATTACAAAATGAATGCCCTCATGAGACTAGTAACCATCTGTCATCATACCACGGTATTACAATACTGTTGACTATATTCCCTATGTTGTAAAAACTGAGATATTGTAGGTTCACCTGTATTTGTAAGAAATAGCACAGAGAGATCCTGTGTACACTTTGCCCAGTTTCCCCCAGTGGTAACATTTTGCAAAACCCTAGTGTGATATCACAACCAGGATATTGACGTTGATACAATCCACCGACCTGGTTCAGATGTCCTGTTTTGTTTGTACTTGTGTGTGTGCACACGTGGCAGGTGTGTGTACACGCGTTTAGTTCTGTAGTTTTATCACTCGTGTAGGTTCATGTATCTACCACCACAGTCAAGACACTGAGTAGTTCCATCGCCACCTGGGTCTGGCGCGCTGCTCTTCATAGCCACACCCATTTCCCCCACCCCGCCCCCTTCCCTAGCCCCTGGCAACCATTAATTTGTCCTCCGTTTCTAAGACTCTGTTTCAAAAATGGAATCATACAGTATGTGACCTTTTATGACCGCCTTTTTTCACTCAACAGAATTCCCTGGGTAGTCATCCAAATTGTTGCACGATATTAATAGTTCCTTCCTCTTTATGGCTGAGTCCTACACCGTGGTACCCACGAACCACAGTCTGATAACGTTCACTAGCTGAAGGACATCTTGGTTGTTTCCGTTTTTTGACAATTATGGATAAAGCTTCTCCGAACACTTGTGTACAGATTTTGTGTGAACGTAAATTTTCATATCTCTGGAATTAATGCCCAACACATGTAACTTTTTAAATAGTAACAGGAATAGAATTTTCATGCTACCTTCCAAGATATATTCTTCTAAAAGATGATCCTTTTCAGCTTGCACGGAGACTCCAGACTTGTAAACATGTCTTGTAGATGTGTATTATTTTCATCTTGTCCTAGATGAATAGATTTTCTTTTTGCATGAGAATAATTTGAAGTTTGATTCATTATATGGCTATTCATGGGGAGATGAGATATAAGTACTTAGAAAAAAAAACAAAAAGGATATACAGGCAGAGTTATCACTTCCTGCTTTGCCCTCCCACCTCTAACTCTCCCAGTCATTTGAAGTGCCTCTACTGTTGCCCGGTCGCATTGTAATCGTCTGTTTACACAACAGACTCCCCACACCTGTGGTCTCTCAGTTCCTTGAGAGCTGGGCTCCTGTCTTAATCATCTCCGAATGCAGGGTAGATATTTAATATATGTTTCTTAAAGAATGCATTTCTTTTTTGCATGGGACAGTTTATAAGTCATCTAATATGTTAAATTTTTATACAGCTAATTTGGTAAAAAATAGCAAAACTGTACCTTAATATCTTCCAGTTACACAGTTATGATCTTATATAGAGCAGAAACTCCTGATTAAGACCATACTTTGGAGAATATTGGAGAGTGGCATAATGTTTGTTAGGATGAAGGGAATTTATGAAGGACAAAAGTAATATAATCCAGTATTTCACATGAGAAAAAATAGATTAAGAATTCAACTCTTCCCTGAGTAATGTCAGAAAATCACATAATCCAGCATTAGGCCCAAACCTGCATTTTGTAGTGGGATTAGTATGTGTGACATTTTTTAACACTTTACATTTTGAGAGTTGGAAGATATTTAATGCTATTTTAATTCAGGTTTATATGAGGCATGATTTCAGCAACACTCTTTGGAGGCTGGAGCATCATGGCAGAAGGAGTATCAGAAGTCTAGGATAATTTTATTTTTACCATCAGTGGTTTGAATTTGATATTTTACTTTGAATTTCATGATAGATATTGCATTTCTGGTATTAATACCACAGCCCTTGTATATTACGTTGCTTTGATCCTTACTCAAGACAGTAAGGCCCAGTGGTCCTGGAGCCCAGAGTCAGGCTTTATTCATAGGAATATATGGAACTTTAAAACACCATATGATAAGGAAAATATTAACATAGACCAATGAAGTGTAAAAATAATTATACAACTCTTTAAAATTATAAATGTGAACTTCTCTCATAAATCTTTTATAGGAATTTCTAAAGTAGCTATTTAATAATTGGTTCATGATCTATCCTTTTGCTGCCTCTACTAGGCATACTGATATGAAAGCTGCCAAAAGCCATGTGGAAAGATTAGAAAAATTAGGTTTTGAATAATATAAAAATTCAACTATCTGAAGTAGCCCATATACTCCTATGTGATCTGATATGAAACATCCTTTTCTTCTAAATTTGACAAATTTTATGTCAAGAGATTCTAGATATCCTTATATGAAGACTAGAGAAAAATTATAAACTCTTCTGTTCTTGACATCTTTTCTATTATATTTTGGAGGGTTTACATTCATAGACTAATAGGTGATATTGTTTTAGAAGCAGCAGCAATTTATAGTTTGGTTGAAGCAAAGTCTTGTAATAATGACAGGCGGGGTCCAGCACTAATCCATGGGGATGTGTGCAACATGGCAAACAATAGACTTTCTAAGACCTGTGTGAATTATGAATCCAGTGGTGGGCGGTCTCTACGTTCTGTGCAGAATAGCTTTGGTGTGAGTTGATGGAGCATTTTGTACCTGGGATTCAGAACTTTTATGAAGGCCAATACCCTGAAACTCATTCAAGCAATAAATTCACTTGTCTTTGAGTTTACAAGGCAATAAACAGAGAAGGCCTTTGACCTTAACATTTACTGAATACATTTGCAGCAGTTGTGTTTATTGACAACTATTTATAGGGAAGCATTGGGTACTAAATTTTTTAAAGGGAGGGGAAGACCAAATTTGCAGGTCTTTTTTAAAAAATAAAAATTTTGAATTTAATTTTTGGCCATTAGGGTTTCAGTTTTGGAGTTGGGATTTGATTCTAACTGTGTACCAATCATGCTTTGGGAACTTCTTTCCTTAATGATAAAACAAAAGAAGACTCATAAGGGGGAGGACTAACCTGGGAGTAAATACTTGCCCATTCAATTCAGTGGGTACCGTACACTTTGAAAGTAGGACAGGAGTGAATGGTGTAAAGATTTTAAGGTTTTTTTCATGGATTCTTTGTATGTAATGGAGTAAATCACTTCTCTTCTGTGTAAACATCCAGCTATATGAAACAATAATACTATGTCTCCCAAAGATGTTGAGGGAATTTATTAATCCCAAGTACATTATGCATTTTGAGTTTCACGAGCTAAAAACACAAAAGTAAAAGAGGAATCTTTATTATTGAAATAATCACTGTCATGAGAAGGGCAGCCTGCAGCTCTTCTTTCTTTCTGAAAGTTGGGAGGGATGACCACTGCTCCATTTTACACATGGAGAACTTAGGTGCAAGGCAATCCAGAGTTTTCTTTTAGTTAGAGGGTGAGTCCTTGGTGATGGCTGAATTGGAAAAGATACCAAAGCACCTGGGGTATGGGCCAAGAAGCAACCATAAAGGGAAGGGTCACTTTTACTCGAGGAGTTTTCTCTGAGCCGAGTTTTCACTGTAGACTCAGACCACAGTTGCACCTACAATGGCCGAGGAAAGCAGGGAACCCCGCCTGATACACTATTTAAACATGTTTGAAATAGGGAGGAATCCCTTGCTGATTTTGGTGGGGCTCATGCCTTGGAGAACAAGATGTGCTGATCATTATCTTAACATCTGGTGACGGTGGGAATACTTGAAGGGGCAGTTAACAGAATCCATCCCTCCTAGATTCCACAGTTACACTGACACCACACTCTTAGTAGATGGATTCTGCAATAACAGGGTTTGGCAGCCTTGCGGTTAGCTTAAAAAAGTCAGCTCACAAAATTCTTTGCAAGCTTTCTTCTCACAGAAGGAGCAAATTGCAAACAAAACAAGAAAAAGTATGGTTTTT
The DNA here is from genome assembly GCA_031878705.1 of Tapirus indicus. Lineage (NCBI taxonomy): Eukaryota > Metazoa > Chordata > Mammalia > Perissodactyla > Tapiridae > Tapirus > Tapirus indicus. Next base: position 135,454,288 of record CM062923.1, read on the forward strand.
TGGGTCGTGTTGTCACTTTTTATTAGATAGTGTGTGTCTGTGGACCCACTCTATTGAGGCTCGGACTGTACTTTTGCCCACTGGCTTGAATCTGGGCTTGCTTATGTGTCTGTTTTAAGAGGTGAAAGAAATGTTTCATTTGCTTGTTGAGGGGAGTGGGGTAGGATCTGATTTGGTTGGTTTAGCTGGATAAGTCTGGGGTTAGGTGCGGTAGTTAATGCTTCTAGTTAGCTCTGCCTAGAGAAAAGTACATGTTTCAATTGCACAGGCTACCCTCTTCCAAATGAGGTCACTGTTCTGTGGAGTGGAGGAATGGTGAGTGACCCCGGACAATTCAGTTATTAAGACTGCAGAAGGGACTCCCAGAGCAGGTGCTACTGTTAGAAATCAGTTGGTGAGGTTAAGGACCAGTACCTGGAATCAGTTGTTATTTCATAGAATAGAGTTTTGCATTATACTTTTGTTAATTATCCTATACTTGTTAAGTGTTTGATAATTATACCAACTTTATAGTCATACTCAGTGTAACATTTCAATATTGTCATGTTCCATTGAAATTAATTTCATCTCAATTTAGCCATTTTGGCTGCATGCTTCTGGTCTGTAATTGAAGACAACACTCCACACGAAGTCATGGTGTTGTGCAATAATATTAGTTGGGCAAAGCAAGTAGCTGCTTTCTAAGGTTATCATGTGTAATTCCTTTTTCCAGTTCAAGAGCATATCTTGTTTTAAACAACTTTTTGAAAGGCAGCCAAAGAAAAGGTTGGCTCAGATATGCCCTTACCAGCCCTGTTTATGAGATACAGTGTTCCACTTCTTGGAGGAAGATGATAAAGTAAAGCTGGTGTTGGGAGGCGTGTAGTAATATGTGTTTGTGTATTTAAATTCCATGTGTAAGAGTGGAGCCCAAACGGAAAGAATAAAATAGAAAATCATGACAATAGGACGATTGATGACTGTTATATTCGGTTACAGGTACTGAGGTAAGAGTGAAGTTCTGAGTTGTTAGTGAGGGGATTCTATTAGGAAGAGCTATCTAATAGGAGACTAGTTGGCATGACTTTTGATGGACTGAAGTTGGGGCAAGAATATGAAAAATAGCATGAAGAAGATTTGGAGGACTTCTGTTTTCTTTCCTGTTCAGTCTTATCAAATATACAGGCAAACGGTAAAATTTTCTTTGAAAGCCAGTTTCTCTGGGGAGGCAGAATTGTTTTTATGATTCAGCTGGTCTCACGTTAACTTTGGGGCACTCGCCTCAAAAAACGGGAAGCTTAACTCCCTGAAAAAACTAGGAACTTCCTGAAACAGCTAGAAACTTCCCAGAAAGTGGTGCACTCAGCCTTGTGTAGGAAACAAATAAAAAACAAATCTAAGGGCTGCGGAAACCTGTTTGTTAAGCAGCGAGGGGAAATGCCCTCAGCCAGACAGTCTAAACACAGGAATGTCGGGCAGGAGATCAGATCCACAATCGGAAGGGGACAAGAGGCCGATAAGGCTGCAGAAAGCAGCGCCAGTCCGCAAAATCGGCTTCCGAGGTAGAGCGAGGAGGGCAGGACGTGCCCGACGGGGCACGCCGCGCCGCCACCTCCCGGCGCACACCGCGGCGGCCGCGCCGAGGCGCTGCTGCGGCCACCCCGCATGCGCGAGCGTGGCGCCGCCAGGTCGCGCGTGGCTGCGAAACCGCAGTCGCCCGCTTCCGCGAGGCCGCCCCCTCAGTCCCTGCGCGGCGCTCCTGCGGTCGGTGCGGCCGGTCGGCTGTGCCTCTCGGCCGAGGATGAGCCGTAGTTTGAATCCAGGACTCAAGACGTGGGAGGTCATTTCCATACGTGAATAGGGTGATTATTTTTGTGAAGCGGGGATTTGATATGGCGTGACTTACCCTTTCATCAAACACAGGCGTACCTCAGTTAGCTTCAAGACGTTCCCTTGCTTCTTTCTCCTTTTGGTTTCTTGGAAGCGTAGCCTTTCTGGGGAAGATGGCAACTTGGATCGTTTCCTGTGCAATTATGAGTTTCTAGGATTTCAGTTTATGGCCCCGGTTCCTACAGCGGCCATAATGTTGGTGCAGATTGGAGTCTCCAGTTGTGCCCGAGGCAGTCGTGTGTGCGAGCCTCGTCACACTGTGCAGCCAACATGCTAGACTGTCGCTTCCTCTCTGCCCATGAGGGCGCAGATGCGGAAAACCGCACGCTGGGATTCAAACGCGGGGAGAATGTGTTTCAAGGTGTTCGGAAGCTTGTTTTTGGCCAGTCTGAGTGTAGCGTTACTGACGGGGAAGTGTTCAGGTGTCCACATGTGGAAGCTGAACACTGCTGCTGAGTGGGAATTGTCAGTAAGTGGAAATCAGTGGCGGAGCACCTTAGCCTTCCTTGTTCAACATGAATCTCAGGACTACGTTTATAGGCTGATTCCAGATGTGCTTGGCTCTAAGGCTGTCTTCAGAGGTGACAGATGGTGTGTTTGCCTCAGCACAAAGAAGGTCAAATTGTGTTATAGATCTCAGGGCAGATGTCTGACTATCCCATGGGAGTCCCTGATGGATCATTTGGCTTCAATCTGGCCCAGAAGCTGGAGGGGAGTGCTCACGCCAGGGCGTAGGGAAGAGATGTCATTCTCAATGGCTGCGATAGAGGTCGCAGCTTGAAAGGAACGTGCTACTTAGGGGAAGTGAAATAGGAGCTTTTAACTTGGTGTCCCCCCGGGGTCATTCCTTTCCTCGCACCACTCTAAGCTGCTGGCTGGCTCTTGGTGTTGTTATTCTGCAGCCATGGTATTTGGTGAGCTCTGTTTTTAGGAACACTTAATTGGTTTGACCTGCCCCACTGCTTCTTACATGAGGGGGAGCATTCCAGGAATGGAGCTTGCCTCTCAAACTTGAGAAATGTACGGACCTCTTTGAAAGGGACAACATTGTCTTTGTGCATCCTTGGTGTTGACTTACATTCCTTTTATTATTAGTCTCCATACACACATACAATATGCTTTCAAAACCAATACTATTCAAAATAACAATATTAATCGAATAGATTGGATGGCGTCATTTGCTCAAGCCCAAATCCCTGATTCATAGTAAAAACACAAACTTGAGATCCAGTCCTATATGTAATTTGTATTTTTAACTTCAGTGGTGCTAGTTCAGAGAATTTCTGTACATACAAGTGAGTTGTAGGAAAAAGATTAATAACTTCAAGGCTCTGTTTAGGAAAGTCAAACCTCATATTAAATCTCAGATTTCCTGAAAATCAGTTTTTCAAATACCAATTTGAATGAGGCATCAGTTAATTGTGTGAAGGTGTCTTTTGCACTGGAAAGTAAGATGAGCATTACAGTGCATTGAAATTTGTATCATATGGGTGTCTGATTTAATGATCATTGGAGTTGGGACTAGAAATATTCTCTATCGGTTATTTGTTATATTTATGGTAACAAATTGGTGCAAATAGTTGTGTACAAAGGCAGGGGCTACCCAACACAGTAGCTCACATTATAAATGGAATACAGCCTGTTATGGCAAAGGTTTTTTGAGCACTGTATGCCTACATTACCATGTGCCTTGTGTGACTCAGTTCCTCCACCAGTGTTTTAAATGTGAAGTATCGTGAGACTGTCACATGCAGATCTCATACTGTGGAAAGGCAGAAGCCAGCTTGGTCATTTCAGAGCAGGGTTCAGTTGTAAGGCACCAGCAAGGTGATTCAGAATTTGCTTATGATACATATTTGAGATTATTATCATGTGAAAGAAATAAGTTAAAAATTCTGATAGAGCACAATAACCAAAAGATAGAAACAGCCCACATGTCCATCAATGGATGAATGAATAATCGAAATGTACATACACACAATGGAATATTATACAGTCTTAAAAAGGGAGGAAATTCTGACACACACCACAACATGGATGATCCTAAAGACATTATGCTAAGTGAAATAAACCAGTCACAAAAGGACAAATATGATATTATTCCACTTATAGGAGGTACCTAGAGTAGTTCAATTCATAGAGACAGAAAGTAGAATGATGGTTGCCAGGGGCTGGAGGAGAGAAGAATGGGGAATTAGTGTTTAATGGGTAATAGAATTTCAGTTTTACAAGATGAAAAGACTTCTGGAGATGGATGGTGGTGATGGTTGCACAACAATGTGAAATGTAGTTAATGCCACTGAACGGTACACTTAAAAATGGTTAAAATGGTAGGTTTTGTGCTATGTATATTTTACCACAATAAAAAAATGCCAACAGAGCAATTTCAGACACCCAAGAGTACTGCAATCTGAGAAGCACGGCTCTGGACTGTGGTTGCCCCATGTGAGCTGGGGCTCTGGGGCCAGCCCACTCTCCCTGGTGAAGTGAGGAAGGACTGGCTGTTGTACCAGGTTTTCACACAGCTCAGTTTATCCACTTAAAAGGTTTTCTTTTATTCTAGGCTTATGTTTATGCCACTTATTTATTTATTGAGGAAGATTGGCCCTGTGCTAACATCTGTTGCCAATCTTCCTCTTTTTTCTTTTCTTTTTTCTCCCCAAAGCCCCAGTGCATTGTTGTGTAACATAGTTGTAGGGTTGTAGCCCTTCCATATGGGATGCTGCCTCAGCATGGCTTGATGAGCAGTGAGTAGGTCCGTGCCCAGGATCCGAACCGGCGACAATTGGGCCACCGAAGCAGAACGCGTGAACTTAACCACTATGCCACCAGGCCAGCCCCACCACTTCTTTTTTGGGGAGAGCTTAAAATCTTCCTTTTGTGAAGTGAGGAGAGTAGCATTGATGGTGATTTTCTTTAATGGACCTACTTGGCAAAGTAAGTAGTTGGGAACACCATGGTGCTAACCCCAATTAAAAGGTTATTTTAAAAACTGATTAGTGCAATCCAAAAGTCTTGGAACTACTGCTTTTTAAAACTGGCATGTGGTCCTGGTATTCCTTCCCATTTTGATGGCTATACTTACTCAAGGTGCATTGAACAAGAGAAAAATTATAGCTTAGCATTCTAGAGCCAGATTCCACCATCTCCCTCAGCGTCCTTTGCAAAACATAAGGACTATACAGATGTAAGCTGTTGTTCCCTCTCTCAATATTTACTGAACACCTATGGCAGGCTTGGGAAACAGAGATGAATAGGTTTGTCCTTGGCCTGGAGGAGCCCAGGGCTCGGCAGGGAGGCAGTCACATAACCAGCATAACATGACGTGATAAATTCTGTCACAAAGGGATGGACAAAGTGCTCTAGGAGCACAGAGGAGGGGTAGTAAAACCATAACATTATCCCAATATTTTACAACTTTTACAGTAAGGAAAAATATTGTCTAAGACTTGAAGTCAAACCCTTCTGGCTGAGATGTGTGCCCATTCCCCTCATTTTGACCCCAGATTAGAAAACAAATCATCCCACCAGGACGTGGGCAGCAGTGGATTGTGAATTCAGGGTGAGGCTCTGTGTCAGAAGGTAAGTTTGGGGGACTGGCGTTTATCAAGGCTTGAGCACGTCAGAGGGAAGAGTTAGGGCCTCATGAGCTGGGTGGATCAGATGAGAACCAGGGTGGCCCAGACTCCAGAAGACAGAGCGGACAGCAGGGCTACATGCCAAGCCCACACAAGGACCCCAAGTGGCAAAGGGGCAGGAGGACTGTGGAGGTTCAGACCGCTGAAACAGAAGGATTGGTTCCATAGGAAAAATAACAATAGACAGTATTTGTTGAAGGCTGACTGTGTTCTAGGCACTGTGCTAACATCCATTCCTTCATTTAATCTTCACAACAATGCTGGGGATGGTAATACTGTTGTTACCCCCATTTTACAGATGAGATAACCAAGACTTGCCCCAAATCACATAAGTAGGACACGCTAGTGGTAGAGTCAGGGCTTGACCCCAGGCCTGCAGGACCCCAACGCCCATTCTCCCAATCCAGCCTCTTGCACCAGTGCCAGCATTCTCTCAACTTCCAGCTGACCATCTCCAGCTGGATGTTCCACCAGCACCTCAGATTTAACATGTGAAAGTAAAATTCATGCCCCTCTGTCCGCTGCAGTTAGCATCCCTGTTTCTCTTCTCTCAGGCTTAAAATCTCAGCTTGTTCTTTCCTCTTCCCACTCCTTGCTTGCCACATCCAAAAGGTTGCCTGGCCTTGTCAACGTCCAACCCAGACTTTCCATTCCTGTTGCCGCGCTGCAGACAGGCCCCCCATGGCCTCTCCCCTGAAATTTGTCCTGGGCTGCTGGTCTCCACCATCTCGAATTAACAACAGCTCTGCTGCCAGAGAAAGCTTCTGTTCAGGCCTGCCTCTGACTACCTCACTCTCTGCTCAAAGTTTTATATAATATGAATAATAACAATGGATTTCTTCCTATGGACTCAAAAGAATGTTCAGCCTCCTTAGATTGTCATTCAAGGCCTTCAACGATATTCCTCAGCCCAAATTTCCAGTGTTAAATTGCATGGTGCTCCCTCCCTTCATACCCCTTTTTGCCTCCTCCTATCCTTTGATTCCAAGCAAACTCCTCCTGTTGCCTCACCCTTCAACTCTGTGTCTTGATCTGGATGCGACTGTTGGCCTGAAATGCACTGTCCTTCACCTCTGCTTGCTGACACCCTAACTGTCGTTCTTGATCAGTTTCAGGTGCCACTTCTTCCCTGAAGACTCCCCTCTCAGCCTGTTGGCAGTGACTGCTTCTGTAGGCTGCTGGCGGCATTTCATATATCAGGCAGTAGTCACGTGCTGCCTTGTGCTTGCACGTCAACGTGCCTGCACGCTCCTTAGACTTCGACTTCCTGAAGATGGGGATCTTGTCTTACTCATATTTCAGTTCTCCTTAGAGCCTAGCCCAGGAACTCAAACATTCACTGAAGGAATGAATGGGGTTGGAAGAGGGTGGCAGAAGGAAGAATGAGGGAGCTGAGAGAAAACTGGGTTCTAGTTGCGTCCTCAATGCTTTAGATGCCCCTAGAATTTCTCCTGAAGAATTGACTCCAGCTTCATCTATATCATTTTCTTAGGCTTTGCTTTGCTGCTCTCATGTCACATTGTCTGCTCTTTCTTCATCAAATCATTTGTCTTCACTCTCTTTTACTCTATCAGAAATGGGTCCACCTTTTAGGATTAAATTAGCTCTCTTCAATCCCTCTGGAAACTCATTTATACTTATTTCAGGGATTTGTGTTTTACATATTCTGAAAGTATTCTTACAGGCTTCTTTCATTTACATTTGGGCAATTTAAATTTGTGGTTATTTGTCTTTGTCCTGTAATCCCTATTTGTCTCTTTGCTGAAGGCAGGGCCATTGTGTGGCACAACTTCAGGGCCACAACATTGGTAGCCTGTATGGATGGTGTTCTCTGGAGTTGAGCAGTGCTCAGCTTGCTCAACAGTGTGTGGCAGCCCTGATTGTGGACCCATGACAGTCAGGTGCACGCTTGGCTGATTTCTGGTCAGTTTGTAAGTCATCATGAGTTCGCTGGGACCCTGCGTATCTCCAGAAGGGTTGAATGGGAAGCCAACTGCATGCTGGTTTCTTCAGGCACTCAGAGTTTCAGGAAAGCAGGCTCCTACCTGGACATCCAGCCCTTGTTCAGTCTGTTACTGCACATGTGGAGACTCCACAGACTGCCCATGTGAAAGCTGGGAGCCTGAGAAAGCACTTCAGGAGTTAAATTTCACATTTGGGTATTCAGATTGGCTCTAGAGGAAAAAATACTTGGAATCCAACAGCATTGCCAATTATGAGAAGTTAGTGTGGCCTTTTGTGTCAAAAGTATGTGCGTGGTTAAGCCCTGGATTAAACAACGGTGATGGGTCCTATGCAAACACAAAGACAAATAACACTTTATGTTAGTCTGCACCTATGCTCGACAAGTTACCCAATGGCCCTACTTCTCGTGGGATGAATGTAGCAGGCAGTGCAATGAGATGTTTCCCCTTCAAATGTTGGGACTGCTTACTCCTACTTGGGATGCTCAGCCCTCTGAATGCCCTGGCGACAAGGGACGAAGGCTTTCCTGCAGAGGAGTCATGGTGTGCAGTTTTCTTGGAACTCATTGTGAGTTTCAAAGGAAAAATGACCCAGAGGAGGACAAGCAAGGAGAGACAGCCCATTAGCAGCCAAACCATATGACAAAGTGAAAAGCAACTTCAGAGCTGTCAGTGCAACAGCTGGGGGAACAAGCCAAGAAGCCAGATGCTGCTGCTGCAAGACTATTTTCCACAAAGTTTGGGCCTTTGATTTTCATCTCAGCCCCATGTGTGGCCCTGGGCACAGGCTTTATTGCTGGATAAAATCACAAAGGTGGGGAGAGGGGAGGAGTGCATGCATGCTGGGGGCTGACTTATAAAGTTAAAGCAGACAACGAGGGATGGAAATTCTGTTCACTATAACCTACCAACATTATTAGGAATTTGAACTCCATACATACCCCCTCTGTATGGGATTTTTATTGGAAAACTACCTAACAAGTGGCATATTTTAACTTGAAGCTAGATATTAGATTGGTGAGATCCCACTGCTAGCTCATCCTATCAGACTTTCTAGTTTCTTTTTTGTGGTCCCAGGAATATTCATATGTGTGAAGTCTTCTGGGATTGATCTTTGTCCCAGATAAGTGGAATTTGTTCTCATTTTACAGATGAATGAACCGAAAAGAATCTTATAGACTTAAAGGAATGTGAAGTGGCTTGCTTAAAGTTATTCAATCTGACATCTCTAGGGCGGGAAACTCCTGAGGGCTGCGGCCATTCTTAGCTCTTACCACTAGACGCACTGTCCTGCTCTTGTCTCTCCTTGTGTCACTCCCTGAGACCCACCTGTCTCCATCATGGGTTCTTACCTCCCCCCACCCTGGACTCATGATAGAAGAAACCAATATATTTTCTCTCATACCCAAAAGGCTGCTGGGGGAGTCATTTCTTGACTTTTTGGAAGAGAAAAGCATTTTTTGAAAAGATTATTTGTACTGGAGAGAATTTCTGGAAACAGGCTGGATAGATACTTTAAAAAATCTTGAGGTGTGAGAAAATGATTCTTTCTGCATCATGCAAATAGAGCAGTCAGAAGATAAATTGTAGAAATCAAGTTTCATGCATTTCCTGAGGACACTGAGGAATACTTTGCCTTCCTGCTGAAAGAACTGGGTTGAAGCAATTTCTAGGTTGTCCACTCTTGGTTTACTGCCCCGCAGAAAAGAGAACAGATACAGGACTAATGTTAAGTATTGAGTCATCTGAAACTCAGATGCCTTGTAGCTGGTGTGGAGTGTGGTTCCGCCTCGACACACTTTTATGTGGATGTGGGAAGTTGCTGGCCAGGTCATTGAGCACCCAGCGGGTGAACTTCAAACAGGCTTGAGAAGGAAGCTTTCCTCATTGTTTTTTCTTCCCTTTCTGACTTTTCTTCTGTTATGGAGCAACAAGGAGTTCTCACTGCTTCTCTTAGCTTGGGTTCCTTCCAGAAAGCAGAGACAGAGAGAAGGGCTTGTGTGCAGGTAGTTTATTTCATGAAGTATCCCAAGGGAATAAGAGTGTGTGTGTGTGTGTGTGTGTGTGTGTGTGTGTGTGTGTGTGTGTGTGAGATGTGTGTGGGGGTGTGTGAGGGTGTGTGTGTGGGTTTATGGGGGTGTGGGGTGTGTGTGTGGGGTGTATGTGTGCGGTGTGTGTGTGTGTGTGTGTAGGGGGTTGGGAACAGTGAAACAGGGAAAGCCAAAGCAAAAGTGCATCACTGAGCTGGTCCCCACTGTGGGTAACTGGGACTCAGTCCTACTGAGCACCCTATAAGGAGCCATGGAAAATGCACCTCAGAATTATCTATCCAAGGGACAGAAGAGGGGAGCATTTGTCCATTGGCTCCCATGCTCCATAGGTCAAGGGTTGTCCATGGGATTAACTTCCTCACACTTCCAGGTTTGTGCATGTGTGAGTGCCACAGTGTCCCACACCACTGTGTCAGGGAAGGCAGAACATGAGTGCTCCTGGGTGCAGCTGAGGCGAGGTTGCTGCTGGGCACACCTGTGTGCAGCTGGTTGTCACAGCAACGGCTTGAGGGAAAGGTGGGCTGGAAGGACCTGAGGTGGAGCACAGAGGTATCTGACAGTCATGCCTCCATCTAGGTGTAGTCCTTGGCATCTCAGGAGGCCTTGAGATTCAGGGCAAAGCGCAGTTCTTAGGCAGGTAGTAGGCCCTCCACACGATTGTGTTGAATTTGTTTCATCTGTTTCATTGATTTTTCTCTCAAGTTCTCCTGCTGTAGGACTACAGGATGCTCTGTTCTCCTCCCATTGGCTTTAGACACAGGAAGAAATGGGAACATGACTTGGTGTTCAGCCAATCATTTCCTGCATTGCTTGGTGTATGAGTCAGGATCGCAGTAGAAAGCGACGACAGCACACTCAAGACGGTGAGCCAAGAGAAAGGCTTAATTCCAAAGGCCTGGGCACAGTTAAGGGAAACCAGTGATGGGAAGTCCTGCCACCTCTGGCCTGCAGGAGCCCAAGGAGGAAGCGGTTACTGAACCCTGAGAGCTGTCAGTGTAGCTGGAGGAGAAGGACATGTCCAGTCCCTGGTGACCCAGCCAGAAAGGAGCTGGGGGAATAAGTACTCTGACCTCACTCTTCTCTTGCCTTCTGATCTCCTGCTGGAGATCAGATCCTCCCACTGGCTGACCTCAACTAGAAGCCAGAGGGCAAGGGAGCCCAAGACGAAGTCCATGCTGGTCAGCCTTCCTGGGCACAGAGCAGAGGGGAGAGGGGTGGAGAGGGGATCTGGAGGGGCAAATAGGAGATATCCAGCAAGGCTGGTGTACAATTTATATGGGCAGTTTATGGGCCAGCTCTGTCTTATTGGGTATTGGGTGCTAGTCACACCTGCTTGGAAGTGGTGTGTGTTAGCACAAATAAAGAATCTCCAGGCCTAAAAAATGACTGGCTTAGTATAGATCTAACTGAGAGGATGTGGCTCAGAGTATGACTAGACTGATCACTGTGGGATTTTAATATATTCGAAGTTACTTGGAAAATATTTTTTGACTGAGATTAGAAAGACATTTATTTACTATGTAAAAATCTTGTTGGTCCATTGATAAGGAATAGAAGGGAAAGATGAGATTAAAAGCAAGCTCATGGTGTGTGGTGGGAGTGAGGGAAATTTTCTCTCTTCTAATTTCCTCTGTTGCTATTTTAATGCAGTTTTTTGCAATAAATTAAAAATAAAGAGAAGCCACTGGTCACCTAGATGAGCTTGTTGGGCTTCTGGACATCAGTGCTGGCTAACCAAGTATCTTGGATGAGGAATGCTTTAAACATGAATATTTCCTGCTCAAGTCTTGGAAACTTAAACTAGAATCAATGTGAGGTTCATTTTAATAGAGCCCTCTAGGTTTTTAAGCATTTTTTCCCATAATTACTTCTGTTTTCTTTATAAGCAGTTTTATGGGGAGCTGAGGGGAAGTATTTTCCTTTACCCCTTTAAGTGGCTTTGTGCCCAGTTCCCAGGTCACTGTGGATGCACAGAGTGAGATCCAGTCTGACACAGCTTCAGTGAAGGGGGACCTGGAATGTTCTGAGACCTGTCCTTTCTTTTGGGAGGCATGGGGAGAAAGTTTGAGATTACTGAGTGTTGGGGGAGCCAGGCTTCACCAGAACCCTATGAGGAGCATGAGCTTCCCCACTTCCCCTCTGCCCTGAAGGGGAGGATGCAGCGTCACCAGCCCAAGCTCGTGTCACTAATGTTTCCCCGTGTACAGAGACCAAATGCCAGAACCCATCTCCAGCACGTGACCCTGAGCAGTGGAGACGGGGCCTTGAATGCTTCTTTCTCTAACCACAGGTGCAAGCCTGACTCCAATATCTTCAGGCTGTCATGAGAATTTACCCTGAGAAAAATGTTTTAGTTGAAAGGTATTGTTTCTGATCTCACAGACTATGACCAGTTGACACGTTATCTGAGCTGAATTGGTTCAGGAGACTGGCTTCCAGATGTGAACTGGGAATTTGGTTTTTCATTCTCCTCTCACCCCCATCAGCCCAACAAGGACAGGAAAATTTTCTTTGAGGGGAAGTAAGTGGCTAGCTGGTTCCTGGCATGTATCTGATGTCGTCAGGTGGGGTCTGCATCTAAAGAGCATTTTGTTAGTATGAAATGCCTGCTCTTCGATATAAACTGTGGCAAGATCGTTTCTGTCTTAGCTCAGTGGAAGGAACCAGTAGGGGCTTAGGGCAGAATTTGCCAGCGGTTGCTTATGCCTCCAGATTCACAGCAAATTAAAAAATAAAAGGACCACTTGGTAAAGTGTCATTCCCTCAGCATGCTCGTTTGATATTCCTGCCCTTGGTAAGAACCTTAATTTTGAGTTGTCTGAAACATCTTGCACATCAGCTGTGCATTTGGGGTGGAGTCTAATAAGACAAGGGACGGGCCTGCCCCAACGAGAGGGAGAGTGATGGGAAGTAGAACCACGGGGCTTGGGTTTGGACCCAGAGCTTTTCATGGGTTCTCTAAACACATTCACAGACTGTGCTTGTGTCCCTTTGTGCCAGCTTTCCTCCCCTTTTTACACTGGGATTTTGTCTGTGTGTATATGCTCCAAGCACAGGCCAGGTGTCATAGTAGAAATCTTGCTGGCTTTGGAATTACATGGCCTTGGTTCAAAGCTTTATCTGCCAACAGTCCAGCGAACTTAAGGCAAGATAATGGGCTCTTCTGTGCCTCCTTTTCCTAAGTTACAGCAAAGAATACTAATTGTTTACCATGTGGGATTCCTGTGAGGCCTAAAAGAAGCAGCGTGTCTAATTGTCATACATGATGATTGCTTTCATTGACATTCTCTATTTTAAACTAGATCTTTTCATACCCCAATCTTGTCTCACTTCCTGAACCCTCAAATACAAAAAATGTGAAATATGGGAGAGGAAGTGCTAAACCCCAAAGAAAGAGTGTGTGAAGCTGACGATCAGGAAGTAACACCACTCAACATCCTGATTGGTACATGTACGTGCCAGCTGTGTCTTCGAATGTCCTTTTCCTGGCACACACAGAGCTCCACGCTGTTTTTAGGGAGCTCCTGAAGCCCAAATGTCAGAGGGGGAAGTCCAATTTCCCAAGGGTTTCAATCCACCTCCAGGCCAGAGTCACCAGACAAGCGATTCGATTCCCAGAGCTAGCCTGTTCTCAGGGCCCGGGTCTCTGACCGAGAACTCCCTCTGGCTCTGCTTTGTAATTGTAGCTGTGCCGTGTACGCGAGACCCAGTGCAAGGACAAGACAGAAACATTAAGAATTGTTTCAAAATCGGAGACAAATGTAAACTAATATAAAAATAATAGTACTCCCTTGACCTGTATCTTTAAGGTTTTCAGGTCCTCAGAGCTCTCTAATGTATTGTTTCATGATTTAATCTGCTTTATATTTCTCTAGATTTAGTGATGCTGGGAGAGCGGGGTACAGGACTCTAGGAACTGAAACAAAGAACAGAAAAACAAGGAATGCTTGGCAACATGAAATTTTTAAAATATTTTTTGTTCTCTTCTCAGAATGTATCCCATCACACTCTTGAAAAAAATTCATACAGAAAGGTTTTTAAAGAAATCAGTATGTGTGTGTATATAAAATATATGTGTATATGTATCTATTTATTTATACTTGTCACTGGTAGAGTTCGCTGATTGCATTAGGATAATAAAGAAAATATTAGTAAAGAACAACAGGGGACTCAAGTGTTTACCTCCCACCACCCCCTTCCTTCCTCCCTCTTTCTTTGAAAATTTCTAAAATAAATCTGCAAGATAAAATTCAGAGATGGTAAAACAAAAATCATGTTTTAACTGTTGATGCTTCACAATTCGGAAATGAGATATTTATTTGTTGTAACTTTAAAATTCAACTCATTGTGTTTATCAAGCCACTACTAAGTGCTTAGAGAAAGTAAGTACACAACCTAGTTCTCATTCCTAAGAAGCTGGCAGTCTTGTCAGAGGGAGCTGGAGTGGGGAGGGGGTGTTAGGGCCTGGACACGCAGTGAGGAGAGACCCCAGGAGAAGTAGACAGAGAAGTGTTACATAACGTGAATGCAGGTGTACAAATGCTAACCTTCGAGGGGATCAAGAAAAAATGACCCAGTGATGGCTGGAAGGCAAGGGATGCTAGAGGTGGAGTTGGAGATGGAACATATGGGGCTTTTGAGAGATTTTCTTCTTCTTACAAAAAAAGCCTCATAAAGCAATTGTTTGTGTCCATTGCTATGTTAGGCACTTATGAAGGCCAAAGAGTGAAGCAAATGATATGTGCCACGTTTCCTTCCTTCCCTGAGCAGAAAATGGAAGCAACTGGAAAGCCCTTCTCACTTTGCTCCAGGAGACAACAGACCTCACTGATTTTCAATGAACGTAGTGGGGCTTTTGTGCGTTGTGGTCTATGCCTGATTCTGGCTGGTTGAATTGTATTAGTTCTGTTGCTTTGTTTTAATTTGAGGTCCCTGTGAGCCTTCCTGTCTTTCAGTTTAAATGTCACCCGTCAGGGAGGTCTGTCTGGATTGCCCTACCTAAAGTGGTCACAGCCTCTATTATTCTTTAGCACAGCATCCTGTTTATTTCATTTGAGGCATTTTTACAAACTAATTATTTTGCTTATTAGTTTTGATGAAGAGAGCAGTCCTCTATAATAAGACTGCCTTATGTGCCAGTAGTTTTAGAGAAAGAAAGGTTAAAGTCTCCGTAGGTTTTTGGCTCTCCTTTCAAATAGGCTTCTGGAAGTCTGCCTCCCTTCCTTTGCTGACTATCACAAGGTTTTCTCCTTTCCACCTGAGTGTCGTGACCCCAAAGCCTCTCTCTGAAAGGTGGTTAGGTCCCCCTGGAGTAATTTGGAGGCAGCCAGACGCTGGGAGTGGTGGGCCCAGTCTCTAGGTGGTGGACATACTTGTCTGTCCGTGCAATGCACTTCTTATCAACGACAAAAATGTTTTTCAAGTTCTGAGTCCACAGTCCCTTTCTTTCCCCTCCTCTTTAATGTCTGTCCCTCTACTGGATTATTCACACCACAAGGAGAAGGACCATGTCTGTCTGGTTGTTTATTGTACATTCCTAGGGTGTAGCATCGTGTCTGATCTGTACTAGGGTCTGAATCAAGGTTGTTGACCTTTGCTTCTTTCCATCCCCTCTAGCCACACTGTACCTCTGAAGTGCCCCCCGTCTCCCAACATCTGTTCACCTAGCTCACCTGTGCCACCGACATTTGCAAGAAGAGGAAGTAGAGGTAGAACCACCAATTCTGGTGCTTCCACTAATAGGGGGTATGGGGAAAGAGTGGAGAAACACAGAGAGTCCCAAGAGACCCTCCACCCCCACCCTCCCAATCCAGCTTTTGGACTCAGCCTGGTGGTAATTTGTTTCCACCGGCTCCACCTCTCCTCTCCTCGCACCCTCTCAGGCCGGATCCCTACGTGGGCCCTTCCTTTTGTTCTTGGATGCTTGGACTGTTCTTTATCTATTCGCCATCTGTGTAAGGGAGTCCTGCCAAGACGATCAGATGTGAACTCAGCTACAGAAACATTTTAATTAATTTATGGTGATAAAACACGAAAAGAAAACCATTGAGGAAAGCTTGGGCCAAAGAAAATCAAACATAAGAGGAAACAGACTAGAGCCATGCGGGCTTGGAAGGAAGGGCTTAGTTGGCAAAGAAGCCAGCAAACACTTTCTCTCTCTTGCCCTCTTCGCTTTTATAATAACCCCCAGGTAGAAAAGCCACAGAGGATCCAGGGCCTGGAGGGGGTGAGGGAGAAAGTTGAGTAGACTGCTCTCGGCCTTGACTTCTTGATTAGAGCAATGAAGGCGGTGTGGAGAACACAGAGGCTGGCCGCCCGTCGTGGGTGTGGCTGAGGTTCCACAGGTGAGCGGAAGAGGAGAGTTTCTAAAGCTACAGCTCTGAAAAAATGTCAGCAGATGAAAATGGTGCTTACCAGGGGTTGGGGATGGGGAGATAAGACTAGTGTTCAAAGTACAAACTTGCAACGAGTGGTAAATAAGCACTAGAGACCTAATGCACAGTATAGTGAATATTGGCAACAATATTATATTTTAATCATGTAATGTGATAAATATTTTAACAATAGCAATCACATTACAATGTATAAATGTATCAAAGTGAAAAAAAACTTCAGCAGTTGTTTAAAGAAGTCAACATTGAAAGTAAGTATGGCTTCATTGCAGCCTGGCAAACAGTCCTTGGGCAGGATACTGCCTACATTGGGAAGATACTAAAGAAAACCAGTCTGAGCTAGCTTTCTCCTTCCTGAGACAAAACCAGGCCAGCAATGTTTATCTGTAGGCTGTTGGGTCATTTGACTTATTTGCAGGGTTGATTTGATTTAGTTTGTCTTCCTTTTCCCTCTTTTTTCTGTGAAACACCTATGGAGTAAAGACAAACTTCTCAGTCACTCCTTCCAACTGAACTTTAGATGAAGACAAGAAAAAGGAAAATACCTGTGAACCAGCGCACAGGAATTCTATCAAAATAAGAAATAATTGGTTTCTAATTTATTTGGGTATTGTATCTTTATAGATTTGATGGTCTTAATCCAGCTGGTATAATGCAAGGAAAATAGTAGACTCTTAAAAGCAACTGGGAGAAGAATACAGCGGGGAAGGGAAAGAGTGGGGACGTGTTAGCTGAAGACAGGGAAGGAAGCCAGACAGACTCCTCCATGATCTGAAGGAATCCTGAGTGCGTATTGCCTGTATGTCCTCATTAAGAGGGAACTCTATAAAATTGAATAAGTAAATTTATGTTGAACTTAGTAATGGATTATTTATACAGCTGATTTAATAGAATAATAGAATTTTAGAGCTGTAAGTGACTTCATACTATGGGTCTGAATCAGAACTGCCTAGAGAGCTTTTTCTTTCTTTTTATGAAAGAAATATGATCAGGCCCCACCTGCCAGCATTTATAGGGTGGGGCCTTGGCCTGTGCATTTTGAAAAAGCTTGTAAGATATTCTGATTTGTTTTCCTATGCATTTATTCGTCCATTCATTTAACATTTATGGTGTGCCTACTATGGGCCAGACACTATGCTAGGTTCTGGGGACACCACGGTCAGGGGAAAAAGAGCTGGTCCCTGCCCTTGTGGAGGTGTGGTCTGTGGGTAACACACAGCCCTTTCATTTCAGTTAAAGACACTGTTGCCCTGAAAGCTTCAGTGACTTTCCCTGGATTGCTCTGTTAGGTGGTGGTAAACTGGAATGGAGCTATACCCAGAGCTCCCAGTTCTCATTTCCATGTTCTTTCCACTAACTACCCTTGCTGATTTTTCTGATTTTCTTTTATTTAGGCTAATGTTAAAATGCTTGAGATTCTAGTTATACTGCAAAAATAGCTGGGTTTGGATCTAGGTTGAAATCCTTGCTCTACCATGTGTTAGCTGTATGACACTGGGCAAGTATGTAACCTCTAGCAACTTCCAATCCCCTCATGTGTAAAATAGAATCATTCTTACCACACTGAAGTAGAGGGAGTGGATATGACTATTCGATGAGACAACATAAGCAGAAAAACCTGTCTAGAGGCTAGGACTTTGTGAGAACTCTATTGGAAGTTCTGTCCAGTTTTATGCAGGAGGCCCCTAATGTTACTGGGTGTTGCTGGGGGTGGGGTGTGTGGGGAACCAGCCTGGGTACTGGCAGAGTGACCAAGATGGCCTCACTCTTTGGACGCCAAATCAGTATTGGGCCCATTGGTATCAGGTGAATCCTGCCATCCGAGCAGCAGTGTTGTGGTTAGAATGCAAGTGATTGGTCACTGGGGCTCATGATGAGGCATTGGCAGCTTTTCCAGAGTAAGCCAGACACTCAAAGCTGGCACAAAGAGGGTCTGAAATCAGAAAGAGCAGGCAGCCCTGGAGACAGAGCCTGGAGTGCATTGGTAGTGATTTCAGAAGACCCCATTGAATGGTGTCTTGGTTTCCAGCGCAGATCTGTCAGCCTTGCCCCAGGGCATGTTGTGGTTATGTTCCCAGGCTTCCTGCTGCTGACCAGCAACCTTGGCCATGGCCTGAGTCTTAAGTGAGTTTCTCTGCCAGGACAGAAGTCACTCCCCAGAGTTGCTCCAGGTATTAGAACCAGATCATGCTACTGATTAGAAAGGAAGAGACGAGAAGAAATTGGTTGGATCGAGGTGGAGCCACATGTGCCACCAGTAGCAAGAATTGGGTTTATAATGTAATTCCCAAAGCCATTTTACATCTTCCTTATTTAAGCGAATATATCACCCCTCCTAGGAACCGTGGCCATAGAAATGCATGTACATGTCCACTAGAAGACACATAAATGTCCATAGGAGCGTTACATGTAATAGGCCCCAGCTGAACATGACTCAAGTCTCATCAACGGTAGGATGGATAAATACATGGTGGTGTACTCACACAATGGATATGAGAACGAACGAACCATAGCTACATGAAACAGCATGGTTGACTCACACACAGAGTTTTAATGCAGGAAGCCAGACACAAAAGAGTACAGACACTGATTCCATTTACGTAAGATTTGAAAACAGGCTAACTTATCTATGACGTTAGAAGTCAGGACGGTGGCTACCTTTGGTGGGGCAGTGACTGGAGGGACATGCAAGTGAGTTTCTGGGGTGCTGGGGATGTACTGTTCCTTGATCTGGGTGTTGGTGGCATGGGAGTGTTGAGTTTATGAAAATTCATTGAGCTGCATCCTTATGATTTGTGTCCTTTTGTATCTATATGTTGAGCTTCAGTGAAAAGTTTACAAAAGAGAAGAACATGGTACTGTCTCTGCACCATTATCATCATAGATTACTGCCTGGACTGGAATCAGACTGTGGGTTTCCATCAATAAAATAATAGTTGAGTGATATTCAGCATTTTCTTATGTCTGCCACAAAGTTGGTACTCAAATATTTGTTGAATAAATGAAGAATGGGTGACAGCCGTTCTATAGGACAGGAGCTATTCAGTAAGAGTGCCAGGGAATTTAAAGAGGCCCCAGAGGGAAATTTCTATTATCAGAGATTTTTATTATCCAAACCATTGTGTCAGACATTTAGGAGGGGAGCCTCACACCTACCTGGGCCATCTGGCTTACACGTGGATGTGCAAACACAGGGTGCTCCTCCTTGGTGGTGGAGAGCAGCCCATGCTTAGGGTGACTGACCTGTAAGGAGCTCTTCCTCTGTCCCACAGCCCCTGGAGCCTTCATTAGGCCCAGTTCAGCTGGATCTTTGATGTCATCTCTGTGCAAACGCTGCCTGATCATTTTCTCCTGGTCTTTGATGAGTAAACTGTGAGCGGGAGATGTTTGACTTTGGGCGTGGCTTGGGGCAAGGCAGGAAATACTTCATCTTGTTGGGGTACAAAAAAGGGAAATTAAAAGGTACTGTGAACTGGTACATGCCCACTGACTCTCAGGTCTGCCAAACATCTTCCAGGAAGTGTGATCAGGGCCTGAACGCAGATTTGCAAAGAGGGGCAGATCTCACTAACTCCAGCCCAGGTGGAATCTCATTCAGTTTGCTGTGCCCTCTAGTGAAGCCTGTTAGTCAGGAAGCCAAGAGAGTCAAGTATTGAGAGCTGGCTTAAACCACAGAAAAGGCCGTTGAAATAATTTTCCGTTAGAAAATTGCCGGTGGTGAATGTGCAAGCATGCATTCACACACAGACCCAGTTCTGTCCACAAAGCTTGGATTCTGCTTCCTTCTTGAAGGCTCAAAAAACATCACACTATGCAACTCAAATACAACAAATAGCACAACATCAAGAAATGTGTACCCTTTGAAACGAAGTTTCCAAAAATGTGACTCCTTTGTCTCTAAAGATAGCTGCCCTTCCCTGGGCCCTGGTGAGACAAACCAAGACCTGGTTTCTATAGTGCAACCCCAGAGCTGAGTTCTTTCTCAGTTCTTTCTTACTGGTGTTGAGTGGTGGTGAGCTAACGTTCCGACAGAATGCGAAGCCCTCTGCCTGGGGTCTCTTGGAAATGTGCTTCTTTCTAGTGATGAAGTTGCTGAATCAGCTTGTGTCACATGAGTATCTATGTTTTGCCCTAAGGTCAAATAACCATGACATTTGCACAGAGATTAAATCGAGGGGTGAAGCCTGCCTTCCAAGGGCGGTCTGGTTCAGAGAGTGTTGTGGAGCCCATCTCAGAGGACTGGACACTCGGGTTCTCAGTGCTTAGGTCTCACTCTTGGCCCTGGGTGCCATCTTCAGAGGACAGCCATCGTTAGGGCAGGTGTGGTGGTACCTCCCCCTTTGCATTGCTGGGTACCTGGGCAATCAGCTTAAGGGGAGAGGGCAGATGAAGTGGTGACGAAGGAGAGTGGAGAAGAGTTGTGTAATGTAGGCTTTGGAACTACCAGAATATGTTGAAAGACCTGAGGTGTTAAAACACATAATTAGCATTAGGCCCTGAATCTGTTACTGCCCCCTGCTTCTAACACTGCCACCCCTAGATCCATTTTTGAGGTGACAATCAGGCTTCTGTTTTATTCACTTGAAAGAGAGACCGAGAGAGAAAGATTGACTGATTGTAAAGATCTCTGAAAATCTGACTGTGTCAACTTGGGAAGGTTTGTGGTTATGAGTCCCCCCTTGGGCCTCAGTTTTCTTCTCTGCTGTAAAGCAAGGATATTGGACTCTCTGATATTTAAGGTCCCCCTCAGCATGAAAGTTCTGCATTCCACAGTATCTTCCAAACAGCTTCCTGGGGAGGAGGCTTCAGTTAAAATCCAAGTGTGTTTCCTGTGAAGGATAATGTTGTAAGCCTCAGTAACACGAATACCTCAGGTCAAAGCATTTGCCAAATATACGTGCTACTTTGAGGATCCAGGACACAGACCTGGTTCATTTATAGGGGAGAAGAGAGGAACATCCTGGAGAAAAGGGAGCTGACCAAGGAGCTCCGTATTGGGTGACATTCTATGGAGGGTGCTCTGCCTACCGTCTTACATGAAAGGTTACTTGAGGCAAATGACAAGATTCCAGAGGCAGGATTTCTTTACCCTTGTAACTGCCAGAAGCTTCAGGATCTTTTGCTGGAAACAGAAGGCAGCCAGCCTTTGAGATGGTCCCCAAGGGGCCACTTCCTGGTATTCACATCCACGTGTAATCTCCTCCCCTTGGGTGTGGCTGGACCTGGAATCTTAGATCTAATTCATGCAAGGGTGGGCAGGTCGACAGCATATTTGTCGTCAATGCGTGTATGCCGACTACTTCTGATTTCACCAGTGAGAACCTATTTCTAACAGTCATTATCCGAGTAAATAGGCCACTCCCTTCCTTTGAAAACACCACCAACCAGTCTCTGACGCCGAACATGTTAGTGCGCGAGCCTTGAGCTGAATTAGAAGCACTGGTATCAGCTGCCGCTGGAGCACGGGTCTCCTGATGGGACCTCCAGCCAACCGCTGCGGTCTGTGTGTTCCTGAGTAGAATGCTTCTTGAGCTTGGACAGCCCAGTCCTAGACTTAGCGCTTAAACCCAGTTAACACACAGCGTCCCTCTGCACATGCTGAAGGATCTTTTTTTTGTGTGTGTGGGGAAGACCAGCCCTGAGCTAACATCCGTTGCCAATCCTCCTCTTTTTGCTGAGGAAGACTGGCCCTGGGCTAACACCCGTGCCCATCTTCCTCTACTTTATATGGGATGCCGCCACAGCATGGCTGACAAGCAGTGCGTCGGCGGGTGCCCGGGATCCGAATCCGCGAACCCTGGGCTGCCAAAGCAGAGCACGTGAACTTAATCACTATGCCACTGGGCCGGCACCTTGTTTTTCTTCACATTTATTTATTTCTCACTTTCTTATTCTCCATCTAGTTCCCTAGGGTTTTCCTGATGGGAATAAAAGAGATGTTCTTTTGCCAAAGATCGCAGTTTCCTACCACTCCAAGCAGGGTTCAAGAGAAGGAGGTGAGGAGTGGAGGGAGGGTTTGAGGTGGTGGAATTGCTCCAACTGCCTTTGGATCGCCAAGGACTCTGTGCCTGTGGCCGTGGGAAGTTGCACAGGTGCAGCAGTGACAGCTCAGACTTGGTGGGTGTCCCAAGGCTCCATCTGTGCTGGACATCCGGCCATTGGGCCCCTGCTTTTGTGAAGATACATTTGAACTGGGCTGCCTGGGCACATCAAGAATGGTCAGACTCTCTGGGGCTGGGCTACCTAGGCTCAAGATCCCATCAATATTTTAAAAATGTATAGCTCAATCAAGGACAGCATTGGTACCTACATTCTAACCACTGTCCTTTTAGACGCTCTGCCCAACACCTTTGGAGATTTATCAGCCCATTTTATATTGAAGATCTACAGGCTTAGGGTCCCTGGAGGGCAGCTGGGTGACCCCAGGCAGCAAACCTCATTATTAGATGGAGTTTGGGGATTCCAAGCCCCAGGGAAGTTATATCCTGGAACTGCCTTATCAAAATACTCCTAAACTTACAAACAATGGAAATAAAAAAATCTTAGATAGATAAAGATTTGCAGAATAAAAACAAATTGACCATAAAGCTACTTTCTGTTCTCAGAATGGTTTCTTTTTCCTGTTTTGAAGGAAGCAACCGGTGATAGGCAACAGCTTAGACCCACCTCTTCTAAGGTATTCATCCACCTCCATCTTGTGGGCTTCAGCCAGCAACCTAGTAGTATTCTACCTTTACTTATCGTGACTTATTCCCTTTCTTCCTGCAGACCAAAGTGTTCCAAGTAACCCTGAATAGATTGGGAAATTGGCTTTCAGCACATGCACGTGTCAGTTGGTGGACATGGTGGGGTGGCTGCAGAGTGCTGGTTCACATGCTTCCTGGGAGAGCGCCAACACCCATGAAATATGATTTGTCCAGTGAGCAGAAACAGCATCACCCTCCGGGAGCCCCCAGCCTCTGAGTCCCTAAGTCGGTCGCGACTGCTTGGACTGTGCCCGTGGAAGGAGGGCCTCCTTCTCGGCTCCTCTCCTCTGAGCCGAGTTGGTGCTGACCAAGCTCCAATTGTGTTTTGCTTTCTAGCCTGCCTGGGTGGGTGAGAAAGGAGCAGGTTTCTTTTGGGTGGGGAGGAACATTCCTTTCTTCCTGTGGGGAAGGTGGTATTTATGTTTCTCAGAAAAGGAGTTCCTGGAGAATAACATAGTGCTATATGCTTTGGATGTTTGGGATAAAAAGAAAAATTTAAGCAATGTATTTCTCCTCTGAAGTGCTGTCAGAAGGGTCAAGAGGGAGTACAGCCTAAGAGAGCCCTTCTGCAGATTTAGTGTGTGAAGAAAGCAGTGGTGCTGAACTCTGCTTCAAATCACCTTGGAGCTTTTTGAAAAAACACCAATGCTGAGTTCCACCCCAGACCGACTAAGTCCCTCTCTCTGGGCAGCGAGGCTGGAGTCCTGGTATTTTTTAAGAGTTCCCCAGGTGATTTTCATGTGTGGCCAAGGTTGAGAGCCCTGCACTGGAGTACTGGATGGCTTACATCGAGTGTGAGGGAGACGGAATCTTGATTACCTGAGGTTAGCAGGAAAAAAAAAAAAGCCTCCTCTGAGTCAGGCATTGTGCTGGCCTCTTGCTGTATATTACCCCAGTATCCCCACAACAACACTGCGAGGTGGGCAATGTGTCACTGTCTCCATTCTATAGAAGAGGAACTGAGGCTTAGCCGATTTGCACCATCACCCATAGAGCTAGAATTTGAGATCTGATTCCAAAGCCACTAAACCATGTGCTCCTGCAAAGGGCCTACCTGGGGGCCACGGGAGGGGAAGGAGCACAGGCTGGGGGCCGTTGTGTTTGTGGCTGTGGTGATGGGCCAGTCAAAAAGGCAGGCAATTTCAGGATAGTTTTAAGGACGAGTTCCCAGTGTTCGTCGGCCGTGCAGCTTTCATTGGCCCTTCCCACATTTCCTGCTGCTGTTGTTTTACCTTTTCCCTCCCATTGAGTCCTGCTTCTTCTGGCTTTCCAGAAGATAAGCTGAGCCAGAATGCAGTACTTGTCAAAACCAGAATTCATTTTCTTTCTGTCCAAGCCAGTTTCTTTCCTGGTGAGCTGCATCCTGCAGAGCGGCACCTCCATCCCACCAGGTCCTCCAGCCTGAAAATGGGGACTTGCCCCAACCTTGTCCACGTCCTTGTTTCCCACTGTGCTGATGGCAGAGCTTGGTCTAGAGCCAACTCCTACTTATAGGAACCCCCCTCCTCTCTGTTCCCCGTTGCCATCAGACTGCTGCATTAGTCTTTCTCTCCTTCTTCCCTCCATTTGATGATTTCAGTACAGAAGAATAATGCTACTTATTTAAAACCAAGAGTAAAACACAGCACAAACTTCTTTGAGTTTGCCTTTTTGTACAGTTTTGACTTTTGAAAGCATGTTAATGTTCTACCTATTCAAAATATGAAATAAAATCAGCAATGATGGAAGGTAAGAAAGCATCCTAAAACTGGAAGAAAACTGAGGCAAATGAACCCAGCTGTATTTCAAATGAATAACATTACCATAGAGAAGGGGGAAAGATAACTGACTGAAGTAATTTATGAACACAGCCTCGGACTGTCCGCACGCAGTCTTGGCAGGCCAGGGAGATGGAGAGAATGGCAAACATGTCCTGGACTCTTTCTGGCAGGTTTGCTTTGGGAGAGGCCCTTCTGAAACCCTTTCAGATGTGTTATAGGATTGAGTAATGAGTAAATTAGTTCATGTTGTTGGGAGCAAGGGTTGTCGCTGTGGAATAAGAGAGGTACAAATGTGGGCTGGGGAAGTCAAGAGCCCTGTGGGGACAGATGGGAATTAGAGGCCTTGGTGTGGACTCAGAATTGTGTACGTATGTGAGTGTTGTGCATGGATCCATATATATGTATATTTCCTAGCTTTGTCCACTGAAAAGGGCAAGAAGCAATGACATCCCAGTAGCAATGAGCACACCTAGGGCCCAGATTTGGTCTCTAATGTCATCCCCAAGTAGAAGGAACCAGAGCTCCTTGGAGAAATGGCTGATTCCAGGGCTGAGGCAGGGTAGGTACAAGATGAACCTGGTATATCTTGTTATGCCAGGAAGTAAGAAAATGCTAAATAAGCAAACCAAAAAACCCAGGGGGGTTTATCACTGGAACATAGGAGCCAATTTGAAGGAATTCCCGGTGGTCAAATCAGAGATAATTTGAGTACTAAAATTAAAGACAGTAATGAATTATAAAACATTGAAGAAAAAGGCATCCATGAGTCCATACTGATAATAAAGAGATGAATAAAGAAATCTCTGGAGGAGAAGGGAGTGCCCTTGCTTCTAACAGAATGCCACATATCTACTGGTAATTGTGGAAGGAGTGCTCAAGTTGAAAAGTCGTCATTTTTCGACCCTCACAATAAAACTGCTTCAGGTAAGAATCATCAATAGATGCTAAATCTAGGAGAGAAATTTTGGCAAGGGACAGCCTATTTGCCTAATCTTAAAATGTCTCTCCTCAAATTGCTTCTTAATAGCAAAGTAAAACATAACAACTATACGTAGAATGGAGAAATTGAAAATACTTTGACTGAAGATCAAAATTAATATCACAAATGAAGGACAGAAGGACATCGTGTATATCCACATGTGGTACTCTGAGAAGGACACTGCGTCACTCATGGATCATCCTTGCTGGGATGCAAACCTGAACCTAATCAATAGGGAACATCAGACAACCCCAAATAAGCAACAGTCTTATGAAAGAAAAAGTGGGGAGGAGACTATTGTTAAAAAATGGCAATGTTATGAAAGACCAGAAAGGCTGAGGAGCTGGTTCAGATTAAAGAAGACTAAACAGACATTACAACTAAATACGATATGTGGTCCTCGCCTGGACCCTGTATGGAGGAGGGAAGTGCTGTAAAGCACAGTTTGGGGATAATTGACAAAATTGGAATTAGGGTGGAAGAGTAAAGTATTGCATAAATGTTAAAGGTACTAAGATTGATAACTATACTGTAGTTATAGGAGAGAATGTTTCTATTCTTAGGATATATACACTGAGGAGTTTAGGGGTAAATTGCCATGATGCATGTAACTTACTCTCAAGTGGTTCAGAAAAACAAGTACATACACACACGTACATCAATATTTTTAACAGCAAGAGCAAGAAAACAAATGATAAAGCAAACAGGGCAAAATATCCCCGACAGGTGACCTGGGTAAATTGTGCACGGATGCACTTTCCACAATGCTTCCAACTTTAAGTTTGAAATTACTTCAGAAAAAAATCACTTAAGAACAAGCAATATGAACTTTTATGAACTTTTAAATGTGCTATAGACCAAATTTTAATACCCGGGACACCACCAGTTCACAAACTCATTTTCTCATCAAATGTAACACAGTCGCTTTATTTCTAATACAGTGAGTATGCACTAATAACATAAAACCTTTGTTTTATAAATTGAAATCACACCTAACATTTCATAATAAAAGGGTTCCCCCTACTAAAAATAGGTTGAAAACCATTTTTTTTTACCATAGGCTAAAAATCCAAGTTCCTCAGGAGGCGTCCAAAGTCCTCCTGAGCCGTCCCTGATTGACAGCCCAGCCCGCTGCATCTCTTAGCGCCTTGTACCTTCCCTGCAGCCCTCCTCACAGCTCCTTCACCCCTCCTCTGGCATTCCTGGGGGTCTTTGTGCGTGGGTTCCCTCTGCATGCCCTTCCCCCACACACTTATAAGTCCGGTGAGCATGTTTTCAACTGTAAAGACTCAGGACAGCTCTTCTATAAAGCCTCCTCTGAGGGCCCAGCTCTAGCCCAGCAGAGGGGATCACCCCCAACTTTGGGTCGTCTCTGTATCTTGTGAGCCTGTATTATAGCAGTTACCACACTGTGTTATTTATTTCCTTCTCTGTCTCCCCTGAAATATTCCTTGGAAGGACGGACCAGGTATAATGCTGGTGTTTGTGGGTGCGTATAGAGGGGTGTGTAGTAAAGTATAGTCAGTGGTGTGCTGGAGTGGGCTTTCACCTGCTTGGCCAGGCTCAGAGGAGCCCTTTGTATGCATCTCTTCTCTACTCCCCGTTCAGTGATCTCAGTGGGGTGGCTTGAAACTGGCCAGGGTGGAAGTCTTTACACCATGGAAATTTGCACCACGTCCTAGAAGCATTGGGAAAGGCTCCTTTTCTTTCTGGTGCTTAAGTGGTCAAGATGTGAATCTGGAGGTGCCAGCGTTGTGTTTTCTGGAAATGAGAAATGATTTTCTCAGCCAGCTGAGAGAATAATGCTGATGCACAGAGAGAAGCACAGGATCAAGACATAGACACAAAGCCTTTCATCCCTCTGTCCCTAAGGCCAGATCCACACTTGCCCCACGGTTTAGTTGGGTGAGCCAATCCTTTCCTCCCTCCCTCCATTTTTCCTGTGTTTTCGTTGAGCTAGATCAAGCTGTGTTTCCATCACTTGTACCCAACAGAGGTCAACTGAGTCCTCAATTGTTTTGAGGAGTTTGAGAGCAGAGACAGTCGCACATATTTTGTTATTACGCATGGCACTTAACACCGTCAGAGGCACATATAAATGCTCGGTAAATCTATCAGACCCACTTTATGGAACATCTACAGTGGCCTGGGCACATGGCCTGGCTAACTGGTTCTGCTTATATTTGTTATCCCCTGGAACCCATCATTTGCTGTGTTGCAATATGTAAATTGCATCTGTTTAATATTGCAACAACCAGCACTTTTTTATCCTGCTGCTATCTATAGAGAACGTATTTTCTGAACCACAAGTAAGGACACATGAATAGATAGGAAGCAGTTTGGAAGACATGGTTTAGAAGCTGAAATTGTGGTGTTTTCTGGCATGTTTTGCTTGTTTATGGGGACAATTAACTCGGGATAGCCACATGTATTATATGTTTATTTAAGAATTTGTTCTAAGAATATTTTTAAGAATTTCACAATGCCATTGGGATAGATGACCCCAAACAGGGTTAGAAACCAGAGGCACCCAAAACATAGGTGATGCCTCTGAGTCAGACACCCAACAAGCCATTATCTCTCAGCATCTGTGCCATAAAAAACAGCATAGCTTTGTTCCAAAGTTCTATTTTAGATTCAGTTTTTCAATGACTTTAAACCTTAAAATAGAAGTGTAGCAAGCAGACACCTCATTTTTCAATATAGAATTAAGTTCTGCCTGATAACGGACGGATACTTTCCACATTAATGTAAAATGTGAGCATGCATTGAGAGATAGCGTAATGCACTCCAGGAACCGACGGTGATATATTTAGATACTGATTAGAAGTAAAACTGATACATCATTCCTTATAATGTACACGAATAGTACCAGTGCCTAACAGTGCCTCTTGGGACTGAGGTCATTTATTTTTCCTCCTGGATATATTGTTTATATCATGTTCTCTCCCTCATGTTATATATTAAATCATTTAATGTAAGCCATAAGAGAGCAAATGTCACTAAAGGTCTTTTTCCCCCCTCTTAAAATCTGAAGAATCAAATCTTCTAAAGCAGGTGATCTGTCAGTTTTCATTCCTGAATGTCATTGGTACGTGCAGGTTTTCTTATCAGTTCATTTCACATTCCCAAATTGAATGACTATTAATCCACAACGTCTGAGCAGAAAGACTGGGGGCTTCCTGACTTTTATGCAGGCTACTTTCTGGGTCCCAAACATGCGTCCATAGGAATGAAAGCTTCTCTGAAGCTACTAGGAAAATCAATTCATTGTTAGAAAATTTCCTAAGAGGTGAAGCCCATTTAAAGTCAAGTTGATAATAACTACTATGATTATTTTTGGAAAATATCTTTGAATGTGTGTATGTACAATGGTGTAAGAGTAAAGCAACTATATGTTTTAGAAAATAGGATAATCCAAAATTAAACTATTCTGTTCTGTTCTCATAAGCACCTCTTCGGTCTAGAACTACAACAATAATAATCACTATTGTTGAGGCTTACGGTGTGTCTGGCATTGTGCGAGAACTTTACACACATCACCTCATTTAATGTGCACCAAAATCAATCCACTGTGAGGTGGTTACGATTATTCCACATCCAATCTGTCAGCAAGTCTTGTTGTCTCTGCCTTCAAAGTATCTTCTGCATCTGTTTCCTAACACCTCTCCTGCGACTGCCTGGTCCCAGCTGTTCTCATCTCTTGCCGGAGTTACTGTAAGAGCCTCCCGGCCGGTCTCTGCTTCCCTCTGGTCTCTGTGGTGTTCATAGTGCTATTGGCCCCGATATTCCGTCTAGCAGGCACATGGTAGGACTGTCCTTGCCCACCGCCTTTGAAGTTAGATGTGGTCAAATGATTTGCTTTGGTCAATGCACTGTGAGTGGAAGTGATGCGTGTCACTTCCAGGCTGATGTTGTAGAGACCGTGAGTGAGTCACCATGCGCCCTTTCCCCTCTGTCACGGTCACCTGCAGTGATTCACACAGAGGCTGCTCTGTCCTGGGGTCCCAGAATGAGGACAGGTGGAGCAGAACCCCAGCCAATACAGCGGACATGGAGTGTGAGTGAGAAATAACCTTTGCTTTTATGAGCCACCAAGACTTGGTGGTGGTTTATTATCTTCTCATTTTATAGGGTTAGAGAAACTGAGGCCTAGGGACTTGATGCTTGTGGAAATGGTTATGTCAGATTGCAGCAAGGAAAGGCGACCCAGCGTCTCCTGAGAGATGCACCCCCTTCTAGTCTCATCTTCAAACAGCAGGGGGTACAATCGTTTCAGACGCACATCAGTCTGTGCTGCTCAGAGCTTCCAATGGCTCCTCCTCAACACAGAATGAAACCCCAAGTGCTCCCTTTCTGGCCCTTTTTGATCGGGCTACCTCTCTGATCTCATTTCCTGCCACTCTGCCCTCACTTTCTTTGCGTAAGCCACACTTGCCTCCTGTGTCACTTGGCCATTCTTCATTGCTCCTGCCTCAGGGCTTTTGCACCTGCACTTTGCTTCTGCCAGGGTGGCATTGGCCCAGGTATCATGAAGCTCCTTCCTCACTTTATTCTGGTCTCTGTTCAAACCCCCCCCCCCCCCCGAGAGGCCTTCCCTCAGCATCTCGTCTGAAATGGCAGCCCCTTGCTCTCTTGCTCCCCGCCCCCGTCTACTTTTCATCATGGTAATGCCTCAGTTTACCAGGACCTGACACTGCAGCTTCTATTTCCTTGTCTGCGGTCTGTGCTCCTTCTGAGCACAGGGATTTTTGCCTGTTTGGTCCACTGCTTGAGGTTGCTCTGTAGTTACTGGCCCACTCTATGGCACTCAGTAAATACTTGTTGAATAACTGTGAGACCCATTTTATGCAACAAGAAACTGAGGCTCAAGAAGTGAAGTAACTTGGCCAAGGTCACAAAAGCAGTTGGTAAGGGAGTTGTGATGAAGCCTTGGTCTCATCAGCTGGACCCTCCTCCACAGAGCACTCTGGAAACCCCACCATCTCATGTGAGCATGGGGCCCCTGCGGCATTCCGGCCACGTGCAGTCTCTGCTTTTCGTTTATGAGGCCGCAGGCTAGGAAGGGTGGTTTTGAGAAGTTTCATGCCAAGCTGTGGTTCATTTGTCACGTAGGTCATAATCTGTTTTCTAACTCCATCCCTACCACATTCTCTCACTGTGTTAATGGAGAAGACTTGTCACAGAATAAATAAAAAATCATGAGTGATCTCAGAGTTACTATTTGCCTTTAAAATGAAAGGTTTCTGCACTTAACTTTGAAAACGCAAGTGTCTGCTGTTTTGGGAATTTACTTTGAACCAAACAGGATGTAGGGGCATGTAGGGCAGGATGTAGGGCAACAGATTTTGAAGAGCCCCCTGTCTCTGAGGCTGTAAGGAGCCGTGGGCTGGGCTACTTCCAGTTCTTGGAGGGCAGGGTTGCCACCTGTGCCCCCTCAGTCTCAAGCCCCCACTGGAGCTGGGCTTGCCCTGCTCACAAAGTAGACACAAGGAGTGGAGATGCGAATGAGGCAAGCACCTGATGGAGATAGACTTGTCAGTAAGTGTAAGATTTGCTCAGGAAATCAGCTAATGTCCTGCTGAGGTTTTTACAGAGTCACAGACTAACAGAAAAGGAAGCACCTTGGAGTTCTTCAGACCAATACTCTCAGAGCACGGCCCATGGACCATCTGCATTAGGCTCGCCTATGGTGGGTTGAAAAGGGAATGTTCCTGGGCCCCCTTCACCACCACTGGATCAGAATCGCTGGGAGGGGAGCTTGGGAATCTGCGCAGTGGTCCAGCTCCTCAGGTGTTTCTCATCAACATTCAACTTTGGGTCTGGAGCAGCCTTCTCAATTTATTGGTTTAGAGAAACTGAGGCCTAGGAATTTGATTCTTGTGGAAATGTTTGTGACAAATTGCAACAAGGAAAGATGAAAGTAATTTTCAGGGTAAAATAAAATTTTAGGTCATCATTTACCTCTTTTTTGACACAAATCTCCTTAATAAAAAAATATAAACAGAAAAACCCAGGTCCATATATGAATCATGTGGCAGATAGAAGTTTTCTCTAATATTCCTTGAAGTCGGTTTTCAGATTCTTTGCACACCCCATTCTAGCTGTTGACTCCTGTCTGAAACAACAGCTTCCCATGAATTTTGCTCTCGTGTTTACCAGCAGAATCGGGGCTCCTAGGAGTTAGCAGCTGGAGAAAGTGAGAGGAATAGTGAGAGAATGGAGAAGGAGAAGAAAAATGAGTCAAACCTTAGCAGATTATTCATCAAAATAAATATCGTGCAGAGCTTTCTCAGAGGCCCTTGTTACATGAGGCAAGGGAATGAATGTAGAGCAATTGAGAAGCCAGTGTAACGATGTGATCCACCTAATTGGTTTTTTCCCACCAGTGCGAAATAAGGCTAAGGACCTATCAATCAGTCCAGGAATGACTAATTGTTGGAGAACAGAAGATTCTCTGTAGTTTATCCTTTGTATCAATACATGAAAAAAAAAATCCGTAGAATTTTGTGGTCAAATGTGGCTTTAAGTGAACAGATAAGAGCCCAGTAAATGGAAGCACCCCTCCATTCCTAAGGGAAGTTGGTGCACTGCCTGCAGAATTTGCTGATACAGGCCCACATTTTAAAACAAAGTGGAGTTGCATTGGCAATACATTTTAGCCAGAGACCGTAAGTGGTTATTTTTTCTTGACAGTCTTGTTGGCTTTTATTTTTTTTAAGCTCAGAAAACTATTTGAGAATGAAATATAGATGATGATATTGGCTTTAAGTTAATGTTACACTTTTTGCTTGGAGAGAGAAAAACCTGTCGGCACAAGCTCTCTGGTAAACACTCTTGCATGATAAATTGTTACAAGAATAAAGTCATAAGGAAAACTCAGCTTCACAAATGACACACATACAAAAACAGCAGATGTCTGATGAAGTAAAGAACCGACTTATTGCCAAGACCTTGAAAAACAAAATTAATTTCCTTTCGTCTTTGATAATGATGATGTAACGTAGTTAATAGGAGAGCCTGCCAGGCTCAAGTAGTTCTACAAGGAGAAACATTCGCCAGGCACCGGCTCTGAATCGTCGTTTTCAGTTGCTATTGCTATCGCCACGTCGGTCGCTGGATGAGGCCAGTGAAAGGAGCAAAGAATTCGTTCTGTGTTGTTTGCAGTGCAAATGGACTCAGATTCTATAAGTATTTTTAAGCAGCTGTTTCATAAGGAGGAAAGGAAAGCAGTAAAGTCATTTTGCCTCTGACAGTGATTTCAGATATTTGAAGCCTTTGAAAATCCTTGGTGAAAAAGATTCTTCACAAGAATAAAAGTCATATTTTACAGAATAATTAAATTTCTGTATGGAGGAGAATGTTTGGTTTTTAGGTAAATGAGGCACATGGGGGGCCGGCCTGGTGGCGCAGCGGTTTAGTTCGCGCTTGGCAGCCCGGGGTTGGCGGGTTCGGATCCCGGGCGCCAACTGACGCACTGCCTGTCAGCCATGCCATGGCGGGGTCCCATATAAAGTGGAGGAAGATGGGCACGATGTTAGCCCAGGGCCAGTCTTCCTCAGCAAAAAGGGGAGGATTAGCAACGGATGTTAGCTCAGGGCTGGTCTTCCCCACAAAAAAAAAAAAAAAAAAAAAATGAGGCACATGGCTGGTGTCCTTCTTCACAGAGGTGAAATTTTAAAAGCACACACTAAAGAAAGATTTATCTCCTGCAGCCACGTACAACCGGTAGGTGGGTCCCACTGTCTCCTTTCAGCCCTGTCTAACAACAATCTCCACAAAAGCTTAGTTTCAGGAACATCCGACCATTGCTGGCATCTTGGTTTCAGGATGTAGAAGCTGATGAGTTTTCTGGCCCCAATAAACTGGATTTAAATAAGTAAAGTGGCAGGCAGCCTGCTCAGGATCAGAACTGGCCCCAATCTACCACACGTCTGAGTTTGTTTTGTCTGCTCTGAACCGCATGCCGTTGGAACAACCTTCCGGTGAGGTTATTCTGAGTCTCAGAAAGGGAGCTATCCCTCTTAGGACAGTTGGTGGCCAGAGGGTCAGGGTCTTAGCCATTAGAAGCACCAGTTTTGTGGGGTTGGTGAAGTTTGCCTCCCTCTCCAGGGCATCCCTGGAATGCCTGTGCGTGCAGGATCGAAAGCGTACCTGTGTGCACCTCAGCGTCCCTCCTTCAGCGGCTCCACCGGCAGACACTCTGCAGACAGGTCAACACTCCTGACCTGGACACTGCTGCCTCATTGGGAAGGCCAGAGTTCTGAATTTTCTTTTGGTATTTTGAGACTAGTCATCGTCTCTCTTCTCTGGGGGAGATTCTTCTCCCTTGAGAAAAAGACTTTGAAGAACTAATGGATGGGTCTTTTCCAAAGCCATGATAGTTTATGTTGAAATCTGGGAGAGATGCAAGCTTTATCTGTTTTGTCTGTTCTTTTCCTTTTATTTTCTCTTTTCTGCTTCTAGACCATTTATATTGGAAACATATTTAAAAGGTCCTTTGTTTATTATTTTTTCTTTTTTTCCACTTAATTCATCTAGTATAAATTTGGGTTATCTAGGAGGGAAACCTGACAATATACCTGTTGGCCTAAACTCCTTGTCTATGATAAGCTGCCTGGTCTAATCATGTTATAGCAAATGAAAACAATAATAATGATAGGAACCGTTTATCAAATAAGGTACTTTTTGTACTATCTTGTCAAATTGTGACTATCTTGTCACAGCAAAATGACAAATTAGGTACAATGAATAGCCCCACTTTACAGATGAGGTAATTGAAGTTTGGAGAAGTTACATAACTTGCCCAGGATCACACAAACTGTTTTGTGCCAAAACAAGGATCCCAACACATCATGGGGGCTGCTGAGCGTGCCCTTGTATAAAGACGGGTCAGGTATGGAAAGTCCTTCCCCACCACATGTAACAAGCTGCTTGTTTGGTTGAGCTGGGAGATTTGGATATGTCTTCAAAACCTTCCATCTGTTGCTATTTCGGCTGGGGGATTTTTAGCTCAGTAATCAAGCCCCAGAACAGATGGAAAGAGCCTGCTAAGCAGAGCTGTAAATCTTAAACACTTGCATTTTTATACAGAGTCAAGCAGAATGCAGTAAGAACTTGGAAGCTCATCTCACAGAAGAAAAAATGAAGGGAGGAGCTGGTGAACGTCACATAGAAATTGGAGGGGGTGAAAGGCAGGGGGAAGGGACAAGGGGTGAATAGGTAGATACTCTTGAGATGCGTTCTAGGAAAGAAGAGAGAAAAAAAGAGACTCTACACGATCTACATGATGGACAGGTTAGGAAAGAAAAGTCGGGTATCAGGATAAAAGAGAAATAACTGCCTGAGGGTGGGAAAAGAGTAAATTAGTTTCCTCTCTGTTTCTCTCTGAAATATTATCTTCACGTTTTTATAACTTTGAGTGGTGTTGATGACGATATAGCTATTATTATAGAAAAATTAGGAATTGTAAACTTCTGTATAAATTTAACCCTTAGGAACCTTAGTTTTTCAGCTCTGCACATTACTTTTCGTAGAAGTTTACGACTAAAGAAGAAGGAACTCAGCTTGTATCTGCCATAAATATAAGATATTTGTCACCTGGAACTAAGCAGCAGTTTCTACCGGTGCTAAACCTCAAATAATTCTGCTTTCTTTCCTTGGAGTTGATGGGAGCAGTATTTGAAACCCAGAAAAACTCACAAAAAAACCTGAAGTAGTTATACTTGTATCTTGTAAATAAGCACCTGTCTAGAATGGGTATGAAGAGGTTGAAAAACTATTACTACAAATAACATTGCACAAGTGCTTTTGCACCTTGCGAGGATCCCACGTGTCCGTGCACCACGAGCTGATCGTCTTGACGACTTGGATGTTGGCTTCTCAAAGCACAGAAGTGGTTCAAAGCATTTCACGATGGATGAGACAGACAAGTTCAAACACCAGCTCTAAAGCTTATTTGTTCCATATGTTTTTGCAAATCACTTGAGACTCAGTCTCCTCAGCTGTAAATTAGGGATAATACCCTCTCATGGGGTCGCTGCTCAGACTCAGGAGAGAATGTGTTTACACATCCTGGCAGGGGAGGCGCTCGCTACCCGCTAAATGTTATTACCTAGATGCTGAGTACACCTAAGCATTGTAACATGTAGGCAATTTTGTGCTTGGAAACTGGAGGTTCCCCCCTAAGTCAGGCAGGTTCTCACAACATCTGGACACTAAGCAGGGTGCCAGAGTGTTTGAAGTCGTGAATGCTCTTCAAGCTCCCTATAGAACAAGTCAGATATTGGATGGTCTCTCTGGAGAAGCTGTGCCTTTCCTCTGAGGAACCCTGGACGGTTCATTCATCCGTTCATCGATTGCTTATTTAGCTCCTTCACTGTGCCAGGCACTCCCTAGGTGTGGGGTGTAGGAGAGTGTAAAAATTAGGTGACATTCCCCTGTTGTGAAACTTACCTTCTAGATGAGCAGAGAGCTAACAATGGATGAATAAACAAACACAGAAGATTTGTTAATGATGGTGAATACTGTAAGGAAAAGTCTCAGGGGGATGTAATGCCGAGTGAGCGGGGGAGGTCAGGGAAGTGGGGAGGAGCAGATGATTACTGAGGTAAGAAATGAAAGATGAGAAGGAGAGAGCAAAGATCTTCCATTTAGAGTGAACAGCAAATGCAAGCACTTAGGGGCAGGAAGGAGGTTGGTGTGTTGGAGAGAGAAGGCCATCGTGTCAGGAACGTGGAGAGGGAAGGGGAAGGTGGAGCAGGCCGGGGTCTCAGTGAGAAAACAGACACAAGGAGCAAAGGTTTAGTAAGGGGAAGAGGAGTCCCTGCAGGAAATAGCTCCACCATCAGACTCCACTTAGGTCCCCCAAAGTGGAGGCCGCTGTTGTAGTGGACTCCTTGCCCCTTAGGCACCCAGCAAAGAGAAAGACCAGGAGGTTAGGTAAAAAGAGGACTTAACCAGGAAAAGGAACGCTAGAATTTGGGTGGTAATTTTAAAAACAAATAAAAAAGGATCTTCATTTCACCAGTCTTCCTGATGGGCCTGAGTGAAATGGAGCCACTGGAAATATTCTGAAACACCTTATTTCAGTTTCTCCTCAAGGAGGTTCTACAATTATAATTTAATATATAAATATAACATATTTAATATATGTTAATGTATATAATATATAATTTAATATACAAATATAACATCTGTAGCAATTTTGATATTTTTGAAAATAGGAACATGCTCTATGAAGTATACTACTTCCTAGAAATAGATGTGTGGGCAGTGTTTCAGCTTTAATCTCCCCAGACTTTTCTTGCTCATCCAGGCTTCACATGTTTGATGGTTTCATCCTAGGTCACATGACCACAGAGCACACAGCTCCTTAACCCTGTTGGGCATGGCATGGTGCTAATGAGGACCAGGTCGTGGGATCAAACACCAGTGGTTGGGTACTCTTGTTTTGTTACAAGGCCAAGAATTCATTCAGCCAGTTTAGGCACCTGTGCCTCTGGGGGCCCAGGTGACAGCATGTCAGTGGACGGGGCAGATCTATTGTGGCCACAGGCATGTGAGAGAGCAGGTAATCGCCTCACTGTGGCCCCCACAGGGATACTTTGAGCTGAGGCCCCTCCTTTGTCAGCTAAATTCCCTGATATTTGAGAAATCCCATGGAAAGGCATATTCTGGGAAATGTTACTTTTTATGGAGGCTCACTCATTGGGCAAGTTAGTTCTCCCTCTGTTTGCTAAGACACTCTTGCCCATCCACTGTTTCCTTGACTCTTTTCAACAAGTTGGTTTGATTACATTTTAACATAAATCTCAGCACATTACAGGACCTTCTTCAAGTTATGCAGTATTGAGGGCAGTGAACTAATTTGATTTTCTTTTTTTTCCATAGAAAGCAGAGAAATAATTTATTCCAAAAAATGGCAGGAATAAGAACTTCATCCTGAGAATATACTTTGGTGTAATTCCATTGGGTCAGATCTTCCTTCTGAATGTGTTCTCCTACTGACTGCCCCCCTGGACTCTTAATTTGTCTTGTGGCAGTTTTTAAACACTTCCCTGATTCCCATATTGTGAGCAGGCAGAAGCCATCTTCAAATCCACAGATTCCAAGGAGAGAGTAACGTATTTCTCAGAGGAATAGCACCTTCTGCCTCAGCAAGGGGCATAAACATGTTATGGAGTCGGCAAAGTTTAGGTTAAGTAGGCACATAATTTATCAAAGTGTAAAAAAGGTGATAGGAAAAAGTACTGTGTTGTAGAATAAGATATTCAAAAGTGGTGTGAAGACGTTTAAGGCAGCTGATGGCCAGAACAGGTGAGTCAAGGAAGGCGGTCTGGGTTTGCAGGTGATTTTGCATCTAGAGGAATTCTCTTCATGACCTCAATGACTGAGCACTGGAGAAGAGGTCTTCTCCTTCAAGGCCAATGATGCTTGAGATTCCAGATGGTTTCATTTTTCAACTGTGGTCCAAAGAGAGAGGGTTAACTTGGGCCAGAATTGCAATCAGTCAAAACACAGCAGCAGACTGAACAGGTCAGCAACATGGTGATGATCACTCCTTGGGGGTGAACTAGGGCACCGAGAAGCCAATGAAGCCCCAGAATGCGCTCATCAAGATGAGAGGACCCGGGAGCCACCTGCCCCTGTCCTGTCGCCTCACTTTGGTCCCACATGGCTGATTTTCTTGACAGCTGGCTTGGGCATTTTCCCCCCACTACTTTGGCTTTGTGTGGTTTGGCTCAGAGACTTTTTTCCCACAAGTGATGCTGATCAATCTTAGGCCACAGATGCCAAGTTCTGTCGTCAGGCAAGCAGGCCAGTCCAGGTGAGTTGGCTGAGAGGTGTGGCATACGTGCATCCGCAGGCTGTTTGACCCTGAACTTCCATGGTGAACTACTTGAGAGGGCTGGAAAGTAGTCATTGAACTTAGGGGCTGAAGACAGTTGCACATTACCTTAATAGAACAAAAGGCTTCCCCACTGCCCCTCTAAAGAATTGGTGCAAACCATTCTGCTAAAGGCAGGGAGAGGAAAATGAGTAAAATGGATATACTCCTGCTGGGGGATGGATGTCGAGTAATCATGCCAGCTTCTTTAAAATATGCCAGCACTTGAAAACTAAGGAAATTAATATAAAAGATGTGTTTCCTGAAGGTCATAAGACTCAGGGGGAAGGCATGCAGGATTGGTGGACCTATATCTAGGTCCCCACCAGTGCACTTTGTGATCCATGTTCTCCTCCATGAAATAATGGTTTTCTCCTGACTTCATTAAGAGAAATGCAAGAATGAGGGTAAAGTGTTTGAAAAATAATATAATTGGAGATAAGCAAAGTAAACACTCATGAATAAAACAAACATAGCTGAAGTCACATGAGAGCTTGGATGAAGAAGACTGAGAAAAGACGTGATAGAAGGGCAAGACTATTGCCTCTTGGCTGAAATTGAAAGTGGTGGGCTAGGAGGGGAACTGCAGACATTTTTGTTTCAGGTTGGCATTTCCCTTGCTGGCTCTGAAGTCAGATGCCTCCATTTGAATCCTAGCATTTCCAATTACTTCCATGTGACCTCGGGAAAGACAATTAACCTCTTTAGGATCACTTACCTCATCTGCTAAATGGTACCTATTCCATAGGACTCTTGTGAGGTCTAAAGGAAATAATGTAGCTCTGAGCCTGGTAAACAGGAGCTCTCAGTACATGGCAGCTCTCGATACGAGGTCATGCTTTAGCGGAAACAGACAAACAGCGTGGCGAGGAGTCTGTGTTCTTCCTGCAGGCTAGAAGTGTAAAGCCGAAACACCTGATCATCTATTTTCTGGGCTAAAGCTATAACTGTCACTATGTCACAAGACCCCCCACTTCCCTTCTCCTCA
The DNA here is from genome assembly GCA_031878705.1 of Tapirus indicus. Taxonomy (NCBI): domain Eukaryota; kingdom Metazoa; phylum Chordata; class Mammalia; order Perissodactyla; family Tapiridae; genus Tapirus; species Tapirus indicus. The sequence goes on from CM062923.1 coordinate 135,493,564, forward strand.
TTTTCTGGCCTTTGTGGCTGATCTACTTTGCTTTCTCTTATCTGGATTCTAAATCGGGATGGTTAAATATGCCTCGGTGATCTTCGCTGAGCATTTCCCATACTTACTAATGACAAGCTCAAATTGATCTAAATATATGTCCATCCATCTTATAAAGGAGGAAGATGCAAGACTTTTTAAAATTGTGATATATATGTGATATATACGAAGGATGTGTGAGTAAACCCAACATCTTAGTTAACAGGGAAATCTAGATGGCTATAGTCCAAATGAGTCCCATGGACTATTTTAGTGACTCAGCTCTCCACCTTCTCTCTCCTCCAATTTTAGGGATTCAGGAATCAAAGAAACGGTCAAAGGAAAGTGATATAGGAATAATGGAGTTGATTTTTTAAATGAACATTCTCGTGGGTTTAAAAACAATTGGTATGTCCCAAATGCACAGTGTCCTGGATTTAACTTTTCTTTTGTTTGTTATACTTTTTGACCTACAGTTTCAGATCATTGTCTGTGAAGTACTTTTGAATTCTTCAGGATGAACAGTGAGGGAAGACTATTAATTTTTATTATACTTCCTAAATTGCAAAGTTAATTGTTAAAATTAGATCTATTTGCTTAGGTAGCTCTCCAGTAACTCTTGCAAACCTAGTTGGAGTGGAAGGAAAGATCCAACAGGTTCAACTGTACCACTAGCCCTCCTCTTATGGTTTGTGTGTTTAAGACTAGAAAAAGAAAAGTGTTCTTGGGGCTATTTGGGCATTTTTGTTTTCTAATTCAGAGGGCAAACTACTTGAACTCCACACCAAATCTCCATGGTCCTCAAAAGGAAGGGCCTAGCCCTGCACTGCTGTTCCACGGATCAAATAAACCCTGAAGGAGTATTGGATCGTTCTGTTTATTCCCGTGTCAAGAGTTTATCGATCGAGTGAGCTCTCCTGCCGCCTGGGCAGCCTTTGATCTGCCAGGGAGAAATTGGGTTTGGGACTTTGGTGGAAGGCAGGGGAGGAGGTTGGGGAAGGATTTGGAATGTAATGACCCTTGTTATCTGTGGTGGCCAGAGACACCCTGACACGGGCCAGCGCGGAGCTGCTGCCGGGCACAGAGGCCAGGGGGTGGCCGGCGGAGCCCAGGGCAGGGCTTTGGCGTTTTCAGCAGGAGAAGCACTTAGTTAAAGCCGCTGGAGTGACTTCTTGCTGCTAATAGATTTGTTTCTTTAAAGGCAGATAAGTAAAGGAAACGATGACTTTTAAGTGAATAGTTCCCCTGTGTGGGGGCTGGTTAGTGTCAGCTAGTCCAGTGGCAGGAAATACCGAGGGCTTTTTTTGTAGCCCAGTGACAAAAGGCTTTGCTGCCTCCCCTCCCCCTCCCCACCTTCCCACCCTCGCTCCTTCTCTCCTACAAAACCCAGACGCCCGCCCTCTGCCTGCTGGTGGAGGGCCAAGGCTTGTCTGAAAGCTGTTTAAGTAATTGTTCATAATTGCACATGTTTCCCCGACTGGGCTTTTACCTCTCCACCCCTGAAATTAAAAGGGGCCAAAGATGTGTGACCTTTTTCTAATGGGATGGGTTCTGGAACAAAGGAATTCAAGGAAGAGGCCCAGGGCTTTATCAGGCTCATCTCTGACAGCCTGCCCAGGCCTGGGGGAGAGGCGGGTGGAGAGGAGCAGCGGAGGGAGGGAATTCCTCCTCCTCAAACCTCACGGTTTTGTGTGGTGTGTCCTGAAGCTCTCATTTCTCTCTCTTCCTCCACTCTGCCGAAACATAAAATCTCTGCCTGATGATAAACACCATTTACTTCTGAAAACGAGTTGACGTGGCAGCTCAGGAGGCCTGCGTCTCCCTGGATAACTCCTCATCCCTTGGATAACTCATTTCACTTCTCCGAGCCCAGATTCCTCATCTGCAAAACAGGGATAAGGGGCTAATGCCACCTGTTAGGCGGACTGGAGATAATATATGTAACACACAGTGCTTGGCACCACTGAGTCCAATAAATGGCCATTACTTCCTAAATACAATTTCTTGATGTCATTTCACTTCCCTTCTTTTTATCTGAGCTGCAGAGAGACAAATTCTAGGCCTTGAATTTTATGATGCAAATTAGTTAAAATTCATAGAATTTTAAACACAGAAAGGAGTTTTAGAATCATCTAGTCTACATTAGGACCACTTGGGAAGTTTTTCAAACCATTGATGCCCAAGCCCCATGTCTAGAAATTCTGACATTTTTGGTCTGGGACAGGATGCCAGTATCAGTCTTTTTGCAAAGTGGTTCAGGGTTCTTCCAACGCAACCAGAGTTGAGAACCACTGACCTTGTTGAAGCACCTCATTTCACAGACTTGAAACCTGAGGCCGATAGAGATGTGTTGCTAATTCCTTCATTAGCTTGCTGCTCCATCCGTCTATGCGTGTAACACCAAATACATCCCGAGCATTTACTGTGTAAGCACTGGAGACAAAGTTAGTAGACTGATCTCCTTGTAGGAGAGCACAAGAAAGAGAGACCTAGCAGGGGATAGTTCCCATCTGTCAGCTACTAGCTTGTTGTTCTAAGTTGCTTCTTTATATCAGTAAAGTCACCCCTGATGCAAGGAGAAGTTGGTCATTTGAGATGAGTGACTGAAAGGGATTTAGGCTTCTAGCCCAGATGGTGTCTTCTTCACGCCGAGATTCCTGGATCCAAACATCACAGAGTATCCTGCACCTGAAGACTCTGTGTGTCCTGAGCCATTTCCTCTGGGCTGTCCTCGTGCCCTCAGATTTGCCTTCCACATTCAGGGGCACAGCTCAGGAGCTACAACCAGATTCTGGGCCTGGAAATCCTGCAGACAAACAAAATGGAGGCAACATGAAAATTCTGTGCCTCGGTTTATCCTATTATAGCTAATGATCTGTCAGTGTTTCCACTATGAATCCCTATTTTCAGGGATGTATAACCCAGTCATGAACATGCTTTCCAGCCTGAGCTTTGGCACTTGTGATTTCAGCTTGGAGCACATGTATGTGTTGGTGTGTGCGTGTGTTTTTACAGGGATATGAGAGAAGAAAATGTTAGCCATTTTTAAGCAAAGGATGGTGAGAAATGGGTTAAAAAGGTGGTAATTGATTGCAGATGCTCTTTTGATGCTGCCAGGACTTGAAAACTGCTGAGTTGCTTTGCCCCCCCAGTTGGGGATATGAAGGGTTGCGATGCTATTCTGTGCCTTAATTCTATGCAAGAAATGTTAATTGACAAAGTAAAAACCCACATATGAAGGGTAAAATATGGACCTGAGTAGCTTCCTTCAAGTCCAAAGGCTGTCGGGGCCAGAAGTCAAAGAATCAGAACACTACACTGCAAAGACAAGTTCCTTCCACCTGGGCCGGGCTCTTTCCCTCCAGCACCCCCTCTTGCTCTATCCCTAATTAGTAAGGGATGGAGAAGGTGTGGCAGGTGCTTCCAAGAACCTGCTTCACCTAGTTTTTGACAGTAGCCATAGTTGTCATAGTGTGTGGTTGATGGGTGGAGTTGTCCATTTTCCCTTTGAATACAGAATTCCAGAAAACTTCTAATAATTTGGATTTAATGAGATTATGTCAAAACACTCAAGTGAAAGACACCAGGCTAATCGAGGTTGGTTAGACTCTAGGAATCAAACAATCCAAAACACTCAAAAAGTTGTAAACCCTGAAGTGGCCATATGCATTAAAAGAAACAAATTAAACCACATTCTGTGAGCTGCTTCTGTGACAACTTTTCCAGGAAGGTGCTGTTGCTTAAAATCTAAGAATGACTAATCTTGAACAAAGAAGAAATCTGCAGAAGAGAATCCAGGGTGAAAGTCAAAATCTGTTTTGGCCAAAGCCATGCCTCTCAAACAGCTGCACACCTGGCTGATGAGCCCAGAGGCTGGGATGGTCTTCATCCTTGTGTCTCCAAACCATGACCAAACAAGGACACAGAGGTTTCTAGATCCATTTTCCCTCACAACTCTTCAACAACCGTCTGTGGTGGATAGCACTGTGGATTTATATATATTTTATTGTTAAAGCTGACTTTGAGATCACATACCTCAGGAAGCACTCATCTCATGCAGCTCTCTCTCTTGCTCACTATACATTAGCCACTCTGATTATCTTTATATTCCTTCACCACACTAAGTTCACTTCTTCTTTAAGGCCTTTGCATCACTCCTCCTTGTGCCTGGAATGTTCTTCCCTCCTCTCTTTGCCTGGCTGTTCTTTATCCTCATTCTAGCCCCAGCTCAAATGTCACCTTCCCAGCAGAGGCTCCCTCCTTACGCTGTCGCTCTGTTCCAGAAGTCGGCAACCAGATCTGGCCATCAACCTGTTTTTGCATGGTCTGAGAGCAAAGAATGATTTTTATGGTTTTTGAATAGTTGAAAAAAGCAAGAGAATAATATTTTGTGACACGTAAAAATTCTATGAAATTTGAATTTCTGTGTCTGTAAATAAAGTTTTATTTGAACACGCCATGCTCATTCATTTACATATTGTCCGAGGCTGCCTTCAGGCTACAATGGCAAGAGTTGAGCAGCTGCAATAGAGAGTGTTTGGCCCAAAAAACCTAAAATATTTTCTCTCTGGCCCTATACAGAAAAAGTTTGCTGACCTCTCTCTAGTCTATTCTAATAATACTACATTTTAGTTTCTCTATAGCACTTGCCATTGCTTATAAATTATCTTAATACCATCTATTTGCTTGTAATATTTGTCTGTGTCTCTCCACTAGAAGCTCTGGAGGGCAGACCTTTTCTTTCTTGTTCACTGCTGCATAGTTCAAGACATAAAGTAGACACTCAAAATATATGTGCTGAATGAACTAATGAATGAAGAGATACAGTTCCTGGACCAAATGATTGGCCCTGAAGCTTAAATTGGCTCATCCACCCATTTATTCATTCAGTAACTATTTACCAAGTGCCTACTATGTGGCAGGTATTTATGCCGTTGGCTTATCCATTCATTTGCTTTCATGGAGGTTGACCTATCAAGACTGCTGCCTTCCCCGAGCTGCTGTGGAGTTAGCTCCAATGGGCTCGGCAGACTTTCCAAATCATCAGGCAATTCTGGCTCTCTTTGTCTGACGAGCCAGTCTCCTGTCCTACTGCATCCTTCCCTGACAGCAGCACTAGGGTTGTGCAGCTCAGAGCTCCAAATTGCCTCCTGGGATGACTCATTCACCCTCTCTCAGGGAGAGACATCTGTCCTATTTTTGCTCATTCAAGCACAACCTTTGCTTCTGCTTGTGTCCCAGAAATCCTCCTCTCCCCCATGTTCCCATTCATCCGGGCTTGCCCCGGCAGCCTCCCACTCACACCTGCAAATCCCGTTCACATGGCGTCGGATTCATCATTACTGGCCTCAAAGCATTCTCCTGAACCAGAGCCGCAGACTCCAAGAGAGAGGAGGACAGTCTGGTGGCACACAAGCTTCCCCTCCCTCCTCCTCCTTCCTGCCTTCTCTGCAGATGAGTTTCTGTGAAGGAGTCTCTGTGTGTTTTCCCTGGCGTGGATGCTTAGTTTACTAATGGTGCTTTTAGAGTAGGAGGATGGAACAGCCTACTTTTATATATTTCAGTTCATTACCCACCCTGAGTTTACATGGCAATTGTTACACTAAACAAGATGAAAGATCTCAGGTCTGGACACAAAAAGAAAGGATATGATTCATCTTTAAAGAAGCTTATCTCCTTTCCTCATGTGTTAGGATAAAATGCCCATTTTTACCCTTATCTGGTTTGTAATTGGAGTGACCATATGATCTGGATTTTCCAGGCCAGCTCTGGATAAAATGTACTTTCTCATTATAAAATCATGAACCCTAATATCGAGTTGGTGAGTCTGGTCACTCCATCTGTGAGATTTTAATGGGAGAAGTTGGTCTATTTTGACACCCTTTTTAGCACTTGATGGGTCGTCAAATTTTCCTTTGGATAGTAAGGAGCAGGCAGGGTGGGGGATGGGCAGAGAAGTTGAGGACGGCTGGAGGACAGGGCTGATGCGGGAGCTGAGATAAGATGAAACTGACCGGTCATCGCTCACTGATTTAGCTGATTAAGAATTGGGGACTACGTCTCACGTGTCTTCTTGGTTCTTACTTTAAATGTGAGTGTGTTTGTGTTCCTGCAGAGCCTCCAAGAACACCAGAGCAGAAAGTTCAAATAAAGAGTAGTGCCATTATGTGTGCCACCTGGCAACCCCAAGCACTGAGAAAAGATTCAGGCCCATGTGGTGCTTCATAAACTTCATTTAACGTTTCATGGAGGGAAGAGACTAGTAAATGTGCTCTTGGTTGGCAAGAGGATAGGGAATCTGATCCCTTCCTTCTGACATTTAAGCCCTGCTCTTTCCACACACAAAACCACACACAGCCAGGGAGAATAGATGAGACACATATAGGAGATCAGGAAAGCAATTCATAAGGAAAAAAAAAATCCTGTTTTTTGTTATTAAATGGGCATTAAAAATACCAACCCCATGGTGCAGAGGTAGATACATCCTGATATCATTAAATACAAGGTCTGAAAAATACATTGGCCAGTCAGGTTTGGACTAGGGAAGAACAAGAGAAGGTCTGGTTCCTCTTCTTTTCCCTACTCCCATCCCTGTTCCAAAGACTCCGGGTCTCCTTAGAGCAAGCATCTCAGAATTTTAAGTATCACCTGTGGGTCTTGTAAAATACACATGTAGATTCACTATGTTTCAGGTGGGCCTGGGATCCTGCACATCCAGCGAGTATCCAGCTGATGCCCGTGCTGCTGGTCCACGGTCCACACTCGGAGTCGCGAGGTCTCAGAGAACAAGTTCTTGGGTCTACATTGCTGGCTTCCTCTTGGCCTGAGGTCCAGTTCAATGCTTGGGCCAGAACTCTGAAGTGGGGGACATTTTTCTTGGGCTGGAGGGTTGGAAATGTGTGTGCATGTGTGCAGCTTGGGCTCCTTACGATCCTGCTATTGGAGCTCCTCAGCAGCCAGGTGTCCTCCTCAGCCTCCAGTGGGACTGACATACTCTTCTGCCTTCCCCGCCAGTTCTCCATGCTTGGTCCCCATCATGGTCCCTGGTCCTAGGCTGACAATGGTAGGTGCTCACCTCAGGAAAAGGCTCTGCCACTCCCTGGCTGTGAAAGCTGGGCAAATTACTCTAGCGCCAGGCCTGTTTCCTCATCTGCAAAGTGGAAAAAAGAATTGTACCTACGTCACAGTGTTTTTAGGATTCAATGAGTTAACCCATGTGAGGTGCTTAATACGGTGCCCAGCTCAGAGTCAGCCCTCAGGGAATGCTGGTTTGTACCCTCACATGGTGTCTGCCCTTCTCAGGGAGCTGACGGTGCTCAGGAGGGCGTAGTTGTTGCTGTATTTGTGACCAAGTTTTCTTCGTATACGTTGACCTCCAGGGACACATTCAGGCGCATTGTGATTAGAAGATTGTGAAGTGAGAGAGCTCTGGGGGCAAAGGACAGGGCTAGTCCTGGTTACCTCAGGTGGCAGTTTCTGTGGATGGACACTTGGGGAAACCACAGAGACTGGCAATCATCTCAGCAGTCTCAGCAAAAACAGACGACTGTTCAAGAGACATGGCGGCTGTGGCAGTGGGCATCCTACCCTTTCCCAGAAGTGATGGCCAGTGCTCCCTAATCCGATGACTGGGTCCTACAGATGATTCAGCTGATCTCTGCTGCTGCTTCTATCATCATTCTGGGCCTCTTTCTCACTCCGACATGGTATCCCTCTCCTCCTCTTCCCTCATCCTCGGCTTGCTTTCTGTGTGCCTGTGTCTTGATTCTGCTGCCATTCTTCTTCTTCTTACTGTCTCTTTCCCTCTGTCTTGAGCTCAAACTCTCCCGGAGACTGTGTGATTGGTTCAGCCAAATCTACAGTGGAACACCTCAGTGAGCCCCTTATGGGCCACTGACCAGGGCCACTGATTGGGCCACTGGTCCAATCAGCTGTGGCCAGGACCCCATGGTTACGAGGTGCAAGTAACGACAGTCCCCTCTGGTTGGTAGAACTGCTGCAGGCAGTCACTTGTAGGTCCTTTCAGATGCTTTCGGCAGAAAATCTGATTCCAGTGGCTTACAAAATAAGGAATTATCTAATATAAGAAGTCCAGAGGTAGGGTGGTTTCTGGGTGGGCCACCATTGGTTGCCTGCCTAAACCTATATTCCTCTTCTTTCCTGCTGGAAGGGCGTGGATTTTGTTTCCATAGGAAGCTATATGGTCAAGGGAGATTGTCCTTTCCCCGTAGCCATGAGAGTGGATTTTGATTAGTTTCTTTCTGTTCCTTTTGCCAGACATTCGTTTAGGCAGGGACATGTGACCAGTTCTAACCATAAGACACAGAGGAACTCCTAGGAAAAGTTTTCTTGCTCTTAAAAAGCAGCATATGTTAACCTTCCAACTTAGCAATCCCACTCCTAGAAATTTACTCGAGGGAAACGAAAACATGCATCCACACGAAGACGTGTCTGTGAATGTTTGCAGCAGCTTTATTTGTAATGGCTAAAACTGGAAACACACCAAATGTCCCTTAACTCGTGAATGGATAAACAAATTATGGTACATCCATTCAATGGAATACCTCTCAGCAATAAAACAGAACAAACTATTGATGTACTCAACAACATGGGTGAATCTCAGATGCATTGTTCTTAGTGAAAGAAGCCAGACACAAATGGCTACCCTAATGGATGATTCCATTTATATGACATCCTTGCAAAGGCAAATTATAGGGCCAGAAATCAGATTAATGGTTGCCAGGTGGTGGAGTGGAGGGAGGGGATTGACTATAAATGGACATGAGGAACTTTCTGGCATGATAGAAATGTTCTACACCTTGATTGTTACATGACTGTATACCTTTGTGAAACTCATCAAATTGTACACTTCAAAATGGCAAATTTTACTGTATATAACTTATATATCTTACTTATGGATCTGTAAACCTGACTTAAAAAAAAGCGTACATGTGAAAGGAAGCAGGCCCCTTTCTCCCTTCCGACAATGCCTTCAACATATATTATCTGAAGGTGCAGCAGCTTCTCAGTACCATGAGGGGCAGCCAACCAGGAAGTTCACACCACTCACTGAGGATGGTGGAGTGGAAAAACATCGTTGAGCTGCTGAATTAATGAGCCCTGGAACCACCCTATCACTGACTTCTTGTTGTGTGAGATAATTAATTCCTTACTGGTGAAGCCAGTTGAATCAGCTTTCTGCCCGAAGCATCCTTTTCTAAGTAACACTGATCTATGTGTAAAGAACTCCTTGCAGTAGTGCTGTCCACCAGAATAGGGCTGAAGACATGGAAGAACCTCCATCAAGCAGCATCATCCATCCAGGACAATAATCTACAGATACTGTGGTGATTTTATGCTTTTTATGTCTTGAGTCTCTTAGATTGTACTTCCCACTCATTACTACAAAAGTTTCTCATATATCTGTTTCCCTTAGACCTCTGAGGCATATACATCATAGCTGCATGAATAACACTTTCCCATTATGAGTACAGGAGGCCTGCAGCTGTTGGCTGGTGACAGCTCTGGAACCCAAACTGTTTGGAGCACAGATGGACTGAACTTTCCAAAGTAGCCTGGAAACCTGATATTGCCATTTGGTGCCCCCAGTTTGTCTTCTGGTGGAGAGGGGTCTAGGCTGAGGACTGAGTGGAGAGGACCCTGTGTTAATGTATCCTGAATAGGAAGGTAGTTGCCTCTGGGGCAGACAGTGGTGGGTTCTTTCTTGGTAAAGTTGTAGGCATGCTCTCAGAGACTCGCTTATAAAAGTAAGCTGTGGCATTCAGACAACACTACTCTGGAATTGAGGCCAGAGACTTTTCCTCTCCTGGTTTCACAGCCAAGTAGGGCACCAAAGACTTGTGTAAATAACTCAAAGCTACAGATACAAATGATGACCAAGGTAGGATCTGGCAGTCTGGAGTACTGCCCTGTATACACATGGCTCCAAATACTGGGCAAAATTTTGTGTCAAGGATCCTATCTTAGGACTAAAGAGGACCCTGCACACCAAGGCTACATGGTGTCATTTAGTTCAGCAAGAGCATAAAATTCCCCAGGTGAGCAAAGCCATCTTTTCCCTTCTCTCTCCACCCTCTCTCCATTTCATGCCTCTTTCCTTTCTTTCACTTGGTAGGTCCACATTGCCCCAGCTTTCTAGCACCCCAAGGGTAGGCCTGGCACACCTGGGCAGTGAGTCATCCTGTGGGGCTTTCCATGTGTCCGCCCCAACCAAGAGACCCAGTTTTACACATCTGATGACTGGAAAAATCTTGTGTAGACTATCTTCTGGCTCCTTACATTTCAAACCTTGTTCCTCCTGTTACCCATATACTTGGGGTATGGGGTTCAGTAGGACACATTCAGATCATGATATGACCTTTGGCCCTGTACCACTGTCCTAATGCCGAGGGACTCCGCACAATTGGGGAGGGGCATTCCTGGGATTAGGTCCTACACTGGGATGGCGAGTAATGACAACTATCCATGGGCAATGACTGTGAATCACATATACATATCCTGCTAAACACAAATGTATTCCAATTTGACTTCTTAGCTGGATCCCCAAAATGCCCATAGCCACTCCAAAGCCACCCAACCTGAGGGAAAGTGTGGCTGAAAGAAAGCCAAAATGGAAGTATACAATAGGCTTAAGCCAATTGCAATTAAAATCTTATACTTTCACACGATTCATAAAACGTACAAATACGTGAACTCTTTGCTAAGTTCCCTTCCAGGATCTTGGAAAGTACCTATTCCAGGGAGGTGCCCTGAGGCTTAAACTTTATTAATTTAGGGTAAATCCATCTCTGATTTAATTAAACTGTGTCATATGAACACTACCTGGCCTGATGGTGAATCATTGTGTGAAACACATGTGCCGCTCACACATTAGGGGCTCAAAGGACGTTTGCTGAGTGAATGAATAAGAGAATGGAAGCTCACTGTAATTTAAGTTTGCTTGAAGAACTGGGAAGCATGCAGTTTATAATTCACAAATATTTATTTTCCTTCTTTCCTACAGCTTCCCCTCTGCCCCCAGGTTATAGGTTGGTAATTCGAAGTTGACCAGTTAGTTTCTTACGAGTCTATCAGTGGATATTTAAATAAATTGGGCTATGTTTACCCTTTTATCACAAATATAAATACAACTTCATCAGCTCTAGTTGAAAAGGGGCCCAGAGACGGGGTTTATCTGTCATGAGTGGCGCAAAGGGGCCCCTTTGTGAAATCAACGCTGAGCCTGGAGACCCCCTGTTCCCCCAGAAACAAAACAGGCCTCGTAATGCGGAGTGACACAGTGTTGAACACCGTCCCCGCTGGTGAGGTCATCCCCCAGCCGCTGGACAGGAATGAGGTGAGACCCTTCGTTTACTCGGAGGCAGTTCTGACCAACAAGGCCCGCGGGCTCGGTCGCCGCAGAGGGCTGAGGGGAGGGGCGGCCGCCGAGCCCCGGCCCGGCCCGCGCGCTCACCTCGCCCTGCAGGCTCTCGTTTTCTGCAGGCACCGGTGTTCCCCTCATGCCTGTGCTCAGCCGTCCTCCTCCGCCCGGAAGGCCCGGCTCCTCTGCTTCCCCGGGCAGGTCCCACGCGGCTCTGCAGTCGCACCTCCCTCTGCAGGCCCTCCAGGGCGTCTTTGCCGCCCGCGTCCACCGGGGCGCACTCCCTTGAGTGTACTCCCTGCTCTGGGATTTGTCTCCCTGCTTCCAGAGCTGGAACACTGTAGCTGCTACGAATGTGCATTTTGCTATATTGTTTGAGAACGTTCCTTTTTGCTATAGAAGAAGACAAGTAGAATGGATGAAACTCATTAAGACGTGTGAAGCATAGAGAATGAGCAACCTGTTCCACAAATAACTTAAGTAGAGCGTATGTGTGAACGTAGACAGAAAGGGATGGAAGGTCCAAGTAGTTACTAAATATTCAGGATACACTAAATACACACGACGGGCTGAATACTTATAAGGTCTTAATTTGGATACCCATTGACGTCCCCATTTTGGCCCTGTTTGTCCTCTACCCAGGAAGTGCAAATATAATCCATGGCTGCTCAATAGGCTAATTGCCAAACTACAGCTATGGCCAGATGGAATCGCTCTGACAGAGCAGGTATGTGCCCTTGGCCTGGTGGTCCCTCTCGCGCATACCTAACTCTGGTCCTTGCAACAATACCATCCCTGGGGAAGGCAGAACCCAGACTTCAGGGTGTGTAGTTCCTTCCACCTGCTTACACTCTAGCCTAAGTGTTATAATTTACACCACAGCTTTTTCCGTTGCTCCTCTCTGTGTGCTTTAAATTCACTTAATGAACTATGAGATTCAGATATATTAATGTAGCCTAAGAAGCTTTCTGTTCCGTGCCCCGTGGGAAAGCATGCCTGGTAAGGTACCTGGAGGTAGTGTATGTACATCGTGTCAAGGTAATTTCTCACCCAGCACTGCTCAATAAATATTTACTTAATGAGTGATTCTATGAATGAACACATGGCAGAATTCAGAATTGTCTTTCAGGGCCTCCCAGGCTCTTTCGTAGTTCTACCATAGGCAAAAAAAAGCCATGAAAACTTTACTGTTATTGCTGCCTTTTATGCATCCAAGATGATCTCTACCTTTCTTGGGCAGGTGGGGGAAACTCTTGCAAGACAATGAGCAGGGGAAGCAGGCTGGAGGCGCGTGGATACAGTATGAGGAACAAGGACAGAAGTACTAGGTGGAAATGCATGGTAGGTGGGGACGTTGTTTCCTAGAAAATGATAGTGATGGGAAAAGGATAAGAATAGGGGTCTAAACAGCCAGTGATGAAGGATTTGGAAATGTGAAGGGGACTGTGGTGTGTAGTAGAGGGGTTAGAGTAGGTGAGATTGAGGTGGATTATGGGGGCACCAGCAATGTTCTGGGCCATCACAGAAATGAATTTTGGGTTACTACAGACTCAGGAGGGGCCCTGGGGGTTCAGGAGTCTTTACTTCATGAATGACAAGGGCAGATAGTTTCCACTTTATTGCTGGTTTTGCTTCTGTCCGTGATGGGTTCATTCTCCATGTCCACTTCACTTAATTTTTTTAACTGTGGGTCCCTTCTCTGTTGTTTGATGTGTGTTTTAATAATACAGACCACCACAGTCTCCTTTCTTAAATCGGTTCCTTGAAGTATAAATAAGCAAATAAATACTCAGACAATTAAATGAAATTTCCTTCTGTTGATGGTCTGTGACCATTCTGAAAAATCACATCTGTCTTCTGCTTGGCTCTGTGGGATTTTATGAGTGTAAATGACATGTCTGAAAAGCGTTTCATTTCCTTGGAAACGAGCTTAACAAAGTGTTTTTCTCTCCATGATGATATAACAAGCCACTCATGCTGTGCTACTGATTTATAATCATTGAAACTTTGGTTGCTAAAAAATTTAAGTACTTTGATGGTAGTTCAAAATAAAAATTTTAATATATTTATATCTCCTACATGTTTTTAGGTGATAGAGTGGTAAATGGCCTTTTCATGACTTTTTTAAAGAAACATGCCATGATATTTATTCTCCCATCATATTTTAACCAGTCCTTACATCAGTTCACAAGGTCATGGACTTGGCCTGTTTTTCATTTTGCAAACATCTGGATTTATAGTAAATGATTCATGTGGCCTGATGCCTCACTGCCCTCTTTTTGCTCTCTCTTATTATCACTTGTGGAATTCGATTTACCTCCTACCCTGTGAGCTATTCTTTCATTTGGAACAATTTCCTCAGTTATACAAGTCTCCAGTTTATGGGATAATCATGATTAACTTGTCCACTGTAATGAAAAATGCTCTCTGGAGTGGGTTTTCTTATTTTTAGATAGAAAAATTCATGTCATCCTTTGCAAAGAACACAACAAAGGACTGAGACAATAACAACAATGAGGCCCCAGAGCAGAAGGTCACACACAAGATAGAATGGAGGAAACAAAGTCAGAATGTTTAGACATACTGTTCAGGCTTTCCTTTGCTTCTTACTATCACCATCTGACAAGTTATATGATTATTTACAGATTTGTTTATCTTCCTCTCACTCCCTTAGCATGTAACCTTCATGAGAGCAGGGACTGTATCACCAGCACCTATAACTGTACCTGGTACGTAGTAGACACTCAATAAATATTTGTTGAGTTAATGAATGAAAGGTCCATCTATCCATCAACCAGTCAGTCAAATAATAAAAATAGTACATTACTAATAATGAGTATTTATTGAATGCCTCTATACTGGATTGAATAGTGTCTCTCCAAAATTCATGTCCACCCAGAACCTCAGAATGTGACCTTATTTGGAAATAGGGTCTTTGCAGATGTAATTAGTTAGATTAAGATGAGGTCATACTGGTGTAGGGTGGACACACAGAGAGAGACATACAGGGAAGAAGGCCATGTGATGACACAGGCACAGATTGGAGTTAAGCAGCTGCAAGCCAAGAAATGCCAAGGGTTGCCAGCAGCCACCAGAAGCTGGAGAGAAGCATGGAACAGATTCTCCCTCAGAGCCTCCGGATGGAACCAACTCTGCTGACACCTTGATTTCTGACTTCTGGTCTCCAGAACCGTGAGAGAATAAATTTTGGTTGTTTTAAGTCATCCAGTTTGTGGTACTTATTACAGCAGCTCTAGGTAACTAATATGATCTCCTTTGTGACAAGCCCTGGGCAAGTGCCTTTGTATAATTGCCAATTTACAGATAAGGAAACTGAGGCTCAGAGAAGCTGAATGTCTTGCTAGTAGGTGGCTGAGCCCAACCCAGGTCTTTGCACTTAGAAAGTGTGCTCCAAACCACTGCCTTGCTTGGCCAGCTTGGAGCCAGGAGTTTAGGGAGCTTGTAAGTTTAAAGTTGGGGTCCTTACCCTGGGGTCATCCCATGGCTGCTTTTACCAAGTTATGATTAGTGAAAGGGGTATGGAAAGGAGGGTACTTACCTTCCTTATTAAGAGGTTTGTGCCCCGTGGAGTCAATGGGAATGCTAGTCAGCCAGAAGCCGGGGAATGTGCTCACTGGATTTCCAGAATTTCTTCTAAATCTGTGATTCTGTTATCTATTGTGCTCTCCCCCTGAAATGGCTAAGGTTTTGAAAACGGTTTGGCAATGTTTACTGAAGCTGAACATTTTCATGCACCCCATGACCCTGCAACTTTACTCCTAGGCATATATAACCACATGTTCACCAAAAGACTTGTGTAAAAGTTCTTAGCAGCATTATTTGTAGTCTCCTCAAAGTAGAAACTACTAAAATGGCCATCAACAATAGAATGGAAAGTAAATTGTCGTATATTAACTCAAAGGCAGATATGGCAATGAGAATGAACACACTAGTGCTACGTGCAACAATATTGCACAAAGATAACACAGAGTGAAAGAAGCCAGTTAGAAAAGAATACTTAGTGAATGACTTTATATGCATTTCAAAAACAGGCAAAATTAAGCTGTAGTTTTAGAAGTCAAGATAATGTTTTATCTCCGGATAGGTAGTGAAGTACTGGGGAGATTTTGTTTCTTGATCTGGGTGCTGGTTACACGAGTGTGTTCAGTTTTTGAAAAAAAAGTGAGCTATGTGTTTATGATTTGTGTAGTTCTCTATGCATAGATGGTAACTTCAATAAAAATTTTAAAAATGTAATATGAAGAAAATTGCAAAAACCCTCTGCCATCCTGTTCCACCTCCTTCACTAGAACCATCTTCCAGCCACACCTGGAAAGAACTGCCCTTGGTGGGCTGTACTCTACAGTCAGTAGAGGGTTTCCAAGCTGCTGTTGACTCTGTCCTTAGGCTGTTGTCTGGCTGGAAAAATGGGTGTTTGAACACCTCCATGCTCAGAAGGGAAGAAGGATCATTTTCTAAAGAGGCCGACTGCAAGGGCTCCTGGTGGCCTTCGTCACAGAGCAAAATGCAATTCATGTTTTCAGTAACTATCAGAAGAGAGATGTCTCTTAGACTCAGGGAACAACTTTTAAAAACTCTTTTATCATTGTAATTCTAGAAAAAAATCAGGGAAATAAAATTTCAAAATAGGGCAAGTCTTACCCATTTTTTCAACCAGTTGATTGTGATTCTAAATTAGATTTACTTGTCCAGTATCAGCTCCATGTAACATGGTGGGGGTGGGACGTAAGCGAGACCTGTCTGCTCGCCCCCCCCCCCAACAACTATCCCACATACTGTCTGATGCTACTAGGAGGGCAAGTCACTCCACAATTGGAAATGTAGAATGAACCAAGATGAAAATATATTGGGGAAAACGGACACTTTGGCTTTAATTCACACTAGCGGATTCAGTGAATGATTGCAGAGCCTTTCCAGATTTTGATAAGATGAACAAAATTCAGAATGCTGATTGCCTAAAACAGAGGTGTAAAGACACCAAAGACAGTGTCAGTGCTTAGGGTGAGGAGAGAAGCCAGAGGTCAAAGCTACCAATTTCAAAATTATGCTGTGTAGATGGGTGTGGGGCAAAGGGAAAAAAACACTTCGTCTTGAACAAACTGGTAGAGTTAGATGATCATCAGGGTAGTTCTGGTGCTATAAGAACACTTTTCAAATCCAGAAAGGTATTCTTGGCTTAGTGTAAGAGAAACTGGGCTGTGTTCAGTTACAGATGGGCTGTGTTCACAAGGCTGCTTCCCAAATCGCTAGAACCCAACCCCGTCTCACTGTCTTCTTGCCTGTCTCCTACTGGATCTGCCCTTCCAGGCTGGCACCCTGCTACTTGGCTACCTTGTTAAGGCCACCTCTGCATGGAATTATTAACCCCAGGGTGGGTGGTCCCTCTTAGGCAGAGCCACTGAGTTCTCCTATCAGTATCTGCCCAGAATTGTCCCAACGTCAGCACTGAAAGTCCTGTGTCCTGAGAAACCCCTTAGATCTGGGGAAACCAGGATGGTTGGTCACCCTAGCCCTGCTGGACAGAGCAGCTCTGATTGCCTGTAGCCCAGTCTTGGCCCCTTCCTGGCCTGCTTCTTGAGATTTGGTCAGATAGATATGAATAGAAACCAATAGAAATAGGAGGATGAAAAGTACTTTGTGTTTGAGAAATGGCGTTTGGAGTCCCTGACTTCGAGTCACAAGATGTAAATTTTATTCCGAGCTATGTATCTACTGGCTGTGTGACCTTGGGATGTCATTCTTTTCTGAGACTCATCTTGTTTGTGGATAAACATGTCCTATCCCACAGAGTGGTTGTATGACTTAAGATAATGCCTGTAAGGTGCTTGGCTCGCAGCAGTTGCTCAATAAATACCACCTTCCCGTCCCATCAGTTTCTTTTTCTTTCCTTCTTCCGTTGTTCTCATTCCTTCAAACTCCCAAACACATTGTTTATACTTCTTCATGATACTTCTCACCACTGCAGGGTGGTATGGAAGAAGCTTTAGAATTAGGTATCTCCAGGTTCAAAGTCTGGTTCAGTCACTTTCTAAGTGTGGACCTCAAGGAAGTTAAATAACTTCTGAGAGCCTTGGTTTCCTCACCTATAAAATGGGAATAATACGCCTCTCTTTAAACCTATAGGATAAATGCAGATATTGCTGTTGTGCCTGGTCCTGTGTCATTCCTGCTTGGCTCACCTCTCATTTCTCCTGCAGCTGTGGGTCCCTGGGAACCAAGACTCGTGCTGCCAGGGCCCCGGCACGTGGGTCTCTGCTTTTTAGCCTCTAGTCTTCTTTAGACTATGCTAATACAAACAGAAAATGGGATATGTGGAATTTCAAATGGGGTTGGATACTAAATTATAATGTGCTATGATCCATGATGAACAATATGTAAGAGTTTGAACAAAATTTCAGAAACAGAATACTGACTAAAAAAGAGGAGGGAGTCTAATAAGTTTGCCTTGATTTGCATCTCCCATATTAATTTGGGTTATATTGTCAATCTAACTAGGAGCAGAATGCAATGTATTAACATATCAAATTCCCTTCAGTATTTATCTCTATCTCTAGAACTTCGTGTCTTAGTAGGTCATGAAAATCTGCAAAGATTCACACACTGGCTTCAGAGAATGTGATGTAAGATTCGTTCCTACGTAAGATTACGCTGTTGTGTGGGGTCTTAAAGATGCTCTAGTTGTCTCCCTCCTAAACAGTTCATTTAAGTGTGCGGGGCATTATGTGTGATATAAAGACGAAAAGATACAGTTTGTGCCTTTACAGAGCAATAGCTTAATTGAGATGAAAAGCTAAGTGCAGAAATACGTTTGCTGAGTGTCTGTGGTGCACATCATATGCACCATCTCTAGTCACCCCAAAAACTTATATAGAGCTTGAGTTCCTCCTAAAGCAGACACCAAGAATTCAAAGTGGTTTACAACCTTATTTAAACCTTGAGGTGGATTATTAAAAATATCCAAAGTATAAACTACATGGTCAGAGTAATCCAGGGAAAGGTGAATGGAGCAAATCTGGGATGAAACAGCGCACAGGAGGATGTGTCTCCCGTGGTTCTGTGCGGCTGCTTAAGCTGTTGCATATCTGACTTGGAGTTTCCTAAAGACCAAGGTAAAAAGAAAAGCAGGCGTGGTTTCAAGAGTTGTAGGATCCTTGAAGCAAAAGTGAATCGGTTTAGGGGAAGCACAGTTTTCTTAAGTAGACTTAAAAGCAAACGCTCCCGGAGGTCTTTATTAAGAGCACACTAAAGGAGTGGACGTTACCCCGGTGGGATCCGTACAGTCAAAACTGTGGAGAGCTGTTATATGGCTGTTTTCTATACTGGAAATCTAAGACGAAAGCCCAATTTAGCAAAGTCAACAGAAAACGAATATCTGTTGTCCTTCAAACAATTCTCTATAACAATCATTTTAAACCATATTTTAGATTTGGCTTTTTTGAGGCAGGATCCTCACACTGCATTTGGGTGGGGCCTTTTACATCTCTTTTACTCTGTATTGGTTTCCATCCCTTTGTTTTCTCCTTGCCATTTACTTTATAAAGAAACAGGTCATTTGTCCTGTAGAATTTCCCACATTCAGGATTTGGCTGATTGTATCCTTGTGGTTTCACTGAGTTTTAAGTAACAATTATTTTATTTCCATGACTAGAAGTTTTATTTGGTTCTTTTTCAAATTTGGTCATTATTTTTTCATTTTTAGACAGTCTCTTCTTCCTTATTCATAGCTTTGATTCTTTCATTTGTTTAAAAATATTAAACATACTAATCTTTCATTTGGAATCTGATAATGCCGTTATCTGAAGCCTTTATAGGTCTGGTTCTATTATTTGTTGTTTCTGATGACTTCTTCATGGTGCTTGTCGCCTGGGAGGGTATGATTTTTGATTGTAAATTCACATGAGTTCATCTTTGCTGGATTATCTCTGAGGGAGCTCTTTGAGACCAGGGGTGAAGTTTGTTTCTCTGGGTGGATTTCCAATAGTCTTTGCCAAGTATCTGAGGGCACCACAGACCCAGGTCCACTTTATTTTTTTATTTTTATTTATTTTTTAACTGCAGTAACATTGGTTTATAACATTGTATAAATTTTGGGTGTACATCATTATACTTTTATATCTGCATAGATTACATCATGTTCAGCACCCAAATACTAATTACAATCCATCTCTACCCCATGTGCTTAATCGTCCCTTTCGCCCTCCTCCCTCCCCTCTTCTCCTCTGGTAACCACCACTCCAATCTGTGTCTCTGTGTGATTGTTTGTTGTTGTTTTTATCTTGTACTTATGAGTGAAATCATATGGTTTTAGACCTTCTCCTTCTGACTTATTTTGCTTAGCATAATACCCTCAATGTCCATCCATGTTGTCACAAATGGCTGGATTTCATCATTTCTTATGGCTGAGTAGTATTCCATTGTGTATATATACCTCATCTTCTTTATCCATTCGTCCCTTGATGGGCACTTAGGTTGCTTCCAAGTCTTGGCTATTGTGAATAATGCTGCAATGAGCACAGAGGTGCATGTATCTTTATGTATTGGTGTTTTCATGCTCTTTGGATAAATACCCAGCAGTGGAATTGCTGGATTGTATGGTAGTTAATATTTTTAATTTTTTTGAGGAATCTCCATACTGTTTTCCATAGTGGCTGCACCAGTCTGCACTCCCACCAGCAGTGCATGAGGGTTCCCTTTTCTCCACATCCTCTCCAACACTTGTCATTTCATGTGTTGTTAATTATAGCCATTCTGATGAGTGAGGTGATATCTCATTGTAGTTTTGATTTACATTTCCCTGATAGTTAATGATGTTGAACATCTTTTCATGTGCCTGTTGTCCATCTGTATATCTTCTTTGGAGAAAAGTCCAGGTCTTTTGCTCATTTTTTAATTGGGTTGTTGGATTTTTTTGTTGTTGAGATGTATGAGTTCTTTATATATTTTGGAGATTAACCCCTTATCAGATATATGGTTGGCAAATATCTTCTCCCAACTGTTAGGTAGTCTTTTTGTTTTGTTGATGGTTTCCTTTGCTGTGCAGAAGCTTTTTAGTTTGATGTAGTCCCATTTGTTTATTTTTTCTATTGTTTCCCTTGCCTAGTCAGACATGGTATTTGAAAATCTGTTGCTAACACCAATGTCGAAGAGTGTACTGCCTATGTTTTCTTCTAGAAGTTTCATGGTTTTGGGTCTTACATTCAAATCTTTAATCCTTTTTGAGTTAATTTTTGTGTACAATGTAAGATAATGGTCTACTTTCATTCTTTTGCGTGTGGCTGTCCAGTTTTCCCAACACCATTTGTTAAAGAGACTTTGCTTCCTCCATTGTATGTTCTTGGCTCCCTTGTTGAAAATTAGCTGTCCACAAATGTGCGGGTTTATTTCTGGGCTCTCAATTTTATTCCATTGATCTGTGTGTCTGTTTTTGTGCCAGTACCATGCTGTTTTGGTTACTATAGCATTGTAGTATATTTTGAAGTCAGGGAGTGTGATACCTCCAGCTTTGTTTTTTCTCAGGATTCCTTTAGCTTTTTGGGGTCTTTTGTTGTTCCGTATAAATTTTAGGATTCTTTGTTCTATTTTTGTGAAAAATGTTGTTGGAACTTTGATAGGAATTGCATTGAATCCATAGATTGTTTTAGGAAGTATGGACATTTTAACTATGTTAATTCTTCCAATCCAAGAGCATGGAATATCTTGCCATTTCTTTGTGCCTTCTTCAATTTCTCTCAACAATGTTTCATAGTTTTCAATGTACAGATCTTTCACTTCTTTGGTTAAGTTTATCCCTAGGTATTTTATTCTTTTTGTTGCAATTGTAAATGGGATTGCATTCTTAATTTCTCTTTCTGCTACTTCATTGTTAGTGTATAGAAATGCAACTGATTTTTGTACATTGATTTTGTATCCTGCAACTTTACCATATTCATTTATTATTTCTAGAAATTTTTTGGTAGATTCTTTAGAGTTTTCTATATCTAAAATCATGTCATCTGCAAATAGTGACACTTTCACTTCTTCCTGTCCAATTTAGATCCCTTTTATTTCTTTTTCTTGCCTGACTGCTGTAGCCAGGACTTCCAATACTATGTTAAATAGGAGTGGTGAAAGTGGGCATCCTTGTCTGTTTCCTGTTCTTAGAGGGATAGGTTTCAGTTTTTCACCCTTGAGGATGATATTAGCTGTGGGTTTGTCATATATGGCACTCATTATGTTGAGGTACTTTCCTTCTATACACATTTTATTCAGAGTTTTTATCATAAATGGATGCTGTATCTTGTCAAATGCTTTTTGTGCATCTATTGAGATGATCAAGTAATTTTTATTCTTCATCTTATTAATGTGGTATATCACATTGATTGATTTGCAGATGGACCATCCCTGCACCCCTGGAATGAATCCCACTTGATCATGGTGTATGATCTTTTTAATGTATTGTTGTATTTGATTTGCTAATATTTTGTTGAGGATTTTTGCATCAATGTTCATCAGTGATATTGGCCTATAATTTTCTTTTCTTGTGTCGCCCTTGTCTGGTTTTGGTATCAGGGTAATGTTGGCTACATAGAATGAGTTAGGAAGCTTCTCCTCCTCTTTGATTTTTTTGGAAGAGTTTGAGAAGGAAAGTATTAAGTCTTCTTTGAATGTTTGGTAGAATTCACCGGGGAAGCTGTCTGGTCCTGGACTTTTATTTTTTGGGAGGTTTGATTACTGTTTTGATTTCTTTACTGGTGATTGGTCTATTCAAATTCTCTATTTCTTCTTGATTCAGTTTTGGAAGGTTGTATGATCCTAAGAATTTATCCATTTCTTCTAGATTGTCCAATTTGTTGGCATATAGGTTTTCATAGTATTATCTTATAATCTTTAGTATTTCTGAGGTGTCCATTGTAATTTCTCCTCTTTCATTTCTGATTTTACTTATTTGAGACTTCTCTCTTTTTTTCTTGGTGAGTCTAGCTAAAGGTTTGTCAATTTTGTTTATCTTTTCAAAGAACCAGCTCTTGGTTTTATTGTTTTTCTAGTTACTATTTCATTTATTTCTGCTCTGATTTTTATTATTTCTTTCCTTCTACTGATTTTGGGCTTTGTTCTTCTTTTTCCAGTTCCTTTAGGTGCACTGTTAGATTGTTTATTTGAGACTTTTCTTGTTTATTGAGATAGACTTGTATTGCTATAAACTTCCTTCTTAGAACCACTTTTGCTGTATCCCATAAATTCTGGTATGTCGTATTTTCATTTTCATTTGTCTCCAGGTATTTTTTGATTTCTTCACCGTCCCAATCGTTGTTCAGTAGCATTTTGTTTAATTTCCACATATTTGTGGCTTTTCTGATTTTCTTCCTGTAGTTGATTTCTTAGTTTCATACTTTTGTGGTCAGAAAAGATGCTTGGTGTTATTTCAGTCTTCACAAATTTATAGAGAATTGTTTTGTGGCCTAATGTGCAATCAATCCTGGAGAATGTTCCATGTGCATTTGAAAAGAATGTATATTCTTTGGTTTTTGGATGGAATGTTCTGTATATATTTACTGAGTCCATCTGGTCTAGTGTGTCATTTAAGGCCAATATTTCCTTGTTGATCTTCTGCTTGGATGATTTATCCATTGGTGTAAGTGGAGTGTTAAAGTCCCCTACTATTATTGTTTTACTGTCTATTTCTCCTTTTATGTCTGTTAATAATTGCTTTATATATTTAGGTGCTCCTATGTTGGGTGCATAGATATTTAGAAGTGTTGTATCCTCTTGTTGGATTGTTCCCTTGATCATTATGTAGTGCCCTTCTTTGTTGGTTGTTATAGTTTTTGTTTTAAAATCTATTTTGTCTGATATGAGTATTGCTAACCCAGCTTTCTTTTCATTGCTATTTGCATGGAGTATCTTTTTCCACCCCTTCACTTTCAGGTCGTGAGTGTCTTTAGGTCTGAAGTGTGTCTCTTGTCTGCAGCATATATATGGGTCTTGTTTTTTTTATCCAATCAGCCACCCTGTGTCTTTTGATTGGAGCATTTAGTCCATTGACATTTAAAGTAGCTATTGATAGGTATATGCTTACTGCCATTTTTTTACTTTTTTTCTGGGTGTTCTGGTAGTTCCTCTCTATTCCTTTCTTCTTCTCTTGCTCTCTTCCCCTGTGGTTTGATGGCTTTCTTTGGTATTATGTTTGGGTTCCTTTTGCTTAATTTTTTGCATATTTATTATAGGTTTCTGGTTTGTGATTACCATGAGGTGCATATATAATGACCCACATATAGAGCAATCTATATTGAGTTGATTGTCTCTTTAGTTTGACCTCTGTCTAAAAGCTCTACTCTTCTACTCCCCTTCTCCTATATTTTATGTTTTTGATATCATATCTATCCTTTTTTGTGTGTTGGTATCCATTACCCTCTTATTGTGGAAATAGATAATTTTTTTTCTATTTGTGGTCTTCTCTTTCCCCCTTAAATAAGTCCCTTTAGCATTTCCTGTAAGACTGGTTTCTTGGTGATAAACTCCTTTAATTTTTGCTTGTCTGGGAAACTCTTTATCTCTCCTTCCATTCTGAATGATAATCTTGCTGGGTAGAGTACTCTTGGCTGTAGGTTTTTTCCTTTCAGCACTTTAAATATACCATGCCACTGCCTTCTAGCCTGTAAGGTTTCTGCAGGGAAATCAGCTGATAGCCTTTTGGGGTTCCCTTTGTATGTAACTTGCCTTTCTCTTGTGGCTTTCAGGATTCTCTTTAATTCTGGACATTTTAATTATGATGTGTCTTGGTGTGGGCCTCTTTGGGTTTACCCTGTTTGGTGCTCTCTGTGCTTCCTGTACCTGGATGTCTGTTTCCTTCCTTAGGAGGTTTTCAGCTATTATCTCTTCAAATAGATTCTCTGCCCCTTTGTCTTTCTCTTCTCCTTCTGGGACCCCTATCACATGGATGTTAGTGCACTTGATGTTGTCCCAGATGTCCCTTAGACCATCTTCACTCTTTTTAATTCTTTTTTCTTTTATCTGTTCAGCTGGGTGATTTTCTCTAGTCTTTTGTCCTGCTCGCTGATCCATTCTTCTGTATCCTCTACTCTGCTTTTAAATCCCTCTAGTGAATTTTTCATTTCCAGTATTGTAATCTTCATTTCTGATTGGTTCTTTTTTATATCTTCCATTTCTTTCTTGACAGTCTCACTGAGTTCATCCATTCTCCTCCCAAGACCAGTGAGCATATTTATGACTCTTTGTTTGAACTCTGTGTCAGGTAGATTGCACATTTCTGTTTCATTTAGTTTCTTTTCTGGGATTTTGTCTTGTTCCCTTACTTGGAACATATTCCTTTGCCTCCTGATTTTGCCTCTTTCTCTGTGCTTGTTTCTATGTATTAGGTAGGTCAGCTACATCTCCTGATCTTGAAGAGGTGGCCTTATGTAAGATATGCCTTATGAAGCCCAGCAGTGTGCTTCCCTCTTGTCACCAGTTCCAAATGTTCCAGGAGTGACCCTGTGTGGACTACTTGTGTCCTTCTGTTGTGGCAGGGTTGCTCTTGCCGTAGGTGCCCAGGGAGGCTGAGCTGTTCCCCTGGCCGGCTGGTTGTAATGCTCAGCTGCATGTGATTATTGTAGGCCCTTCAGTCACTTTATTGGGTATGGGGAGCCCCAGCACAGTTGACTGCAGGGTCTAATAGCACATTCCTGTTGCAGTTTTTCTATTGAATGAGTAGGCCCCCAGCATGGCTGGTTGTTAGGCTCAGGGGCTTACAATTGCTATAAGCCTCTGGCCTATAAGGCTCTTGTCAGCTCTCTGAGGATTGCACCTGGGTGGGGCTGGCCCCAGGCATGGGAGCACCCAATTGTTTCAGGCTTTGGAGGGTGGGGCTGATCCCCTATGTGGCTGTTTGAAAAGCACAAGTCTTCTGCAGCTGAGAAGCCCTGCTGCCCAGGGGGGCACACACACAGTCAACACAGTCCTGCCCCATGAACACAGCCCAACCCCTTAAAGTGGACCGAGTCACTCCAGGGCAGGGGTCCCACACTCTCTACCCACTCCTTGGGCATGCCCTGCCCCACAGAGGTGGACCCACTTGCCAGGCTGCAGAGAATCCAGGTAGCTCCCTTAAGCAGGCCCACAAGTTGCCCAAGGGCTTGTTGTTGAGTGGGGCCAGTCCCTAGGGCAGCCTGCTTTCCTTGGCTGAGCTGGATTAAATGGTGCTCTAGTGGGTGGGGCAGACCCTGGGCTAGCAGGCCACAGGGAGAACTCCAATGGTGTCTGCCAGTGTCTGTGTCAGCATGCCCACATCAGGTCACAACAATGGCCACCACCAATGTCGCAGTCCCTCAAGAGGTCTCATCTCTCACCGAGATGCACCTAGAGCCTATGGGGAGAGTCCCTTTTCACCAAAGGACTGTGCACCTTTCTTTCCGGTGATTTTAGGTTGCTTTCCAAAATGGGTGAATTTGTGCATGGGCCCTTTAAGAGACAGCTTTAATTTCTTTGTGTCCCAGCTTTTCTGGGGGTATTCCCCATTTTTGTTAGTAGCCAGCAAAGCCAGATATTATGACACTTGTCTCGGTTGTGCTGGGTCCAAAAACTGCATATAGTGGCAACAGTCCCCGCTCAGGTCCCCCCTCCTCCAGGGAAGGCTGCATACCTTTGGATTGCTCCCGGGCAGCTGTGAAGCATTGTGGTTTGTGAAGGTGGCAATTTTTTGTCTCCAGAAGGGAATTTCTGCCTCTTCCACCTCACTTAGGACTGTCATTCATTGCAGGGGTTCCTCTTATCCAGTTTTCAGTTCTCTCTCAGGGGTGATTTTTCCAAGATTAGTTGTAAGTCTGCTGTGTCTGTGGGAGGAGGTGAGTTCAGAATCCACCTACGCTGCCATCTTGAACTCTCTTTCCCTAGGTCCACTTTAAATGAAATCCTCCTCTAGGTTTTTTGGGCCACACAGATAGTGTGATTTCTAGCTCTGAACCCCTATTTGTGGCCAATTTGGGTTTTTGAAATCTCAGAGGAAGGTTTTTTGTTGTTGTTTTGTTTTTATAACTTCTATCCAGAGCTAAGGTTTCCTCTGTGCTTGCCATTTCTGGACAGGCTTTCCTTTAGCTCACCATTTTCCTGAGGGAATTACCCCTGTGAATCCAGCTCTGTGCAGATGGATCTCCAATCTGGCTTCTGTCTTACACAGTGGCTACATTAGAACTCTTACCTCTCTGGTCTCAGCCTCAGCTTCTTAGCTGCTCCGTGGGTATTTCACTTATTTTCTAAAACTGATTAATATATGTCGATGTAATTACATAGACAACTTATATACATTATAATTATGTAGCATAATATATGAGTATCTATTATATATGTAATATATAATAGATAATATACATTACAATATTTTATATATATATTTTAAACATTTTTGTTGCTGGTGGATTTCAGGATCTCTAGTCTACCATTTTTCAAAAATAGAAGTCATTGATTTTCTGTTTTCAATCAGATCCAGATCCAGTATGTCTGCCTGAGTCTAAATCCAAAAAATCTTTTAGGATCCTTCTGAACCCCTGAGTTATGGCACCCATTGCACTTTCTTATGCTGACCCAAAATATATTTCTATGCTTCTCTTTTATCTTGACTAGAACTCATTATCTCTCACTAACTACCCCTGGCTTATTCCCACAACTAATGCACTCTCCCTGTGGTAGGTGGCCCTGCCATGAGTCAACAGACCTTTGGTTGCCTCCCTAACTCTCAAGTTGTTCTCTGGATCCTCTGATGGTTCAGCTGCCATGTTAGACTTCCTGATTCTGAAGAAAGCTTGAACCTAAGCTTGCTGTGTTCTTTTGATGCCATATTTGAACAGCCCCCTTGTCTTCAGTGAGGATCCGCTTCTGCCACCTGATTTATCTTGCCAGTTACCCCCATCCCAGCCCACCCAAACCTCAAATTTCCAGCCCAATTTTGGGTACCAGTCCTTAGGTATACCCTAGGCTCCTTTGCTAGCCCTGGGTGGCTGAGGTAACAGCATGCTGGGTGGCCAAACCTCCCTGAGCTGTGACAGAAGTGATATTTATGAAAAAGAAAAGCAGTAGCGGGAAGCCCTCCTTGAAGGATCCAGCCAGAGGAATCTCTCTTCCTTGAATTCTAACAGAACCTTATCTGTTAAGGCACTCATTCACCTTCTCCTTTATGCTGCAGTTAGTTACGTAGATGTTTTGTCTTCCTTCCTAGAAAATCAGCTGCTTAAGAGTAGGAAATGACATTGGGGTCAAAAGATCTTTGTTCAAATCCTAACCCTACCAATTTATAGTTAAGTGACTCTGGGAGAATTACTTCAACATTTGAGCCTCAACATTTTTCCCTGTAAAATTGAGGATAATGCCTAATCCTTTATCTAGAAACTTTGTGGCAGGTGTGTTTAGGAACTTAGAATTTTTTCAGATTTTATCTGCATAAAAGTAATAAGTACATATATTATATATTACATAATACCCCGGCAGTACCTTGTAATCAAACACCTTGCTGTTTCTGTGACAACACATATAAATATTCGTAGTAAATGGATTAAATGAAGATGGCAATTACACTCACGTCATTTCGTTCAGGCCATTTTTGCCACCAAATGTGTTAAAAAAATAACTCTCAGTTTTCAGGGCTTTTTGGCTTTTGTAATTGTGGATGCAGGATTGTGGGCCTGTGTTACCCACCTCACAGAGGTGTTACAGGGATTACAGAATATACATAAAATCTCCTCAGTTGAGTCCAGCACATACATAGTGAGCTCATGGACTTTTACTTGAAGCTGATTGTTGATCACCTAGTGAATGTTTGTTTGTGTTTTTCATGTGGGGATGGTGATGGGGAGTTTTCTGTGAGTGATAAAAACTGTCTCATCCGGCTTTCTTTCTTTGGTGATTTACTTGCAGGCACCAGCTGCTAGCTGGTTCTCCTGACCACACCAGGACCTTCCTGTTACCTGCCTAAGTCAGGAGTGGGTGACCTAAAAGCTGGAGTGGCCTGAAATGCTAGAACCAGAGGAGTTCAGTTGGCCCATGGATGCGAATTGCTTTAAAATGCTAGTTATCAGTATTGTCATTCACTCTTTTAATTTTGTAATTAAGGAAATTGAATTCTTCAGTGGAGAGAGAGGTGATTTGATTTACCCAACATATACAAGGGGAGAAAGTCTGAATGTCACATGGGAGAAAGGAGTCCCTTCCACAGATGTTCTATGGTGACTATCTCTCTTCATTGAAAACTTCTTTCAGGAAAAAATGGAAAATTGTCCCATTTTTTGAGTCATTTATTTGGTTAAAAAAAAGCATTGCATTTATAATTTAAAATATGTCCAGTCTTTAAATAAATACTGTGCAGCTAGTTGTATTATTTTGTAACCTAAATACTTGGTAGTGGTAGCACATTCATTCATTCAACAAATATTTGAGTTCTTACTCTGTGCCAGACCTTGTTCTAGCTCCTGGGAGAAAGTGTGAACCACAACGATTTTCCTCTCACAGGCCTTGCAAGGGTGGAGAAGAGGAAGTGGAAAAAGTCAGGGGAGCAAATGAACAGACTGGGTCACGGTGGCTCGTGCCCAGCAGCATGAAGAGCACACATTGGGACGGCATAAAGGACATGGATGGGGCCCAGGGGGTTTCCTTTGGATTGATCAGTCAGAGAAGACCCCTCTGAATGGTGACATTTGGGTGACATCTGAGTGTCACTCAAAGAAGCATTGAAGGGTGAGGGGACAGAAAGCACAAAGTCCTGAAGCCAGAGGGAGCTTGGGATGCATGGAAACATGGAAACACACAGCCATCGTGGCTGGAGGGAGTGGCTCAGGGGGCGATGGAGTCTAGTTACCTAGGCTCAGAAGCCAAGAGGGAGAGTAAGGAGCTGTTTCTAAGTGCCACAGGAAATGGTTGGAGGACTCGGGGCCTAGGAGCAATGTCGGGAAGTAAGGGATGAAGTTCAAGCGCTGCCAAAAAACTCAATAATCAAGATAAATTATATTTAAAAAAATGGAATGAACGCAAAGATCCATGATGAACAAATATGTCAATTTTAAATAAACACAGGGTCTGACCCTGCACACAATGGACGCAGAAAGTGAATCCCTCTCTTCTCACCCTGGCCTTGGAGTGAGATGACCTGATTTACGGCTCAGAAGGTCATTCTGAGGCTCTGTGGAGAGGCTGCCAGGAGCAGGGTGGAGTGGGAGAGCCGGATGGAGCCTGTCATGGTAGCGCAGGGGAAGAGGGGTGGGAAGACAGAGAATGGGAGAGGGCAGATGGAGTCCAAGTGTTTCTGAGGTAGAGACCTCACCACTTGTTGAACTGAATTGTAATGTGGAGATCCATTATTGCGATTGGTTTTCAGTTCCCTTTTGCGCTTCTGCAGCCTGCGCGTCTACACTATTGTTGGTGATGTGGGAGTTGACAGAGGTGAGCACTGAGGGCAGGCAGTGGTCTCCTCCCCGTGGCCTGACCGGCCTACAGCAGTGCTGACTCTTGGTGTCTGGGTCCTCAGCACAGCACAACTTCAGCAAGTGCAGCAGGGTCCACGCTGACACTGGCTTCATCCCTGCAGACCGGACAGGACAATGGCTTCTCCTTCAGGCCTCAGACTCTACCTGGGGACTCCAGTGGTGTTCACAGTAAAGCCACCTGACGCCAGAGTGTGCTTGGAACACTGGGGCCTGCTTATCTCTTTTTGAGGCAGACCGGCCCTGGGCAACACCCGCGCCCGCCTTCCTCCACTTTATGTGGGACGCCGCGGCGGCGCGACCGCGGGCCGCCCGAGCGGAGCGCGCAAACTCAACCGCTGCGCCACCCGGCTGGCGCCCTGAGCATCTCACATCCTTCTTCACGGGGCAAAAAGCAAGCGCCTAGGCTCAGACACCTCCTCGCCCTTTCTCGGACTCTCATTCCGTGGAAATAAAGCCCGTTCCTTCCTCGGCCTCCTCTCGCCCCGGGCGGCCCGGCCCTCGGGGAGACGCCCGCCGCGGGCGCCAACCCTTCTTCGATCTCGTCACGACAAACTCCTCCCCCGAGACGCCTGTCTCCTGCGTCTTCGCGTTCGGTCGGTGAGCTTCCACCGCCGGCCGCGCGAGCGAGAGTGTGGCCGCCGCCTGCCTTCTCCCCGCCCCGGGCGCCTCCTCGCGGAGCTCTCCGCTGGCCCGGCCCTCTCCGCGCCTCTTCTGGATTCTTGTCACAGCCCGCTTAGCGGTTCCCTCGTTTCCCCTCAGACGCTGCGGAGCCGCCCTCCACACAGCTCGCAAAATTGAAAGCGCGAATCCGACCAAGTCTGCTCCCTGCTGAGACCCGTCCACGGCGGGGGCCTGGCCTCCGGTCCCGGGCGAGGCTCTCCGCGTTTCGGGCGTCTCCGGCCCCGTTTCCCGCCGCACATTTGAGAGGTGGGGCAGCAGCGCTGACTTCTCAGCCCCCGTTTTGAACCATGCTGACTTTCTCTTTGGTGCCTTACCTCTGGGGTCCCCTTTGCCTGAATTGCCCCGCTGCCCCTCTTCCCGGATCCCTCCCTCCAGCGTTCTTCTCCAGCCTCCCTGCCGCCCTCTCCCAGCTCCGCGGCTCTGGGCCTCCACGACGGCCTGTGGAGCTCGCGTCCTCTTGTCCCGTCTCTCTCCCACAGGCACAGCACTCTCAGTGCCCCTGTCTCTACGAGCCCCTTGGGGGCCAGGACAGTGTCACGCTCGTCTGTACATTTCCTGCACTCCCCATTCCTCTGAGCATTTAGTAGGTGCTCATCACATTTCTTCATTAAATGCAGAAATAATTCCTGTCTTTACTAACTACAGGGTGATTTGGGGCAATTTTCTTAATCTACTTGAGCTTCAAATTTCTCAGCTGTAAATATGGATAATAATGTATAACTACCTTACAGGGTTTTGTGAGGATTAAATAAGAAATCCTTAATTCACTGACTCACAGAATACATGATCATAAGTGTTAGTTCCTATTTCCCTTGTTTTCTATTAAGACACCTGTTGACGCAATGCTAGCATATTATTAATAATAATTCTTAATTCTATTAATAGAATAATAGCAACAATGATAGCTATGACATCTTTTAGCTTCCCATCTGCCAGCCACCATTGTAAGTGCTTTACATAGATGAAATCCTTGAGTCCTTGCGACAAGCATGTAAGCAAGAGGATGTGACTACCACCCCTTATAGTCGTGGAAACCGAGGCAGACAGAGGCTGTAAAAGCTCCCCAAGCCCCTCGGTCATCTGCGTGGGTGGGATTTGAACCCGGGCTGTCTGGCTCTAGTGTGTGCTTAACCAGCTCCTTACCCTGCCTAACTTAATTCCCACAGAAACAGTTTGAGGATTTATCTTTCTTTCAAAGAGGAAGAATTGAGGTTCAGAGAGGCTGGGGGCCTAGCACAGTTCTCAGGCCAGTATGGCAGTGGAGTGGGGATTCCATCATTTCTTCGCTGCAGCAGAACTTTCACTTTTGGACGTGGGCTGTGGTTGAAACTTTGCCGACATTAAAATGGACTCTTAAAACATGAGTTAGACTGTAGACAATACACTGAATGATAATGTATCATGTTAAGAATAACAGAACGTTCTCCTTGTTGGTACAGTTAGGAAATAAGAGGCCCATCCTTTTGGGAGGCTGAAAAATGTCTGAAGTGGAGTAAAGTCAAAGTAGAGTATTTTATGCTATTTAAATTTTAAATAATGTTTCTAGCTCCCAATTAGCTTGAAATTGGAGGCCTTGTAGCCTTCACCTCCTCCTTCTAGGACATTCCTGCTTCTAGGACCAACGAAGGGCCCCATGGAGCCCCAGGCAGATGTGTTTTCCAGCCCACAGTCTGGGACGCATTTTGGTGACTAGTTCCTGATATTTATGTGAAAAGAAGTATGACTGGGTCACTCTTTTTTATTGAGTTTTGCCGGAGGTCGCCCTCACAAAAGTTGGAAGAAATGGGGTGTGTAGGAATTTGGGGGTGGTAAGTTATTTATTTACTTTTCCATATTTTAAAGGCTGAAAAGCCGTCTATGAAGTCTGTGGAATGCATTGCCATGAGAGGTCGGCGAGTAAGCTTCTGAGGCTGTGTTTTCAAAAGGGCCGGATCGTTTTGTGACTGATGACGACATTTCTGGTTGTGATTCAACCTCAGGCTTAGGTAGGGCTTGAGTCTGGGAGGCAGGTGTGGGAGAAACGGTTACCTCCCTTCTCTCCTCAATCCCAATCTCTAAATTCCAAACTACACCCCATCCCCGTGTGTACTTTGGAATAGAGACATTGAGGGGTAGAAAACCACTGCAGAAGAGAGATATCAGAGGATGTTTTGGGGCGATTCTGCTGCTTTCCAAAGCAGAATCCAATGTTGTCTTCCACAAGAGACCTGGACCACCCACTCCTGATGATGGGTCCTTGTACTGACAGGTGCTAGGGCAGTGGATGTTACCTGGAGCATTAAAAAAATTAGTAACTACTTATTTTCAGTTTTTGTAGCCATAACACATCTTCAGGGTATCTGCTCTGTAATGTGCCCCCACTCTGGGCTTTCATCCTATTTTATCCTTACAGCCAGCCAGTGAGGAGGGGACTGTCATTACCCTTGTTTTAGAGTGTGGAAACTGAGGCTTAGAGAGTTTAGGTAAATTGCTCAAGATCAGATAGCTGGTTTGCCTCCAAACCTATGGTCTGAATTATTAAATTATCTAGCTTCCAAGGAAAAATGCATAAAGAGACAGTAATTAAATAAAACATGGTATTATCCTACCACCTAGGAGTAATTCATGTTAGCACTTGGCATTTAACAGACGTGGAAAAGGACACCCAGCCTGCTTCAGTGACTTGCTTAGCAGTCTGGTTCTGTTGTTGCTATTCCACAGAGCACTTTTCATAGTGAAGTGTGTAATGATTTGGGTAATATTTATCTCCCCCAGAGGCAATGAATTCAATGAGTGAAGGGATTGTTTCTATTTGTTCATTTCTGCATCCCTGGGCCCGGCTCATACGGGACTTGCATCAACATTTCCAAATGAGTAAATGAAGGGACAGAGCTGAGTTGTGGCAAGCCCAGCGTTTTTCCTGCCCTCCTCCAAGTTTTGCGACAGGCATTGGTTTTCCTTTGATCACTGGGAGTAGAGAAGTGTCATAATCTTGTCCCCCCAGGGAGCTTGACCTCTTGGTGACATTGTCAAGGCTGCAGTGCAATGTTGCTGGAACATCAGGTGTGCTGTGCCCTCTTTCTCCCCTTTTTACCTCCTCCCATCCTCATCACAGTGCAAAAAAACCCCTTCAGGTGGATGCTCTATGCCCCATGAGGCAGGCCCTGGAACCTCTTAGTTACCCCAGGGGTAACTAAGGGAAAGTGGGCAGCCATGGGCCGGTTGTGGAGGGCCTGCTGGCTGGTCAGAGTAGATATTGGATGTGGACCTGGGGTGGAAACGGTTGTGTGTGGGACTCCTCGTGTTGAAAGGCTCCCCTGATGTGATATTCCTTACTGCAACGTGCCTTGGGCCATATATTGGAATTTTCAAGAGAACCCAAGAAAAACAGAAGGGGAAATACAATATTCCTAATGGGAATACTCTCTAGAAGAGAAGAGGAGAAACAAATGTCTGATTTCTAGACAAAATAATTCAGTATAATGGTATGTTATGGAGAAGCATCTATCAGAACAAAAAGAATGGGAAAGTATCCCTTAATAAATCTGTTGAGCCCTGGTCACCATGCAGCCAGACTTCAAGGGGAGCACTGCACTGAGGATTTCAGCGCAATTAATTACATAAAT
Source organism: Tapirus indicus (assembly GCA_031878705.1). Classification (NCBI taxonomy): domain Eukaryota; kingdom Metazoa; phylum Chordata; class Mammalia; order Perissodactyla; family Tapiridae; genus Tapirus; species Tapirus indicus. The sequence goes on from CM062923.1 coordinate 135,527,712, forward strand.
ACCAAGACATGCAGTCTCCCCCCAGACTCAAAGGTCTCTGGGACAATTAGGAGACTGTGGCCCCCTTGCCCCCTTGTCATGCACATTAATGTCACAGGCCTCAGTAGAGGACTTGGGGTGCTTTGATGCCCAAATGTGCTCAATTTGGTTTCAGAGATTTCCAATTCCTTGCACCTAAGCACATGTCCTCAACAAACAAATAGCATTGGGACAGAATTCTCTAGCATGCTGTGGAGATGTAATTACCTCAACTCAGTGGTCTTCCCACTGTTGAGAGCATCCCAGATACTTGGCAGCATTAACATTCCTGGAATTGTATCTGGCCAGCCTTTGTAGAGGAGTTGAATACTGCCTCATTAGCTCAGGCTCGTGGGGCATTTGTGTCTCTGACAACAGTTTAATCTCAGACATTGTTTACTAATCAGTATTACATTGACAGACTAGAGGGCTAATCTGAAGATTAACACAATAGCTTGTTTTAATTTTATTCTCTCAGCCGGTGAATGTAAGAGTTAAACAAACCAGTTTTTGTAGCCCTTGTTTTCCATAATAAGATTGGGGGACATGTTCTGAGGCATTTAAGGATTTCTACATCTCTCTTCTTCAGTTGAACTTTAATTTAGCCTGGTGTGATCCAAAGAGAGAAATGACAGCTGTTGGGAATATTAAGGTTGGACAACCGAAAGATCTGGGGCCTGGCTATGTCAGACAACTTAAATTAGGAAACTTTATCTTGAGCCTCTGTCAGTTCCCATAAAGTCCTCTTTCCAGAGGTGAGTAGTCATTTGGGATTCTTAGGGGTGAATTATTTTACAGAAACTTGAAGAACTGATTTAAAAATTTCCCTGTATGCACATTTGCTTTTCTACATATGTAATTAAAGATTCCACTTGCTTCTACTTAGCACTTCGAGAACTGTGGGTACAAAGCATTGTGAAAACATTATTGAAGAGAAAAATAGGTCATTCTCAGACAGAATCTGGGACTTCCGGACTGACTCTGAGATATTTGTGTGAAAGTGTTTCTGTGATTAGGAGTTTTGATTAATTAAGGAAATAGCTTTGAGCATTTAAAGTCTTAATCCCACCAACCTCTCGAATATTGGAGCAGAGTAGCAGCCAGAGAATTCAAGTTTCCAAAGTCAGATTTGCCCCCAGAACAGAAGGTGGAGGTCAACATAGGAGGCAGCTGTGAGTCAGGCAGAATCTTTGGGTTGTCCTGAATGTCACACTGGCTGGGTGGCAGGCTTCTGGAGATGGACAGAAAAGTCAAGAAGACACAGATTACTCCATCTCATAGACGTAGACAGAATCCCGGGCCCTGAGCCCACCAGGAACAGGTTTGTGTTTCAAATAAGCCTTGACCGTGCTGTCCCTTGCGGGTGGGGAACCCCAGCTCCACTGACTGAAATAGGAAGTGAGCATGAAGATCCCTTTGCTCCTCACTGCCGTCGGTGACCAGGAGTGTTCCACGTGGTACTGGAGACCCCAAATGTTAGCATGACAGGTTGAAGGGTGATAGCTGGTAACCTGAGAGCCTACCAGCTGGTTTATCAGATTGTTTGCCCTGATATGCTTTGTTTTTAAGTTTTTCGATGGAATTGGTAACCAACCTAAAAATGTTGCGATTTCACAGGAAAATCTAGATTTCTGGCTTTTCTTGAATGGTTGGAGGCTCTGAGAGCAGGGCCAGCATTCTCACAGGGAGATAACTGTCTGCGGTCTTGGCTGCCTCCCCTGGGGCTGTAAGTGTGTTCTCCAGTCCCCAGGCCCCCTGGCCTTGCTTGCTCAGGTCCCTGCCGGGCCCCAGGGACATAATGTACACAAGGGGATTTGTGGAGCCCAGGAGGCCCCTCTCACACAGGCACTGACTGTTAACAACTGGAGGATGTTCTTTCAGGTTCAACTTCCCCTCTCTCTTTGAGAATGTAATACTTTGGTGTAGATACCCATTGAGACACTCATACCTTGGTGACTAGTGTGAATTAACTTGTCAGATGGCACCTAAAAGTAGGAGAAGGGTGTCTGTAAGGGGAAATAGAGGAGAAAGGAGGCTCAAGAAGAGGCACTGTAGTCTCCTTGCAGTTGGGGTGAGGACAAAGCCTGGGCAGAAGGCACAACAGAGCTGATTCTCCCACATCCACTTGAAGCTTGGCCTGGGCAATGCGTCAGGAAAGCTCTCTTGAGGGATGCTATAGCCTGAATGTCTGCGCCTGCCCAAAATCTGTGCATAGAAACCTAGTCCCCAAGGTGATAGGGTTGGGAGGGGGTACATTTGGGAGGAGATTAGATCATGAGGGTGGAGCCCTCATGAATGAGATTAGTGCCCTTATAAAAAGACCCCGGAGAGCTCCCTGGTCCCTTCCACCATGTGAGAACACAGTGAGAAGAAGATGGCCATCTATGAACTAAGAAGCGGGTCCTCACCAGACACAAAATCTGCTGGCACTGTGATTTTTGACTTCCCAGCCTCCAGAACTGTGAGAAATAAGTTTCTGTTGTTTATATGCCACCCAGTCTATGGTATTTTCTTTCTTTCCTTTTTTTTTGGTGAGGAAGATTGGCCCTGAGCTAACATCTGTGCCCATCTTCTTCTACTTTAAATGTGGGACGCTGCCACAGCATGGCTTGATGAGCAGTGCATAGGTCTGTGTCCAGGATTCGAACCTGTGAAGCCCAGGCTGCTGAAGTGGAGGTGTGAACTTAACCGCTACGCCACTGGGCGGCCCCTACAGTATTGTCTTAAAGCAGTCTGAGCTGATTAAGATAAGGCCCATGAAGGCCCCAATGCCTCCTGTTAATAGAGATATTGGAACTGTTTTACTTAGGTTTCTAGAGTATTTTGAGAGATGGGAGGGAGCTTTAGGGTGACTATAAAGAAAAAATAATTATGCAGACAGTTTTGAGTAATGTCATTACTCATTACTCGTCACCACTGTTTAGCCACTTAAAAATGCAAAGATGACTCTTTTAACCTCACTGTCTTGCTAACTCTCCACTGGGGAGAGGTACTCAAGGTGGCAGAGTGGCGAGAGGCGGGGAGCTAGAGTAAGGAGGGAAGAAGAAAGAGCTGGAGTGGCTGGCCTTTGAGTCCTGGAGCACTGGCCCTGCCCCGCGCCTCCGTCTGCCAACATCCCCACAACTGTGTTTGTCCCACTTCAGATAACGAGTCTCGGCATCCCTTATTTGATTCCGTCAATTCACATGGTGTGATTCTGCTTCTAAGAAGAATAAATCAACCTCTTAAAGCCTGTCTGGATTTATTGTAAACAGTCTCTCCCGTTGAAGATGGCCGGCGGTGTGATTTGGCCCAGTGCTGGGATGGTGGCTTCACTTTGGAGACACATTTGCCTTTAAAATAACAAAGCCGCCAGGAAATGCACCTCGTTGTTGGCCGTGAGCGTGTTTTCACAGGAGCTTGAAGGGACTTCTCTGAGTCCCCTTAGCTGCTCCTCCGAGTTGTTTCTGAGACTCAGGGAAAGAAGGAGAAGGACAGAGAAGCGGGCGATGGCAGGGCCTGGGCAGACAGCAACCTCACTGCCAGCCTCATCTCACCCTGCTCTTGCCTGCTTTGACCTGGACATGTGCCCAGATCTCCTCTGGCCCGGAGGAAACCCCTGGGGGTCGCTCGCCCTGTCTACTAGGAGGGAGGAGTTAGAATCTCCACTGGTGCAAGGGTGTTGAGGGTGTGTACGCACGTGGCACTTTGCTTTTCCTGGTCTGCCAGGCCTGATCCTTCTCTAAGGCTGGTCCCAGGTGGATGTGGCCCTCTCTGCAGCGCCTGTATCCTCTGCTGCCGGCACCCCCTTGCCCGTCCATGAGGTATACATGGATTTGGGCTCCTTGAGTCCTCGTGGAACTGGTGACCTGTCCCTCCTCCCTCTTTATTTTGATCTGGAAGCCCCCACAGTCCCAGGGAGACTCTACGCCTCTCTGTCTGACTACTGCGCAGGCCAGTTTCAGAGGCGTTACCTACCTGGTGAGATTTCTCACTGGAAATGTGTGTTTCCAGTTTTGTGGCTCCTTGGAATCAGAATAAATGTTTCCTAAGTTTTGCTTCATTATTTATTAGTTTGGTGAACTTGGGAAAATTAACTTAATCTCTCTAAACCTCAGTTGCCCCAACCATATAATGGAGGTTGTAATAGTGGTAACTACTTCATACGGTTGTTGTGAGAATTACATGAGATAATTTCTGTAAAGTCCTTGGCAAGGTACCAATTACCCACTGAGTGTTTGGTAAATGCTACTATTATATCTTCATGAATGTGGAAGCTGAGAATGTGCACTTTCAAGCATCCTAGGGTGTGAATCATTGGAAAACATCAGAGCTGCCACCGAGTGTCTGAGCCTTCAAAACTGGACCTGGGCTCCAGTCCTCTGGCAGGTATCTCACACTGACCCCACACTGGCTGTGTGGGAAGTTCATCTGGCTCAGCGAAGAGCTTGCCTTCCAGAGGCACACGGGCATCCCTGGAGAGAGATTCCAAATTCACCAGCCATTCTTCAGCCTGCTCATTGGACCCAGGATCTGAGGCTGCAGTAGTATTCTGACGAACTATTCGAATCGCTGCTTCCTTCTACGTCCTTGGACAAATTGAAAGCAATGAACACACAGAACTCTTTGGCCCGTGTTCACAAGCTGACCCAAATTCAAAGTTGAAGGTTAAGCACGAAATAGCAAACAGAAGCAAGGCAGACAGGCACTCACACCTGGCTGCTAGGAATGAACAAAACAGATGCCTGGAAAGTCGGGAAGAATTTGTATGTGAACGCAGAGTCTTATGGATTTACCATTTTGCCTCCAGCAGCTCCTAGAAGACTTTCAAAGTGAGGGAGTGCCCCCTTAGGATTGCTGGAGCAGTCGGGCACCTGCATGGGGAGCCACACCCAGTGATTCCTGGGGGGACTCTGATTTATGGAGAGAGGGATTCTGAGCTCAGCTGCATTCTTGTGGCTGGGATCAAAAGGGCTTTCTCACTGACCACAGATCACATCCCAGGAATCCTCCCCAGACAGAACTTTCCTGAGAACGAATACGGACTTGGCCACAGCCCATGGGATGGAGTAAGACTGGGAGGGTACATATCCAGGAGGATGGAATTTTAATACCCTAAACCAAAGGTTTTATGTATCCCCCAAATAAGAGAACTGCAGATTTGGGGGAAGTTATACTCTTCTCTTCTTACCTAAAGGTGGCCTATTTAGTGGCAAATGAGCAAAACTGAATTACCATTCCTGACAAATTTCTTCACTTTTTGGGGATTAAGCTTCTTCATCTGTGAAATGGGAAGGTTGGATTAGAATCAGAGGGACTGTGTTCAGGCAGTTTGTCACAGTCCTTGCCACTCCCTATTGTCTCATGTATGGCTTGCGTCACTCATTTACAGTATTTCCCTGACCCCATTAGGAATTTGAATTGGCAATCTCTGGACTAGATAATCTCTAAGCCCTACCTGCCCCCATTCCACTCCCCAGCTGTAACATTCTTGAAAATCATAGTTGTAAATAGATTTTAGAATGTTTGATTATACAGGCAGGATGCTTATGTATCTTCTGGACCAAGGTGTTTGGAGCAGTCGGAGGAGGGAATGGACACAACTACGGCTGGGAGTGGGGTGACTGTTAATGGAGTCCTGTCTGGCAATTCCAAAGCAGAGAAGAATGTCAGTGGTAAGTGGGAAAACCTGCATTCAGGGTTAACAAACCCGAGATATTCCACTGTTTGCTTTTCCAGTCATTTTCAAGAGTTGCCTTGCTCATTGTTCCAGGGAAACTCATCCCTCAAAGAGTCAACAAACTTGTGCTTTCTCCTCTGCTGGGGTGTGTAACTTTGGCAGACAGAAGAAAGCGACGAGGAATGCTAGGCTTCCTTCCTCCAGCTAAGACCTTTCATGCAATTTCAGTTGCCCACATCTGTAATGAGAAGAAAAAAAATGCTCAATATAATTGGAGCTCCAAATCCCCTTTTGGAAGATTGAAGAGATGTGGTACCCAAAATGAGGTAGTGTAAGGCTGAGGGGGCTGCACACGTCCCCTTTGCTTTTATTCTATTCTTGATAAAGTCACAGCTAAGAATTTTGTTTGAGGAAGAAATAAATTTTATTATACTATAGAGATTGCACCAGTCATATTTAAAAGACTGTTAAGTCAAGTATTAATATTCACATCTGATTTGTGGGTTTTACCTCTGGCACTATAGCTTAAGGTCATATTTGGATAAGAATCCTATACATAAGAGGGAAGTTGATGCTTTGGTTCATCAGAGATTTCTCTCCTGCCTTTCCTAATGGACTGAGCAGTTGAGAAGTATGTGTTGCTGATAACTTGCCTTTCTCCCCAAGCATGGGGCCAAGAGAAGAGGTATGGAGGGGGGAACTGGATGGGTGAGCAAGAGTATTGTAATGAGAGTATGATATTATAAATGGCTCCTAGCTCACAATATGCTCTTCAAAATCTAAAAAAAAATAATATTCTGAATACCAAACCTTAAGTGAGGGCTAGGATCTCACTCACAGATTGGGGACATTGGAAAAAAGAATAATGTATGTCTCTACATCCAACATTTTCTGATTTGTATTAGTACATTTGTCTTACGGCCTTCTTTCTGCAAAGAGGACTCATTGAATCAAGGAAGGTAGGCTATCCATTTGGAAGGTGGGCTCTGATAAATACCAGAATGAAGATACAAGGCCCCTTGGAGACTCTAGCAATCCAGTGTATTAGAAAAGACTCTTCCAGAGGCCGGCCTGGTGGCGCAGTGGTTAAGTTTGTGTGTTTCGCTTCGGTGCCTCAGGGTTCACCTGTTCGGATCCTGGGGTGGACAAACTCACTGTTCATCAAGCCATGCTGAGGTCGTGTCCCACATAGAAAAACTAGAAGGACCTATAACTAAGATATGCAACTATGTACTGGGGCTTTGTGGAGAAAAAAAGAAAAAGAGGAAGATTGGCAATCCTCCAAATTACTTCACTTTTTTGGGATTAAGCTTCTTCTTCTTCAAAAAAAGACTAGCTCAGGGCCAATCTTCCTCAAAAAAAAAAAAAAGATTCTTCCAAAGCAGGCTTTGATGGTGGCTCATAATACAGCGCATAATATTCCTGGGGCTTAGAGAGACTCTGAATAGAGAGGGAACTTTCACTTTCCTAATGAAAAGATCTTTCAAAAATAAAATGGTTATATTGACTTATGGGGATATAGATGAATTATTCACTTGTCTACTTATATATATGGCTTATTAATGTAGTTTTAAACACATATTAAAAATCACCTATCATATAGAATGATTTAAATTAGAAACATTGCATTTTTCACTCTCACAGTTTATGAAATGATTTTATTAAAACTTTCACCTGTATCTGTGACATCCAGGCCTTCTTTCTGAGTCTTCTAATACCATCTGACCATAGCACACGGTCCTCACCTCTGTCTGTTTCAGACACAGCTGTGTTTGCATTTGTTTATCCCAAGCCACAGTTAGCATTTACATAACATTAGGGAGTTATTTTATTTTTCATTCATTTTCTACATGTATAATTGTGATCTCCACAATGTAACCTTTATTCTATGACTTTTACAAATGTCTTTTAAAAAGCTCCTTTGCAATGACACTTAATATTTGCAATTAATCTGGGTTAAGTTTCTTTGTTTCGCTGTCCTTTTTTTTTTAAACCAACTCTCTTGGGTGAGCTCCATAAATATCCCCAATTAGTTCTAATTGTATTCTATTAATCTAATTGTCTTTTTTTGATTAAATAATATAATTGAGTGCATGCTCTGTAATATAAAAGTCCTCTGCCCCCACACATGCCTGGCCTCCCCCATTATCAACATTCCCCACCAGGGTGGTACATGTGTTATAATTGATGAACCTACAGAGACGCATCATAATCACTCAGACTCCATAGTTTACATTATGGATCACGCTTGGTTGTACATTCTATGGGTTTGGACAAATGTATAATGACAGGTATCCATCATTATAGTATCATACAGAGTATTTTCTTTTCTTTTTTTTTTTTTTGAGGAAGATTGGCCCTGTGCTAACATCTGTTGCCAATCCTCCTCTTTTTCTTTTTTCTCCCCAAAGCTCCAGTACATAGTTGTGTATCATAGTTGTAGAGTTGTAGCTCTTCTATGTGGGACGCTGCCTCAGCATGGCTTGATGAGTGGTGAGTAGGTCTGCGCCCAGGATCTGAATTGGCAAACCCTAGGCTGCTGAAGCAGAATGCGCGAACTTAACTGCTGCACCACTGGGCTGGCCCGCAGAGTATTTTCAGTACCTTGAAAATCCTCTGTGCTCCACCAATTCATCCCTCCCCCTAACCCCTGGCAACCACCGATCTTTTAATTGTCTTCTTAGTTTGCCTTTTCTAGAATGTCATATAATTGGAATCATATAGTATGTAGCCTTTTCAGATTGGCTTCTTTTACTTGGTAATATGCATTTAAGGTTACTTCATGTCTTTTCATGGCTTGACAGCTCATTTCTTTTTAGTGCTGAATAATATTCCATTGTTTGGATGGACCACAGTTTATTTATCCATTCACATACTGAAGGACATCTTGGTTGCTTCCAAGTCTTGGCAGTTATGAACAAAGCTGCTATAAAAATCCATGTGCAGTTTTTTGTGGCTTATCTTTGTGTGGTGTGTGGCTTATCTTCTTATTCTCTTGACATTGTCTTTCACAGAGAAGAAGTTTTTGATTTTAATAAAGTCCACCTTATTAATTATTTCTTTCATGAATCATGTCTTTGGTGTTGTATCTAAAAAGTCATTGCCCAACCCAAGATCATTTAGGTTTCTCCTATGTTATCTTCTAGAAGTTTTATAGTTTTGCATTTTGCATTTAGGTCTGTGATCCTTTTGAGTTAATTTTTGTGAAGGGTATAAGGTCTGTGTCTATATTCATTTTTTTTTTTTTGCATGTGGATGTCCAGTTGTTCCAGCACCATTTGTTGAAAAGATGATCTTTGCTCCATTGTATTGCTTTTGCTTCTTTACCAAAGATCAGTTGACTATATTTATGTGGGTCTATTTCTGAGCTCTCTATTCTGTTCCATTGATCTATTTGTTTATTCCTTTGCCAACACCACGCTGTCTTGATTACTGTAGCTTTATAGTAAATCTTGAAGTCAAATAATATCAGTCCTCCAACTTTGTTCCTTCAATATTGAGTTGGTTATTCTGGGTATTTTGCTTCTTCATATAAATTTAAGGATCAGTTGGTTGATATCCATAAAGTAACTTGTGGGGATTTTGACTGGGATTGCATTGAATCTACAGATCAAGTTGGTAAGAACTAACAGCTTGACAATATCGAGTCTCCCTATCCATGAACATGGAATATGTCTCCATTTATTTAGTCCTGTTTGATTTTGTTCATCAGAGTTTTGTAGTTTTCCTCATACAGATCTTGTACATATTTTGTTAGATTTCTGCCTAGGTATTTAATTTTTAGGTGTGGTAATGTGTTTTTAGTTTCAAATTCCCCTTGTTCATTGCTGAAATTTCATATAAGAAAGCAATTGACTTTTGTACATTAATCTTGTATCCTGCAACCTTGCTATAATCATTTATTGGTTCCAGGAGGGTTTTTTGGTCAGTTCTTTCACATTTTCTGCATAGATGATCACCTCATCTGCTAACAAAGACAGTTTTATTTCTTCCTTCTCAACCTGTATACCTTTTATTTCCTTTTCTTGTCTTATTACATTAGCTAGAACTTCCAGTAAGATGTTGAAAAGGAGTGTTGAGAGGGCACATTCTTGCCATGTTCCTGATCTTAGTGGGAAAACTTTGAGTTTCTCATCATTAAGTATGATGTTAGCTATAGGTTTTTTTGTAGATATTCTTTATCAAGTTGAGGAAGCTCCCCTCTATTCCTAGTTTACTGAGAGTTTTTTTTTTAAACCATGAATGGGTGTTGGATTTTGTCAAATGCTTTTTCTACATCTATTGATAAGATTATGTGTTTTTTCAACTGTTGATGTGATGGATTATATTAACGGATTTTCAAATGTTGAACTAGCCTTGCATACCTGGGATAAATTGCTGTTGGTTGTGGTGTCTAATTCTTTTTATACATTGTTGGATTCAATTTACTTGTTTTTAACCCAGAGTTTTCCAAATAGATTTCACTATGGAACCTTTTACACAAGGCAACTATTAACATTTTTTGTAACTATAGTTCCATGGGGAGGGTCCCCGTGGTCTTTAGGGAATACATATAGGCACTTTCAGGTACAGGTAGGAAGAAGAGCAATGTATGAAATCAAGCATCTGGAGACATTTCCCTTGGAAAAGGGGGATCTTATTATTTGTGTGCTCCTCTAGGGCATTTGGGATACTAGGTCAGGCTGTCAGGGGTGACTGTTCATGAGGCCTGTGGAGCTACCTAAAAAAGCCCTAGATCTCCTCCCTAACAAGGGAGACCAACAAGCACAACCCCATTACTCCTGGGAAGGCAGGAGCTACCTCTGAGTGGGCAAAGGTGGTGAGTGAGGGATGGTTCCCAGTGTTCCATGGCTGACATCACTCAAATGATCTATTATCTTTGAACCAAGACACTCTCCCTCTCCCCCACCCTACTATCAACCCTAGTTTCGAGAAAACTGATACCAAATTCCTGGAGAAAGGGAATTTTGGAAACACTATTTAAATAAATGCACGGCAGCTTTTATTTTTGTGACAAAGAAAAATTTTAAACCTTGTGGGAGGAGGCCCTTTTCCTAGCACAGCACAGTCACCAGCCATGGCAGAAGAGTGACTTGGGTTACACCACCCTGGGTGACTTCGCCAGGCAAGGAGTGCTGGGAGTACAGCTTCTGCCAGGAAGGGTAAAGTCCCCAGCAAGCCGGGTGGAGAGCACAGGACAAGAAGCAGAATGGAGTCAGGGGACAGCCGAGAGAAGGGCTAAACTGGGGGACAAGGAGCCCTGGTGAGACATCGAGAAGATCCTGGAGCAGGAAGGAAGGTGCTATGGACTGTGCAAGCCAGATCCACAGCTACACATTTTTCTTCAGGCAACCCTGAAACTAGCATATCTAAGGCAGAAATCTCCCAATGTCATCGGTGGCCAAGAAACCTCAAGTAACCTTTGAAAAAAATGCCAATTCCTGGGCAGCACCCCCTGGAGATTCAGAATCAGTAGAGATGTCCTGAATTGATTTTTAACAAGCTCCCCAGGTGATTCTGATGTACATCCAGATTGAGGGCCCACTAATGTGGGGAAGCACAGGTTTTATACTGAAAATATTTCTTGAATTTAATGCTCTGTTGTGAAATAAACTTGAAGAAATTAAAATACACTCTCTTAAACTCATAGCACTGTTTATTAAATGCAGAAGTCTTCTTAAAAATAATCAAACCACTGATTTAAACCGTTGCTAATGAATGGTTTAAAGAGTCTCTTATTCATCCATTTGCCTGCAGACCTAGGTCCTCCCCTGTCCTCTCCTCCCATCCCTTCCTTCGTTGGTCCTTATTTGAGGACTTTCTCCTGTGCTTACCTGCTCAAGCGAGGATCCCCCTCTGGCGTGTGCAGGGTCTCTGCCTGTTTGAATCCTTTTTGCCAGATACTCAGAAATAAAACGATTTCTAATTTGTGACTTTTATTTTTTACTCTTGCTTGGATTATCTACCTTTGGATATTTATTATATAATCTTCCTCCTCATTCCTGAGTCATTGAACTAGAAATGGCTACGGGGCACTTTTCTATTTTGATGATAACATTCATGATACCAAAGAGCTGGACTCTATCCTCAGAGGTCAATTTCATGCAAGTCTCACCAGGCAAATCCATTTGAAAGGAGACTCTGACCAAGAGGGAACACACTGCAAACTCCAAACCTCCAGTCAACCTCCTTTATGGTGGTTCTTTTTAAGATTTTCGTCATTTGCAATAACAACAGTCTTATTTGTTCTGTGTCATTTTGTAGAAATTTTGGGCAAGATGCTTGTGCCTCAGTTTCTCTATCTGTAAAATGGAGGTAATAATATAATATTACACAATATAAACTATTTCTCAAAGAATTTTGTAATGCAAGTGTGGCTGATTCAAGTGTAACTAACCCCAAATGTGTCCATCACCTAAAATGGAAATCTGCAAAGCACCATTTGATGGTAACTTCATTTTCAATGAGTGGCTTGAGGTCACAGTTCATAAAGTAATCCTGCACCATTTGGGTCATTTTCTGCAGAATTTGTAAATTGAAGGGATGGAATGCTCTTTGCTGTGTAAATTCTGCATCTGCTATTCCCTAGGGCATGAGTGACTGAAGCAGCAGAGTTAGTAGAGAAAACAGGTGTGCCCGTTCAAAGGAGGAAAGTAAGTGTGTTTATGAAAATAATCTCCTCAGGACCCTGGCCCCTCTCCAGGAGAGATTCACAATCCTGGCATCCCTGTGGGCAGAGTGACAGGCAGAGAGCTGGATCTTTGCATGGTTTTTCCAAGTTGTTGCTTGGCAAGTTCAGGATAAAAGATTGGCTCCTACCTGCGGGATAAGAGGCGCATGCTTGTTCTCGGTGGTACTGCCAATTTCCTTTGGTTTTAGCTTATTGAGATTTTGTCAGAGTAAGAGGACTATGCTGGCCTGGGTACATGTTTTCAAAACTTGAACCCTACAATGCTTATCGGAAGTAAGGCAGATAGGGAAAATTGTGTTTTCATTTCATTTTGAAGCTATTTCTGCAAGACTCTAGGGCTATAGGGGATGGCAAGTCAGAGCTAAAGCATAAGGGATCTTTAAGGAGCATAACAAACCTTCAAAGGGATGCCCAGGCAATGCCTCAAGGTCACCTTACCTTGGTGGAGACAATAAGGCCCAGGTTCTATCTGGTCTTAAAATTTGCAGGTCTGGAAGCTGGATTTTGTCAGTACTGGGAACTCTTGAAGATTATCTCCTGCCCACAAAACTCAAAAGAGATTATATAAGCCAAGGTGACAGTGGTTTGACTAACCCTGATAAATTATCTGTCAAATTGACTGGACACTTATTGGCTGGATGGAATATTTGTATTAATTTACAATAAGAAATATTACTCTCAAGTGTACCAGGCTTTTTACCAGCCTGCCTAGCACTTCTCTCTGTGGGATGACTTCAGAGGGGGCTAAGATACAATCAGAACGTTGCGTGTTGAGCATGGAGAGTAGTCTGGTCCATATTAATATCAAGTGCATCAAGCCGTATAATCTGATGGGTCCACCTACAGTATCAGAATTCATGCCAAGCAAACTGGATGTTTGAGCTAGGCGGTCAGAATCCCTTCTTCCCTGCGTTGTGCTGGAAGCTTCCCGTCACATTTCAATTTTTTTTTTTTTTTTTTTTGTATTCTGATGACAAATTTCTTTCCTCACCCAGTGTTTCTCAAATGTGTCCAATGGCTCACTAGTCCTATAAGAATTCTTTGAGGGTAAAAATATTCTGGGTTGAAAAATTCAGCACTGCATACCATACTCTCATTTTGTAGGTTCACTATGCTCATTAGCACATTAAGAGTTCTGAGCCAACCTGTTTAACTTTGTTTACTCCCACGTTTCCAAACTTACTTTCCCAAGGAACACTTTCTTTGTGGGATATCTACTAGCATCCCAAGAAACTAGACGTTCCAGGGAATACTCTTTGGGAAATGCTGATAAAGCCATGAATGCCTCTGATTGGGCGACAGTCAAGCTCTCTCTCATTTTGCATTTTGCCTGAGTAACACTCAGTTTTGTGACTGCCTGACTATTGTCTCCAGGTCCTGCCCATGACAGACAGAAGACAAAAGAAGCAAAGGGAAGCAGGGTAAACCTAAAGAAAGGCAAAATGTCCCAGGGTGAAATAGGTTTCAGGAGTCGAGAATGGCTGGCTTCTAAATTTCCTTCTAGTCCTAAATATTGGGGGTTCTAAAGACTCTGGGGAAAGAGCATCCCTTCATTGGGCTTCTATACTTTTTTTCTCTAGCAAATGGAGAAAAATACAACCAGTTTGTTTAGTAGGACAGGGAAGATTTTCTGAGAACCTACATGAGTCATTATGAGTCCTAGTTTATAATGGCTTTTAAGCCTTAGCAGGTGGTGTAGTGGAAGAAGGCCAGGCCTGACATTAGAAAACCTGGGTTCCAATTCCAACCCTGCCCTGTGCTACCTTGGGCAAGTCACTTCAGTGTCTTCTTCCTCAATTCAAATAGGAATAACGATGTTGGTTCAGAATGTCATTGTGAGGATTAAATAGTGGTTGGATAACATCTAACAGTGCTAAACACTGTACTAAGTCTTTTACATGCTTGTTTCTTTTTAATCTTTCTAAACAGTTCTATGTAGTAGGTACAGCAGAAGCAGAAACTAAGGTGTAGGGAAGTAAACACCCTGCTTAAGGACATACAGCTAGTAATGGTGAAGCTGGAATTTGAATTCAGAAGTCCATTTGTTTGGCTAAAATGCTACATGCAGAAGCTTTGAGCCTAGAACATAAGTATTTAACCCATGTTTTAAAATATAATTGGTTTTCTTTTTATTTAACATAATTAACCCATAGCCAAATGACTGGACTGATTCATGTTAAGTATGAAACTATGGAAAAAGGCGGAGAAGATGACTGTCTAAGGAAGAAAAATCTTAAGCCAGATAGACCTTATACATTGTTTAACATATGTGATTTTATTAGATCATATTTAGGAAGGTCTGCGTGATGCTTGGTAATCACTGCATATGGAATTTTTCTGTTTTTGTTTTTGTTCATATACTATTACACTGGACTGAATGCTCCATATTGACAGATTGTGTCATAAATTTTATAGTGAACACTTGTGGTCACCCAATCGTTTGGGTTTCCCACATTATGAGGCCTACCTTTCCAAGGTAGAAGCCAGAAAATGCATATCTCAGATTCCTTTGTGGCCAGGGGCAGGCCTGTGACCTGGCTCTGTGGCCACATGGCCCCTGCAAGGTGGATTTGGAAGTGGGCCACGGGAGGAGATGCCTGCATGGGAGGGAACCAATCTTCTGCTGAGGTTGATGGTGAAGATATCAGAGGAGGGGACTGTGGCAGAGTTCAGAGAAGCCCCTGTACTGTGGATGGGCATCATTCCTGGCTGTGTAGCTTCAGGGTTTGGCTCTCTAGCCCTTCTGGAGAGTCCTGAGCTACTTAATATTGTTTAATCAATTCCTTTTTCCATTTAAACTTGCCAGAGTGGATTATGTTGTTTGCAACCCTAAATCGTCACTGATACACTGTTTAACTGCAATGATTGACTCTCTACCAGGCACACAGTAGATGCTCAATGAATGCTCTATGAATACTTGCTGTATATAAATGGAGGGCAATTGTGAAACTATTTGGTGGTGTGTGTGTATGTGAATCCTGCTATATCTGTTAATTTTTTGGCTTTGATCTCCATCCCTTAGAAGCTGTATCTGGGGATTTGGCATGGGGCATTTTTATTTCTACCTGACTTTCTAGGGGCATTGTAAACACTGATAAGTCCCTTCTTCACTTTGTTCTGAGGGGCTGTTGCTGAAGATATACAGAGAAGTTTATACCAGGTTTCCCTTCTCTGTAATTGTGTGAACAAGTCTTCCTCATTTCTGCTTGTCAAAAGGAAATCTGGAATGTGTGAATCTGGGGTTACCATTTGGATTAAAGATGACATTTTTCTAGTGAAGAATCTACCTGCAAATTGCTTCATCCTATGAGAGATGTTAAACTGTGAGTCTCAAAGAGTCCCAGGAACAGTTTTTAACTTATTATTTTTGTTTCATATTTTAAAAGATATTTTACTATTTATAAGGGCTTATTTAGAAATTGGTCCAATTTAGTGTTATGTTTTGTGGTAGTTCAGGGATGGCAGATCCGTGCTCGCCACCCATTCTTTAGGTCCTAGGAAGCCCCAAATAACAAAGTTCTATGCCTGAGTAACATATAAGATTTATCCCAGAAGCTATGGGACATTTATATGTTGGGTCAAATTTTCCCTTACTTTACTTAATTTTGCAGTTCTGTTTGAGCATCCATTGGTTTTTCAGGGACATTCTTGAAGAAGAGGTTCTGAATAGAAAAGTCATACTAAATTTTGGATTTGGAATTCTACTTGGAAAGAGGAAGAAGGAGGCCAATGAGTAGCAAGGAAGGAGACTGGAAGATCCCGTTTCTACCTCCCCTCTCTCTCAGGCCCAGAGGAAGACTGACTTCCCTGGGGGAACCACCCGCTCCTACTCTGGTCTCATTACTAAAGCATAACACCCGTGACCTTCTCCAAGAGAAATGTCTACATCCTGGAGTTTTAAGATCCATCCTTCTAATTGGTTTTTGGTTCAAATAGACACTAATGATGGGAAATTTTACCAAAAAGAGCTAACACATATGAAGTTGTTTTGTGGGGGTTATTTTTTCCCCTAGAGAAAAAAGAGAACTGATGGCCCTGTAATCACACATTAGGATGCTCTTAAAGGTCTGGCTTATCTGAAACAGGACATTTAAAAGATAAAGTTGACACGCCATTTTAATCCCACCCCCAGCAGAGTCAGTTTTTGTGGCACTTCTCTTTGTCAAGAATTAAGGATGAAATGTGCAAGAAACAAGTTTTTGTTTTTAAAACAACAGCTGCTAAGCAACCACTATCATCTACCTTCTGTTACCAAGGTTGGGGCAGATAGTGACTGGGGGGGTACTTCCAGGAGCTTGCCCATATTTTGGTGCTTTGATCACACAATAATCTTTGAATATCTGTTTATATACCCACTGAGCTGTTTCTCTTCTTGTGTTTAAATCTGGCAGTGTAATCACAATTTTCTGCAAGAGAAGTGTAACGGGAGATGTGTCACTGTGCTTATAAAAGAAGTGCAATGGAAACAAATACTAATATGTGATATTTCTTCCTTGGCATCTCTGAATTAGACTCTTGCTAATTAGTTAGTCGTTTCTTTGGGTTTCACCTCTGGAAGAAGCCCATACAGGCCAGCAGTTGCCATAGAAATCATACTGTGCTTAATTTAGAACTAGGCAGCTGATACTTAGGGCTGGCCTGGACAAAAGGTGTTAACTTCATCCACCAGGGTTCTGTAAGCATAAAGGTGGTTGCCTCGTGCTGACACGGTATCAAGTTTTGTTTCACATAAACGTGTTCTCCTAGCAAGGATGAGTCTCTCCCATGCGGGAAGGAAAACGTAGAAATATCCTTTTTATTTTGAGGTGCTGTGTGTTTGCACTTATACTCTATTTTGTATTGTAGAGTAAACTTGATTTAAGAAATCAGACTGTTCATACTGCAAAGTGCTTGACATGATGTATATAAGTATTTAAATTTTCACCTTTGCCATTTTCTATCAGGATTCGACTTTGTGCTCTCCTCTAAAATCTGAGGTATGATTTTTAAACTAAAATGTTTGTGTATATTATCACATGTGATATGATATGCATCATATCATATAATATATATAACACTAATATTTTATATATATGGTCAATCTATTTTTTGTGCTTGGATATATTTACATGAGTACACTTGTGTCTACTGAAAATTTATCATACTATATTTACTGTTTTATAATTTTCATTTTTCCACCATATTGTATCTCAAATATTTTCTGTTTTGTTAAATATCCTTTTAAAAACATGATAATACTCTAATATAGGCATGTACCACACTTTATTTAGCTAATCCCTAAATGTTGGACATTTAGTTGTTTTTTAGGTATATTAAAAGTGCATACTCCTTATGTGTAAATCCTTGGATTATCTCTGGTTAGGTTCTTGGCATAAATTCCCAGAAATGGAATTGGTAGTTTAAATGGTACACATGTTTGGAAACATAGTGCCAAAATGCTTCCAAAAAGTTGAACCAAACTGCACTGTTACTCGTGTTGTGTATCTGTGGTGGTTTCTCTCTGTGCTTGTGCATATCGGTTATTATGACTTTTTTAATCTCTAGCCATTTGATAGGCAAAAAGGAGAGTATCTCATTGTTTTTAGATTTGTATTTTGCGGTGTAGTGGTCTTATCTGCTCTGTTATTATTCCTAGAAACTCTTAGTTTCTCCTACTTAACTTGTTTTAAAAGGGACAGACACTGTGGTGTTTTAAATACAGTGAACGTTGTGTGTGGAACTTTAAAGCTGTGGTTGAGTAGGAAATTCACAGCTCTGCGGGTGTCCAACGGTTGAGATTTTCCTGTAATAAGTGGGCCACTTTATTGAGTAATATTTCTTACCACAGATCTTAGAAATAATTGGGTGAGCTCAGCGGGAAATGGAGCAGAGCTCCACTGAGCTCCCACTCGAGGAGACATGTCTGAATTCAAGCATGTGCTTCATCTGGCTGAACCCAGGTACCAGATAGCAGCATTCGAAAGGAACATAACACCTATCTGAACATATGTCTGTGTTCCTTCTTTCAACATAAGCCTTTGGCACTTACCTATGTGCACATGCTTTTTAAGGCAAAACTGTTCAGGTGTTTCTGGACAATCTGTAGGCAGAGGCACTTTGGGGCTAGCTCTTCATCTCCTACTATTTCTACTGTGGCCTGAAAGATGGGAAGAGAAATCGTTACTTAGTTTTCTCAAATAGTGAAATCATTATAAGGTAGGTTGAGAGTGCAGGCAGATTCTCTAAAAGCCAGGAGATTTGTGCCTTTGCGAGGGCCCTGAGAGATCGACCTGCAGACCTCTGCCAGGAGTCAAAGATGCCAAGGGATGAGTGGCCACCACAACTGGACAAGAGGGAGTGGTTCCTGCCCTTGTCATAACACATCACGTCGGGATGCTTTCCCTGGCCATTCCATGCTTCTTCATCAAAGGCAGAGTCAGTCCCTCCTCTGTGCTCTCTTGCGCGTATCTCTGTTTTGGCACTGGCTTCAGTGCGTGCCTTGTAATTACATTTTCATCAGCCTGCCCAGACGCCACACGGGGAGCCTCCTGTCTCACCTGTCTTTGTATCTCAAGTCCCTAACTGTACTTTGTACACTCAGGCCCCAGTATTTGCATGATCTTTCAGTGATAGGGTTATCAGCCTTAGGCTCCTCTGCATGTTGACCAGGAGGGCAGCTTAGACTACCTGGGAGACACAGGCTTTGCTGGGCCCGAGTAGATCTGGGAATCCACTGCATTTCATCCTAGACTCACATCCTGCATTACCCTCTGAGACTTTATTTTTTTTGCCACCAGTTGTTTTAACTTTGCCACTATTGAAATATCACAAGGGTTGTAATTAAAAAAAATCTTTATTGAGACCTGTTTGATATTAATAATAGGAAAGGAGCAGATATTATGAGGATTCATTTAAAGATAGCATGAAGTGATGACTTTTAGATTATCTGTAACCTCAAAGGACCCGGAATGAACTATTGCAAGGAATTGCAAGCATTTCTGTTGTTCTTTTAAAGAGACTGTTGTGTTCTACACACCCCAGAGCGGCCGTGCAGCGGGTGCCTCTTCAGTCAGCTGCCAAGGCCGAGCGATCTAATCAGGGTGGTGGGCTCAGTCCCCGGGAGGAGTGCAAGATAGCTTTGTGTTTGGATTTTAGTTTACCTGGGAAATATCTTTAATAGCTCAAATAAGCAGTAAAATGACAAAAAAAAAAAAAAGCGTGGCTCATTTATTTCAACATAGACATGCAATTTTAGTTTAAAATGTTTGTTCCAACAATACTTTATTTGCTGCATTCCATAAGGCTATCAGATCCTGATTATTTTTTATTGAAAATAATCAAAGATGACTATTTTTTTGCAAATATCTTCTCTCAGATTGTGGGTTATCTTTTTAACTCTGTTAATGATGTCTTTTATTATACAAAAGTTTTAAATTCTAATGCCAGCTGAATCTTTTGCTTTATGATTTGGGCTTTTTGTGTCTCATTTAAAGAATCCTTCTCTACCATGAATAAAAAAAAATGATGACTATTCTTTATACCTTGGCATATAGAAGAGATTCAATAGATACATATATTTATCTCACAGTCTCAAACCTGCAGGTAAAGAATCATTAAAGTTTAATTTTGGTTAGAAAGACAGATACAGCAATAGCCTATTATTAGACTTTGGTTTATTTCTGAGTAATAAATATGCACCAGATACATATGATGCTCTGAAAACTCACTATGTGTATAAATTTCTCTACTTTTGTATTTTCTGTAGCCCACTAGAAAAAATGGCAAGTTTAGGGATTTTCTGATAATTTGAACAGGAAGAAAAAACCCACGGGAAGTAGGCACAGTTTGTCTCAGCGTCCGCCTTTCACTCGGGCGCTCTCGCCTCACATCGCATCACAGAGGCAAGTTCTGCTCCCGAGGACAGCAACTGCACCCTCCACCGGGGTTTCTAATTTTGGCTGATAGACTATTTAAAAAAATTCTAGTTTCTTTCCACTTGTACATGTGCTTTGAGTCTGGGCTCAAGTGTATACAATAGTCACTAAATTGTAACTGTGATTTGGCCCCTCTTAGAAGTCTGTCAGCTTTATTCACATGAATAGCATCACTTTGGAGGAATAATTTTTGAACTTTTTGGATTGCCATCCCATTTTCACAGTTGCAAATCCCCCTGATGGGAAGTTTATATGCTTTTAGAGACTTTTGGAGCCAGGGCTACAGAAGAGGAAAGAGGAGAATGAGAACAGATAGAGCTGATGAAAGATACCAGAGAATACCTCAATTATTCAGCAGGGTTTTGTCACTTTTAAGCCAGAGACATATTTTTTTTTTAAGAGAAAAATCTGATTTAACTAAATAACACATTGAGTCCATCCCAATGGGCTTCTGATTGAGTTTTCTTTATCTTTTAGAATCCCTCCCCCTACACCCCCCATCCCAGGGCCTCTGGTCTCTCGGTTACAATATCATTTTTCAAAGGAAAAAATATCCAACAATCCTCTGTATTTTTGTAGTTTTGTAAGGCATTATTAGTTATGGATTCAGGCTCTTCACAAACTGTAGGAAAAAATGAAATGGTAAATAAAAAAAGGGGGGAGTTTATTTCTGAATATGGGATTTGGTTCTACTCTACCAAACACAACACAAAAACTTGAGCTTTAAAAACGTGATATAAATAGGGAAATGGTTAAAGAAGTTATGATGCATCTGTATTATGGGATATTATGGAGCCTTTTAAAAGAACAATGTAAATGTATCTAGTCAGGGGTCTAAGGGCCGGGCTGGGCATGGGGCTGGGGTTGTGCAAGATTGTGGTGTCCCAAGAGTATGAGTACGTCAGGGGGACCCCTACTTCTGACCATTCCTGGGGAGAATTGCGCACGATGTTGCTAGATCTTTTCATTGCTTTTTTAAAGTGGGAAATATGGACCTTGTTATGTTGAAAACAAATTTAAAAAATTTTAAAGGATTTATAAACTGTGGGCTACTAGCTTGCACCTTCTGGTCTGTATATACTGACCTAGAATGATGCCTGAGACAAACTGTTAAAGGAGGAGAAGCAACCCACAGAACAATGCATACAGTATAATCTCATTCGTTTAAAAACACCCTCTTCCATCACACGTGTATAAATACACAGATGTTTGTAGATGCACAGAAAAGGTCTGTAAAGTACTCTCCACATGGCTACTAACTGCTGTGACCACCAAAGAAGGGGATGTGATGTGTATTTTCGAGGTGGTTGGGTGTTTGAGGGAGGCTTTTGCTTTTATTCTATATACTTTTGTATAGTTGGCATTTTAAAAATAAAAATGTTTTCACGTATTCGTTATGTAATTAAAAACTGTTTAAAACTGGGTCCTAATGTTCAATTATTAAAGTTTTCTACTTTTCTTGTAATGTCCTTTTTTAGGATGGAGACAAAAAAATAGGGAGAGAGACTAAAAACATTTTGGAAAGTATTTACCTCCAGCATAGTCTCATTCATACTAACAATACAACATTGATCAGCTTTTGAAAGTCATTGCTGAAATGAGAACATTTTCATGCACTGCTGTAGCAGACTCAATTTTATGACTCTGAAAAAATATGAAAGCGTATTTTTATTTTAAATGTATGTTGATTTGGTTTTTTCAGTGATAAATTTGATAGCTCCTGCGTCATTAAGTGTGTGCTTGGTTACCTTGACTGGTGATACAATGCCAGAGTCTTCCTTCTTCCTATTCTGTCAATGGTAAGTCACTTCCCTTAACTACAGCTGTCTTGGGAATGTGTCTTATTGACCAAGTGTTATAAGGATGAACCATTGTCAAACCATCACTACTACTGGAATGACAACTCAAAGTAAATAACCTGCTAGTTGTTGATAGTTCCGTATGTGTGCAAATGATACAAAGGCCTGTACATTGAAAAATTATTTAGCTGAACAAATTAATCTCTATTTACTTGAAATTGGTAAAAAGAAAAAAAGAAAAGAGAAAATAAAATGAAAGAGCCCTTATCATTTAGATAAAAAATAGTTGGGAGAACAAAACCACTCATTTCCAATATGAGGTATATAAAATGGAAATACCAAATGTGTTTTCTTACCTCCTTGCATTTTGCAATTGTCCATATGCTGCAGAGCTTAAAATTGAATGATTCATAGACAACATGTTGAAATGCTATGTAAGTTCATGCTGCTTGTGAACTCTTGTAAATTGCAGTGCTGACATGAACTCAAAACCTTCACTGTTCCAATTCATTGTTTGAAAACACATGTTTCAGTACCAGAGTGGCCAAACCTCGCTAGACAAAAGTTGCTGCTCTGAATCCACATTGCTGCTGGCGATTTAAAAAATCTCCTAACAGTTAAACACTTAAATAATGTTACAATCACTCCTCCTGTTTCTAACATCAAACTGTACCATGGAATTCCTTTTAGATCTCTCCTCAGCGGGTAGGGAAGAGTGAATGGAAGTATACCATTCAGAATATTAAAAATGATCTGGGAGAGAGATGGAAGGCTGTTTCATTACCTAGGGTTACTGATCAAGGAGGAATAAAGGAACGTTGTTGCAGCATTTTATTATCCACTCTGCTGCTTAGTGCAGTCATAGGACCCTTGGTAAAACTGCCGCTTATCTTAAATGAACTGCACTATGTTGCAACCCTGAAGTGTTTCCAAAGAACAGTCACCCTATTATTTTTGCCGAGATTACCTGCTTCAAGTGAAACCTATACGGAATCCTTTCTGACCTCTTTGGTATTGTGATATTGATAACCAGCCACACTTTCCAGCCCTTATCTTGACTTCTACGGGATAATCTTTTCTTCTGGATCTTAATTCTGTTAATAGCACCCTTGACTGGCTGCCAGACAACAAACACAGGCAGGTGAAAAATGAATGGCTCCAGCCTGACCGCTGATAACTTCCAAAGGCTTTTTATTTTCAGAATTCCCTCCAAAGAGTACAAGATGACAGGATGTCTGTCAGTCGCGTTCCTCCGGCTCTGCCCTGTAGCCCCGCCCTCCCTGCACATCACCTCTCTCCCAGTGAGTCATTCCTGTGAGGGAGGGGCTCATGGAGCTCTGCTCTCTCTGCTATCCTCTTCAATGCATCTTCATTTATGTTTTTATTTAGAAAGTATATATATATGTGTTAAGAAAAGTTAGAAATTCCACAGTTTATAAAGTAAAATGTTCTCCCTCCTTAGTCTGAATGGTTAATCACTGAAAACAGTTTGATGTGAATTCTTCCAGACCTCTTCTACACACACATCAACAGATATGTCTGTTTTTTTGTTCTTAATGACAAGAAAAAGTGATACCAGGCTATTCATGTTGTGTTGTTCCTAATTTGTCATGACAATCCTTCCTTAGTACATACAAATATTCTTTATCCTTATTTAATGGCTGTAAGATATTCTATATTATGCATGTAACATAATTCATTTAATCAATCCCCTATTAATAAGCACTTTTATTTTTTCTAATTTTTCTATATTTTCTGTGTAATACATTTCTAATTTCATTTTATACCACAATGAACATTCTTATATTTTCAGTTATCCAAGAATTACCTCCAGTTGAGTTTTTTAAACCCCCATAATTTTTGTGTGTTTTGGTTTCCATATTCTTTTTAAAAAATCAGGAACACATGATATTAGCAAATTAAAGGAGAAAGTAATTTTCCATGTAACTGGTTAATGCGTGGACTTGCCTGCTGTGATTCTGAGTCCTGATGTAGTTTAAAATGAATGTGCACCACAGGTATGCAAAACAGTTTTAGAGAAAATACTTTCCTGATTTATTATCTGTGAAAATAAGTTATACAATTTTGAAAAAGAAAAAAAAAACCCAGAAGTCTTTATTCTGTGAAATCAATATACTACACTGTATGAGACTTGAACTCTGGAAAGTGCTGAAATCAGCTTACTGCCTTCCCTTGCAGGAAGGCTCTGGAAGCCCAGCACAGGCTGCAGGGGAACAATGGTTTGTTTGCTCCTGAGTAATGTTCTGTACTCCTCAAGGATTCTGTGTCGTCCTGTGATACCCAGACCTGGGCACTCTGTTTAACTAAGTAGTGAAAGATCTCAGAGTAAGACTCATTTGGTCCCAGAGCAGTGATTTAGGTGGGACATTTGAACATATGATTACAAGGTAAGTCCTACTAAGGAGGCCTGGCATGATTAGCTTTGCTGGAATATATAAAAGTATCAACTGTTCCTTCAGGGAAATCACTTTAATAGATAACAGCATGTTGTACAATGTTTCATCAGTGATATTTAGATCTAAATTAAGAGCAGTTGTGAGATGGGTTGCCGATTTTTCTTGTGATAAAAGGGAAATAGTTCAAGAAATATAGACCAGATGTTATCTTAATCCAGACCTCATGTAAAAAAGCACACTATGGGACAGTAATAATAGTCCATTCTACCTGTTTCTAATTTTCCTACTCTCAGACACCCCCTGTGAAAAATAGATTAAACCAACACATCATTTATGCATCAGCACTAGACTGGGGTTTACTTTGTATGGAATGTACAGATTGAAGTTTGCAGCTATTGGTTTTTGATAAACGTTTTAAAATGCTCATTTGACAGTAGCATTTAAGAGAAAAAAAGCCCTTAGATAGTCAATGGCTTAGAAGGAAAGTTCAGTTTGGGGATAATCCAGACTTCAATAAAGATTTTTAAATTCATTGCTCCTTGACTCAGAGCTACAAAATCTGTAATAAATTTATAAAGTCAATATCAGAAAAATGGGTAATAGGAAACTTCTCCTGATACTCAAAAGTGCTTCTAGTTCTTTCCTAAGCATCTATCTATGGCCCTGTTTGCAAGTGCTGAGTAAGGAAGCATGGCTTAGCAGGTCTCCAGAGTGTGACATCCACTGTCCTCTCCCCCAGGTGGACAGGTGCAGGAGGGGGCTTCTCAGTCCTGTTTCTATCATGGATGCTGTCTCATGCTTCTCACCTCACCTCCTCTGTGCCTGGGATAGACTACATTAAATGTGGTGTTGCAGGCTAAAATCTGATATTAGGCAAGTCTTTGAAAGGTGTATGTACATGTGAGAGCAATCCACAGGGCCCCTGAGAGCAGAAGAAGGCTGCGGGGGCCTGGCCAGGAGCCAACGTGGGTCAAGTGGAATGGGTGGCAGACCAGAGGGAGGTGTGGGGGCACTGCAGACCGGAAGCACACATTTAAGGAGGCGAGGGCCACTCAGTTTCAATCTCCGCCATCATTCAGGCATGCTGGCTGATGTTCAAAGTTACTCAGACATCTTTGTTTCTAAAATCTTTTGATTTTTTTTATCCTGGCAAAATATGCATAACATAAAAATTACCTTTTCAACCACTTTTAGGTGTACAGTTCGGTGGCATTAGGTACTTTCACATTGTTGTGAAACCATCTCCAGAACTTTTTTCATCTTCCCAAATTGACATTCTGTACCCATTAAACAATAACTCCCCATTCTGCCCTCCCCCACCCTAGGAACCATCATTTTACTTTCTGTCCCTGTGAATTTGACTACTCTAGGTACTTCATGTAAGTGCAATCATAGCGTATATATCCTTTTTTGTTTGGCTTGTTTCACTTGGCATAATGTCTTCAAGAATCATCCATGTATAGCGTCTGTCAGAATTTCCTTCCTTTTTAAGGCTGAACAATATTCCATTCCATGTATATACCACGCTTTGTTTATCCATTCATCCGTAGATGGATACTTGGGTTGCTTCCAGCTTTTGCCTCTTGGGAATAATGCTGCTATGAATCTCCTGATTTCTAGAACAATATGCTGGCCACATGAGCATATCTTTACACTGGACTGAGGCCTTGGGCGGCCACTTGTGACCTCTGCCTGAGAAAAAGTGTGTGGCAGCCAAATCCTACTTTTTCTCGAGTGGAGAGGAGCCATGTATAGAAAGGGATACTACAGCAATAATTGAATGGAGTCCCCAGTGGCCCCAAAGAGTTAGGCTGGGATCCTCTTCCTGGGCACCCTTCCACAGAGGGGCGCTCAGCTCCCTGTGATTAGGCCGCCTGCAGGCCTTGCCTTCTTTCAGTTGTCTGGTGCCATGGCAGTTACCGTGCTGAACGCAAGTCAGGGCAACCCTCGTGAAAGCAGCCTCTATCCTGCGGAAGACTGCCTCAACCACCGACAAAACTCTTCATTGTTCTTTTCTAGGAGAATCAGTGTTCTTTTCAAAATGTTATATTTCCATTTTTATTTCACAGCAGAGAAGAAAGACTGTGTAATAAGAAAAATGAGCCTTTAGGGGCCGCCCACACAGCTCGACCTCTGCAGGGGGAGTTGTTCCAAACAGCTTCAATAGAGATCACAACTCAGGATTTACATTTTTAGATAATTAACCTTCTGATCACCAGTGACAGTCTGAGGGCATTTTAATGACAATTGTTGTTTTAATTGGAATGACAGCAAAAGCTTTAGAAAACGACTTTTTTCTTATCAGAATCTAGGCAAAATGTAGTTTTTGTCATTCTGAAGAAATTACTGCAAGTTTCTTGCTAAGCGCTGTGCCCTCAGTGCCGAGCACAGAGCTGCGCACACTGTGAGAGCTTGATACAGTGTTTGTCAATACGGGACTTTTGACAACTGTGTGCAATTATCATAGGAAGCTATTAGAAGGGTTTCAAGAATGATGAAACCACAAAATGTGGGATGAAAAGTACATCTCAGTTTATGTGTTTTGAATATTCTTTCTGAAATCTTTACTTGCTTTTAAAACAAAGACTTGCGAAAACGAGCTGTTAATGTCAAAAAGACCTCGTCCTCGTCGGTAGCTGCAGTAGAACATGTTGGTTAATACTGAAGCCGTGTTATTAGTAATGACCAAAGATCTTTAGCCTCCTGTCCAAAATTCTGCTTTACTGTACAGAATGAGAATGTAAACTCTATCATGCTGGGCTATTTGGTAACTTATTAGTGCATTCATCTTTTCATCATTTGACAGGTGGAAGTAGTAGTTCAGTTTTTAGTTTTAATTATAAGGGATTCCAGATGTAGAATGCTACACAAATTAAAAACAGAGCTGCTCATATGTCTTTTCAAAGCAGGCTGACTTCAAGGTATCTGCTTTTCATTTCAAAATGTTATTAAAGCTATTACTAAGAAATTCATAGTCTCAGCCTGTTCCAATAATTGACACCTTTAAAGTGACTAAATAGATTTAAAGTGTGCAGAAAAGTAAATTTGTCTTAGAGAATGACCCTAATCATCTATTTCCATATAATGGACAAATCAGTGCCCTTGGTATCAGCCTGGGAGTTGATGAATTAAGCTGAAGGTTTCCCCTCTTCTCTCACTCTTGCTCAGTTTTACTTTTGTCTTCCTAATTAAACTTTACTTACAGAAATTTGCAATTTAAAGGTGAAGATTTAATGATCTGTGCTCATCTGAACTTGTGGTTCCTCAATTTTATTTTTGCTCCTTGGAACAGGCAAAACCATTTTCATGGAAACAAAACAAGGGAAACCAGAAACTTTGTTTTTCAGTTATTTTGATAAGCGTCTTGGGGAAGTCCTGTCCACAAAGCTTTCCCACACCCATTTCCTAGCTCGCTGTTCATTGTACACCTATGAAAGTGGCTTCAGAAACAGCGGAGATTTTCAGTAATTAGAAGGATAGGCTGGCCGGGCTGATAAATTAGAGAAATAACTTGTTTGGTGTAAACCGAGCCTGTTTCTGGGGCAGAAATGTTAGGCTTTTATCCTCTGGAGTGTGATTGAAAGGGTGAGAAGTTAATTTGGCAGCCTCGCTTCTATGGTTTCATAATGTTTCTCCCCCGCTCCTCCCCCCAGCCCCAGCGAAGCCGGGGGATTGCGGCGCTTTGCGCCTGCCCTCATACAAGGCAGGACCGTGACCCGAAACGGAACCCCTCTCCCCAGGGCACTTTCTGAGCAGCAACAGCTTGGCTCAAGTGTTTCTTATGAACAGCCGTCCTGAGCACTTGATCTAAATCATGCCATTTCCTTCACAGCATGGCACAGTTAACAAGTCAGTGCACCAACACAATCTACAGATGGCAGTTCAAAAGGTGCGGGTCCCCCCAGCAAGATAAAGGGCAGGCGGTTCCAGGGGGATGCTCATTACCGGGATGCAGCCGGGGGGCTCAGGGGGGGTGTGAGGGCGGTGCTGGGCTGCGGGTGGGGGCGGGCTGGCGGAGGGGTGCGTCAGCCCAACTCCGAAAATACACGCGTGTCTTCGCGAATCGAGCCCGCGTTCGGAGAGAGAAGCGACTGAAGTCAAGTGCAAACAGCTTGCAGAGAAAGGCTGCACTCAGCCTGGGCTGCCTCCTTCCAGAGCGTGGAGAGGAGAAAGGGTGGTGACAAGGTACAGCACTTACCTTGCTCCACTTATCTGCAAACCCTGGCAAGAATAAGGCAATTTCCTGAGCAAAGCCCCCCAGCGTCAAAAGCGAGGGGGAGAACTACCGGCGAACGCCGGAGTCCCAGGCCCCGGGAGAGCGCCGGAGCCGCAGAGGCCCGGCCGCCTTCTAGATGCGCCTGTGCTCCGCCGCAAATTACATTAGTGCTAATGTCCAGCGAAGAGTCTACGAGACATATTGGGCCTTTAGACTTCAAAACAGGCCTAAATTGGAACCATATTGCGGGAATACTTCTTAGCTAACATTTATATTACTTCAGTTACCAAATCCAGACTAAGTCCCCGGACTCGGCAGGGGAGGACATAATATATTAGGAAGTAAGAGGAGGGTGTTCTCTTCTGGCCTCCTTTTAAAAAAATGTACAAAAACTTTCCTCGCACTAGCAAGGAAATGACTACAAGGCCCTAAAATGTGGATTTCCAGAGGCAGATGGGGGGCGGCTCCGCGCGCAGGCGGCCCCCCCGGCTGTGGGTCCGCGGTGCCCTGGGGGAGAGTGTGCGCACCGGGTCGGGCTGCGGGGACCAAGGCTCAGGTATCAGGCAGGTAATTGGACCGAGATTCAGCGGGTCTTGGTGAGTTGTCAGAGGATGAGATCTCTCTCAGGAGACCCAATCCGCCTCTCCTATACTGATCTTTGTAAGCAAATCTCTTTGGGAACGCGCAAGCCCGTGCTTTACCACGCTCGGAAGCGCTCAGGAGGAAGGAACTCTGGTTTAGTTCTGAGTTCCATCAAAGCAGCCGGTGAAGATTTTTCCTTTCTGCACTCATTTTCGTGTGGACATACTGAAACGGGTAACATTCCTACAGCTCAGAAATTTCAACAGGAGAACTGCCTAATTGGGGCTAGATGGTGTGAGAGATACTACTTTTAAGACCATACAGGAAGAAGAACGCAAATTTACAAAGAGTGGCTATGAGGTAATTCTGTTTCCCGGGCTGGTCTGAAGCTTACACTCATGTTAATGCCCTTACCAAACGATTCCCACCAGGAACTCCCCTAGTCTCCCAGTTTTATCACCCCACCCTCTACCCCCACCAAAAAGGGTTGAGGTTAGTGGGGAAGAAAAGGAAAATGAAGCTGAAGAGTGATAAGCTGGCAGATTTAAAGTTCTGCCTGGGCAGAGGGGGTTTTCGTTCCCAGTAGGACAGGGATTTCACAACGATCTATCCTGTTAGGAGCCTCCAGCACCACAGTCCAGAGGCTGCCACTGTCGTCCTTATCAGATTCCTGAATATTCTTTCCTATCCACAGTGAGAGCTTGAAAATCGCTCATTGATTTTCAGAAGGGAAGTCAGTTTTCAGAATGGAAATCATTGACTTACAGTGTACTGCTATGAGCTTTAGGCATTCTCTCTCTAAAGTTTATTCCTACGTGATATTTCCAAGGCGTGGGTATGACTTTGGAGAGAAAGAGTCATACTTATATATATCTAAAATTGAACAGTATTTGTTTTGTTGGAGGCCCACATTGCACCATGTACCTTAAATCTGTTATCATAAAAGTTTCATTTCTATCTCCCATTTTAATTTTATTTGGAATTTCTGTTGGGACATACATGGAAATTATCAGTTTCTCTTTGCTTTGTGTTGAAAAGGCTATCAGCTTCAAATACATGTGTGGACTCATAGATGATGTTTAAGAGGCAAAGTTATGAAAACTGCTCAAGGACAAGAACTGTATCCGCAAAGGAGTGATCGTCTCAAGCTCTTAGAATCCTTGTTGGCAGTTTGGATAACCCATGTTGGCTCACTGTGGAAGACAGAAACAAATACTAAATATGTTTATTAAAGTCATCACTCTGAGGTACATGTGAAGAAGACCAGAGAATGGGAATTTAAAAGACAAAACAAAACAACAACAAAAATCAGAACTTACATCAACAAGTGAGTTTTACTTTTTAAAGTATCACCTTAAGACACTATGCATTTATACTAATGATGCTACTATTGCTGAAAACCTTCTTGAAAATGCTTATTTGAAATTACCTTCAGAACCATATGCAAGCTACTCAAGAAATCTGCTTTATGCTGGCACTTTGCTTTTGCCCACCCCCAATTCTGTTACTCATCCTGACCATTCACTTACCTGATTCATAAGACTTGATACCAAATGAACTCTTCAAATATACAAATCAACCTTTCAAGGACGGGTGAAAGGGGTAAAGGGGCATATATGTATGGTGATGGACAAAAATTAGACTATTGGTGGTGAGCACGATGCAGTCTATACAGAAACTGATAAATAATAATGTTAATGAGCACCAACTTACATTGTATTTTTTCCTTTTCTATCATTGGCCAAAGGAACTTTGAGAACCTTTGTGGTATATTGGATTATTGTTCACCAAAATACACTCTCCCCCTGTAATAGGATTCTATGTCCCTCTTCCTGTGGTGTGATTTGCTCCTGCCTCCAGTATACTTGCCTTATTCATGACTTTGAGTTGATTGTGTGACATGCTCTGGCCAATGGAGACAAGTGGGTGTGGACCTGAGCAGAGACTGGAAGAACTGTAGCCAGCCCACAGCACTCATGAAATATGAGCCAGAGAGATATATTTGTTGTAAGCCATTGATGTATTGAGGTTGTTACTGTAGCAAAATACAGATATATTAGATATGATCTCATAATTTACCTATGCAAGGCAGATAAAACTTAAGTTAGTGAGGCCATAAAGAAAATTCCCAAGTGTCAGTCATCCAGAAAAAGAAATTTCTAAGGAATTATATCCAGGACTCCAGAACGAAGTAAAATGTTTAAAGAATTCCACAAGTATCCAAGTCTGTGCATTGTGTTTATTGGAGCAATATTCATTGGTGGCAGGTGGTCAAGGGATTTCCAATCATTAAAAATGAACTTCAAGCATCCAGATATCATATTTGATAACTAGTTGTTGGCATTTTAATGATATGGTAAGCTGCAAGCACTGTCAATAGTATTTACAAGGCGGGTGGTATGTATTTATTATAGGAGTACAAGTTACATGATAATTTCCAGTGGCGACCTCCAGATTGTAATTACCAAGTCATCTATAGGAAAAGCATATACACTTGAGAAAGCAAACATCAGCCTATCTTATCCTGTGTTGAGACACGGACTTATACTCCTTGGGTTCAGAATTTGAACTGATATAAGAATCTCTGCACATTCCTTCACTTCTCTCTCACCCCCGTCCGACTTTCCTGGTTCTAGTTAAGAAAAGAGGGCTACAAGTGAAGCTATTGCTATTTTAACTTTAGATCGTTTGCAGTTCCAAATAGCCCCTTGGGCTGCTCCTTAAAGACAAGCTCAAACTTCATTGAACAGATCTCCCAGAATGTGTACTAAATTTTTCCAGTCATCCATGATGTCTTAGTCTTGGGGAACAGTGAAAACTTGAGGGTTTGAACTGAAGCACAGCATCTTCTCTAAGGTTTGGTAGATGACATAGCTACCTGGGAACTTCCAGGTTTGTCCTCTTTGTCCTATCCTTCTCTCTCATAGATAGAAGACCTATTTTCTCTGTGGAATAAACTCTGTAAACTGAGTATTCAAGACTTGGATGTTGACTACAAAAGAATTTTAGAAAACTGTCTCAAAATTTGGCTATAGCTGGTTGAGTTGAAGATGTTTATACCCTATCAACTGGTATTTTCATTTCTAGGTATATAGGTTGGGCCATATGAATTTGTCATTTTGTAGGTCTAAATGGTTGAATATTGGCAATTTCATATGATTCAATCTAAATGTCAAAGGGAAACCCTCACAAATGTTTAGAAGGAGGCAAAAATGTTTATTGCAGCATTGTTTGAATAATGAAAAACTGAAAATAATCTAATTGTCCACCAATAGGAGAATGAGTAAGTTAGAATGTGTTATAAAGCTGATAAATTGAATGAAAATACCTACATCTATCAATTAATCTATCATATTAATCTCAGAGGGATAATGGTTAGTGAATTAAAGAAATTTGAAGATTTCACTTGAAATTGTACACTATGATACAATTTATGTAATGTGTAAAGGCACACTAAGTAATAACACCTATTGGTGTGGATATACCCATATATGGTAAAAGAATACAAACATTCAGGGGAAGAGTCTACTGATCAGAACAGAGAGGAGTGGGCTTGGGGAGGTATCTGTTATGTTTTGTTAAAGAAGGATCCAAAGCAAATAGGAAAAAATGTTAAGAATTTTTATTTTGGATATGAATGTAAAGGTGTTTCTAATATCATTATGTCTTCTTTTCTGTATGTTTAAAATATTTTACAATAAAACATTAATTTAAAAAAATCCTCTCTTAATGAAACATGACTTACAAACCTCTTGTCTTATTTTGGAATCCTATTCTGAAAGTTAAAAGTTGAATGTTAACTCTTTATTCACTTTTCTGCCCAAATAACCCTACTTCACCACAATATCAGGTGGATGCTTTAGACTTACCAAGGAGAAATATACGTAGAAATACAAAATAAAAAAAGCATTCAATATTTAAAAAAATATCCCTCCAGTTACTCCAATTATATTAGTTTTCTTTTAATGCGGGAGCCAGCTGCTTTCACTGATTCTGCCTTTCTCCCCATTGTCTTTTGTCATTTCCCTACTCTAAGTAGTGTGAGGCATATGAATAATAAACATCTCAAAAAGATGAAGAAACATTTCAGCTTGGAACTGGTGGAGAAAGTAAGTCCCTATTTCTATAACAATAATATTGTATTTTTTATTCTTGAAGTTTTGATACAGTATCGGCAGGAAAACAAGTCTGGCAAATTTAACCAAAATGGGAGTTCTGTGTCAATGCAGTGTGACATTCCACAGTCTTTCCTGAATGAGCGGGTCTCAGGTTTTACATAGATATGGCTCTGTGGCTCCTGTCTCTGAATTCTGGAGGGACATCTTGAAGCTCCACTAGCCTTTAAGCCAGTGTCTGTGTCAAGTGGGATGGGGGACAGGGAGTGGCTGTATCTGTTGGGTTGCTTTTGGCTGCAAGCATCAGAAAACCCTGAGTCAAATGGCTTAAACAGTATGGAGACTGATTGCTTCACATTATAAGAAGTCCAAAGGTAGCGTCGTCTCTTGAGTGTGTTGCTTCAGAAGCTCGGTGATGTTATCAACAACCCAGGTTCTTTTCATTTCCAACATCAGCCAGTGCCTAGGTTGACTGAATCCTCAGGCTGGTAGCAAGATGGCTGCAGCAGTGCCAGGAGTCACATTCACTCAGGACTGTCTTGCTTAGGAGTGAGGAAATACTTTCTAGAATCCTCCAGCAGACTTCCTCACATCTTATTGGCCAGAGTTAGGTGGTAGGTTTATTCCTAAAACATTCCTGAAAAAGCCCTTTGGACTATCTAAGACCAGTTGGGTTCAGTCCTGGTCCATGGTTCCCTAAGGAACATGGCTGTATAGAGGATTAGTGGTTAACCAATCAAAGTTAGGGTTCTGTCAGGAAGAAAGAAAGGAGGAATGGATGCTGGGTAGGCAACCAGCAGTGTTTACTACTGTGGCCTGGAGTGTGTATGGGGGTTATCAGTTCCCCTATAATCTTCATTAGCTCACCCACCAAGTCCCCTACTGCCAAAAGTTGTGCTAAGTAAAATCCATGAGCTGCTAGATAACCTTCAAGCTCCCCTCACATCCAGTCTCCCATGAGCCCCTGCTGTATGGAAATTCTGGGGCCATCACTACCCCTGCCTGGCAGGGAGTTCTGAAGCAGTAACTCAAGTGTTAAAATCCATCATTAGAGAAGGAAAAAAGTTAGTTTATATAGATGTACCAGGATATTTATTTCCATCATTTTAACACTTTTGAAAATTTTACCTTGTTTGTATTTTGGGAAATTCCAAGATTTTCCTCAGGGTATATTCACTTGCCTAATTTGAGATTTTAGGAATATTTTCAAGAATTTTCCAGAAAGCATTTCCATTTTGGCAACAGCCACCTTTTCCTTTTTCTTTCTGTGAGTCAGATGAGATACTTGTCACATTCCAAATTACTCATTTGGTTTGTGAATCTGCTTGTTGTTTTGGTGACCAGAAATTTTTTTGGCTGAGGGAAAAAAGTTTTATTTTGGGGTGGGGGGCATGGGTAGAGGGAGGGGAAAGGAAATGGCTCAAAGGAGTGGAAATCCATTGACTATTTTGAGTCTTCTACAAAAGGGACAGAGGAGATGAATGCTTTATTTTGGCTCCCAGAGAAAATTTCCCAGAATATGTGCAATGAAAATAGGTTCACCAGTGGTCTTCTCCTTTGTCAGTCGTATACTCTTTTCCTGTTTCTTTCTCCAAACACACATCCCAGTTAAAACCCAAGATCTGTGATCTTCTCTCACTGGATGTGGTAAGTCTCTCCTGCTGTAGGGAAGTCTTCTGTTCTGAAGCAGGAGCAGCCCAACACACTTGTCATGTGTTTCCCCTTGAATAGGATGGGCCACTCTAATAATACTTCCATAAGTTGTCTCCATAAGTCAGGAATTAGGAGTGACATTTTAGGTACTTGTTTGAAGGAGAGAGGAGAAGCCAGATTTTTTTTTTCCTCTGGTTTCGTCAGGGATTCTTGTAAAATATAAGTTAACTGGAAACAAAACCAAACCAAACCCAACTTGAGTTCTTTCCCCTGAAGTGTCATTCCTTCCCCTTAACTGAATTAAAGCTAACAAAACAAGATTCTAGTTCTTGCATTCTAACCCCAGCCAAGAATTTCAGCAAGCCCTCTCCTCTCCACCGGATCCAAAGAGAAGTGTGAGGTAACCATCAGGCCTGGACTCCTACAGACCTCTTCAAATTCTGCCTCTGCCATTTCCTGGCAGTGTAACCTTGGGCAGGTTACTTAATTTCTCTGAAATTCAGACTCCTTGTTTGTAAAATGGAGATAGTAATAATACCTATCTCACTGGTCCTTGTGAGATGCAAGCATGCAGTATCTATGACATAAAATGTGTTCAACCAAAGTAAAATATATACAGACACCTCTACGTTATAACTATTGTTTGAGTTTTATTGGAAGGTTTATCACAAAACTGTAGTTTGGCACAGACTGTCTGCACTCTATGTCCCAAGGGAGTATAACTTTGAATGCAAAACTTACCTCAATTTTAGTTTCAAGATATCATATTCATGGACAGTTGCCTGAAAGATGTGGAATCTCTCCTCTCATTCAAATATTCTAAATTCTATACCTACATCAAGCCAGACCATGAGGAGTACTTAATCAAGGTTAGTTATATATTATTTTGAGCAGATCAGAGGGAGAGCAGAAGGACCTTGTCTGAGGTAGGCAGGCAAAAGGTAGAGGAGCTAGTGGAGAAGTGGAGGATTAGTGATATTTCAACTTCTCAGTGTTTGAGCATCTATTATAAGGAAGTATGTGTGTATATCTGAGAAAGAGAGTCTGATATGGGAGGCTGAGTGGTAAAAGGGAGAAGACAAAAGAAAACAGACTTATATGGGATGTTCACCTGCTCCAAAGAGGAGGAAGGAGAGGGGATGAAAAGACCTTAGTGGCATAATACATTGAGCCAATTACCAAGTGATGTTTGTCCAGAACAAGAAGTAAACTGATAAAGAAATAGATAATTTTACATCCTTACCATTTATCCCTGGTGGTACCTGTTAGCTAGTGCACACTCAACGATAACTTTCCACAAGTGCTTGAGTGACACAAGAATTCTTGCTATGGACTCACTAGCACTTGAAATGTAAAGTTTTTGGAAGAGACTGCTTTATTTTTATATGTTATATTTCTTAGGTTTGTTAATCTTGTGCCCAATATTGAGTATAGAACTTCGAGTTCTACAATTTGTACCACAGGCCATTAGAATAATAATTTTGTCATTGTTGTGATACTTGTCTCAGCTATCTTTGATCACATTGGATCAAGTAGTTAATATTAAAACAACAAAAGCAATTTCCTCTTTAAGGGGAAGCAGATCTAGAATGGCAGCTGGATGTATACATCACCAGGCTGAAAGCTGGGTTTGCAAGAAAGAACTCAGCTGAATCTCAAGTTAAATGAATGAATTCTAAGTCATTAAAAATGTTTTAGGTTCTGCAAAAGCCAAAATGTCTTTTGTCTCAAGTGCTTTTTCCCTTGGCCTTTAAACTCTGGTGCAGTTTGGGAGAAATTTAATCTGCGTGTTTGTGATTCATTTACTCTTAACTCATCCCCGTGTGGCTTCTTAAGAATTAGTTAGTGTTCAGTAACCTTTGGAGCCAATTTTTTCCCTTGGTATTTGGAAGGTGAATTTTGCCCAGAGCAAATGAACTCAAATCCCCAAAGGTTCAGGATCAGCAAGAATATCAGAACCCATCAAGTTCAAGTTGGTCCAAAAATGTCTTCCTCCTATTCCTGTGGGTTTCATACAACCTTTTGCTTTGGCCTTTGCAGAAGTTCTCATATGCATGTCTCTGGATTGATATTTGGCTATGCATTCTTGCATATCTCCCTTTCACAGATGCTCCACCGCCTCCAGAAACAGGAGATTCTTGCTCTCAAAAGGCTCTGACTCTACCATTATATTCTTTAATTCAGAATAAAAATTTTCCCTTTCCATGCCTCATCTGCCAAGAGCAGAAATCTTTTATCCCAAACATACCTTCCTCCCATCTTTAAATATGTTTGATTTCACTCAGTAATTTTAGGCCAAAATTCAGCTCCCCTCACTGCCTCTTCCTAATATGCCCTTATACTTAGAAGTTCCTATTTTCTTCCTCAGTATAGGAGTTTTTTCCCACTACGGTCTTCTAAACAATTAATCTGAATTGGGTAGGTAATTATGTATTAGAAGTATTATTCCTCCAGGGGTCAACAGAGGCAATGCCCATTTTGTATTACTTTTGTATGAGACACGGTGGGTTGACATCTCAGTCGCTATTGTTCTCTTTTCCTTGTGTGCAAAGCCTTGATTTGCGGGTCCATCCTTCTCCTGTACAACTTAGGAGTGGTTCTTGATTGATCTGAGCCAGTCATGATGATCCTGTTCTTCTTCCTAGTATATGGTTTGGAAAGGGACTGGGCTCCAGTCCTGACCAAAGAGATATGAGGGCTAAGTCTGCTGGGAGCTTCTGGGAAAGATCTCCTCACTCCTCAAAGGGGACCCACTGGGGAACAGCCTCTCTTTCTTCTGCTGCTTCCTATCGTGTCTAGATGTTGTTGCATGGATGCTTGGAACTGCATCAGCCATCCCGTGATTCAGGGAATAGCAATTCTGAGGACAAATCTGCTATACTGAGGGCTTCAGAGGAGAAAGAGAGCAGGAGTCTGGAACTTTGATGACATTGTTGGGTCACTGAATTAACCAGGCCACTCTCTCTTAGGACTTCTTATGTGAAATGATAACACTTCCTTGTTGTTCAAGTCATTTTGGGTTGGGTTTTCCGTTCCTTGGAGCTGAAGGCTTTCTAATGATTCACTTACTTTCCTAAATGAAATCCAAATCACCTTTGGTTGTGAAAGTATTGGTAATTTCTCAGAACGCCAGCTGCTTCCCTACCCCTACGTGTTCTTTTCCCCAGACTTGGCCACTTCTCTCCACCCATGGTTGACCACAGCGGGGGTTGTTCTTTCACTTCTCCTAACCCATCCATCTGAAATTTCTTTTCTGCCCCCTGAGCCACTAAATCAGTTCCTCTCTTTAAATCTTATCCTGCAGCAGACCCTTTCTCGTCAGCATTTGATTAGCTCCCTGTGATAGCTTGCGTGAAGGATGCTCTATAAAAGTGAATTATGCAGTACTCTGTTAGACGGCTCCGCCCTGGGGCCCAGTAGGAATCATGGGAAACAGATGAGCGTGGAGGTCAGAGGCACAGACTGCAAGGGAAGCCTGCAGAGGGACGGCAGTACTGGGACCCTCTCGGGGACATGTGTAAAAGCTCCAGTAGTCTCTAGACTCTCTAAGGTATAAACTAGAAGTAAAACACTAGTTTATGTGACAGCCTGGGAGCCCCAGGGATGAACCGAGGAGTTTCATCACTATAGATCATAGAATTTTAAATAAGTGTGATATTCCAGAAGCTGAAATAGTCTTTGAAAACAAAACACGTCATAAAAGCCCAAGAATGAGGTCTTCCCTGGATGTTTGCCAGGTCGAGCTTTGTTTCCATTCTTCCCCTGACTCCAAGAGTGTCCTTGTGTATGATTTGGGGCAAGTTAAGGAGCCTTGATTCTTGCCCTGAAAGCTAGGATGAACTTTAATTTGATCTGCAATGATTTACTTGAGGGGACGCTTTAGAATGGCCATAGAACACATAAGTAGCACAGGGGTGACACATGGATTTGTGGGGAAGCATTTCCAGCCTCTCATCATGACTCTGATCCTTCCACTTCTCTTTTCTGTGGCTCTTCATGGTGCGTACCTGTTTCCAATGAACCCAGTGCTCTGCCTTTCCTGACAATATTTGCATTTTCCACATTTCTCCATTTGCTCACTTTGTTATCTTCTCCTGGAATGCTCAACTCTGGCAACTCGCTTTTAGCTTCTCCTGGCCATCTTGTAAGCTTCAGACCACATGCCATTTCTCTGGTATGAAACTTCCCCGATTCGCTCAGGAGGAAGCTTGGAGTCAGATCTGGCCCTGCATCTGTCTCTGCTGGGTTATCTGGGGATGGACCTCTTGAGTCTTGGTTTCCTCATGCAAAGATTGGGGCTAATAATACTTGAGGGCTGTGGTGAGAATCCATGCCTGGCACTTATTAGGTGCTCAAAAATATTAGTAAATTTTCTTCCTTTCTCTACCTAATTGGAAGTGATTTTTCTTCGTTTGAAATGACCCTACAATATTTGAAACTATGTTTGAAATTACATCTTAAAAAAGTTATTTGTTTATAAGATGCCTTGTCTGTATTTGGAAATCACTTGCCCACATATATTTTGTGTATGAGAAGTAAGATTGATGGTTGAGATAGTTGAGGGTGGAGATAAAAAAGCCGAAGTTATTCTGGCATTTTCCCTTGAGTCAGTCCATTTTACCCTCATTTGTTCCTTTAAACCAGGCCGACCATTCAAGCCCATGTGGCCAGACCCAGCAGGAGAAGCTTTGGGCACCTGATCTTGTACACAGTAAACTTTCTGAACTCTGCTACCTTGAGTCCTACCTTCCCCCACTTTCTTCTTTCACTCCCCTGGCTTCTTTTCCTGCTCCTGGCCTGGAGCCAGCCCCTTGATCTTGCATTGTACTTGACTTTTCTGGTTTGATCTCCACATGCTCTCTTGAACATGGTTCTGTATTTTCACTCAGACTCTGCCTCCTACTCCCTGGACTCTAATGTTCCTGCCTGATCCTGATTAAGCCTCTGGAACCTAACCCTGGTGCAGGCCTCACTCCCTGTAAGCCAACCCCAGGGACTAGAACACTCCGTTGGGGATAACTGTAGGCACTTAAAGGAATTCCCCTTTTAAAGTTAACTTACAAATGTAATGTAACCTTGCTCTAGACCGTGCCATAAATAGTGTCTGCCTCCCTCCCCTACTTTTCAGAATGGACACTTTCAAAATGACAGTAGTAACCATTTCCTATTTACCTCAGCCTTTCACTGAGTGGCCCTGAAATATAATTTTATTTTATGAAATTTAGGACAGTAAAAAGATTAAGAAAGTTTCACTAATTCTGTCACCAATTTTTTTGTCATCTCAGACCATTTTGAATTCTCATCGTGATGATTTCATGTTGCTTCCTCCTGCTCTGTTCACTGGCTTCTAGATTACTGGAAACCAGCCCTCTCTGCCCTGGGTTCAGGCAAATATGAGTTTTGACTTCCCAGTTTCTCTTTTGGTAAGATCCATTGAGGCCAAGTGAGGGCGGTGGTATGCTGCTTGTCATGACCTTGGGTCTTTGAAGGCCCCCCCCGCCCCCGCCCCATGCCTGGGTTAGAACCAACAATGAAAGCAGATTTGGGGACACAATTACTCAGGATATTGTTTCAGCATAGATTCTGAGTGAATTTTGGGAGGCTTAATTCTTCTAGTTTTATAGTCACGGGTCAATTGTCCCAAATTTCTACAACTTAAAATCCTCTTTGACTGAATCTCAGTAATGCTTCCCTTTTTATTTTATCTGATTTTAAAAATGTTAAGCAAAGTTTCAGGCAATGATTTCTGGTACCAGAATTATCTGGAAGCTGATCTGGTTAGTAAACTCTTGTCCTCTCAATATGTCACCCTTATCTACCTTCTTGATTATGATCCTGCTTGGACAGACTCAAAGCAAAATTACTCAAAAAGGGCAGTTTCATACTCTATCTAAACTTCTGATTCATTACTTTGCTAATTCAAAATATTGTGCTAGCTCCCTTCCTAATGGTCCATGAAAGCTTTCTTCTTAGCCACCTGTGGGTATGGATGAAGTGACAGAAGCAGTAAACACTCAAATTTCCCTTGCCTTTGTTCCCACCTGTTGGTGCAGGGTCCTTGGTTCCCAGGTTCCAGCAACATTCTCCTAAGTACCTCTGGGAGGCCCCGGAGAGAGCCTCATGTGCTCACAAGCAAACCCCACCCATCCTGCCAGGCAGTGCTGTGAACCGCTGGGCGCCATGGGCTCCTGACAGGTGCTGGTGCTGCACTGCTGGACTCATCTGCCATGGGGTGGGGTGGGGGAGTTCTTCCACCTCATCAGGCCCTGCAGGCTCCGTGGACACCACTGCTGCTTGCACCCGCAGCACCATCTCTTGAGAGAATCTGCAGTGAAGCAGTGAAACCCTAGAGCTTCCTGAGCTGTGAGATGTTTGGTTTTAAACCAGGGAAGAATCTTCCTCTATGACACATTCTGTCAAAGGGGGTCCTGAGGGAGGAGGGAGGATGCTACTTATGGAAACTTTTCTTAATGAATTGTTCTTTCAATATTTATTCATGATCCCCAAATCCAATGGGTGGCTAGACCAGAAGACAAATTCAAGTGACAGACATTATACTGCACCCAGAATTGCTACTGCTTTGACATTGAAAGCTTCTTTCTTGTTAAATCTTCCCATGCCTAGCTTCTTGATCTCTCACACTAATAAGCTTGTTGTCCCACTCATCAGTTCTCCAGGGGACTAGGTCATTTTCAAGTACAAGGAAAGCCTGACTCAGAATGACTTAAACAATGAGAAAGACTTCTTACTTCACATAAGAAGAAGTCCTGTAGACAGGCAGCTCTAGGGTTGGTAAATTCAAAGGCCTAGGTTCTTCCCAGCTTCTTGTTCTGCCACGATGAGCATGTCAGCTCTGTCCTCAGACTGATTCCCTTTATGGTTGCAAGATGGTTAGGATGCTTCTGGTTATCAGACCTAGAGGAAGAAGAGGCTGCTTCCTCCTAGGTGTCTCTTTTTATGAGCAAGGAAACCCTTCTCAGACTCCACCCTCTCCTGCCAGCAGACTTCTCTCGTCTCATTGGCCAGAATTGCAGCAAATGCTCACTGCAAAAGCCAGTTCCTAGCAAGGGGAATGGGCTTAACATGACTAGTTTAATACAGCACAAGGCTGTGTGCAGTGTGTGGATTGCCCAAAGAGGATCCTGGTGGAAAAACATCCAGGTATGTGGCACCTCTCTTCAGCTATGCCAAATTCTGGGTAAATAACCAATAAAGTCTGCTACACGTGGGTGTGAGCAGATATGACTGAACATTATGCTTCAAACAAAAACAAGCAAAACGAACAAAAAAGATGCTCAGTCTTTCCTGTACTCAATGGTTGTAGCTAACTTATAAAGTAAAGTGGGCATCTTACTTGCGAAGAAACAGAGACCTTCTGGGGTTTGAAAAGAAAACGCCCCACCTCCTGCGAGTCCTGTAAGGGGTCTTAGCTCCAGGACAGAAAGCAGGGAACTCGGAAGACCTGGAGGTGGTGGGCGGGGAAGTGTGTGGAGGCTGCTTCTGGAGGCCTTGTAAACCATGAGCCTCGCTGAGTGAGACCTGGGATTCCACGGGGAGGCCCGGAAGCCAGGGCGCCAGGAGAGGAAATGCTAACTGAGCAGAGCAGGAATGGGCTCTGAGGCATGAGGTGGTTTTTATTATTTATTTTTGGTTTATTTTCAGGAAGCTCAGGGAATTGTTGTGCTTGAAAGCAGCATTTCTTTTACCAGAAAACAACTTTCTAGGAAGGACTGAATAGTTTTCAAGTTCTGACTCTGTCCTCACCACCTGTGCATTTCCACTCCAAGGAAAACACTACCTTTTCTCCTTACCTGAAACCCTCGCTTTTGACATTTGATAGGCTAAATTTGAGTTCTATTTTCTATAAACTCACAGGAGAATTTTGAGATGCACATGGTCTCTGAACATCAGGAATTTTGCAATTTATTGAGAATAGGACATGCTTGCATGAGGAATAACAACCAGCTGATACATACAAGTCAGTTTTTTACTAGTCGTTTAAGAGCTCAGGGAGAAGGGTGACTATGTTTTAATCATGCTTTGTGACATATAACAGTATGGGCTTTGATGTACAACAAACAAACAAACCAGAAAATTAGATTTGAATCTCAGCTTTACTCTGTTCTCACCAAGTGACTTTTAGAGTTAGCTGAATTTCTTTAGAGTTAACTCAATATTCTTCGTCTGTAAAGTGGATGTTATTAATACCTACACCTCCCCTCCCCTCCAGTATGTCCTCAGTGTTCAATACACGTTCTCCCTCTTTCTTTCCCCACCAGATAAATGTTCCCATGTCTGAACGTACAACAAAGGAAAGGACCCACTCAATTTATTGAATACTTGCAAAGAAATCTGTAAACCAAAGATATCATACATATACATGAAAAAGAATATAATTAGATATTCATATGTATAATGTTAACATGGAGCATTTATAATTTATTATATCTTAAGTTTTAAATCATGGAGTCAGAATTTTATAGATGAAAGAGGCCTATCCTTCTCCAAGCTATTCCTTTACTGTGACCAGAGTGGTCTTTCTAAAACTCCTATCATGTCATTTCCCTGCTTTAAACTCTTGAATGGATTCTTAATTTGCTCTGTGAAAGCAGGAACTTATCTCTCTTGTTTACTATTCTGGTAACCCCAGAACCTAGAAAAATGCCTGACCCATAGTTAGGTCAATAGATAGTTTCTGAAGGAATGAATAAATCCCAGACTCCTTTTGGTGATACACAGTCTTAAAACCCCTAGTGATGGGTCTGGCCCCTGCCTCCCTTTCCATCTCCTCCATGCCCACTCTCCAGCTGCCTTTTCACAAGCCAGACATACTAAATTAGTTGTGGTTTCATGAGGGACCATGGCAGCTCCCCTCCAGGCCTTTGCCTGTGCTGTTCCATCTGCCTGGGACACTGCCTTCCTCCCTGCTCTACCCTCTGCATATGCACACTTTGCCTTGCTAACTCCTATTGGTCCTTTACACCTCTGCTTTAGATGTCACTCCCTCTTCTGTGCACCCCCTCCTCTATCCACAAAATGAATTAGAAGCCCCTCCTGGGCACTCCCATAGCATCCTCTACCTCTTTATAGCAGTTATCACATTGTGTTGAAATTGCTTGTTATCTTGTGTGTCTCTTCCACTAGACTGTAAACATCATGAGGGCCAACCAAGACTGTGTATTGATAATTAATAATACATATTTACTAAATAAATAAATAAATCTTCTAGTTCAACCCCTTTATTTTCTTCTTGAGGAGTCTGGGGGCCAGACAAGTTAGTGACCTGTCTGACGTCACCAGCACTTTGGCATCATAGATGCTGAGTCTTGAATTAAGTTTCTCATCTGTCCAGTGTTTTCTTGACTGACTTGCTCTAATATTCAGCTAACATTGTTCCAGAAACTGCAGAATAATTATAATTTAACGTTTGAAAAATGTGGTTAGGAACTCAAATAATCATATGATTAATTCAAAAGACAGATACAAAGGAGTTTTTAAAATCCTCTATTATTTTAAATTACCCATGTCATTGTTTTCCTCCATTCTCCTGGGGCTGTTGAAAGAATGTGACATAATAGTATGCTCATTGTCGGAGGCCTGGGTTTCTGTGTGACAGCCAGGATGTAACTCCATTCTGGCAAAAGCCGATGTTATCGTTC
Organism: Tapirus indicus; assembly: GCA_031878705.1. Classification (NCBI taxonomy): domain Eukaryota; kingdom Metazoa; phylum Chordata; class Mammalia; order Perissodactyla; family Tapiridae; genus Tapirus; species Tapirus indicus. The sequence continues at coordinate 135,572,434 of CM062923.1, forward strand.
AGATTTTTGTTGCACTGATGTTAGGACATCTTCTGCCGGGAGGACTCTGGTGAAAAAAACAGCCAGATATCAGATCCCTCTCTTCAGCAGTGCCAACTAACAGTGCTCTCAATTAAAGTGAGAACAAAGCAAATGTGGGAGGGCAAAAGAGCAGAGGCTTTGAAACTCTGAAACCCTAGTTTGAACCCTAGTTCAACCCTCGTTGAACCCTAGTTTACCACTTTGCAACCTTGGGCATAATATTTTCTCTGAGTGTTCATTTCCTTATCGTCGAAATGGGGCTGACTGGGAAGATAATTTAAGGATTAGCATGTGTAAAGAGGCTAATCAATCATCTGGCTATAGTAGGTCTTCTACAAATACTAGATCTCGTCTTTTCTTGTGTAGATAGGCCCACCTGCAGCCACTTTCCCATTCCAGGTACTCCTGCAGGTAAAGATCTTCATCACAGTGCCTGCTCTCGGGACCTACAAGGTGCTCAGTGATCCTGATGATCAATGATTTTGAAGGAGAAACATGATCACTGAATGCTGTGGCTAAATTCTCACCTCAAAGAACGTGAGGTTACTATGTCTCTTCCTGTCCGTTTTCTACCGGAATATGGGTTGGGGATGGGTGTACTCATGTCTTTTAGATGCTACCTTGAGATATGTATACTGCAGAAAGAACTGCAGTCTGGTTATGCTGGTTACAATGATAGGGAAAAACAGACCTGCGTAAAAAAGGATCCAAGAATCTTTCTCCACAGAATATGGATTTTGCCATTTTTGCTTGCTTAGATGATTGAATTGGATTATTCTTAAAAAAAAAAAAAATTGAGGTCTTCCATGAAGTGCCTGGCAGAGTCACTTAGGGCCAACATCAAAATCCAGAAAAGTTTGGCTGAACATCAATTAGGGATGGGTGGGGACCTTGGAAAAGTGGCTGTATACTCTTCAGACAATTTTCTTGAGGTATTTGGGTGTCCTTTGAGAAAAAGTATTAACACTGACGTGCTTGCTTCCTGCTCCAACCCCTACTATTCTTTCCATAGGCCAATACATATTGCTTTTTGAACACACACTCTTAGTATTTAATTGTGTACTAACTTGGATTTGTCCTTTGGGACAAGATTGTAAGCTTCCTAAGAACAAAGATCAGGTCTTTACGTTGAGGCAGTACTGGGACTGTTAGAAGTACTTAGAAGTAGCACAAAATACAATTGTTCATCAATTGTGCGAGTCACAGCATCTTCTCTGTGTTTTTCAATAACTCAAAAGCAGATATTCTCCCCATATTACAGATGGGGGGAAAAAGAAGAATTACACAAGCTCAAAAGGCATGAGTTGGAATTAGCAAGAAAATCTTACCTCCTACCTTTTGGCAAACAGCTATTGTTCTAGGCCATTGCCTTGGCAGGATTCCTTTGGGAAATGTAGGAGGCATTATAATTTTAAGCCAAAAAAATGTGGATTCTAATTTGTTTCTTCTCACTTTTAAAAATGAATGTGTAAAGGAACACTTCTGATAAGCAATGAGAAAAAGATATAATAGCAAGTGAGGGAATGAGGTGCAGAAAAAACAGAATCATTTAGCAAACGGATTGAAGCTAGCCAGAATTTCACTACATTTTAAAACTTGAGCTCAACAGAACACAAAGGGATGTGTGTCTTACAGTGTCTTCAGTGAAGGCCATTTAACACTGGGAATTTTTCCAGCAGTGTATTTCAGTAACAGCAACCCTTCTTACAACATTTGGGGTTTGCCACTTTGAAAATCAATACTATTCAGTGTCTACTGAAATTGTACATTTGTTCTCTCTAAGTAAAATGTATGTAGGATGACCACATAAATTATCCTCCACACTGGGACATTTTTTAAAGTGAAAGGGATGTTAATTGCACTAGGACAATAAGTATAAACTGGGTCTATTTCAAGAAAACTGTGATGACAGAAAGTGACAATTATAGAAACATAGATTTGTATAGTCTATTTGTAGGAATGGTTATTTTACATATTTATTTATATTTATATAGGCATAAAAATAGGTAATTAAGTTACAATTAAGGTACTTAACTCATCATGGTGATGGAATTGAGCTGAACCATCTGCACACTCTTAACCAGTCCCTTTTGTAGCCAGTCTTCATTGGCAGGTCTGTGGCTCGCGTCAGCACACTCCAATGTGGGGGCCCAACTGGTCTTCTCAGAAACTGAACCCACAATCTTGCTCACATCAGACTAGTTTGCAACCAGTTTTAGATTCTGCAGGGCCCTGTCAGTGGGTCATATGCTAGACTACAAGATCAAAGCAAAAACACAGGGGTTCTGGGCTTTTCTGTAAGGCCCCAGATTCCAGTCCTGTCTTTATCAGTAACTAACTGTGATTTTTGGCAAGTCACATAACCTCTCTGTGTTTTGGTTTCCTTATCTCTAAAATGGGGAGGGTAATACTATCTGATGTGCAGACCTCAAAGGTTTGTTGGGAGGATCCAGTGAGGTGATGTATGGGGAAGCCTTCTGGAAAGTGCTACGCATATGTGAAGTGTTATCATTATATGAGAGAAGGGGAGACATGAGATGTGAGGGGAAAACAGGGCTTTCAACTCTGGCTGGGCTTGTAGATTAGGCTTGTGCAAACAAATGATGAAAATAAGGCCATGGGAGAGGTGTTATACTCTGTTTTATGAATAGGAGTAGGGAGGGAGAGAACAGTGAGGGCAGGGAATGTAGCCAGCAGGACTCAGGGAAGATAGGGTGGGATAGCTTATATATGGCCTTCCTGTATCACTGTTTTCCCCAAGGCCTAGTAAGACCTCATCAAAAATGAACATGTCGGAGAAGAAGAAATGTTAGACTGCAGGGTTCCCAGCCTGTGAGGGTCATTAACTCATTCCTGATCAAGAGGGTTGGCTTTATTTTGCAATCCAGTAGGAGTCAGAATATCATACTTGCCTTTCTTCTCTTGTTGATGTTTTGTCAAGATTAAATAAAATCATTTATATAAAATTGCTTTATGAACTACAAATTACAGTACAAAACAATAACTTTATGGGATGAGTCTACTGATGCTACTTATTATTACAGTAGGAGTCATGTTTATTTTTTCTTCAAAATGATTATTACTTTAAAAAAATTTAAAAAGTCACATGTGCTTATAAAAATTTGGGTATACCAAAAGGTATAATGAAGGAAATAAAAATTATACATAATCTTGTCACCCGGAGATAACAATTGGCAATATTTTGGTGACTGGTCTTCCAGACTTTTTTGGTATTTGTGTATAATAAAAAAAAATCAAAACGAGATCTTTAATTTGTCATTCATTCTTTAATTTGTTTATGATTATTTATATATTGGTAGATAGAAGGCTGATAAGATAGACACCATGTCTTTTTTCATGTAGTTTAGACTTTCCTGGGGGGAAGACAGACAAACAACTAGGTGATGTAGTAGAAACTGCAGCGTGCCATGATGGAGAAGCAACAGGTGCTGTGGAGCACTTAGGAGGGACATCTCTCCAGGCTTAGGGAGTCAAGAGAGGCTTCGTGGAGGAAGGGATATTTCAGGTGAGACGGGAAGATGACTAGAGTTATTAGACTGCAGTGGATGTGGTGGTGCACTGTCCAGACACTCCCTTCAGGACCGGAACATTCATTCCCTTGCTGGCAGTAGTGTTCTCAGCTGAGGTCCTGTCCCAGGAATTGCCCTCTGCCTAAGGAAGCTGCCTTGTTCCAGGTTATCTCCAGCTCCAGGGGCACCCAGGTAAAAGGGTCACCTTCTTGCTTCAATTTGGACATCCCTGAAGGCCATCTCAGTTCCAGGCCTCCTCGTAGGATGAGCTGAGACCTCAGCTGCACCCGCGTTGCAGTTCAGTTTCTCCTTCTCCCCAGTCCTGTTTCCCTCCCTCTTCACAGGTATTATTCCCAAGAGCACTGCTCACAAACAAACCTTCCCTTCGACATAGCCAGAGTGGTGGAGATGGTGGGGAGTGACAGTGGCTCTTACTGAAGATGGAATAGCATGTCCAAGGCTATTTAACTTGGAGGAGTTAAATGTTTTTTACAAAGTCTGCAAAGTAGTAAGGGAAGTCAGTAGAAGAGACATGATTCCAAAGAGAGAGTCAAGCTCTCGTCATCCACATCAAGGAGAGGGGGAGATGGGACTCTATTTCAAGGCCAATGGGAAGCCCCGGAAGATTGTAGATCATGGGAGAAACATGATCTGATTTTCTGATTTGTGTTTTAGAAAGATCATTTGGGCTCAATGTGGCACCATTAATTAAAAGTCTCATCATTGATCTTTGTATTTTTTATTAGGATATTGGAGTGATTCATGACCTCCTCCTGCACTTTACATCTTTGCAGAATGAATGGCAAACCATATATCCCCCAGGCAAGTCATGTAATGAAGACCAGTATTGTATCAGTATTGTGGAAACTTTAAAACTCTGAAGGGATTCAGTCATAGTTCTTGAGTCTTTGTCTTTTTTTTTAACTTTTTTCACACTGTTAAATATTTTTTGAGCACTAACTACATGCCAGAATGCACTGTGCTATTGCTGTGGAGGATCAAAGACAAAAGCTCCAAGAAGGAGGTCATGACTGTCTTGCTCACTGCTCTTCCACTGCAGAGCCTGCAAGTGGTGAGTGCTTGATAAATGAATCAATGGAATGAGGAGCCCAGGGACACCGGCAAATTCCTTAGTCCTCATGACCACACAATGGCGATAGGAGTGGCTTCCACCCCGCAAGGTTGTTGTGAGGGCTAAATAAGATAACGTAGGTAAAACACCTACTTCAGAGGCTTAATATGTAGTAAAAATCATATTTACTCAAGAATATTTTCAAGATTGTTTGCTCTTCTTAGTATTGGTAGAAATAAACTAAGACCTTAAATGATTACAACCAAATTTCTGATATCTATTTCTCTTTTGTTCTCTTCATCCTGTAATATCACTTCAAAAGAAAAATGTGATTTGTAAACCAGATTAAAAGATTCATTAATTTATTCAACAAATATCTTTCGAGGGCATCCGAAGTGCCAGGCATGGATTATGGAGTGGGGAACAGAACAGACACAGTCCCTGTGCTCATGGAATTTATAATCTTGAAGGGAGACACTAAACAAAGAAAATCTCATGAATTATAACCAAAACTGTTTGTCATAAGAGAGAATAATAGAATCTAATTTAATAATAGAAAGATAAGTCTTCTCTGATGAAATGACCTTTAATCTGGGAACTAAGAGTAGGAGTTTTATTAAGAACAGGGGATAAAGCATTCCAGGCAGCAGGAAAATCCTGTGCAAAGACCCTGGGGTAGGAAAAAAGCATGGCCCACTGGAAGGATGAAGAGAAGGCCAGTGCGGCAGAGTGGAAGGCGATGAAGCTGGAAAGGAGACAGGAGCAGATCTTGAAGGGCCTTCGTTGCCACATGGTCTTCTTTTACCCAAACTAAAGGATACACAGCTGCCTGAACTCTGACCACTCTTTGGATGGATCAGAGCAGTCCATGATGCCTGTGAAATAGAAGGGCAGGTGAACTGCAGTCTGAACAGTCACATCTAAGCCTTGGGAAAAGTTGGTTACATTTTCCTCTTCTGGTCATCATGACAAACGAAAAAGTATATTACAAAGGCACCTAGCTGTTGAGAGTGCTTATATATTTGCAGAAATATATTCATATTGCATATATTTGCATATTATGCAAAATATATTTCATATATTTCTACCTACTTTTCCACCTATAAACAAAGTAGAACTATAAGAAAGCCTATTTTGAGCCTCCCCCTTTTTGTTCTTGGGTGCGGTTCTTCCAGTGGAAACAATCAGTGGGAGTAGGGGAAAATTTAGAGTCAAGAAGCTGTGGTGGTTTCCCAGGAGACATAGGAGAATTTTGGGTGTCATAAGTGTTTGGGTGGTGGCTTACACACTGGATCTGCTCAGAGAGGCCTCCGTTTCCCTCTCAGTGATTAGAACAACCTGTGTTCTGGAATACAGTATTTAAACAGCAAGATTGGCATTGTTATCTTCCAGGATGGTGAAGGCTTAATTAACATTGGAAAATGCTTTGAGATCTTTGGATAAAAGTGTTCTGGAAGCATGAAGTGTTATTATCTTTGGAGTGATATAGGTCATGTGACACAGGAAGTGGCTTTGAAGGAAAGGAAAACCTTTCATCAGGCAAACTCCTTGGGGTGGTTTGAGCCTGTTTTGAGTGACTCAACATGCCTCTGTCATCTCTCCCTAGATCATGAATGAAAGGAATAACTTGGCCTACAGTTTAGCAACTGCCACCATGATTAACTGAAAGAATGTAGTAAGCTTGTACATTAAACATTCTACAAATTTAAAGCATTTAGCACAGTTGTCCCTTAATAAACACTGAATAAATATTAGCTGTTGCTATTATTGCTGTTCTCATAAATATAGTTTAAGACATCTGGACTTGTTTTCTCTGAACTTAATGCCTTTTAACCAAAGAGTTCAATATTTTTCAGTGATAAACTAATCTTACTTTCATTTTAAAGACTTGGTAAAGAGCAGAATCAGTGTAAATCATTACCTTTGAGGCCCTGAGGGTTACAGATGAGGCACTTTCGTTGCCCAGGACCTGGCAGGTAACATTAGCTCAAGGTGAGCACTTATTCCTTCCCTTTCCCAACTAGAAGGGCCCAGAGTAGAAACTGGGTTTCCTAACTTCTACTTCCTTGATAGTTCCTTGGGGTCTTCAGTGGACAGGATTTCAAAGAAAACACTTTACAGTACTTCCAATTTATTTAAGGGCAGCAGTGTAGAAAGATTTCGTCTTGTTCCTGCATTAACTTATATGTCTTCAGTATACTTCCTGGAAATGTAGAAGTCAGGAGTGGAGAAGAGGAATATGGTTCACTTGAGAAAAGTATATTTCTCAGGAATATACATGTCAAACCCAATTTATGTGTGTTTGTGAAATTAATTTTGCTGGCTGGATGACTAGAGTTTTTTGTCATACATACTTACCTCAAATATGATATTTTGAACAAAAAAAAGGTGTTTTGGAAAGTGGTACTGGAGGGAGAGAAAGAATGAGGAAAGGGTGCACGTAAAAGGTGGCACCGGTCAGAAGGTACAGGGCAGAGAGGAGGGCGGCCTGGGGCACGACGGGAAGGTTCCCCGGAGGTTCACCAGTGCCTGTGGGTGTGGAGCTCTCCCTGGTGCAGGCCCACAGTACAGTGGGGTCAAGCACCAAGTTGACCTCATTGAAAGCTCATGACCCCAGCCCATCCCCATTAACAGGTGGACCCACGTGCAAATCCCTCAGTGCTCCCCAGCCAGGAATTCCAGCCCCAACCCTGGGGCCTGGCAACTCCGGCCAGTTAAAGGGACCTCCCGTCTGTGACCGTCAGGTACAGTTTCTTTCTGGATTATTTCACATTCTGATAAATTAGTTTTATCCGCTCTGAGCCTTTTTAACAAAGAAAGCTCCCTGGTCACCACATGGGTAAAATAACAAGGGATAAAGGAACGTGTACTCCACTTAATCAGAAACAAATAACTAAATCTCCCTTGAAAATGCAGCCTTTCCTGTCCCGCCCCCCTCATTTATCTTTCACTGGTGGAATTTTGAAATTACCATTCTGTGGGCAGGCTGTGGTACCGTCTTCCTCTCCTCGTGTCTTATATAATTGTTGCCAATCCTGACAGAAGATCTCAAAACCAAAGTATAAAGTGGGTAAATGTAAATGATATTATTGTTCGGGAGGTGGGGGTCGAGATGGGGAGGGAGCAGAGGGTTTATCTAAAAAAAAAGAAAAAAAAAAGCAAAATGCACCCTAACCAGGCTCAAATTAACTGAAATGGATCAAAGTAAACAGAGACATCTAAAAGCTTTTGTTAAGTTAAGAGTGGCTATCTGTTGCAGGTCTTGCCTCATTAACTGCTGATTGAAGCTCTGCTTGGCCCTCTGGGATACCTAACACCCCAGGCCTATCACCAGATGAACCTTCCTTGGGCGCTTTTGCCTTTCCCCGTGTTGCTTTGCACAGCTCCTTGACCTCAACCTTCTTACAAATGTTTATCCTTCCTGCCAGGCAAAGGGAGTAAAGGTTTGTCCTTAAGAATCTTGCTGGGAATTTCACTTCTAGCCAATGAGGAATTCCCAGAAAAGAGAAATGGAAGGCATAATTGCGGTATCTTTGTAGATCTGTATTCTGAAAGGTAGATTTGCAGCTCTGGTGTTTTAAATAAAGCCTCTGCACAAGGATTTGTAGGGGAGAGTCCACAGTTTGTTTTTCCCTTGGGTGTTGGCCTCATTTCCATATGTGAATGGTGAAAGGTGACGATTAGGCCATATGCTTTAAGATACAGATATCTCTTGGCTCCCATGGTCCCAGCCCTTCACCAGGCCATTCAGCTGAGACAGGGAGCTGAAACTGAGAGGGTTGTCTAGGGGAGGAAGAGAGAATAGTAGTGGGGTTGGGAGGGAGGAGCAGGGCTCTTTGAGTTGGACCAGATAGATCTCTGTGTAGAGTAATATTACAGCTCTTTCTCTCATAAACAAGCTGCATGCCTGCTTCTAAAGACCCATCTGGCATAGCTTTGAGAATGGCAATAATTACAAGCTGATGATGGACATGGAAAAAAAGCCCTGCTGAGCTAACTCATAAGGAAGTACAGGCCAGGACTGCAGGGAAATTACAGGCTGAAAACCTTTCTAGTTTAGGCCTTTTGGTGTTCTTAATCACAGACTTTAAATGTTGTAATAAACACTGTTGCATTTTATTGACCAACTCCCATCACAGGCAAATCTTTTTCATTTTATTTTATTTTTACCATTTGCTCTTTGGAAAGCTGCTCAGCAGTGTCTGTCTGGGCCGTGCCAACAGGTCTTTAGCTTTTTCTGCTTGTAGGAAAACGGGGGTAACTTTTTATTTAGTTCATAGAAATTTGCAAAATTTTTTCTTAAATTGCTCTCTGCATACTATGATTCAGACAGACTCAGGCTCAATGCTTAACCTGTGGCTATATGATATAGGCTCTGGTTGTTTCAATCAAGAAGATTGAAGAGGATAAAAAAACAAACTTGGGGAAGATACTTTATTCTTCTGTACCATCAAATAGTGTTTATTATATAGAAACAAGTGAAAATCCAAGTTAAATACTATACTGTTAGATTAACAGAACTTTACGTTCTGGCCTTGTTTGTAGAGATGATCCTTATTTCCAGGATGAATTTGATATTGAAAGGATGAGCCTTCTCAAAGTGTTGGAGCCTAATATTTTACAAGTGGATCTAAGACATTTTTTCATCTCAAACATTTTAGACCATTTAATGGAGCAAATGCTTTTAAGAAATCTTACGAGCAGGAAGAAAATAGAAACACTGGAAATTTCCTTTCCTCTGGAACATTATTAATCTCAAAATCTATAGCTTAAATATCATGGCAAAATTAGTCTTGAATATAACACATTACCAATTGCTGTTATAATGAGATTTTGACAACTAATGTGGGATTTATTCTACTTCAACATGTGTTATCAGTTTCCATGAGGAGAATTTGATCTTCATTGTATACATTTTAAAAGTCTGAGGTTAGAAATGATGAATAATGGTATGAATCAGGATTTTTTGTGATCTAATTAACTTATACAAGTGGATAACTTGTTCAAAAGATACTGTTATTGATTTTAAGGCAGAGTATGTAAAGTTCATCATTCTTTAAGTGCCACATACTGCTTTTGTTACGTATTTTCCGGGCCTTCCTTTCTTTGCCACAAGTTTGCGTTCATATTCCTTAAAGACTTGTATTTTATTCTTTATGTTTTGCATACAGTCCTAGCTATCCCAGATGGATTATTTAGTTCTGTCCTTTTGCATTTAATTACTTGTTCAAGGATGTAAAGTTTTGGGGTCTAAGAAATTAAAGCAATGAAATGGTTGCACATTGGAAATTTACCAATATAAACTCAGTCTTTTGTCCTTTCATAAGTGTTGCTTTATCTGAAGCTCCCCTGTCAATGAGAAATTATTTCTTTATATCTAACTGTCTCTTTTCCTATACAGGCTGGAATTGTTCCTAACAAAAGAAGCATGAATTGGTGGAAACTATATATTAAATGCAAGACTATTTGTCTAGTTTTCATTAGGTTGCTGAGTGAAAAGCCTCGGTTCCTCTCTTTTCCCAAGGTACTCAGATATCCATGAAGTCCCCCTCATCTCACACTATCGTTTCTCTCACTGGGCACAATCCAGCTTTAAAGAATTCAACACTTACTGGTCTTTAGTGAACTGTCAGCAATGACAGCAGCCAGGGATGCTGACATGTCTTATTGTTTACAAAGGATGAGCACAACAAGGCCTCTCGGATGACTTAAGCCCTGCAGCTCCTCTCTCCCTGATCCTGGCCTCTCCAGAGCAGCTGCCTTTTCGTGGCCAGCTAAAGACGCAAGTATCAAAACTTGATCTAAACACCCACAAGTCAGCAAACACAGCAACAGAGATAAACTAGGGCTGCTCACAGATGCTTTGTAAACAGTGAAAACAGAAAGAGAAATGAGAATATCTCAGTCCCTGATTCCTTATATGCATACAGTTCTCTTATGTGCTTCAAGTCTGATGAAAAAAAAATCCTGAAGTAGCATTAAAGTTCATGGATTATTATCTTGGTCTTGAATATTTAATCTCTTTTTCTCACTTTAGCGTCCCTCCATTCCTCTAAAAGTACTGGCCAATGTTTTAGTTAAATTAAGTTTGTTTGTTTTGTTTTTAAATATTCTGAAGATACTGTTTTCTATTTAGGGAATCCTAAAATGTCTTGGAAATTGTAGGAATGCACATGCTTTTCCTCATTCCTACTTTGTAAAGAGGAACTTTCTTATCAGGAAGGGGACCCCGGGAAGTTGGAACTCCTTCCTGCCTTTCCTATTGCTGCCTTTCCACGTTGAACAAGTAAGGGGAAGAAGAAAGGGGAGTCTCATGTGTTTATGTTGCACTTGGGTCAATGCTTTTGTTGAATGATATGTATCGTAACTCCACCGACTACATGGGGTTTAAGGGGATTGTCTTCCTTAAATTCTTTGTACCTGGTTGCGACAATGCTATTATCTTCTAAAGGTGCAACACTATTCCCAGAAATGAGCTCTTCCAAGGTACTAGGACAAAAGATTTTTACAATAGGCTTTTTTCCCCCCTTGTTCCTCCTTTGTTGCAGAAATGCCATTGCTAAAAATAGTGCATGCCACGGTCGATAGAGCAAAGTTACCTTCCTTAATTTTAGTAATTTAAAGGCCACATCAATCACAAACACTTGATGTTGACAGTCACAGAAAGGGATTTAATCTTGATTATGAGGCAGAATCTTCTTGGTTTCTCCTAACGATCTGCTCAACTATTTCTGAACAGTTCTGATAAGATAAATGCCTAATTTTTCCAAAGTGTCTGTCTGTAGAATTGGCTGCATTTATTATAAATCACTGCTTCATAGCTATTGAGTCTCAGAATGCAAGTAAAAGTGTCTATTCCCTTTTGACAGATAGTGAAACTGAAGTTTTGGTATCCATCCTGCTCTGTAGGAGACGGTATGAATGACATCATGAACCCACAGCTCTGTGTTCCAGGTAAATTTTCAACTTTGCGTCTTTCTCCTGTGAGCCCAATCTGTAGGTAGAGTTCTAACTGGTACACTTAGGACAGAAGGCCCAGGTAGAGACTCTGACAGTAATAAGCAGTGGAATGCAAACCAGCAAGTTCACAGCTATTTGCAATCAGTAGCACCATCTGAAAACACTTGGAACGGTAGAGCAATGTGGCTAGGAAATGATACCAAGGAAGAATATTCACTCCAGGTCAGTGTTTTAGCCAATGGAATGATCAAATACTGCTGATTCTGCTGGTGGCTGCCTCTCTGTACCTCCTTGATATTCTGGGGTCAATTTCCATCCTCTTTGACAGACTGAAGTGCTAACTCTTATTGAAACAGCTATATTTGGCATTACTTGTAGATGTGGCACAAATATATTCTCTTCCATACACAAAGATTAACTTTCTCGCAGAATTATCCAAATAATTTATTCTCATTGGACCATTCTTTTAGGGATAATTATTCATTGATACTAGGTACAGAGGAGATAGACATTTGTGCTCATATGGGATACACTCTGTAGAGGTCTCCAGATACAGATGGGATCTACCAATGCTACTTCTAGCAAAATAAGAATGTTACTAGTAATCATCAGAAGGAAGACTTCACGGTAAATCAAGGCTCAGAAAGTGATATGCCACCCAAGAGATGTCGTATTGTGATTCTCCCTTGTTTCTTCTCAAGCTCAAGTATACCAGCTTCCTACTGCTGCTTCTCTGGTCTGGCTGTGGCATTCAGATATTTGTTCAGTTCTAGGTTTTGTTTGTGTGTTTTTGGCTTGAGCTTGAGGACTAACCGTGTAGTTTGAGGTGCTTCTACTCCTAGCTCATCTTGAGTCCCTGTGTCATTTTCAAGACTAGGTTTCTTTCTTTCTTAAGAAAATTCGTTGGCCTGCCTGCTTAGCTTTTGCACAGTCCAGGCCTCTATCTGCAGAGATATGAGACGATGAGATCTGCTAACATGCAAAACAGAGATAAAAGCATTTAAAAAAAAGTCTTTCTGCACACAGCCCTGCTTTATAATAAGCCAGAACAGTGTAGGAATTAAGATGTTATTGAAATGCCTGAGTGTCTCTGCCCTTTTATTACGTCCAGGGTGATGAGGTCATGGCTTACCGTTTAGCTTATATGGTGCAATTAAGAGATTCATTTCTTAACGTGATTCATCTCAGGAAGAGTTGACTCAAAAGTTTTAGGGGAGAGGCAAGACTTGTATGAGGAGATGTTGGAAAATTATGGTTTTCTTTTGGAAGTTTGAGTTCATTTTTTCATTCCAGGAGAGAATGAGAACTGCATAAGCCTGTCTCAGATTTCTGAGTAGCAGGGAGTTTGATTACTTAATGCCAATAGGGCTAAGGAGATGGTTTTAGTTTTTGGCTTTCTTCCCTCCTTGAAATGATGGCAAAAATGTGAACTAAATATATGTGTTATTAAGACATCATTAGATCCCTGTGTGCAGAGACGTTTAAATAATACAGTATCTCAGATGAGCATATATATATATTATAAATATATATATATATAAAACGTTTTATTGTGATGTGTATTTGTTGAGCCTTGATTGAACCTCTTTAAATGCAGCATATACGTCCCTACTGCTGAAAAAGAGGTGGTCTCTCCATTTGGTCAGGGTGGCAATTCTCAGTCAGAGTCAAACCCTTCACAAGTACGTGTGAATGCTAAATTATTGAGAAGCAATGGATAAGGACATTCCTAGTCTTTTATAAAAGACTTATTCATGGCCCTCGGTTCGGGTGGTATTTACTGAGGTTCCTTCCTTTCCTCCAAGTCTTCCTTGATTGTGATTCTCAGTTTGGTCTTTCATCCATGGTTCAGCTTTTAGTGAAAATTCATAATTTCTCTACCGGTCAATTTTGTATAAGAACGATTTATGCCATTCCTATCTTATTTAAGGCACTATGGTACCTTAAAGTTACCCAGGACCATCTTTAGAGGGCTTAACTACTGTCTCTGTCCTTTGGCAGGAGATGGAAAATTCTACAATAATGAATACAAGTCAGATTGGGACAAACGTTGTAACAAAGGCGTAAATCAAGTGTTATCTGTGCTCTGAGGAGGGAGCAATTTATTTTGCCTTGGAATCAGGTAAGGCTTCCTAGAGGTGGTGACATTTGAATTAGTCTTTAGAGGAGAAGCAAGATTTGAGTAGATGAAGCTGGAGGAAAAGTGCAAAGTTCTAGAAGTGTGAAAGCCCATGACATGATCCAGGAAAGGAGAGGAGTCTGTCCTGGGCAAAGCATTAGCTGTGTGTGAGGAGAAAATGGCAGGTAAGTTTTGAATTATAGAACAATTTCAATTTATTAGGGGCCTTCAATACTATGCTAAGAAATTTGGACTTTGTTCTACAAGTAAACAAAAAGCTAGTGAAAGTTTTTGGACTGAGAGGCTGTGCCGTGATTATAACTGTATGTTAGAAAGGTAACTGTCAGAGATGTGAAAGATGACTTGGAGTACAGAGAGAGCAAGTGGTGACAGAGGGTGCTTTTACAATAATTCAGTACAGATGACATGACATGGGACAGAGGTAGTAGAAGCAGAAGTGAGAGAATGATCCAAGAGACATTCTGAGTCTAGAGTTGGATGTGGTGGGATACACAGAGGACTGAAGCTTTTACTTCAGGTGGTTGGTAAATGGAGAAACCATTAACTGAGATAAGGAAAGTTAGAAGAAGGCTTGAAGGAGAAGACAGTGAATGTTTAAATTGACATTTTTAATACCCCTTGACCATACACACCATTTCTTTCTTTTTTTGAAAAACAAGCTTGTTACAGTCATTCGTTAGAGATTCCATTATTAGAATTACACCCTATTTTGCTTTTGATTTAGGACCTTGACAAGTTCCGACTCCTCAAAAGAGGAGAAGAAAAGGTATATTTGCTCACTGTCACTTCTGAATGTATTTGTATTTTACCTTAATCTCAAGGTATTCTGAAGAGTGTCTTGAGCCTTACTCAAGACAGACTCTTTGACTTAACTCCCCTTCCTCTGGCCATACTCTTGAGGATGAGGCAATTGACATCCTTACTAGTGCTCATAGGATTCTCAGAGTTAGAACTGGCCTTTGTAAGGCTAGGATTGGAGCCAAAATGGATTCTTGGATCACGTTTCTCCTGCCGGTTATGAAGCTGCCAGACTCCATCCCAGTGGGTGGAAACGGACACCAGTTCCCGAGGAAGTGATCTGCACATGGGCATCTGCTACCTCTGCTGCTTCCTCTCCTCCATGAGGAAGGAATCTGTGGGCTTTCCTAGGCTTTTGTCTTGTTCTCTTAACACAGGGAACTGAAGAGTCTTGGCCATTGGAGTTTGGATAGTGAACCTAAGGCTGGAGGGGTTCCCAGAGGGCAGGCGGCTTCCACCTCTGAACTGTTGGTTACTTTCTTTCTCCACCCCTCTTCCTGTGCTGTACAATTCATTCCATCTCCAGAATTTTAGTGCAGTGGTAGAAAGTCTTAGTGGAGAGCCTGGAATTCAAAGCACATGCAAAGCTTCAAGGTGGAGACACTGAAATGGAAGAAAGAGACTGTACCCCTGTGCTTTTTTCCTGCAAGTGAAATGTAATTTATATAAATATCCCAACTCTTTCCTAACTCATTTCTTTATTAGATTTGCATACTGTATATCCAATGACCAGTCTTGTTGAAAGGTGGTGAGAAGTATAACGAAAATTCCAAGTATCTACCTTTTATCTGATAAAGCTGTTCTGAAGTTTGCAGTATGAATTTGGTTTGCAATTAGAATTCCCCAAATCAAATATTTAAAAATCTCGGGCAGCAATTTCAGCTTTGAATCTCTGGAAAACAGTGTGTAATGGATGGCTCTCTCTAAGTAGATTGTGAATTTAAGGCACTGTGTGCTTTATAAAAGCATTAACAGTTTATTCAGGCCATTTTGTGTCCCATTTCCCACCCAAGGAAATTGAGAACATCACGCTTCCTTTTTCTTTTTTTCCCAAGTTGTGGCACAAAATTGCTTTTCCAGTTTAGATTCCTTTGATTATTTCAGCAGGAATGGTTAAGATAAAATAAATTTTCAAAAAGGACAGAGCTATGAGCCTTTCCTGATGATTGTAGCCAAAAAACCCCTACCGTATACCCAGCGTATTGACGGGGGCCATGTGGAAGAAAAAGAATATGCAGCTCCCGGAACGCGTTTCTGCAGGAGGGAGGAGAGGGTCGGGGCGGGGGACCTGGGCGTCGTGGGCCCACTGTGGGGCTCTGGTCTCTTCAACCCAATCGAGCAGGAATGGTGGGAAGGAAAGCACGTTGTCAGCCCTCCTCCCATTTTAGAAATGGAGGTCACGGGGGAAAAGGTGGAAGTAGGGTAGCAGACTGGTTTATTTGCAATAGCCTGGCTTTAATTCCCCACCGTAGTGAGTTTGGGGGCAGCAATGCAAAGGGCAGCTTATTATTATTTATGTTAGCTCATAAGCAATTTTGATGGCAAAATCCTCATCTTTTTCATCTTTTCCAGCTCTCCGTGGTATCCGCTCCGAAGGCAGCAGGTCAGTGCTGGATGGAGCCCTCAAAGAGGCAATCGTCTCCAGACACATCCTTAGACACTTGTGAGTTGAGAGCCGGGTCCTCTGTCAGACACATTGTCCTTGTCAGATCGTGCCGTCCCACTCACGGACACTGATAGTCCTGGGAGCCGGTTCTGATGCCAACCTGTGTTGAACTCCTAGATGTGAGTACACTTTCTTGAAGAGCAGCTTGGGCTAAAACTTGACCTTTCAGAGCTTTGGGAGGTGGGAAGGGGAGCAGAGGATTGCTGGGGAGAGAGATTTCCTGGTTATTGCTACAGGGAGTCTGTTTACTTGCCTTCAAGGGTCACAGCCATCTGAATGGGCTTCTCTGGCTCTGCTCTTGGGTTTGGTTTCAGAGGACCCAGTCCTGTGGAATTCCACTTCCCATCAGCCCTCCCCTTACTCTGTTAGGTTTGGGACTTTTAGCCCACAGTATGGTTCAAGCCCTCCTGAGGAACACTGCAGATTGCTTGCAAGAACAGCAATTGGAAAGGCTGTTTTAAGTGGAGTTTACTGTTGTTGTATAAACCTTCATTTAAAATTGACTATAAAATGTTTCTGAACCTGCCAAACTCGCATTAAAATATTTTGCTCCATTTATGCCTATGTGTAACATTTGGTTTCTAAAGAGCTTTAATCAAGTAATCTTCAAGTAGGAAGTTATTCATCTTTATGGCCAGTCGGTTCTCAGTGGTGGTCGTGGCAACAATCTTTTTATTGCTTCTGTGTTTAGTTGTTCTTTGACATGATAGAAGTCAGCTGCAGTTCAATGAGCTCACTATTTGTGCAACTTAATTGCTTGCTTCCTTCAATACATACTCAATTTTTCCTTTTATGAGCAGGGCTGTTGGAAAAATTAAGCTTAAGGATATAGCCATCCACTGTTAATTAACCTCCTTCCCAAACACATTAGTAAAATAGGTCAAATAACTGCTGAGTGCTAAGTGTACTGTTCCTAAGGTCCTCCTTGGCTGAGAAGTGAATCCTGTATTGAGTTAACAAATGCTGGAGCTTTGAGCATTTTCTGGAAGCAGTGATGACATAAGAATAATGCTTTGTAACACAGCATTCTCTGCTGTACCATCTCCTCAAAGTTGAATATGTTTGATGTTGTCTGGCTAGGCCTACCACAGGTTTAGCTCTCTTCATGTTGTATCAACATTAAAAGAAACAAAAGCCTGCTGCTGCTGCTGCTGCTGCTTTTTTTTCTTTCTAGGTTGTTGCTTGTTTTTAAAGGGGGATACTAAATTCAGCCTTCCCTTTAGATAGTGACCACTGCTGCTCTTTTGACTTACAATTCATAGAGCAATCTGAATATTGTGAGGATGTGTAAGTGTTTGTGATGAGAATAAAAATATGCTCAGTGGGGGAGCTAATCTATCAAAATAGATTTATATAGAGATCTTATAATTCCTCTTCGTGTCAAGGTTATATGCAGATGGAAAATAACTTTAATTGCAGTGGTGAAGGGCTGCTTGGAGCTTTGCCAACTTAATAGAAAATATTATGAGGTTTATAGACTTAAAAAGAAAATGTGACAGTTCTTGGATTTGGCAGAAGGCAGGAAAATGTTAAGGTCCAGTTTATACTTTTTAGAAAGATGGAAGGAAATGCAAATGAAATTAATATGGGAGAATATGCCAGATGGAGCTACAGGCTGAAGATTGTGTTTGTGACCTTGATCCTTGATCTAGAATTTCCGTGTTTAGCCTTTAACTGGGAATGAGTGGGGAGAAAGAAAAAACCCAACTAACTCCCTAAATAAATGCTAAACTGATAAATACAGAAATTTCTTTTTTTTTAAATTATTACTCAGTTGCAATCTAAATCTTGCAAATAATTTTTATTTAGGTAGAGGATCTACATTTCTAGAATCATCTGCCCTGATAAAATCATTACCAGATAGTGGTTGGCTCAACACTCTTCCAAGTTTTTGTGCCTCCCGACTCTGGCATATTTCCTGCTGTGTGCACTTACTGTCAATGAGAAGCCTCTTCAGCACCTTTTTCCCAATATCACCTCGCAGTATCAGTGACAGAACTGGTGTTGAAATGGTAACCTTGGGTATCTTAGTCTGCCTACTGCTAGAGGGATAGTGACCCTTTGCCAGTCTAGACCCCAGGGGGTTATTAGGAAACTTGATTAGCTCATGCTTGTCAGGAGCCCTGGGGCTAAAATGTTTTGCCTGTGTGTTAGTTTGTCCCCGAATAAAGCTTTCAAGAATGACCTTATTCATATTCATTAGTTGTGGGTTCTAAAGGTTATCCTCTTTTGTCTTTTGCCTGGCTAAGGCGTCGGAGACCTGGAAAACAGCTGCGCCATCTGAAAGGTTGCATTGGGAGGAGGGCACTGCATTCGCACAAGCCTGCAGACGTCTGTGTGCCTGTCGTTGTGCAGCTGGCTCAGATTGGGGGCGCTGCGGGGGGCAGGACGACGATTGTGACTTTTGGTGGAGAAGGAACTGCTGTGAATCAAAGTCAAGCGATTGAGTTAATTCTTCTCTAATTATGATGGCAAATTTCACACCTTTTAAAGGTAGAAGATACTTGTCTAAGACAGGGAAAAAGTAGACGTTCAGGATTCGCAGGTACAAGAAAATATAGAATTTTGGAAATTTTTGAGGCATTTAGTCTTGCTCACCATTTTTTTACATTCTCACACGGAGCCCTGTTGCCAATCTGCATTAAGCAAATTTGCAAACGTTAGGTTTAACTTTTTAAATATTGCCTTTAAAATAGTCAAATCTTTGCCTCAGGAGGATATGTTGGGTCATCTTAACCCTCCATGAATTGGTATGGCTCATCTCATAGATTCTTCTATTATTTCTTAAGGGCATGTTCCTGTGGCTTTTCTAGCAGTCACTGATTGACTTTAGTTAAGCAAATCCCAGAGAGCAGAGAGCCATGGAGAACCAGCAGGAAACCAGCAGGTGGCACTGTGGATACTACAGTGGTGAAGAAAAGGAGATTCAGGAGGCAAAGATGAAAGGGGGAAACTGGGGTAATGAGAGAACTTAAGCTCCTCTGCAGATCTTTGGGAGGTTAACAGGGCATCTGCGAAAGCTACAAACCAGTTTCTGAATGTGGCAGGCAGCCATGGATCAGCCATATAAGAATATTTTCTCGGATTTTTGAGGTCTTCTTTCTAGTTGCATCAATTGATATCTGTTTAAATTCTGTATATATGCTACTGCCCAGAGCTGAAAAACAAACTTGAAGGGAAGATTTTTAGGGAATTTTAGAAATCAATATTTATTCGTATTCTAAAACTGCAGAATGTAAAATGGGAACTCAAGCCTGGTGTGTTTACAACATAAAACTACATTTCATGTTCATAGAATATTATCCACTAGGGAAACAGGTTAATTCAACTTATTTAGTTACATTAAAGAGGTAGTAAGGACATTTTACCCACCTCCATTAGCCTCTGCATTCTTGGTCGTCTATGACTCTATTTTCTTTAAAAATTTATTTGAAAGAGACTTCTGTAAATCAATTTTTAGAAGACACTTTGTGTGTGGGTAAATTTTGCTTCTTTGGAAGTTTATGTAATGCTGTATTTAGGTAATCAAGTGGAATAAAGAGATAGCAACAATTGTTGACTTCCAAGTGAAGCCCTCCTGAGACAGCAGGCGTCTCGCAAACTTCCAGGACTCTCTCGTGAGGGTTGGCGCTTGCCTTGTTTTTCCTGAGACATCGGAACTCCTTTTGTGGCTTAGACCAAAGGCAGACGCAGGTCCTGGGGAGGAAATGTATTTTCTCTCAATAAACGTTACCTAAACTGAGGCCTCTTGGGAACATTGGCCTTTCTACCAGAAATGTGGACTTCTCTCCCTGATGAGTTTCTGCTCTTGGGGGCAGCTATTGGAATACTTTTCCTCTCTACCTCCAGGGCTGGAAAGCATGGGTATCCCAGTGGTGGTAGAACCCGTCTCCCAAGGGGAGAGCTGTGAATGTGGGGACGCAGGTCCAGAAATCAGTATTGGGTGGATTGTCACATCCTGCGTGAGGGGGAGCCAGGAGTGGAGGTGAGAAGGGAATAAGGAAGCTAGGTTTAGGACGAGGTGGCAGAAGTGAGGGTCTGAGAGTGTAGGACAGGGTCTTTGGGGCTAGTTTTAGTGGTCTCCATCTCTCACCCAGTCCAGAACTTTACATGTCCCAGTCTACCTGGACCAGCTGGGGCTGGCAGCGTGCGAGTTGCTGGAGGAGGGTGCTGTGAGGGTCTCTCCACGTGGCTGGAAAGTCTTACCAGCTGCGGGGACCTGGGAATGGAAACCAGTTTACTGTATACTCAGAAACAGGGATATTTCTGATTCACCAGGGCAGGCTCCTCTCTCATTTCTTGGAACAGATTGCTCTCGTCTGCGCCTGGAGCCTGGGCAGTGCTTGAGCGGCAGCGAGGAGCATGAGTTTCCTGTCACTTCCTCTTTGGCAGGTTGTGTCTGCAGACACTGGCTCCCATACCCCATAATTACTTTTTCACATTTTTTAATATAGTAACACATGGTTGGGCTTGTGGTGGGGGAACCGAGTGCTGCCTCTGGGCCCTGAGCACTATAAATAACTTCAGGGATCCTTTTATATGGTTAGGGAAGGAAGCAGCTTTTTTCTTAAGAAATAGCTCCAAGCAAAGAAGCAGGGTTTAGGAACAAATAATTTTTATTTTCAGGAGGCCCTGTGTCTTTTCTATTTCTCTATAGATCAGAAATCTTACTGGTATTAATTTGTTTTCTCACCAGTCTGTGATATCTCTTTTTGTCTTACAGTGGTTATTGTAGGCATCTTGCCACTTAGAGAAAAGTGCATACGTTTTGTTTGGGAATGTGAAACTTAAAGCTCTCAAGTCCCTTTTCCGGGGTTAGCTTCTGATTGTGAACTCTCCAACAGGCAACCGTAAGCAGGGGTATGTGTTGATTGAAGACGCACAATCTAAAATCATTCTCCATGGCTCGGACAACATTTTTAAACCATCCAAGGCACCCCAAACTTGGAGCTTCCTGGGAGTAGGAATTTAGGACATTTATTGTAGAGTTTAGTATTTACCATTCTTTTTTATTTTGTGAGGAAAACCAGCCCTGAGCTAACAGCTGTTGCCAATCCTCCTCTTTTTGCTGAGGAAGACCGGCCCTGGGGTAACATCCATGCCCATCTTCCTCCACTTTATATGGGACGCCGCCACGGCATGGCTGACAAGCACTGCGTCAGCTGGCGCCCGGGATCCGAACCTGTGAACCCCTGGTGGCCGAAGCAGAGCACGTGAACTTAACCACTGCGCCGCCAGGCAGGCCCCAGTGTTTATCATTCTTCGTTGTCAAGAAGTTCTTCCTTTCACTTAACCTTCCAAAGTATTTTAAATTTTTTGCTTCTTATTTATTCGGTGGAGGTTGACAATGGCTAATTACAATTACCTTTCAATAACTGCCCTTTATGTGTTTCAACGGCCGGGTCTCTTAACTTGCACATAATTTAATAATTAACACTTAAATAAGATAAAGACTATTTTCTATTAAGTAGAAATATAATAGAAACATTTCTACATGTAGCAGAAATATTTCAAAAACACTTTGTAGGTTTCACTATCGTCTCTATGCTTTAGCTTACCTCATATTTGTACAGATTTCATCCTCACAGTCCTCTTCTGAAGTGCAGAGACTAATTTGCATTATGTTTACATTATATATAATGTCTTTGTGTAATATATTTACATTACAGAAAGGCAAAGACAGTAGCCCAATAAAGGAGATTATAAAAATAACCACAACTGTCCTAGGCATTAAAATGCTTTGTTTCACCCTTAGCAACATTAATTCACTGAAATAAAACTGTATCTAAGGCAAATGGGGCTCATTTTACTTTGGATCCTACCTAAGTATTGCATAGTCAGCCTGGGACCAGGGACAAAAATTGCAGTAAGAAACAAGTCTGTGGGACTGGGCAAGGGGCAGTGGGACACGTTTCCTAGGGGGAAAGCATGAGGAAAACCAAAATCCATAGTCCTCCACTGTTCTGGGCTAACATTTGCTAAACTCACAGGGCACCTGCACTGTGCTCCAGGTTTCCAATCTGACAAGCAAAGATGGAAACTTCTCCCTCTTGCAGAAGGTAACTTTGTTTACTTCTCTCCCGCAAAAGTGTTCTTGTAGAAGTTAGTGGTTCCCTCATCAGAGGTCTTGACCTGTAGGGCCCGTGGCTGATGTGTACACCTAGTGCTGTGGTGTTTGCATGTCTGATGAGTCACAAAGAGACTGCGGTTGGACTGTCATCCTCAATAAATGATGCTGTTTGATGATTTTATTTTGAAGACTTCTCTAGTGCTGAGAATCTAATAAAGCATATGTTTTGATGTGGTGTGCTGACAGCCGCAGTATCTGTCAGAAGGAACTATGACTTATAAAATAGCAAAGTGCTTTTCTCTCATGATGTAGCAGCACTTATACGGGAAAAAGCTTGTGTTATTTCCCGGGCCCTATCCTTTGCACCCCTATGCAAGGCCCTGTTGGGTTAAGTGGGCCAGCACCAGAACTGCAAGTGCTTGTTAACCATACGTGCCAAAAAGGCTCTAACACAAACAATCCCTATTATAAAGTCAGCCCTTGACAAACAATATTTCCAGAAAATACTTGTACCTGTTCTCTGCCGTGCTACATTTTTTGAGATGATTACATGGTTATCCTAGGGAATGGCATGTCGCCAAAAGCAGTCTGCCTGCTGGAGTTTCAATAGTGCTCATTATGAAGGAGAAGAAGTTTCTATTCCTACCCCTGGAAGGAAAAAGCCACTCACAGATAAAGTGTATGATATGATTACCATTGCTTTAGATAACTGCAAGTATTACTTCCGACACGATAAGGGATTGTTTTCTGTCTCGATCATACAGAGCTTGGCTCAGTCTTTATAAGAAGAAGTGGGGGCACTTTTGAAGGCCACTTGATCAGTTTGGAACCTGTGGGAGCATGAGGTTGCCATGCAGATAAAAATCAACACTGGTTTCAGCTACCACAGCAATTGCAGTGTGGGGGTGGGGCTGGGGAGGAGGTTTGGAAACAGGAGGAAAGGCTCTAGTGACTCTGGCAGAGAGATTTAGAGGCCCTGTGAGTAAGCATTGTGCAGACTGGGATCTGTCAGACTGCTCCTTCCGTTGGTGTTAACCTCATTCAGATTAAGTTCGTCGAGAGAGCTAGAATGCTCAGCTCCTCAGGACGGTGTATCAGTGAAGCAGGTTTACTTTTAAAGAGTCAAGCAGGAGTGGCAGCCCTCAGTCCTGATTTGCTGGAGGGCATCTGAACAGGGAAGTTTTAGGGCTGATGAGAACATAATGAGGTAAACTACAGAAGGGGAATTCTGGGTCCACTCCTGACAACTAGGTGCTACGAAAGTATGAGTATTGTTGTAGTCTTTCAGTAGCCTTTGGTGGGAAAACTAGGCTACAGGATAAAACTCTAAGTCAAGGAACATTGTAATTACCAAAAGGTAAGAAATGGTAGTTACTCCTTCCTGAACTTTGATAGGTGGCTAATAGTTGGATTGTTGACTAAAACGTAAAATCAAGAGAAGGAAAATCAGAGTAGAATCTGAGGATTTAAAATAAGTGTAAAGACTGGAGAGTGTAGGTATGTATGTAAGTATGTATGTAGTTAAAAAGAAAAACTCCAATTTGAATGTTTAGTCATTTCCAAGAAGCGTCGAGAGATCAAAAGAGGCCAGATGTAGAACAGGCTCCTCAAAATGCAATGGGTTGGGTGTTTGGATGCTTTTTGCACCTTGAGACTGGTAACAGCAGGGATCAGTGTAAGTATAAGAAGAAAAGAACAGCGGATTCAATTTCTCCAACTTTTCCACTCCTGTTCCTATGGTTGTTGATATTACACCCTGTGGAATTGCATTTTTACAATCTCCTGGTGCTACCATTGGTAGACAAGGGTGGAGAAAGGTTGGGGGATTTCGCCTATGTGAACACTTGTCCTGGCTCAGTTTTAATACTCAGAATGGCACTCAAGGCTGTAGTTCTCCAAGAGGAGAAAACTTCTCTGTTTTGAATGGTAATGGGAAAAAGCTATTCATCCCACTTAACTTGCTGCCTTCAATTTTCTGTCCTTCATGAGAGATGCAATCAAGTTTGGGAACTTCCCTCTCTGCTTAGTAGGGATGTGATTACCCAACTTTTGGCAAAGTGCTTGGGATTATCCAGATGGAAATGCTATTTATGGGCTGGGTGTTAGGGTTTAGCCTTTTGAAAATTAAAATATCCCCAAATGAGCTTTATTTGTGTTTCCCTTCAGTCCTTGGTATAAGAGTTGCCAGTGGTGGAAATGCAGGCTCAGAGGTTTCTAGGTATTGGTTATAGTTCTCGGGACAATTTGGTGGCAGAGTCTCCAGCCAGGGTCTTGGCCAACAAAGCTGCCATGCACCTTGTTTTCATTGTTAGCCCTCTCTTTGGTGCCCAGAACTGAAGCTGGTATCCCTGGATTGCTAGGTTTGTTTTGGAGCTAGGACTCCCACATCACCCTGCCTGCTTGTCACATGCTGAGTTTCCTGAGGGGTTTTGTACTGGGCAGACCTTTGGACATTAGGGAATCAGGGTCTTGAGAAGCCCCTTGGCTGTGTGGCTGCCTACATGCCATTATGAACTGAATATAACCCCCAGGGAATTAGTCTTACTAGTCAGCTCCCAAGTTCTTTTTAAATTATATTTCATCTCTCTTTTTTTAAAGAGGGGTCTTGCCAGACATCCTTCTTGTCACTTTCCATTCTTTCTTTAGTCTTCAGCTCCTGGAGTTTTCCCAGCTTGAGACAGGGACTCCCTCCCTTTCTTGGGTGGGGTGGGGGTGGTTCAAGAGCTCACCCTGCTCCAGGGTTACCCGGATTTGCTGTTGTTGCCGTTCCTGCTTTCTTTTCAAAGTACCACAGGTCACATGATGACTTCCAGGCCCAGATGGGGACATGATGTGGGTAAAAGTATTTAGCAAGAGATCAAAAACCGGGCTGCACTTCTAAATGGCTTGCCTTTTAGGAAAAGCACATTAGCCTCTCACCCAGAAGCAGTTGTGGGTAACTGTCAGTACAGTGCACAGGTGGCACAGTTATCTGGCCAGTTAATGCCTGATGTCTTGACGCCTGCTGCCAGCCCTTCAGAAATAGGAAATGACTAATGATGTGGTGGAAATTATGAACCAGGATTAATAAAACTTGAAAAGGAACAGTCTTCAGTGTTTGATCTTCCTTAGAGGAAGTTAAGTCTGAGTCCTAGATTCTTTTCCCTGAGGTGTTCTGATTTCTTCTGATTACTCGGCTGTAGTGGGAGTCCAGGCTGGAGCTGGGAACAGTGAACCAGAGGGTGCAGGAAGCAAAGCACTGTTCCCCGTCCTGAAGGTCCAGATACACGCGTGACCCTGCAGTCCATCTGTGAAGAGTTCAGTTAAAGGACCAACAAGCACAGAACGAAGACTTAATTTTTAAGGATTGGAGCTTTTTACCTGCTGATGAAGAACATTCTGGGAAGACTTCATTCACTACCTGAGTGATTTCTATACTTTCTCATTAAAGACAGTTGTGGGAGTCTGCCTAGGTTTCAGGGATTTGACATTTTTCTTTTTTAGTTTGGGAATCAAAATGCCTTTTCCTTGAGATCCATGGTCAAGCATTCTTTAACAGTACTGTGAGCCCGTCTTCTATCCCTCTTCCTTCTTCCCCTTACATTCTCAGACTCCTCTATTTTGTGTGGGAAAATGCTAAGTGGGCAACGGGAGAAATGTGCATTTTTTGTTTTATAGATGGTGAAGTAGGTTAAGCAGATGTGAGGTATAGTGAAAAGAAAACCAAGCTCTGCATAAGGAGACCTCAGCTCTAGACCGTTTTTGGTTGCATGACCTCTGGGATGCCCTGTCAAGCTCTCTGAGCCCAAAGGTGTCACTTTTGTGGTGATGAGTCTTAACCAGGTATCTGCTCAGGCCTCCTCCTGCTCTCATTAAAAGACACCTGTGTGTGATACTGTGCTCTGAGTCAGTCTCAGTTCCCTTGTCTGAAAAGACTGCAGTCTGCCCAGGCGCTCCCGTCGGTTCCCGATGAGCAGCACGGGCGGACCTAAGAACAGTGTGAAGCACGACCAGTTGCTGCGGCAGTGTTCACGCTTGGGTGATTCCCGTACTTGTAAGTCTTAATATTGCTGCAGATCAGCTGGTTAAGAAAACCCCCAGAAAGTATTTCTGAGGCCTATAAAATTAAAATAGCTCTTGAATTTGCTCATTAAGGCTAACTGGGCCGCAAAAGAATCAACCTACACTGGCCATCTAAAGTTTTTGGTGAGTCCCAGCATCCCTAAATCTCAAGCTAGTTCAGGGTTGCTGGGTGTCTCTGTGGCTTGGCAAGATGTGGGCATAGGTGGGGAGCATGAGTGCATGTGTATGAGAAAATGTGTGTGCATGTGTGCATGTGCACTTGTGTGTGCTTGAGAAATAAGAGAGAGACTTAGTAAAGAAGGTAGCCGATTTACAGCAAATTTATGTGAGAACTGGGAACTAAGGAGTGAAGCTAAAAAGAGACAGACTAGTGTTAGGATCTTGCTTTATCCACTCAGTATCTCCTTCTGACCTGCGTAAGGCTTTATGAAATCCTTAATGCTAATAGCAATAACTAACTTTATTAAGTACTTACTATGTGCCAGGCAGTCTTATGATGAGGTATTTAACTTCTCCATGCCTTGATTTCCCCATCTGTAAAGTGAGGATATCATAGAATCTACCTCTTAGGGTTATTGTGAGGATCAAATGGGTAGAAGCTTCAAGTTGTTAACAAAGATTCATGAGTTGGAACAGGGAAGGTGTCACAACAGAGCCTGCCTGCCTGCACATGATTTGTACTTAGTAAGTGGTAGCCATTTGTGTCCCCATTGTATGCACAGGGAAAGGGAGGCTCAGAGGGGTCAGTCCCTGAACTCCTCAGCTGAAGGGAGCTGAATTCAGCAGCCTGACTCGGGAGGCCGAGTCCTCCATCCTTTCTTTCTGGACCTTCGTCAGGAATACTGTCCCCTGTTGCTGAATTTTGCCAACTTAATGCAAGCTGGATCCTTGAGGGCATTTGGAAAACAAGTTCCTTCAGAATCTGGTCTCCTAGGAGGATTAATTAAAAATACTTTCTCCCACTCCACTGTTATCTCAGGGCCTTTTCTCTGATGCCACCCTAGAACTGCAATGGTCCTGTGGCAGTTGTCCCTCTCCACACCCTTGGACCAGGTCTGAGAGAAAGGCTGTATGTATAAAATAAATCCTTAAGCTTCTTTTGGATCTTGCTCCCAACTTCACATTCCTGTCAATCAGCTTTGTACAATAATGAAAACAAATGCTTTTAAGCTGGTTTAATGGCTATACAGTAGTCAAAATGAAGAGCATATTTTCTTCCTGCCTTGTTATCTAGCTATTCTATTACAAAATAAGAAGGTAAAACAAACAAACAAACTGGTAGGACAGAAGTTGAGAGCCCAAATGCCAGTGAAAATACAACACCTCTTTGAAAAAATGCTTTGATTTCTTCTCTAATGGCTGAGTCTTTACATTAGAAAGGCACATGGATAGTCCTGTATGAGTTTCCTTAAATTGAAGACCCCTTCCCTGGCTCCTGGGCAAATGCTGGTGGTGAGGCTAGGGCTTACTACATTGATCAAGACAATGAGAGGTGGGAGGAGAGCAAGGGCAAATCTCTGAGCATCTCTTATACTGTTTGTCAGCTTACAAACAGTAGACATTGCTGGGAAGGAGGATTGGGTCTCACATGGCTGCTTAGAAGGGGAGTCCAGGACCCCCTCCAGGAGTGTGGGGGGACCATGCCTAAGATGGGGGTCAAGGTAGGTGAAGTGCTGGACAGTGGGGGATTTACACTGTGTGGTCAATCTCTCCTTGTCTCCCCAGGGACTCCTGAGAAATTCTACTCAGGGGAAAAGGGGTGAAATGAGCTCTGAGGACAGCCTTGAAAGGGAAAGGATGGACAGGATGGAAGAGGGAGCTTAGATGGCCAGTTGTTGCTAGACAGCCAGACGTTGGCCTTAGGCTGGGCTGGATGTGTGTACTCAAACTGCAGGTCTTCGAGACCTGCTGGCAGTGCTGCTTTCAGTTCTCCTCTGCCAAGAGTTCTGATTCCCTCAGCAGCCCTAATCAAACTCTGGGTACAAGTGGCCTCGATTGCTGAGCCTTCTGCCCACTTCTGTGCTCAGGCCTTGCGCTACTCTGGCTCTGCCCTCGGGTGCCTGTCCATCCTGCCCTTGGTTCCGGCATCCTGCTGCAGCACTTAGCAGAAAGGCCAGCCACTGGGTTTGTGGAGCTGAACCTGCAGCGGCCCTTGTCTGCTGCTTTGCAGAGGTTTGCTTTCTTCCTGTTTGCATTGTCTCCAGGCTGGCGCTTGAAGGAGCCCAATAGATCAGTACAGTCACACAGTCAAACAAAGATCTTTAAGAGAACAATCGTCATTTGTTTCCCAGTTGGCATTTCTGGAGATTTAGCAGGATAATCTTGGATGTACGTCAGCAAGCATGAGCAGGAATCATCTTAATCCTTAACAAGGCATACAAATGAATTGGGACCTCGTGAAAAGTGTGCAAAGAATTTCTCTTTCTCCTTTCTCCTCCTCAATTCCAACTGTAGGGGTGTTGGAGGAGGGGAAGTTTCCTTTTGATCCAGTGACCTGCTGCAGAGATGGGGGTTCAGCTTTGGGGATGTTCTGGCCAAGTGTACACTCCTCATTCCTGAGGAGAGCTTCTGCCCCAACCCCCATTACATGTAATCCCTTGAGGTCTCACTGGGAAACAGCCTAGACTCTTCCAGCCCTTCTTTCAAAGTCCTGACTTGAGTTAGCCTCAAAGAGGTAACTACTGGAGTCCTGCTCCCATTTGGTTTTACAGAGGCAAATGGACTCCACAAGTAGAAGACACCTCCAGCTCTTTCTTCAGAAAGGAGAGAGAAAGCAAGGGTGTTCAAGAGTCTCCTCTCCATGGTTTCTTCCTCCTCCAGCACTCCCAGTGGTGTCAGACCTATCTGTGCAGAGAGAAGTTGGGTGTGGTGTATCTGTTACCCCCTCTCAGCGAGGCTCCACGGTGCCCGTGATGCTAACAGGGCCCTCCTTGAGGAAGCTGGGCCTGAGGAAGGGAGGGTATGGAGCCAGCATTATCCTCTCAATAGTGCAAGAGTTGTGGGGGACCTTTCCTTTTCTTGTTTGTCACACGGTCCACTGTGCTTGTTGTTGTTATCGGTATACCCAGTGTTCCTAGTTTTGTCTATATGGAAAATTTCTGTCTAATTTGCACTCTCTCTCTTGTTTTTTTCTCCCCATATTTAGGTGAATTATTTTACCAAATAAAATGAAAAGTTGTTTTTTAAGTTATGCTGATTAAGTTACCTCTAATCAGTTATCCCTTTGAAGACTTGCTTTTTTCTTTTTTCAAAGAATTAAATGAACATTAAATCTGAATATTTACATGATTAGCAAAATCCATGGCATAATCATTTCTAATCCTTAGATTTGAAATCACCATAGGTTTCATTATGGATTCTGTGGGCCCCCAGTCAATGCACTCCCTCAGGTGGCAAATCGAGGATATTTTCTATGGATGATATTAAGATCCCAGAGATAGAGTCCTTGTTTTATAATTCTTCATCTACACTACTGTTGAGTGGAATGTGAGAAACTCTGTAAACTGCATCTCCTTTCTTCTACATTTCCCTCTAATTCTTCTCAACTCCTGCTACAACTCCTCCTACTAAGACTAGCTAATACGAGCTGAAAAAAGTGAATGACTGCACAGATGTATTCCAAAACTTAATTTAATCACCAGTTATGACTATGACACTTGGCAAACTTTTATTGTAATTGTTTCCAATTAGCTATAATAACTTATATGATTTTCACTTCATCTTCTAATACCTATCCAGAATCGCATTGAATTTTAGAACTGGAATGCCCCGTAGCATCTAGTCCTAGGATGTCAAATACATTTCAACTTGTTTGCTAACTCTTCTCTGTTGGTCAGGACTGACTGTCTAGAGTGCTCTACCTCTGAGACCAGGTCTGGATTTACTGGAAAGATCTCTATGATCAATTAAGAAAACAGTTGAGAATGCCTAAAATGCATAAATCAAGAAGTATCAGCATAAGCCTTTTATTTAGAAATATGGGGTTGAACTTTGATTTCCAGCCAGGATGTAATAATAGGGATCAGATTTACCATCCCACCAAAACAAAATATGGACACAATACATGAAAGAATATGTTTCAAAACATTGGGAATCAGGCAAAGAAGGACAGTGATCTCTGAGAAACAGGAGTTAAATGAGATGAGCCCTATGATTGCCCTACCTTACTGCCTTGAGAGAGACGTGAGGTCATGGTGCAGGCAGGGGGAACCCAGGTGGAGCCTTGTGGACTCCCTGAGTTGAGAAAATGTTGCTGGGGAGGGAGATTAGGGTATCTAGAGTTCTCAGGGCAGAGAACCAGAGGGAAGAAAGCTGTACAGAAAGAGAGCTTCAGAGGGAGCCCTAGAGTCTTCAGCTAGATACTGATAAGCATTTGCATGTGAGAAAACTAAGGTTGGGGAAGAACCGTTGGAAGGGACTAGATGGAGCAATCTTCAGAGCTCACGCAGAGCCAAGAATAGTTCCTGTTTCTGCCAGCCAGAGTGAGGAACCTCATAATTCACAAGACATTAGATAGATGACTCCCAAGGGTTTTGCCTTAGTAGTGGAGAAGCAATTAGCTGTAGATCAAACATTGCTCCTAACAAAACTTGAAAGCAAGACCTGAAAGGATTAAACTGTTTCCAAGTAACTTAACCATAGTCCAGAACAAAACTTAAGAATATTAATAGGAATATAAAAATATCCAGCACCCAACAAAGCAATATCCACAAAGTCTGGAGTCTATTCAGAAATTACCAGGCACGCAAAAAAACAGGAAAGTATAACTCATAATGAAGAGAAAAGTCAACAAAAACCAATCCAGAAATAACACAGATGATAGAATTAGTAGACAAGGATATTAAAATAGTTATTATAACTGCATTCCTTTTTTACGAGGAGCTAGAGGAAAAACTGAGGTTATTAGAGACATGTAAGACCTAAAAGACCCAAATTGAACTTTCATAGATGAAAAGTACAATGTCTGAGATGAAAAATGTACTTGATAGGATTAATAGAAGATTAGACATTACAGAATAAAAGATTAGTGAACCTGAAGACATAGAGATCAAACTATCCAAAATGAAACACAGAGAGGAAAAAGACTGAAAAAAAAGAACAGAGTGTCTGCTAGCTGTGGGACAACCTTGAACAACCTCATATAGGTGTAATTGTCATCTCCATTCCATCTTCCATCTTGTCATTGTCATTCCATCTTCCAAAGGTGGAAGAAGAAAAATATGTGGAGGCATAATGGCCAAAATTTTTCCAATTTGGATGAAAACTATAAACTCATACATCCAAGAAGCTCAACAAACCTCAAGCACAAAAGACATGAAAAAAACTATACCAAGGCACAGCATAATCAAATTGTGTAAAACCTGTGATAAAGAGAAAATTTTAGAAATAAGGAGTAAAATACCAGAAGAAACAACTGAAATAGTTAAAAGCGGTTGCCTCTGGAGAGTGTGATTGGCGGAGAAGGAGAGAGAGAGTGGAGAGTGCAGATATTCTTCATTATAAACCTTTTAATACTATTAGCTTAGTTTTTAAAATGTATGCATATTAGTTGAGAAAATAAAAATCAAGAACAACAAACAAGCAAGCAAAAACATTCCCTGTCATTGAAATTCTATCAACAGAGTCAAACTGAAAGACAGAGATGATTTTTATCAGCTGTTTGAGGAGTGAGCAGTATGAATTTCTCATTTTCACTTGTTGATGGACATCTTCTAGCCCTGGCACAACTCGTTTTCTCTTCTATTGCTCTTCTCCAGGAATCTGAGGGAGTGAAGAGATGGGGAAGGGGCCAAGTACGCGGCGGGGAGAGGTCTGAGGCCCTATCCTGGCAATGATTTCAGGACCATTGTTTCTGAAGAGAGCTTACGGAAGTAGTAAACAACAGAGCTGTCATCCTGGTTTTCTTCCTATTTTTTGCCCGGATGGCTTCAGATGCCCTCCTATAGTCCATCCTCCAGACTAATCTTTCTGAAGTAAATTTGATCATGTCACTCCCTGCTTAAGACCCATTGTCTTTGGGACAGGTCTGAACTGGACAGTCAGCCTCATTGCTCATCTCTTATCTCTTCCCACTGGACTCTTTAATCCAACCTTATTGAATTATTTTCACACTCCAATTGGCCCCAGCCTTTTCCAAGTTTGCTTTGCACTGGTTGTTCCCTCTTTTTAAAAGGTCCTCCCCTTCCAATCCCTCCACATTCATCTTCTTTACCTGGTTAATACAACTGCCTTTCAAGTACATTGTGCTCCCATAATAACTTGTGTTTACTTCATGCGTAGCTCTTATACTTATTGTAATTATCATTTTATATCAGTGTTTCTCAAAGTGGAGTCCATTTAGAGTCATGTATGTATTTGGGAAACATGAACCTTTTTAGCCCCTAGCCTATATCTACAAATATGAATCTTTGGGCAGGGGGAGTAGTTTGGGAATCTTCATTTTAACCTAGCACCTTAGCTATTTTTTAAGCTTAGTAAAACCTAAGGACAACTGATTTATGTGAAGTCATGAACCTTCCCTTTTTCTATTTTATTACCAGAGCCTACCACAATGATAGCAGAGAGAGGGCTCCCAGTAAATATGGAATAAATTAATGAGCAGGGTGTTGAAGGAGTGGCTTGGCATGGAAAGGAGGGAGACCTTGGCAAGGAATTGATGATGTCCTGGAGTCTGTGATGGGCAGCTGCAGGAAGTGAGGGCAGATCAGCAATCTTACTTCTCTAATGGCAGAGTGAGGAGATTGAAACAAACTCCTTAGGCAATAGGGATCCACTATAATAATATTTTAAAGGCGGTGTTTAAGGAAACCTGTCCATTAGCAGCGTTTGGTGGATTTGAGTTGAAAGAGGCTGAAAGCAGGGAGGCCAGGATAGGGTGGAAATGCAGGCAGAAGGTGGTGTGGACTTGGTTTCTGGTGGGAACAGAGACTTTTTGAGGAACAAACTCCTACAGATTGGTAGCTGATTTTATCTTGGAAATGAAGGCAGAAATGAAATCCAAGAGAAGTCCAAGATTTGAACACTTCGTATCCAAGAGAAATAGTGAGATCCATGATAGGATCATGGATGTTGGAAAGAGGAGCTGTGTGGAAGGGGTGACTATGAGTTCTGCTTTGGACATGTAGAGTGTGAGGAGCTGTGGGACACAGGTCCAGGTGAATCACTCATGGGACAAACACTTAATGAGGGCCAAGTATGTAGAGCCTCCATCTTTGAGACACATATAGGCTGGTGAGGAAGAAAGAAATGTAAGATGAAAAATTACAATAGTTGAATAAATGAGTATAATATAGAAAAAACAGTCTGGGGGAATAGAAGACGGGCTAACAGACTACAGAAAAGACTTTGGTATGGGCCTTGAAGAGTAACTAGAACCTTACCTGAGGGAAAAGAGAAGGAATGGCATTTCAGGGACAGGAAACAGAATGAGTAAAGCAGGGAAGAGAGGACATGATGTATTTGGGGCAAATACATTCAGTGCTATTGGAACACAGGTTGCAAGTGGATCGAGTGCTGGAAGATAAGATGAAGCCCTAGGTTGAGGACAGGTAATGGGCAAACTTTTATGCCAAGCAAGGAATTTGGATTCTTCCTGTGGACAATAGAGAGTTACTAAACAGGGTATGGTATAATTAGGTTTTATTTTTAAAGGAAGATAGATTGGTCTAGTAGCAGAGTGGAGGCCAGATTGAATGTGGGTGGGCTGGTTGCTGGAAAAGAGGGTTGGGAGTAGTTGCAGTAGTCAATGAGGATGATGGTCATCTCTGGCCATGCCAGTGATGTTGGAGACAGCAAGCCTACATTTGGTGAACAGGTTTCTAGCTCTGGACTCTAGGTTGACACCTTTATCTGTGATAGATAAATAGAAAAGGAGAACCATGTTTACTATTTGCAATGGGGATAATGAGTTCTATTTTGGACATCATTATGGGATGAATTGTGTTCCCCCAAGATTTGTATGTTGAAATCCTAACCCCCATAACCTCAGAAGGTGACTGTATTTGGAGACAGGACTTTTAAAGAAGTGATTAAGTCAAAATGAAAAGTGATTAAGTTAAAATGAAAAATTAGGGCCCTGTTAGGGTGGGACCCTAATTCAATATGATTGGTGTCCTTATAAGAGGAAGAGACATCAGTGACGTGCATGCACAGTGGAAAGACCATGTGAGGGCACAGCAAAAAGGCGGCTGTCTGCAAGTCCGGGAGAGGGGCCTCAGGAGAAACCAAGCCTGTCGACAACCTTGGTCTTGGACTTTCAGGCTTTCAGAACAGTGAGAAAATAAATTTCTGTTGTTTAAGCCACGAGGTCTGTGATATTCTGTTACGGCAGTCCTAGTAGACCAACAAAGACATGCGGAGTCTGAAGTGCCTTGGATACCTTGGTGGAGAGGTTGCGTAGGCTGTTGGAAATAGGGGGCTGGGGCTTGAAAGAAAAGTTTGGGGGGAAATCAAGATTTGAAAGTCATCAGCAGATGATGAAAACAGACCAGTTTACTCTTGTGAAATCTGACTGTGAGAGGAGTTATCAGGTAGAGAAGCGTGGGGAGAAGAGATTTGAGGAAGGAACTGAAGATACAGAAGTGAGTAGATCTAGTGATGGCAGCTATTGGAGAAGGCAGGAGAGGGTGAAGGGTTGGCTTTGGTGAAGAGATGGGGAAGAACTAAGATGAGAGTAGGGGCTGCTATGTGTAATTTCAGATGTCAAGGTTAGGAAAGCTCAAGAGAGATCAGGTTTAGGTGACAATGACCAAAGACAGCTAATTTGGGGGGATAGAAACAAGTGCTCCTGTTGAACGTGCAACCGCAGAGAGTTTGATTTTTCTCTCCGTCCTTTCTAGCCATTGAGCTATGCCCAGTAGAGTCAGCATTTCTACAGCATTTGTCAAGTTGATTATTTTAAAAATTACCTCTGTATGCATAAATACAACTTAAAATATGTGTATAAATGTGAGGATATCACACATATTTTTATTGTTATGTTCCTTTTTTACTATTTCTTTTCCTTTTTTACCCACACCTCTCTTTACCCACAATCATCAACCCTTGCCCTGTAACCCACAATGATAGCTTGGTTTATAATCGTCCATATTTTTTCTTCATGCTGTTACAATCAAATGAAAACATAAACACACACAGACATATATGTATCTATTTCTATGTAATTTTTATCATTGAAAAATAAAACTAGGAATACATTATATCCAATTGTTTTGTCTTGCTTCTCTCAGAGTATCTTTCAGAAATCCGTCTGTCATTTGGTACATGTTTAATTTATGATGTCAGTGTTCCATAATTTATTTTACCCTTATTGATGGGAATTCATTTGGTTTGCTTGTTTCTTTTGTTCATTTCGAAAAAATACTGCAATAATCATTCTCATATATTCCTTTTGTGTTGGTGCTTTTGATAGATTCCAAGGAATGGAACTACTGAGCAAAATGGGTATATGTCTATTTAGTTTGGATAGATTTTGCCAGACTGCTTTGCTAAAAGAGCCATAACATTTCTACCAACAAAGTATGAGTACATTCTTTTCTTCATTAACTCTAATATGATATGTTCTTCCTCTTTTTAAGTTTTTCTGTTCTGAGAGGTGTAAATGTTGCCCCATTGCTACTTTAATTGCATTTCCTTGACTACTGTTGAATGTGAGAATTTTATTACACTTGTTGACCATTTAGAATTGCTTTTCTATGACTCTTGTCTATTGTAAGTCTATGGTATCTTTTGCAGAACAGAGGTCTGTTTTTTCTTTTATAGCATCATGGTTTCCAGTGTTGGTTAAGGCCTCCCTAACCCTAGGTTGTACATGGGATATCTTGGATGTTATTGCGAATTTTTATTTTTTTCCGTTTAAGTCTTCAATATATTTGGAATTTGCTTTTGTCTATGGAGTAATATAGGAGTCCAAGGTATTTTTCCTTTCAGATATCTAGCCAGTTGTATCAGCATGATTATCAAAATAATTCATCTATGCCCACTGAGTTGAAATACCACTGTGACATGTTAAATCCTCATTTGCTTAAGGATTTATTTCTGTATCTCAATTCAGATCTGATAGATAAATAGATCTGCTGTTGCCCATACTATGTTGACTTGATTATAGTGGCTTTATATTAAGTCCTAATATCTGGGGAGTCATGTGCTCCCTTTTCATATTTTTATTGATTATTCTTGGGCATCTATTCTTCCACTTATTCTTTTTTAAAAAACATCTTTATTGAGATATAATTCGTATACCATACAATTCCCCCCACCGGTTGGGGCTGAGTGGACGAAGAGCCCTCCCACCTCTTGGTCACACTCTCCCAGAACATAAACTCAGCAGCAGGTAGCTGGGCAAAGGATGGGAAATGTTGATGTCCTGCATGTCTGGGCAAGATATCCCCGTGACTGGGAGCTCAGGGGGAGGGAGCCCTGTGTCCTTGGCTGCCCCAGTCTGGAGTGGAGGTTCTCTTTTGCTGATCTTGGAGGGGAGCAGTAGGGAGCAGTCTTGGTTTGAATATCACAGACACTCTTAGTTCTTATCAAATTTTAGTAGATTTTCTTGAGTAGATGTTTCTTCATTTGTTATGTGCTGATTTCTAGAGACTTTAAATTTTTTTAAAACAGTTTTCACCAGTTTTTCTGGGGAGCAGTTCCATGGTATTCCACACCCTGTCATGCCAGGAGTTGATCTTCCATTCATTCTTAAAGATAATTTCCAATTAAAATAAAAAGCCTGTTAGGATTTTAATTTGAATTAAATTGTATATTAATTTGGGGAGAAGTCACATTTTTGTGATGTTAACTCTTTGCACCTAAAACATCATTTGTCTTTGTAATTGCACAGATCCTTATGTCTGTTCTTCAATGAGACTTTATACATGTTAGTCCTGAGGCATTCTTTATAACTTATTCTTTAGTAATTTAAAATTTTGTCACTGTTGTGAATGGAATATTTTTCTCCATATTCTTTTCTAGGGATTTACTGCCAATTATAAATAAAAGCTATTGATTTTACATATTTATCTGATATTCAACCACCTTATAAAATTCTCCTATTAATTTCAGTAGTTTTCTTTAAGCTAGAATCTTTTAGCAAAAGAGATTTTTAAGTGCAATTCAATTTTAAATCCGTAAATGTGAAAAAAAATGTACCCCAAATTTAGCAGGTAGAATTAGAAAAGTTTTTTAAGCTTCTTTTAGGTTTATGTTTAAGTGTCAGTTAAAATTTCAGATATTAATTAAAAGAGGCACCCAGAAGAAGGTGTGGGGCTTTCGTGACTGTATCATTACTTTTTCCTTTTATTACAAGGAAGTTCTCCAGGGAGGTGTCTTAAGTTTTGCTTTAAAAACACCGTTTTACGTACAACCAATGGTGAATATTTATTTCATAAAAGGGTGGGGGAGCCCCAATGACAGAAATAAAGTGGACCATGAGCTCAGAGGGTTGAGGTTTCCATCAGCTTACACACTGTCAGCAGTCTTCCTTTAGTGAATTTGTGGACAGGTGAAACTTCCTCACATTGGTTTGAATGAAAATATGAAGTTGAGATTTCAGTGGTTTAGTAGGCCGTTCTTCCTGCCTTGGAGACAGTCAAGATGCATTAGACAAATAGATCATCCACCAAATGGTGGGAATAGAGGCTGCTCCACTGCTGTCCCTTCTCTCTCTCTGTCCTGTCTTCTCTCTCTAGTTCTCTCCTTTTACCTACCCCGCCACACGCCCTCCTCAGTCAGGCACAGGGCAAGTCAGCAAATCTGCAGTGGAAGCAGATCCACAACC
Organism: Tapirus indicus; assembly: GCA_031878705.1. NCBI lineage: Eukaryota > Metazoa > Chordata > Mammalia > Perissodactyla > Tapiridae > Tapirus > Tapirus indicus. The sequence continues at coordinate 135,610,520 of CM062923.1, forward strand.
AAGAAACAGTGCAGCTTCCACTCTCTAGAGGCATCTCCAATGTTCCATTGATTCACAGGAACCCCCTCAGTTACCTTTGGGGCAGGGGTGGAGAGATGCAACGTTGAGGGAGAGGAGGGAACCACCTCACCATGAACACTAAACTCCCTACAGACTTGACTCTCTCTCTACTCCTTTCTCATTGCCATCTTTTTGTATGGACTGGGAAGGAAGGGGGTGGGGTTTGGGCTTTCATTTCTCAACCCCCAAATCTCCTGGTAAACCTGAGAGGAAGATACCTGGTCCTGTTGTGGGTAGCTTTCTTTAGTCTGTGGGTTTCTTTAGTTTGAGGGGTATCTGTAGGCTTAAATGATGATTCCAGGGCAGAAGGAAATGTTCCATGCAGCATACCCAAACATCAGCAGGAAGTCCTTTGAAAGGTTCATGGGTGAGATGAATTTTACATTGAAATTTATTGCTCTTTCTGGTTGATATTCAGTACAAAAGTTACTGGGAAAGTGGGAGTTTAATCAGGATCACTCACTTCTCACAAACTAGGACCATAATCTGAGTAATGACAGCAACAATACAAAAAAACAGTATTACTTGTGACCCATGTTTCTAATTTATAAAGTGCTTTCAAGTATATGCTCTCAATGGATCCTCTCAGATGAAGTCTACGATTAAGACTGGGAAAGGTATGATTATAAATTTTTACAGATATAAAACCATGGCTCAGCCAAGTTGAGTGACTTGTCTAAGATCTTGGAGCTAGTACGAGGTGGAGTAGGACCAGAAGTCATTTCTTCTGATGTCTAGTCTAGTGTTCTTTCCACACTCAAAATCCCAACTCAAAGCCAACTCTTAACAATGATCTAGTTTTTTTTTTAACAGCTTCTTCAGTCATTAGCTGACTTGGTGAAAACCTTCTGTGGGAATTAGGTGTTTTCACCCATAAGATCGACTCTTTCTAGTCCTTTGCCTCCATGTAATATCTTATTGTGCTGTATATCTTTCAGTGGTCCCTCTAAATTCACTTACTGCCATTCTCTACCCTATTCTGTGTCATGGGAAGCTAACTTTCAGGGACTGAATGAATGAATTCACTTGCCTTCTGACTTTTGCTTGGGTTCCTCCAAACGGGAGCACTTGCAAAAGATCAGAGGATGGGCGTGGAATGAGTTTGGGTATTTATCCTAGCTCCCTCTGAAGCTAGGAATTTGCCTGATTTCTGGCCAATGGAAAGAGGGTTGAAGTTAGATATACTCTACTTCCAGGATACCCTAACTCTTCCCCCACGTACCCACTGGACGTTGATAATCAGAGCACCTTCAGAACTCAGGAGTCAAAGATAGTAGAACCTTGCCCATCTGGGTCCCTGAAGGATTGCGTGGAGCATAACCTCCATCCCCTGCCCTGCCAATTAGATCTTACGTGAGTGAGAAGTACATTTCTATTGAATTAGCCACTGAGATTTGCAGGTTAGCTGTTCAGCAGTTAGCATTATCCATGCTACCACACTAAATCTGGTTTGTTTTGAGTAAGTTACATCTATCACTCTTAAAAAAAACCCATTTCCTTTAAAATACTGAAATTCACAGCTCATACAACAATGACTCCATATCAGTGGTGGCTTTCACACTTCTGATAGTTGATTCATGACCCTCTAGTAGATGGTGACTGATAATTTTAAAATATTCCTCTGTGTATTTCATACCCACATGTGTAAATACAGACCTGCCCACTGTCTACTCAAGGGCAGCAACTAGAAAAACTGTTAGTAGGACTCACATCATGATTCGATGAACTGTTGATTTAAAACTGCCATCAAACTTATCTGAATAAATTGGTTGTGCCATCTAGCTTGTCCTCCCTTCTTTTTATAACGCTCATACCCTTCTTGGAGAACTATCGGGACTGGGACATACCTTTTAACCTGTGACCTTGTGAGGGATGAATCATGGGTCCTCTTCCTTGCTTTGTTAGTTTTTTCCTTCCTTCTTTTAGTCCACCAGGTTGAGTTAATTTCTGGCATTAAAAGTACCTGTACCATTTTAACTCTAACCCCTTATCTGAATGAGATAAGATATTTAAAGCACTCAATAGAGATCCTGGCACACAATAAGTACTTGTTATGTATGTGTGCATATCTCTATCTGTCTGTGTAGCTATTTATCCATCCACCCATCCATATTTTGAGACAGAGTCAGAGTCACACTCTCTTCTATCCCATGGACTGCTGATTCTCAAGGGAAGAACTATATCCAAGCTCCACAAAGGATTCAGTGGATGGGTGGAGTGAAGTGTGGCATCTCAGCTATTTCAGTTGCTTCCCAGTCGACCCACTGGACTGACTTTCTACTGCTGTGTGACGAGCTACCGCAAGCTTGAGCACCTGCCAACAGAACCCATTGCTTAGCCTGTAGCTCCTGCAGATCAGGAGTCTGCGCGTGGCTCAGCTGGGTTCTCTGTCCAGGTCTCACCTGCTGCAAGCAGGATGTCAGCCAGCCTGTGTTCTTACCTGGAGACCCACCTATAGAAGAATCTGCTGCCAAGCTCATTCAGTTTGTTTACATATTCATTTCAATGCAGCTGTCTAGTTGAGGTCCCTGTTTTCTTGCTAGTTGTTGGCCAGGGACTACTCTCAGCTCCTAGAGGCCGCCCTCAGGTCCTTGTCACGTGGTCCTCTCATGAGTCCTCTCATAACACGGCAGCTTACTTCTTCCAAGCCAGAAAGAGAATCTCTCCTGCTTGCGTTCTCTGACTCCAGACTCTCTTTTAAAGGGCTCGCCTGATTAGGTTCACTCCAGATGATCTCCTTTGATTAAAGTTGACTGATCTGGGACCTTAACTACATCTGCAAAAATCCCTTCACCTTTGCCAGATAGCGTAATATAATCCTGGAAGTGATATCTCATCACCTTTGCCATATCCTGTTGATTAGAAGCAAATCACAGGTTCCACGTGAACTCGGGTTGTGGTCATTGGGGATCATCTTAGAATCCTGCCTACCACTGTCATTCACTTTGGTTTGTGCAGTGCTCACCACCCTGCCCTTGTTGACCACTTGGACGGCAGAGCTTTCATGAAGATGAATGAATGAGAGGATGATGGATTCTAAGATCTTTGGAAAGAGAAGCCACACAGCAATGTGGTAAATATTACAAAGTAGCCTCATGATACCCTGCCTGTACTAAACTCCTGAGTAGATTGAAAAGATTTCCACTTCTCTATAGGTGGTTATATAGATGTTGTTGCCTACTGGTAACAATAAGAGGAGATCTTGAGACACAGGTTGGAGATCAACAATCTTCATTCAGTTGAAATAAATAATTCTCATTGACCTGATTACTGCCTTTGAAAGATTTTCAGGAACCTTGGGGAAAATTCTTAGTTTTAAAAGACACCATTGTCCAAATGTAGGCTATCTGAATCTCTGCTCTAGTTCACAAGGTTCCTTGAAGTTTTCCCTAGGCCCACACTGAGAGCAGCCTCTTACTAAGTACCAGGAAGTGTGTGCTCATGTGTGTGCATGGAAAGAGAGCTGGGCTGAGAGGGGAGAGAGGGCTTGCTTTTCTCAGCAACAGATTCTGTTCTTTATTAATTCAAGGTTTTAAGAGAGAGGACCTGAATGGAGAGAAAGAAACATGTAAAGAAATTACTTAAAGTGAAGTATAGATTTGTCAGGCTTGAACTGCTAGATTATTTAAAGTACAGCTTCAAAAAAATACCAACGACTTGATTTTTTCCTCTACTCCCTGCCTCTAGGTATTTCTTTATACAAGAACTTTTGGGGTTTTATATTCCAAGATTGCCTCCAGATGGTCTGAAGTGTTCTCTCTCAGCCATTTCCTAATGGCATTTCTTTTCTTACCTGGGGAGAGGTACCACAGAGATCAATGCCAGAGGGCATTATTGAAAACATTGACCCAGAAGGCACACTCCAGGCCACTGGAAGCATCTGCTTCACAAATGTCAGGCTGGGGGACATCACCAGATGTTAGTGTTGAAATATCATTTAGAAGACAAACATTGACTCCGGGGGCCAAGGGTCACCTAAACAAAGAGCCAGACTCGCAATGAGGCTCCAAGTGAGGGTACAAACACTAGATTCATGTGGCCATGACTCGTCTGTGTTCTAGCTCACAGCTCATTAGACTTTCCAGAACTTTAGAAAATTTCTGTATTATTTTCCAAGGCTTGGATTCTAAGTCCTATCTGGCATAATACTGGCTGGGAGGAGAAGCCAGGGGAGGCAGGAGATGTTAAGGTAGGCACAAATTTAACGTGCAGGTCTGAAAATAATTTCTTCTTCATGTGGGATCTGGGGAACCCATGATACATAATTTAAAAACCACTACACTAGAGGATTTTTACGGTGTCTTACCAGTGCTATAGGATTAATTGAGGCCATTCCTTTTCTTTGTGACGAGGAGGACACCTAAATAGTCTTTCTGAGGGTGAAAGGATGAGCTTTCCTTTGCCCTTTTTGTTTACTGCTCTTGTCCATATTCTCAGTTCTATCCAGTTTGGAGGCCGGGGGATGATGAGCAGGTAGGTGGGCTCCTTCTTTGTATTCTGCCCCAGTCACACATTCTTTCATGCTTGTGCATTGGAAACAATGCTCACAAATGATAACACTATGTACTAGTTATCTGATTGGGTTTAGATTGAGGGTGGGAGCTGGGTAGAGATGGAGGCTAAGGATAGAAAGAGAAGGATGAAGAAGGGAATGGCTTCTTGCTTCTTCAACTACATACATTAAGACACTGTGAGAGACCAACAGGATGCTGGCTTGACTATGAAATACCTTGACCACCAAGCTGGAAATTTGGAGACTTTTATTCATTACATTCCCGAATACTTATTATACCAGAAATGGTGAAGATCAATGAAACTATCCCAGCTTAAGTATTCTGTTCTGTATCTGGGCAACACCCTCTCAAAAAACAATTTTTGATGTAGAGAAGATTTGCAGAGAATTATAAAAAATAGTTACTCACCCGTTAAACATTTTTCACAGAACTGAAAAGAGTGTGAGATGGTAAAATCAATAAAATTGGCATTCTTCTTTTTCACTCATCTGGCACACGTTGTTCCTTGGCCCAGGTGAGACTTGTAAGAGTGAGGACAGTATATTTGAAATGTTTTTCATTTCAATAGAATGTCTTTTTGAAGAATCTTGGACTTTCAATCTTTTTTTTTTTTTTTTACTCGAGAGAAAGCTGAAGGATTTAACAGTTATTTAACGTTCCAGGCACATGGCAACCAGCCAGCGGGAGAGCTGAGACCAAGAATGCTCAACTTTTGACTGACTGACTCTATCACAAGAAAGAAATTCCAGTTGGGCTGCTCTGTTCTGGGCCTTTGAGGATGAAATCCATTGAGCACTGATGATTCCAGTCAACTTCCGGATGACTGGCGGGTGCTGGGAATGGACCGAGAACTGCTCACTGTGGAGTCTCCGGAGCTGGTGTCTGTGGACTCCAGGCGTGCAGGGCCTGTGTAGTCACCACTTCAGAGCGCAGAACAGCCTCTTCAAAAATGAATGAGTTTTCTGGGAGGCTCAATTCTCTGCTTTAAGCTAGAGAGGGGATTTACCTGGACAGCATCCATTCACCCTGTTTCTGGTAAAAAATACTCTGATTTTTGTGGAAGCTGCCCCTCTTCCACTGTCAGACCATATCACGTGGGTGGAACTGACTCCATTCCATGCTTCAGGGTTGGCCACCCAGGAAGCATCCTTCTAGCCACAGTGACTGGCTCGGGGATGGGCATGTGACCCAATCAGAGTGAAGGAAACTCAGTTCTTGGAAATAGTTGGAAAAAGAGAAACTCTTTCTGTAGAGGGTTGTTGAGAGGACAGAAAAATGGCCTGGAGCTTCTGGCATCTGTCTTGCCACTGTATTGGAGGATCCTGCCAGAGAATGGAGCCAGCATAGCAGAAAGCTGAGTCAAGACACAGAGAGGCAGCTTCATGAAAAATTGTTTGAGCACCTGGATCCAACCATGGCTGAGGCCAGATTACCCTCAGACTTTTCTTTTAATGAGCTAATAAACTCCCCATTTATTAAGATAGTTTGAATTGTTTTCATTTACCTGCAACAAAGGGAGCCTTGAATAACGCGTGTCCAAGCAGGAAGGAGAAATGAAATGTTTTTTTACTCTTTCCCATGTTTTCAGACACATTAACCTATTTTATTTTGAAGGAGACCTTTTATCTCTCTTAATAAAGCCAAACTCAGATTCTCTAGAATTATCACTGGGGAAAGGTCTTCATACTAGGAGGGAGCCTGGGCCCCCTGAAATTCACCTTTGCTGTGGAGAGTTCTTGCTCATTCTACTGCTGCTATCCCACATAAAACGCCCTTCTCTTAATAAACACATATCCAGGTTCTGCAAGGTTGGTGATGGGGGGAGGCTCTCCCTGCTGGAGGGACCAGCTGGACCTCATAGCCTCAATGCCTGGTCCCCTGATGTTTGTCTTTCATTGAGATTATTACAAGAGTCAGCATGCTTCCTCACAGGCTTAAGCTGAGCAGATGAGGAAAATGGGCCACGCCCGCCTCTTGCTTCCCCTGACCTGCCTCATCCTCACCCAGGATTTACATATAAAGTTGCACAACCTCTCCCTTTCCTCTGACCATAATGAAGCCAGGGACGACAGAAGGAGCACTTGTTGCAACGACGCACTCTATGCTGCTCTGCTTCCTTTTCTTCTCCATTGCTGTTAGGGAACCTCTCCCTTCAACTCCTTATTTGAGGTTTATGTGCTCAGCTTGACCTTGAAAACATTTTCGTGATTAAAGTGTATAGAGCTGACATTTTTTTCCCAACAAAGGTTTACAAACATGTCCCAACACTGCTTGTTTTTCTTATAGAGTCCCTGAGCACAGTATTGCTCCACAAAATAGACTTATTACGATGGATTCTTGATGAGATGCCATTCTCTGGGTTGAAGGTGGATGTAAGGTCATATGTGACATTGTCCACTTTGAAACAACTGGCCATGTCAGTACAGACTCTTCTGGCAGTTCTATCATTGGGGACACAACAGTGGAGCTTTTTACAAAGAAGTTGCCTGGTTCTCCTGATTATTCTGGAATCAGAATTTCTGTGGTAGGCCCAGTTACGTGCACTTTGAAAAGTCTCTGAAGGTTGTTCTGGAGTACAACCAGGTTGAAAACCACTGGACCACGATCTCAGGTCTTGGGGGACTCAGAATCAAGACTATACCAAGCTGGTTTTGAGTTCATTGAATAAAATGCAGACTATTCCCTCCCTACTTCTTTCGGTTGTCCATCGCTGCATGACAAACTTCTCTGATACTCAGTGGCTTAAAACAACAGTGATTTATAATTTCTCATGAGTCTGTGGATTGTCTGGAAGTCTGCGTTACAGGGTCTCAGTAGGGACACTGGAACAGGTGGAAGGTCCAAAATGGCCTTACTCCCAAGGTTGGCAGTTCATACTGGTCTCTAGCTGGGAGGTCAACTGTGGCTGTAAACCAGAGTTATTGAGTCTCTTCCGTGTGGGCTTCTCCACGTGGCCGCTTGAGTTTACTTGTAGTAGGGTAGGTTCCAAGAAGGTGCATCCTACAGGGATAAGTCTCAATGTGCAGGGACTAATCTAGCTTTGTCAAAACTCGTCACATGGCCAAACCTAGAGTCAGTGTGAGATGGGATGACACAGGGGTATGAATTCTGGAAGCTGTGGTCATTAGGGGCACCAAATTTCAGTCTGTCATACTACCTTCCTCTGTCTTCATGGTAAAGATCTGAATAGCTATGGTTCAATGCCATTAAGTTTATGGAAGTGAGTGACGGTTTATCACATTTCTTATATGTCTGAGAGTTTTGCTGTCTGCACTCTGCTTCCCAGACAGTATCCTCCTTATCACTTTTGAGCCGTGTAGATGTTAGGTCTACCCAGAGAACATATTACTAGATTATACCGAACCATTTTATTTCAGTTTCCCTCTCCCTACTTCTCTCCAGGCTATAGGGACTTAGGGTGAGTTTCTGAACCTGTAATGCTTAATGTGAAATATTCCCTTCCAGGTGAACAAAGCAACAAATCTTTCAAAGCAAAGATGAAAAATTTATTTATTCATTCCACAAACATTTTCTCAGTGCCAACCACGTGTTTGATGCTTTCTCAGACCTCTCTCTCTCATAATAACATAAAAAAATGAAATAAATGTCAATATTAAAATATTGTCCTCCATGACCATAAACACTGGTTACTAATAAACTAGTACTCAGTATATAAATGAAAAGCCAGTTTTATTTGTCACCCGCTGAAGCTCAAATGACCAGACAAGGTTACCTTGTTTTGAGAAGACACTGGTGCTCATTAGTGTGGATTACCCATGTGTGAATGTGTGAATACTGGTAATGGAGGGATTTCCATAAGTGCAATAGCATGAGTGAGGTGGTGGGGTACGTGGGAGATGATAAGTGAGGAATGAGACTCTTAAGTTTATATTGAAGGGCAAAATAATTAATTCAAAATGAGCGTGGGTCACTGGAAGACAGAACAGCCTGGCTTGGAGGAAGTAGATGCTGAGCTGATTTTGAGTGAAAGGTAAGCTGTCTTTAGGGGATGAGACCAAGTTAAAACATATCACATAGATACCCTCCCCCAATATTTGCATCATTAACACAAGGGGGAGGAGGAGCAACGGGGTATTTTGAAGAGACAAGGACGTTTCAAAGGGGAATTGAATTCCAGAGAGTTGGGAAAGGCTATTACCCCATGGCTTTGAAGTTCTTGGTGAAGGGGTGAGGAGCGGTGTTTGGGGAGGCAGATCATCTTAGCACCAGCTGGGAGCTACCTCTTCCTACTTCTTATACTTCGAACAATTGCGCAGCCAAGACCTCCAGCAACATGGGGCTCCCTGCGAGTGGCGACTGGGGTGACTGCTCCAACTCCCACACGTTCTAAACATCACCAGTTGCTGTTAGAGGCTTTCAGTAACAAGTTAGCTATTCCAGAACTAACATCTAGGTAGTTGGTCAATCAAAAGTTGGCAGTCTTATAGACTATAAGCTGGTGGTTTAGTCTTTCTAATGGCTGATATTCAGGTAGCACGAATTGCTGTTCCCTAACTCATTGAATACCTCTTTTACATGATTGATGTATCATTCACACTGTCAAAAGTTTCTTTAAGGTTGCAGATTATATTTTAAAATAGAGGCTTGGAAATTGATGCAAGATTTAAAGTATAGTCATTTAGGTTTCGAGTATCATTTGCATACTTCAAAAATTTGCGTGGTTTACTCCAGACAGCATTTGAGTCCCCTTGATACTGAGTCCCCAGAGCAAGGCTCCTGGGGGAACAAGGGACATTGCTGTGCCCAGTGATAATTCTGCCATTATTTGCTGTGGATTCAAGGCAATGGAGAGCCTTTCTGAATTTGTTGGTAGAATAAATCATTTATTTACCTGTTTGTTTCCCTCACAAAGCCAGGTTTACTGTCATTGGTGGATAGGGGTAGTGGTGGTAAAGGGGGATTGGTATTTATGTTTTTTCCCAGAACCTAGTACAATGCCTTGCATATAGTAATTCTCAAAGGTGCTGAATGAATTAACCTACTTTTCCAGCTCTATCTTCCCTTTCCTCCCTTCATAACTCTGTGATCCAATCAAACTGTGTGTGTATTTTTAAAACCACCATCTCTGCTTGCTTCAAGGTTTGTTCAAATGCGGTCTTCTCCATAAGATCATCTTCAGTTATTTCCCATTCCCAAGCTGGAAGCCATTCCCCTTTCTTAAGAACTCCCATGGTATTTCATTTGTGGCTTTCTCTTTGGCATTTATCATTATTATTTTTTATTATAATTAGTAATTCTCCATATTTACTTCTATATTTGATGGCAAAATTCTTGTCCAAACTATCTTTCTCTCTTCTCAATATAATACCCTGTATCTAGAAGGACTTCAGTTAACATTAGGTGAATGGATGACTGGATGGGTGGATGGATGCATGAATTGTGACACTGTTAATTGTGTCCCCAGATCCTTCTCAATTCCTTACTGCTGCCCTGTCTGAAGTTCTCAGGAAGACAAGATACAGGCCATCCCAAGAAAATGAGTGCTGTTTATTCTCATCTGGAGCTTTTGCCTAAATCCTTCTTAGGTTTTCTACTCTATTGAGCTAAGACGGACAAAGTAGAAACCTTAAGAATTCTCTTTACCTTTCTTCCTTAATGTTGAAGACAGAACAGGCTGAAAGCAGTTTCTCTCCATGCTCTCTTTCTTATTCTGGCCTCTCACTCAGAACTCTCTCCCAAAGCATTAGGAAACTTTAATCTCCATCTTAGAAAGCGTTAGCCAGAGTAGAGGAAACAGAAGTCATCTCGATAAAGGAACGATCACTTGTTGTTTATAACAAAGGCTCCAACTTTGGTGAGCTATTTCTTGACTTCTCTGGGCATGTGCGTGTATTTGTGTGTGAGTGTGTGTGTGTGTGTCTGCAGTGTTATGACATAGAGAGTGATACAACATATTTCTAGAGTTCTTTAGTACATTATTTATGGTTTTCAAAGAACATTAGTATACATCTTTTATATACATATACACATGTATAAGCCACAAGGACTCCTTTGGATGGTTGCCTGAGCCACCCATTGCCCAATCTCATTCTTAGTACAAAGCACCTTTCAGGGTAAAACTGTCATCTGTTTCATTATACAGTGGACATGTGGGAATATTGTGATGCCTGAAGCTTTTTAACTGAAGGAGATTGTGGGCCAAATCCATTCCTGGGGCATTCACGTGTAGATCCTATATATGTGGCCCATTTGAGTAACCTGTTTACAGTTTCTTTGTGGAAAGCATATGGCAGCCAGCTGTCTTTTGCCTTTTTCGGTTGGAAAGACACATGGCAGCTAGCTCTCTGGGTTTCCGGATGTGGGTTTGCTGAAAGAGCAATGCATGTAGGTGCTGTTCTCCCACACACACAGCTGCATGGTAGTTCTGCTCATTGCCAGTGTTGTTGTTTTTTAATTTTCTCTATTAATATAATCTACCATTACTTGTATATTATTCATTCAGAACAAAGGTCTAAAGAGGCTCCTATTTGGTAAAGTGATTTTGATGTACAATTTACTAAAAGTGTTAAGGGAACTTTGTTTTAGGGCATTAAAAAGAGTAATTTTGCAAGGAAACCTGATAACTGAGAAATTCATCTATTTGCTTAAAAGATAATGAGGGGCCAGTTAGCTGTAAACCTAATTATCTCAACAAACGTTAGCAGTTGCTGTTTAAGGCCTTCAATAGCAAGTTAGCTATTCCAGAACTAATATCTAGGTAGCTGGTCAATCAAGAGTTGGCAGTCCTGAAGACTGTAGGCCAGTGGTTTAGTATTTCTAATGGCTAGTATCCAGGTGGCAATAATTCCTGTTCTGTAACTCATCAAACACTTCTTTACCTGACTTATATATTACTCGTACTATCAAAAATATCTTTAGGGGCCGCCCGGTGGCGCAGCGGTTTAGTCCGCGCTTGGCAGCCCGGGGTTCGCGAGTTCGGATCCCGGGCGCCCGCCGACGCGCTGCTTGTCAGCCCCGCTGTGGCGGCGTCCCATATAAAGTAGAGGAAGATGGGCACGGATGTTAGCCCAGGGCCAGTCTTCCTCAGCAAAAAGAGGAGGATTAGCAACAGATGTTAGCTCAGGGCTGGTCTTCCTCACCAAAAAAAAAAATCTTTAAAGATGCTGATTTTTTTTAAAAAATAGAGGCTTGTGAATTAATGCAAGATCTAAAGCAATAGTCAAATCATAGGAATTGGGTTAGAGCCTACTATTTTATTGCCCCCTTGTCGGGAAAAAGAGCAAATCTAATGGCAAAGAATGAAGTGGAAGATCATGAAACTTAGATTCTTATAGGTATGTGTCTACTAAGAGCCAATATAGGGGAAATTTATTTTCTGGGCTTTAATTACTGCCTTCCTAAATAGTATTTAATCCATAAAAAGAAGAGTAAACAACTAGGGTGCTATATAAACATTAAACTCTGTCCCAAAGATAATCAACTTGGTTTCTTCATCTTGAATAAACCAAATGTCAAAATAGTATTTTGGGCTACTTCAGAATACAAAAAGGGTATCAATGTGAAAGCAATTAAACTAATGTCTGAAGGTGTTCATTAACACATTTCTGTTAAACAGATAAGCTTACTGCTCTCTAAATGCTATTTACCTAAAATGAATAACATGGGTGCAAACAAACAATGGAACTGAAACAGCAGCAGACAAGTTGAAGAGAGTTTTATATTTTGTTTAAGAATGGAAATGAGTCTGATTTACAGACATGTAATGAAATGTAAGAATAGAAAGTGGAGAAAACCATCACCTCCCTAGTTGGATGAAGAAAGCTAGACTTTTATGCACTGACTCTGGAAAAAAACATTTTCAAGGCCCTCTTATTGCACATTTTCGTATTATTTTGCGGGAAAAAGTATATATACAATTGTATATATTTTTATACATATGTAATACAATTTCTATATGTGTTTATATATAAATTATATATAAATATACATTTGAACTGGACTACTGAACTAGTTCTAGACTATTGAACTAAACTATGTTGCACAGATTCCCTGCCTTTATTTATGTTTATATGTAAAATATATGTTCTGCTGAAACTATAGATGTTTCCTTGGTGAAAATCTCCCTCTTCATTCTTTACTCACCTGGTACTTTTTCTTCCCTCCGGCGTTGGCCACTTGGAGTGGAATAGAGCCTGGCCTAATATAGAGGAAGGGAATACCAGATTTTATCTCATTTCAATTTTTCAGAGGCTACAAAAAGGTTAGCGAAAGACAGTAACCTGAAGTGTGGTTTCAGAATTCATTAATTCATTTAGGGTGAACCAGCTCTTGGATAATGATCCATATTGGCTGTACCTGGAAACAATGTGATCATTCTGCAGAACACTGGGAAATGATCCAGTGGTCTGGCAGACTTCCAGAACAATCCCTCAAGGCCAAAGCCTGGTTCTCCTTATCACACTAGTGATATGGAACACCCAGATTCCAGGGTGCAAAGAAGGTGATGGATGAATGGGTGTTTGCTACCTGAGAAAAGGAATGGAGGAAACTACTCTCTGGGCAACCCTTACCCCTAAAAAGGAAGACAGTATCTGCTGATTGAGACTGGTCTATGAAGAGACTTTATTATGAAGAAGCCCCTTTCTGGAACATTTACTTAGAAGCTCACTATTGTAGGCTTGCATTATTTCTAGGTGACAAAAATGAATTTTACACCATCTTCAGGGTAATTATTTTGTTCACTCAGCTAATGCCTTGGCATATCATTTGACTGTTGAGGGGCCAGAGTTGTCTTTTTCCTTTATGATAGAAAGTCTGGCTGTAATAGACACTTGGCCTTCTCGACTCATCTCCTTTCTCTTTCCCCTTGTTCACTGTGCTCCAGCCACTTGGGCATTCTTTCTGTGGTTTGAACAAAGCTTGTTTCCATCTCAGGTCATTGATACTTGCTATTTTCTCTTTCTGAAACACTCTGCCCTAGATCTACAGAAGGCTGCTCTTCCTTGGCATTCTTGCCTCTGTTCACACATCACCTCCACCTATCACTCACTCTTAATTAGCCTTCTCCCTGTCTTCTACTAGTCACTTTTTATCATATCACCCTATTTTTACCACTTTCTAAAATTAACTTTCTTACCTCTTTGATTCCATGTTTATTGGCTGTCTTGACTGATAAGGGATGCCCACCATGCACACCTCTGTATCCACAGTGCCTAGAACAGTGGATGGCATACAGTGGTGCTGAATAAATATCAATGACCAAACTGGATTTTATGTTTTTTTCTTCCAGCTTTATTGAGATATAATTGACATATAACATTGTGTAAGACTAAACTGAATTTTAGATTCATCTCCAGCTCATAGAGTTCATCTCTTTCTGAGCAAACTTGCTTTCTCTTAGCTAGAGGCTGGCTGTTAAGCATTCCAGATTAAAATATTGGAAGTGGAACAAATAAGCAATATTTTGGCTGATTTTTCTATAATGTTGAGAACGGTTGCTAAAAGGGTAGGAAAGAGGTAAAAGAAGGAAAAATGTATTTAAATATGAGGTACTAGGGATTTTCTTGGTCCCACCTTCCTGACTGGCTTAGGACAGATGTTTGTTGGAATAGAAATCGCCTTATTTATTCCCAAACTGTTTGGTCTTTTATCATGAGTGGGCCTTTGTATTGGGAAGGAACTGCAAGACTGCCTGCTTACTCCAGCATAGACATCTGTTAGTCAAACAGACATTTCTCCATAGACTTCAAATGATTAGTTTCTTCTTGTGTGAACGGAAATATGCTGGCTATAAGAAGGCCAAGGAGAAAAAAATTTTCCATCCAATATCCTTATATGGAAAGCATAAGACATGTGCTTATAATGTGCAAACAGCTATTACTCTGAAAAAGAATTATTAACATGTATTAACTTTGATAAAAAATAAAAACTATATCATTTCCATTGATATAAATCATTTGCTTTTCAACTGGGATATTCATAAACTTCAATTATAAAATTAATGACAGGTGCATAAGAAGTAATATATCTGGCTTCCACATGCATGCACTGGAGTTAGTCCTTTTAAATGCCCATTTTAAAACTCTTCCTTTTTTATAGGACTGAAGTAATTTAGAAATGATAAGCTTATTCTTTTTACCTGTGCTATTTTATAATAATTTAGACAACTCATTTAATCTGAACTATTTGCCCTTTGCTTTTTCACTTTTTCTTCTTATACCTGTCCCTAAATATTCATTCTCCTAGTGACACCAAGGCTGGGGTCATGAAGCACCCTTTGTAAAAAATGAGGGGCTGCTTCTCCCCTAAGATCATGTTTCCATAAACAATGAAATTTCCTGAAGATCTGCATAGTGGAATGAGAACAATACTCACACTTAGTTCTTTAGACTTTTTTTGTTGGAAAAAACTTAAAATTACTTTAAAATAATACGCAACATCTTTCAAATATTTCTTCAGTCATCGAGTTAAATAGGACTTCCGGTTTAGAAAGAACCTTAACATTGAGTGAGAGTCCCCTGAGGGAGATAGACTTGAAGCTGTCGCAAAGGCAGCAGGAATCGTGCCTTCTCTCAGGCAGCTCACACCAAAGGCTGGCACTAAGGCATGTCCAGAGAGAACTGTGTAACAATCACACCTGCAGTGCAATAAGGAAGATT
This sequence comes from Tapirus indicus, assembly GCA_031878705.1. Classification (NCBI taxonomy): domain Eukaryota; kingdom Metazoa; phylum Chordata; class Mammalia; order Perissodactyla; family Tapiridae; genus Tapirus; species Tapirus indicus. The sequence goes on from CM062923.1 coordinate 135,625,713, forward strand.
TGTGCCTCTGTCTTACGACCCTTTGGGGTTGTACGAATGAAGAGAAAGTTATTTAGAAAGGTAGATTATCTAAGATAGGGATTTATTACCTGGGATCCAGGAAATCTGAAAATCCATGGATGAGTCACCATAGTCTATGACCTCCTTGAAGTTATGTGCCAAATTTGGTGCACATGTATGCCTGTTCATTTTCTGCTGTTGGTGAGGGGAGTGTTCAGTAGCTTTTGTTTGGTTCTCGAAAGGGTGTGTGACCCCAAAAAAGGTGAAGAATCGTGGCAACAGATCATACATTTCCCAAACTCTGTTTCATGGAACTTAATGGGCTACATGATGTCATTAAGTCCTCATGTGGTCAGATAAGCTGGGGAAAGATTGTTTAATGTATCTCACCTATTGGAGATTTATAAAACATTAACTTATTAAAGGCTCTAAGATATCCTGCAGTAAAGAAGCCTAATTTGCATTATTTAAACTAGCATTTTATTTGACAATGAAGCCCAGTTTTTGTAAAATATCTATGAACATCTCATGGGGGCTAGAGTTCAACACAATGAAGTTTGAGAAATGTTGAACTAGAATTAGTGCCCAGATTCCCTGCCTTTCAATGTTTAGAGCTGTTCTTCAGAGCCTATTGTTGAAAAATTCTTTCTTGTGTATTCTAAGATGGGACTTGACTGATTAGAAAAATCATACAATTTGAGGGTTGGAAGGCCACCTACTTGCAGGTCTACATGTAAATATAGGTCACCTAATTAATGCTCCATTGGATATCTAAATTATCTCTATGAACATCACATAAAATGGTTTTTCCACAACTTTGCAATCCCTTCCTTAATAGACAATTCACTAACTCTTAGGCTGTCACACCGTTTCCAGGCTGTTCCATCCCTGGTGGTCTGGTTCCTTCTCCTGGAGATGCATCTGTCTTCAAAATGATAGCCCGTCTGGTGTTTGAAGAGAGGCAGCAGCAGCGGGTCTCCTCTGGAAGAGCTGCTGTAGTTCCTTCCATCGTTCCTCATGGTTTGGAGCCCCTCACGCCCCTGGGCTGATGTTTGGTTTCTCCTTCACTGAGCCTCACACAAGGCATTCTGCCCACCCAGACTGCTTTGCCAAGGTGATTGGATCATTTCACTGAAAGAGTGCAGCCTCTTCAGTCCCCCTTTCAGGAAAATTCACACATGCGTGTTTCCAGCTGGTGTCTGTTGCCACAGCCATGTGTTCTCTGAGAATGAGCCCACCCATCTACAACTGGGTGTGTAGAGCCACTTTTGTATTACTTAACCCTGCCTGGGCCGTGACTGATGCACTCAGGATGGAGATCTGACCCCAGCTTGGCCAATCGAATTATCTGTCTGGACAACTGGAATTGGGTTATGTTGATCCTACATACTCTCTCCTGGGACTAGGGGCTTGTATGGTTAGGAGCTGTTGGGGCAATCAGGTGCATGGAGAAGCTGAGAAACAATTGAAGAGAGAGAAGAATGAGTCAGATGGGCAGGGAGAAGCAGAAGTGTGTGTGTGTGTGTGTGTGTGTGAGACAGAGAGAGAGAGAGAGAGAGAGAGAGAGGGAGAGAAAGAATAGCTATTTCCCACTCTTTCTTTCTTGTGAGGCTCTTTTTGACCTCCTGTCTTCAGGTTCATTGAAATACTTCTAATTCTTTATAATAAATTCTCCTTTTTCGCTTAAGCAAAAAATTTCTATTGCTTATGCTCAGAAGATCCTTGACAGAAAGAAAGCCAAGATCTTGGAAGAAAATGAACAGCTTCCAGGGAGAAATGGAATTATTGCAGAGTTCTCCTAACCTGTCTCCTTCCATTCAGTACCTCACCCCACCCTCACTCAATTTATTAATTTGTCCTGCTTCCACGCCTCTGCTTAGGCTATGCTCTCTTCTACAATGCTATCCCATATCCTTTCAGTCTATTTAAATCCTACCTCTCCTTTAAGGATGCAATTATTCATCTTCTCTGAAGCTTTCCCTGACCACTGAATAAATACTTGTTGAATAAGAATAGCTAATCTGATTCAGGAATAAGAGAATGATCCCATAAGTTAAGACAAAAATATTGACTTTTTTAGCTAGATGAGAAGGGGATTGGTAACTCAATGGCAATGAGTAAACAGAGGATTATTTCACAAATTATGCTGAAGCCAAGCCAATGAGGCAGCACTTGCATCAAGAACAGTTTTGGGCCATTGAAAGAATTTCTCAACCTTTGTGGAATTCCCTTCTAGAGCAGATTTTCAGGAGATTGTGGAATTTCTTGTAGAGATTTAAAATAGAAAACATCTTTCTTGGATCCTTCTAAAGAAGTTACTTTTTAGGGCCCTTTCTTGCCTTTGGGGTCTCTTCTTTAGCACCTGGTGTGTAGAAGATGTTTAATAAACATTTGTTGAATAAGGAAGGGAATGAATGAATAAAGCTTCCATCCCTGAAGTTCAACCACTAGACAAGCAAAAGGCTGGCAATTTGTTTTGAAGAAATACTTTATCTGGTTGTTGGAAAAGAAACCAAATATAATCTGACACATACAGAAATGAACAGAATTCTTTAATTTCCAGAGTTAGGCAACTATAGCAGTTTTAGAGTTGATATAGGGACAAGCAGGCCTGATGCTTAAATACATGAGCCACTAAAAACAGCCACCACATTCCTGAATTGTTGTGCTCCTTGGCTAGGGAACCAGCATTCCAAAATCCCCAGAACACATCTCCACCATTGGCCAGGGAGCCAGAGTCTCTGCTATCCATGGCAGTATCGTGTCATGCTGAATATTTGAAAGGGGGAATAACTACCTATTTATCTTTCTAGCTCATTTGGGGCCACTGGCACAGTGCAGAGAGCAGGCGGCTCACCTGAGGATTAGCAAGAATCCAGCCCTGTCACCAAATCTCTTAAAAGAGTAATGCAGAAGGAAATGGAAGCTCACTTTCATTCATCAGTTAAGAGATTGCTTTATCGGTAGAAAGTGAGATTAAAATGCCAACAAGAAAACTCCCCTTGGAGTGTGAAGTGGTGCAGACCCCAGAGTTGTGGGAAGAATGCCAGTCCAAAACTCCAGACTCCAAAGATCCACGCCAGTGGGCAGGAGAGGACCAGCATTGGCTGGACAATGTGTTCAAGTCACCAGCTGGAAGCAGGATGCCAAAGAGTGCTGGGGTTCACCTCACCCTGCTTCCATTTCTATGGGTACTAAGGTTGAGAGCCGTGCTTTAATTGAGTTCTCAATGGCTGAACATCCTGTTTTGAGATGAGCAACAGATTCAGACAATTAGGCCAGCAGACTAAGTTGATTTTCATGAGAGAAAACGATTTTTTTCCATCTCAGTTGGTGTTTATGCTTAGTTGTTTGAACTAAGTTAAATCCTGGCAGAGTGATCAGGATATACCGTTGAATGATTTATATATGACTTGGGAAAGGAGATGGTTGCAAACCTATTTCTAATCTTTACTTACAAAATCAACTTTATTCCTTTTATTTCCCTCGCTCAAAGGTACTCTGGTCTGAGCAATGATGCCAACTTCCAAAGTGGCAACAGGCAGTCGGGATGGTCAAAAGCCTTCCCTTTGGAATTCCCTGTAGACCCAGCTCAGATCCTGTGGGCTCTCCCAGCCTCCCTCTGTATGAAGCCAATCTCCAGCCTCTCTTCCTCCATTTGCACTGTGGTCTCTACCATTGTCATCTTAGGACTTTTTGTTGTGTTTCCTATTTGGACAAAATCTGAATTTCCATTGACGCTAATGAGAAACTTTGGCTTTAATAGTATAGAAGCATGATTCTTCTCTGGTTAGAGTTTTATTTAATTCTGTCAACTGAAGTACATTTGAAGTACAGTCTGGCTTCTTAGTTAGGTCAAGTGCATGAAATTAATCAAATATCAAAGAGGAGGTCGATGCCCAGACACAGAGGAATGCTCCTGACAATTGAAAAAAGAAAAAACTCATTCAGAGGGATGATTTATCAAGGGAACGTAGTGGGGAGTGGAGAGAGTTGGGGGGTATGGGAGGATTGAATTTCAAAGATGATGTCCTTTACACTGCAAGAGAATGGGAATGATACAGTTTTTTTACTTTCTGTTTTTGTTTTTCTTTTTTGTTTGAAGAGCCAGGACTTCTTGCTATGGATCATCTCTCTAGTGTCATGAACACCTCATGTATAAAGCTATAAGTAATGTCCCCAGTATGGAGAACCAAAATTGAGAATACCTAGGCATGAGAGTTGTACGTAACTTTCAGAGTTGCCTGATTGCTGGCTTTCTGTTTCTTTAAAAAGGAAACTATTCTGTGGTTATTTTCATGGAGGAAAAACTGAAAAAAAAAATTATGCTTGCAACCCACAGAATTCCAAGTCCTATGAAGGCAGAGAGAATATCTATTTTGTTTGGCATTATATTCTCAGGGCCTAGGACAATGCCTGGCCCATAGCTTATCTTCAATATATATTTACTAAAAATAATGTCTGAATCAATAAGTTTCATAAAGCTATAAGTACTTTTGGATTAAAGACACCACAACAGAATTTTTATTGCTAGTTACTAATAGATATTTGATAAATTTAGTCCTATGTAGTGAATATATGTGATATCCACATTGGTTTTAGTATATATTCCTGAGAATTCATTACAAGAACACCAAGAAAACCTAACCAACAGCTTCTTTCCTTTCAAAAGATTCTCTTTATTGCAAAATGTATGTAGTAATATTTCTTTGAAATGATAATTTAATCTACTCCTACCTAGGATAATTTTTAAGGATCAATCTATAAAATCTGGCTACATGAAATACAGTTTGGATATCAATCAAAAAGTGCATAGTAAAGACTAATAGTATTTGCCTCCAGATTTATATGATAATCTGCTCGGAGCCTATGTTGAGACCAAGTCTGAGAACTAAAATAAGCCTTTTTATTTCTAACGGATCAGAGCTCCATTGTGCAAAGTGCAAACATGGTCTTTCTAGCAAAGTTTTATAAGTAGACCTTGATTTTGAATAATTCCTTGCAAACATTTCTGAATGGTAGATATTTCTTATATATTTACTGAACTACAGAGTGAATAGATGAATATAAAAGAGGTCAACAAATCAGAGAATGCGCTGATTTGCTCAATGCTATCGGAAGGTAAGGAGCTTTTTAAACCAAATTTATATGTTTAATATAATTGGCAAGGAAAAATACCTCTGCTTCTTTCAAGTCTCAGTAACTTTGAAAGTTGAGGTAGTCACTTCTGTTAATTATCAGTGGCAGTAAGTAACAAGAAGTAGTAATATTAAGCCCCAAAGACAACCTGGATATGTTTAGCAAAGTAATTCCTAAAAGGAAAGTTGAATGAAAATTAAAGTGCCACACTAAGCCTCAAATGAAATCCATAAGCCTTGGCCAACACTTTGGCTCACTTTTATTCATAACTCTTATTACTAATGTCATTGCAATTTTAAGTGTGGGCCCACTTGCTGGGGGCAGGGATTTGCAAAAGGGCCTGAGCTTCAGGAGTACAACACTCTCATAAGAGAACATCTCACAGTTGTCTGGTTGTAGAGCTCCAGTGCAAAAGTATTATATAAGGACAGATTTTTCTTTCAAAAGAAAGACAAACCAGCTCAAAACCATTCCCAGGCACGCAGGAGAACAACACTGCATGCTGATGGTGATATGCAAATTCTTAACAGCACCCCCAGGATTGCCCAGCTTTCCAGCTTAGATTCAAATTCAGGTTCAGGTTCACGTTCAGGTTCAGGTGGAAGAAGTGGTAATCGGCAATGATTATTGATCAGACGAACTAGGCATGAACCGTCATTCAGTTTGTACATTCCTGGAAGAGATGTTGCCACATGCACTGTAGGCAAAAGAAAGTGAATGTAGCACCGTTAAGCTCTCAAATCAGGTTTTTATAATTCATTTCCATCACTGGCAGTTACTGAGATATTTACTTTAAAAATGTACAAAATTTTTGAATTTTGGTCAGAAATCAGTCATGCTAGATTTTTTTTTAATGAAGTGGCTTGGTGATGGGGAGGGTTGCTTTCTTGATCATTATGTTTTTAAACACCTTTTTCTATCTGTGATTCCAAGTTGGACTTGTATTGGGAAATGGGTCATATATGGGGCTCCTGATTTTCTGTGGTTCCTTGACCATAGGAATAGCCACAAAAGTGTACTCTGCAGGGCTGGAATCCATGGACCTGGCCTTTTCCCACAAAGCCACCCACCTCCCCAAATAGGGGAAGCTAGTGTTTATTTAGAAATGGCAGTCAAACTGTAAAGTGACATGCATTTTGACAAAGGCATGGGACTTGATGCCTAGATTTCCTTATTTTTCTCACTAATGGGGTTTGTATGAAGTCCTCACCTTACCCTCTCCTGTCTCCCCAACACTACCTCTGCCTAGGCCAGCTCTGAACACTTTCCTTAATCTGAGATTAACAACCAAAACTCAGAGCCAGTTTCCTTTGGGCTCATAGGCGTGGCAAGAATGGCTTTCCCAAGCAATGGCTTGGGAAAACAAGTGCTTGTAATATTCAAATTGTTTCTGTTTTTCATGATGTATTTATTTCTCCTACCACCCTAGTCCAGACCTGCTAATCCCCCTCATTTCTACTTTCCTGTAATGGACAATCATAAATTTTCAGAAAAGTAAGGGTCCACGGGTCTGAAGCACAGTGATGTTGTTTGTTCAAGATATTTGGAGACGGTGCCAAATGCAGAACAAAACATGGTTTATGGCCTTCATTTGACATTGATTTGTGCTACAAAGCTCAGAGTATCATTTCCTTCAGAAGGTTTTGCATTTTTAATGAGAGAAAATGTTTTCAACAACAGAGTTCTTGAAGAACTTTACAATGTTTAATTTTTGACAACTAAAACCCTTCAAAATAAAGCAACTTCAAAAATTTATTGTCATTTTAAATTGTTGCTTTTAAATGGAGGCTTCAAAGTGGTCTTTCCAAGGAGTGTTCCTTTACAAACAGTCACTGGTGTTGTATCCTGGGGGACACCAACCAACTTGAAGCACTGGCCATGTTGTTACAAATATACACTCTGCAATAAACTGGTGGCAAGAAACAGTATTACCTATCAGTGTGCACCCTGCAACTGGGCCTGAGCCAGAACTCTTCCAATGGCCTTGGAGCTTCAGAATGGATGGTGAGAAGATTAATAATCCAGATTTCCAATTATGATAGCTTTCTCCAAGGAAGAACTCTACTCAAGTGTGAGCAGACCAGCAGACTCATCATGTCTAATTGAGAGGTGGTGTAATGTTTTGGGAAATCCATTGCAAATGAGTTAGAATGAAAAATAAATTAAAAAGCAAGCAGTTTCTCAGACAAGAGTAGAAATGCCTTGGGGCCAGCCCTGTGGTGTAGTGGTTAGGTTCGCAGGCTTCCGCTTCGGTGGCCTAGGTTCGCGAGTGTGGATCCCAGGCGCCCACCTACATCATTCATCAAGCCATGCTGTGGCAGCGTCCCATATACAAAATGGAGGAAGATTGGCCAGATGTTAGCTCAGGGACAATCTTTCTCACCGAAAAAAAGAAAAGAAGAGTAGAAATGCCTGTTACCTGCTGGAATAGAGAGGGTGAAACAAAAGGGAAAACTGGAGGAACCTAACAACCCCTGGGAGGTCACATGTCCTCCACAGTGTTGACCTCCCTCACTCGGATCCTTCCTTTGTTGGGAAAAACAAAGCAACACTAAAGAACAAAACTGTTAGATAGGCCCAGCATAAAGATTCGTCACCTTTGAAAGAGAAAGCATTATATAGGTGATGCTAGGCCCTATCTGTCACTAGCTTGTCTGCAGGCTCCATAAACCACAGATTCCTGGCCACACCCCCTAAGTTTCTTATTCGGTCAGGTGAGGGGTCCCCGAGTTAGCAATTCTGACAAATTGCCAGGTGATATGATGCTGCTTTGACTACACTTTGACAGCCATTGTTCTAGCATGAATTATTAGCTTTGAGATCCAAGGAAATGGGAATACATGAGTTTAAGGTAATCTTGTGATAGTTTGGGTTTATTCTCACGTAGGTATCTGCCCATGCAAACTATAATAGAGGAGGCATTTACCTGGATAATTCAGGGCCACAGACTCCATTGACCTGTTCACTAACAACGGCTTTATTCTGGTTTCCTGTTTGTACAAGGTCTGGAAAAAACCAATGTTAGGAAATGGATAGTATGAATGGGCATGGGGTCTTCTAGATAAACTAGTTGCGAAATATGTCCTCTTCATATCTCTGGTGTCAGTGGAAAAGGTCACAGGCAGTCTGATGATGAGTTTATGATGTCTTGTTACATCAAACCTGGATGAACCAAAGAAGTGCCTCCTATTTGTCATCAGGCCAGGTTCTAACTAGGAGGATCTGGAAGAGTTCATGGAGGAGCTTCAGAATCTCTAGGAGTGACGTTGGGGCAGTTGATAAGTATTTTATCCCACAAAACTGCACAATGACAAGGAATCAAAATAATCTTAGTGTTAACTTAAACCAGCTCTTGTTCTTAACTCCTAATCTATTTTGCCTGCATTTCCAACCTTTGTTTTGTAGGCCTACCTAAGTCTTTCCATCTGGACATTTGCTTGTTTGTCTTAGTTATAGTACCAATGAGATTATAATCTAGTGACCCTGAAATTCTAGAACATATAATAATTCTTTAAAGTCAGATGCTCATCTGCAAATTAGAAGCCCTTGTGAATGCTCTTTAAAACTCACAGTCCAACATAAGGGTCTGGGTCTCATGTTGGTGGCAAAGGGCAGCTTTTAGAGTCATATCTTATTTCTCCTAAAACAGGCTTCCAAAGCAGTTACTTCAGATGGAGTGTCAGGTATCCAGTTTAATCACGTGGAAGGCCACCTTCGTTGTGGGCAAGGGACAATTCTGCAGTGATTATTATGATTCTGATGCTTTTTGAGTCAAGTTTCTGATACTTGCAACTGAGTTCTATGATCACAGGACCCTTTTGGATTGTGGGGGTGGGAGGGAAAACCGTGCATCATGAGATTTCTCCAAACAGAAATATCACTCAGAATGAAGGCTTTGGACCCAACTAGCACTGACCCTACTTGTCCTTGCTACATTTCTAGATGTGTCTAATGAACTTCACCATTCCAGGCCTTCCCAATGAATTTGACTCAGTAAGGAAGCACTGTTCTCTTCTGCATTATTTTGCTGCTGGGAAAATCAGGTCTTGGGGCCACTTGGGGGTTCACATCAAGAAGCGGAAGTTCCCTTTGCCTCTGGAAAATCTAGATGAGTGGACAATCAAAGGGAACCAGAAGACACATATGGAAGCAGTTCCAAAGGCAGACTCCTGTGAATTCAGAAAGGAGAAAAAGCTTGTCATTGGCACCTTCCCAGTTTCCCTTCTGGTGTACTCCTTCCTCTCTGGGATGTACCTAAGGCCCTCAAACTGTGCTCTGGTCCTCCAGTGGGCCTCTGGGCCTCCTTCGGGGGTCGGGAATGTCTGGGGCTCTGGATCTAGTTCTCAAACCATCTTCTGCTTGAGACCTTCCTGCCCCCTCAACTTAAGGAGATCATACGGTCCAAGCTACAAACAGGTTTGCCTATAGTGACAAGTAGGAGTGTGCTGAAGAGGAACACGGGGTGGAGCACGTAAAATTGAAATGGTCCCAGAGAGCCACACTGGAAGATGTGTTCTATGAGGAGAAGGATCTTGTCTGTCCAGTTCACCCCCACAATCTCCAGCACCTGGCCCAGTGTGTGGCACATAGTAGGTGCTACACAAATGTTTGTAGACTAACTCAGAGAATGAACACATAAAATCAGGATGTATGGTCCAGTATCAATGCCATTTGGCTAGGTACTTGCTCTCATCCCAGTGGGCTATGAGTTAGAAAAGAGCAGGTCACCCAATGCAGACTTGACTTCAGTGACTGATGAGAACTGAAGGGCTTCATTTCAGACCAGGAGGAACTTAGGATGCAGCAACTGTTGGAGAAGGAGTGACTTGGGGCCCAAAGAAAGGAAGATGCATGTTTATTTAATGCCTGTGTTGCCAGGTGCTTCACACACATAATCCCTTTTGCTTCTTGCAATAGCCCTGAAAAGTAAGTCTTAGTCTGTGTTTTATTGATGAGGAAATTGACGGGCAAGCTTGTAAGAGGCTGAGCTAGGATTTGTACCTAGATCTTTTGGATCCAAAGCCCATCCTGATTAGATAAATTGGTGATGGGGGAAGGTCAGTAGGGGCTGTTTCCCAAAAGTTTGACTAGAACATGGTGTGAATTTAACAAGCAGCTCCCAGGCCTGCAATATGACTCTATAGGACAATACCCCTGGCTATCCACAGCTCCCTGACTCAGCTTCTCCGTGAATCTTAGTTCAAAATTCCTGATGAGAATCAACTGACCCAGCTTGAAAAGAATATAAGAACAACAAGGTTCAAATGTAGCTTCCTGTGCTCATCTCCTCATTAGAGCTGAAAGTGGGACAAAATTCTTTTAGAAAAGAGTGGATATGGGAAGACAATGACCGGCATTTCTAGGACAACAGGTGTGGCCAACATTCACCTGCAACCCTCTTCCTTCTTTTATTCTTCTGTGAACATCCGTGCCTATTTCCCCACCAGGATGAAATGCTTATACTCTTTTTACTTCTTGCCCGTGCACAAGGTACATTATAGTTGGGTCTGTTGTCAGCTGAGTCAGAGGTGATTGATACATGTTCAATATTACATGTATAAACTGTGCTAACATCTGCTGTCAAAGTAAAGAAATGACACCTTGTGGCAGTTACTGATAAAACAGGACAAACTGTTTCTTCATTCATCTGGTCCTCAACGGAAACAAAGGCCACTGGCTTTTGAATGAGGAGGCCTGAGTTCTGGAGTCAGCCTTCACTTAACTCTAACTGTGCGGGATCAGTCATTGCAAGGAGCAGGGTAAAGGTGAAGGAGCTGTGGGAGAGCTCCACTCAGATTTCCCGTCAGGAAAACCTGCTGCGAGGAGCACAGTGAGCCGACAGCCTCCAGCTGCCACTCTTTGGGATCCACTGTAGCACTCGCTCACCCCAAGTCCACGATGTTGTGAAGCTGCTCCTGTCGTCAAGCTGGGGGTGTTAGACCTGGCCTCTTCCTGCCCAGCGTGGGTCTCTTCTAAGGCGCAGTCTTCGCTCTGGGGCTTCTCACCGGCCTGGCCTGGCAGGGATATCTCAGAGCTGCATTGCAGCCTGAGGCTTTTCCTATCCACTCCTCTTTCGTTCCTTCTTCCCTTTCCCAGTGTCCCTCCCACTCCATGGTCTGCAGGTGTCCCTGTCTGCCTCTTCTCACTCTCCCCTTTGTCTTTCATAGGCATTTCTCTCAATCAGTCTCCTGCATGTCTAATTCTGTCTTGATGTCTGCTTCTTAGAGGACCCGAACTCACAGATGATATTAGAATTCAGGGAGAGTTTCGTGGTAGGAAGTAGACCTGGGACATCTGGGGAAAGAAACTTTTCTTCAAACAGCAATAGAGATGGCTTCTCAGATTCATTCTAGTCCCTGAACTTGAATTGGCATTGGTACAGGCTAAGTGATCCTAATTTGTGGAGGTTAGGATGACTCCAGTCTATACAGTAGAGTTTTAGAATTCCTGCCTAGTTGAACAATTATGGGACTAATTACATTTACAAACTAAATAATTACATTATATGTGAAAGAGTTAATGAAACTTCCAAAGGTGCCTGATGTAAAATGGAGTAACTAAGATGTTGAGAGAACAAGGCACATTTAAAAGTTAGATCTCCATAGCCTTGACTTAATAAGTTCTACCAGTCTGAAATGTATGAAAAGCCCCTTTCTAGTCATTTCTGAGAAATCTCATCTGTCATGAGAGAAAAAAGTCCTTGGGATGTTCAGGCCCAATACAAAACTTTGCAAAGGGAGTTCCAGACAAACAGCCTTGCCATATCTTCTCCCATGAGATTTGAAGTTTCTTCTATTTCCTGCCCACTTATAGTTAAGGTAGAGGTAGGAGGAAACTCAGTGTGCTGTCAAATGGTAAATTCTGGTGTAGGATGATCTGGTTTAGTCATTTCATTAGGGATACCCAACTGTCAGAATTTGAGAGTCTTTTCTCTTGGGATGGTGTCTTAGTCCGTTCATGGCAATGCAGGCTTTTTCTAACATGCACCTCAAAACTCTTCCAGCCTCTACCCATTACCCAGTTCCAAAGCTGCTTCACATTTTTAGGTGTCTGTTATAGCAGTACCCTACTTATCAGTACCAATCTCTGTCGTGGTCTGTTTGGGCTACTACAACAAAAATAGCAGAGACTGAGTGGCTTATACACAACACAAATTTATTTCTTACAGTTCTGGAGGCTGGGAAGTCCAAGATCAAGGTGCCGACAGACTCTGTGTTTAGGGAGCGCCCGCTTCCTGGTCTTTTCACTGTGTCTTCACATGGCAGAAGAGGCAAGGGAGCTCTCCGGTGTCTCTTTTATAAGGGAACTAATCCCATTCATGAGGGCTCTGCCCTCATGACCTAATCACCTCCCAAATGCCCCACCTACAAATACCATCTCACTGGGTTTAGGATTTCAACGTATGAATTATGGAGGGACACAAATATACAGTCTATCACAGATGATCTTTTTACCCAGAGATGAAGCTCAGATCTTTTTACTGGGGTATGTAAGCCTGGCTTCCAGGGTTCTGAGAGTCATGTGGCAGAGGGTATATGTTTGAGTAGTGGAGGTGGTTTGAGTTTTCGCCATTCAGTAGTTAGACTTTCACTTAATCCCCCTGATTTCAATATAGCACGCTCTCTCAGCTTTGTCTGGCATTCCTGAATCTGCATCTCTCTGGTGTGGTTTCTCTACAGTGTAGGAAAAGTTGTCTGTTCTAATTTTCTGGTCAGATGGGGAAGAGACTACTGCCTGCAGCAAAGAATGGGAGAAGAAGGTTTACGAGTCTAATTTCTTATAGAAACTTTCAATGAATTCTCTTTTCAAGTCCACCTTACACCTCCCATTTCAGAGACATTGGGATCGTCCATTCCTTCTAGAACTGTGTTGCAGTTATCTCCCCTCCCATTCTCTTTGTCTGGACTTACACCTCCCCACCCCGCCATTTTATTTTGATGAGGTTTGAGGTGGAACAGGAGGTAAATGCATGCATTCAATCTTTCATGTTTAACTGGAAGGTCCCTCCCAGGGGCTCTGGAGGGTCTACTTGGCAGCAGTTATCCCTGTGGTGGGGAGGGTTACAGAGAGGAGTAAGCTTTTAAACTTTAAACTATGTTAGGCTTGGGAGGTCATACCTAATTTCATGATTTGACCCTGAAGAAAATGGAGAACCTTTGGAATCTGCTGAGTATGAGTGGAATTAACTCTAGACAGCTCAGACTTCAAAGCACTTAATTTTATGTATTGTCACTGAATTAATTTTTTGAGTTGCCTAGGATGAGACTACAGCTGAAATATCTTGTGGTAAGATGATCAAGAAGACACCAAAAAATGCTACCTAGGTTTTTTTTGGGTATACAAAAATCTCCTGAAAATTCAGTTATCCTTTAGTAACTTAGTGATCTGGTTGAGGTGGGAGATTGGTTACATATAGGGGATTAATCAAATAAGTAAACAATATTGAGAATTATGAAAGGAGTTACAAATATAGAGAAGAGGAAAGCTAGATTGAATCCTGTGATGTTGAATTGGAATTGGAGGTATACACGTGATTTCATTGTTATCAATATATAGAGCTAAATATAGATTTGTAGATGCAAATCTGTGTGTACACATGCACATTTCAATAATATAAATAGAGAACTAAATTTAGATGTAATTCTGTGGTGTGTATGTTAGCGTGTGTTTGTACATGTGCATATATTTCCTAGCTCTGTCTGCTGAGAGGGCCTGGGAGCAGCAACACCCCAATAGGAAGGGATACATCATAGATTGAGATCTTGGCTTTTAAATACCATTCTCCATTAAAAGCAGCTAAATTTCTTTGAGTAAATGGTTGATTACTGATCTGGGAAGAGGAAGTAAAAGAGGAGCCTGGAACACTTTTTGACATCAGAAAGTAGAGAATGTTCAAGAAATGCTGGGAAATATAGAAAGGACATGGAAGCCAGCTTGAAAGAGCTCCCACTGGCCAACTCTGGGACAATTTGAGCATCAGAATAAATAATAATGGATTATAACCCATTAGATAAAACAGGAATCCACAAGTCCATACTGATGAATAATGAATACATAAATAGGGAGAAGAGAAAATTCTTACACAAGAATGGCAACTAATAAATGTAGAAGGAATAACAGAATTAGAAAAACACCATTTGACAACTGTCATAGTAATAATTCAGGCAAGAAACAAGTGGATGCTAGAACTAGTGGACAACAATTTGGTGAGAGACAGGATATTTACTTATTGTCAAAGTATCTCCCCACAAAATAATTTTAACTTTATAGTGGAGAATTCTGGCAAGGACCACCTTAATCAAGTAATCCAAGTTAATAACACCATTAATGAGACAATTTAAATTATGTACCACCCAATAGGATGCAATAAAATAAACATTTTTGTGATATATTCCTGCCAAAAATCATAACCTGAATCTGATCACGAAGGAACATGGGGAAAGCCCATATTGAAGGATAGCCTGCACAATAACCGGCCTGTACTCTTCAAAACTCTTCATGTAAGTCAAGGGACAACTGAAAAATAGTCTCTGTATTAAAGAAGACTAAATAGACATGATAATTAAATACAACAGGTGATCTTAGGTTACATTTTTTTGCTATAAATCAGTGGTTCTCAAAGTGTGATCCCAGGACCAGAGCATCAGCACCACCTGGGAACTTGATTGGAAATACAAAACTTTGAACCCCATGCCAGACCTACTGAATCAGAAACCCAGAATTCGAGACCCGTCTATCTATGTTTAACGAGAACTTCCATTGTATCTGACCTCGCTAAAGTTTGCGAGCCACTACTCTAAAGCACATTGTTGGGCAGTTGTTAAAACTATGGAATAGATAGTAATAATCCAGCAATGTTAATTTTTTGCTTTTCATGTCATTGTTCGTAGGAAATAAATACTAAATTATTCAGAGGTAATGGAAAACTATGCCAGCAAATTACTCTTAAATGGTTCAATAATAAAAAGTTCTTTTTAATATATATGCAACTTTTCTGTATGTTTAAAAAATTTCAAAATTAAAAAACCCCCTAAAATGGGAAGCGTTATATATTTATCATATTAGGAAAAAAAATCTGACTCATATTCATTCCAAACTGCTTTTACATAATCAAAAGTGGCACTAAGTACAAAGGATATATATTCCATTACATGTATGGTTAGATCTGCTATGGAAAACAGTTTGTTCTCCCAAGAACCATCTGTGTTTATTTTCAGGTTGAACCAACCCTAAGGTTGCTAACATTCTTTAAAACTATGTTGATGAATGACACAATCTCTGAATCACATCAAAGCCAGTATGGTTTCTCTGGGGATTTCATATCAGTGGAAAAACATTTCTGCTGAATAGCATCTGCCTATCCATATGTAGAAAGAGTCAATACATGAAACTAAAAATAATTGTTTTCAAATAATTGGCTAGATGACATACACAGCCCCTCTTTCTCAGCTGGATTACTGATTGCCTGAATACGATCCATGATCTGATTTTTTTTCCCTCGCTGTAGATTCTTTGCAATACTTTCCATTGCACACAACTAAAATATAGCAAGAGTAAAATATAGCCTGAGACAAGTACGTATGTTGGAATAGATTCAAATATGCAGGGTTTTATCTAGAAGGAAAAATCCTTTTAGAGTCAGAGAGGAAGTGAATCAGGCCCATGGACCTTGGCTAACTGACCAATACACAAACATTGGTGGCTGGTGGTTGTTTTCTACTTTTGGTTGTCTACTTTGAAGCCATTGGACAGTATCCAAATCCCCAGCTCCATTCTTCCTGGAGTTTTGGTGGTTATGCATTTGTTCAGAGACTGTGAATGGACAGTTCCCTTCCAACTAACAAGTGTTCCTTCCCCAGCCATAATCCTTCAGAAGGACTGAATCTGATCAGTTATGTCATAATTGAAGAAGACTACATTTGTTTTAACAGAGTTTATTTGCAACATCCTGCTGCTAATGTCAGCACACAGATTGGGCAAGTTCCAACAAAATAACTTTCTATTTGTACTCAATTAAATGTTTATTTAAAATTTCCTTTTGGTTTTTACGGTCGAAAATGTATTGTTCATTTTTCACATACCAGGCACTGTTGTTTAGTCTCAAGGGCATTACTTGTTACCAATTTAACAACTGTGACATATTAAAAACAACATTTAGGGAAGAAATTAGGGTTGAAATGATGTGACCAGATGTTTCCGTGGTGTTTTGCCAAAATGTCACTTAAATGCCAACAAGATTTTAAAAGAAATTTTTTCCCAAAGTCTCTCTACCCACTTGATTGACCCCAAAATATGTTGCTGTCATAGATGTATTAGAAAACCCATTTAATTTTTATTTTAATCACAGTTTTCTTGAGGATGCTTAAAATCTTTTTACTGTCCTTTTTTCTTTTATAAATTCAATATGACAATAAAAATAATCATGGCTATGCCATATGCTCCCTTTGTGACCCAAACTTTCTGATGACTAAAATAGGGATGTTAGTAGCGACCTCCTGTGATTGTTATGGAAATTAAGTGAGATAATGTATGTGACACTTTAGTCCAGTACCTGGCACAAAATAATGGCACATTAAATTGTGTTACTATTATTAGAAACAGTGCTAATTATTGACACCTGCAAAAAAACCCCGCTAGTGCCCTGGTGCTATATTTCCTTAGAAAAAAGACAATCTCTCCCGCGAGTCTCTCTTAAATTTCAGTCTTCCGTTGAGACTGTCAGTTAGTGCTAGGAAAAAGAGCCCATCGAGAGGCAGCTTCAAAAAGACCTCTCTGAGCTGATTTCTAAATTGAAGAGCATTTAGAGAAGGAGCCTGCAGGTAAACACAACAGGGCAGAGAGATTGTACCCCAAGTGGAGGACTCCAGGTTTGCTCTCCTTCTGTGGGAATTCTGTTGACATCAGAGGGTTCATAGAGCTTTTTAACAGTAGACTGGGGCCCTGCAGTGTTCATGATTTGGTCCACATTCAATAATATACAAAAATATAAAAGTCAGTTAAGCAAATGCTGTACAACAGAGGTTTTTCAGGGAAAAGGGATAAGCTTGATCCAAAAATATTTTGGAGGGTGGAGACATTCCAAGCATACCATTTCATGCCTGTGCCAATGGAATGTGGGCACAGCACAGGAACAATGTCCAAGGCTGGAGAGCTTTAGAGGACCAGGGAAATTTTGAGTAAAAAACACAAAGCAGTGAAGAACATCACCCCCTGCCCCCAACCACGTTTCCCTATTTACAGGTTGAATTGTGAATTCTGGGTGAATTTTAGGTCCATGAATTATAAATCCCCAAATTTGGTACCAAATAATTATAGCTGTATTTTGCAAATGTACAGCTCTGCTCTGGTGACACACACACACACACACACACACACACTGAATTGGAAGGAGAGGGTGAGCAAGTTCCAATTATTACATTTAAATCCCAAACTGGATATAATATTTTGTCTCTTTCCATTATCTTTGACTCTAGGCAGATAAAGTTGCCATAATGAAAATTTATCAATTTTAAGAATAAATATAAATATGGATGGCTTTCCCATATTAAGTGTGAAAAAGGAGTAATTTCTAGACACAGAGGAACATATCCATCCCCATTCCCAAAATAAAGTTTGTTTGCTTTTTGTAATGGTGGTTGTTTTTTCCTCATCAATGTTTGTGATCCTTTAAGACATGAAAGGATTTTGATTTTGAAAGATCTCTATCACTCCCAAGAACTAAATTGGCCAATAGTGTGAGGATATGGTTGTGTCTGTTTGCAGTAGTTCAACTTCGTTCTTCTCTATAGATAAACTGAGGAAATGAGGAGACACTTGGATGTCCAAAAAGAACTGAGGATTTTTCAATAAAAAGTTTAGTCAAATGTCTTTCAAAAAATACTTTGCAGACTTTTACTGAAGAGGCATTCTCTCTTTTTCCTTGACCTGATAATCTGTTTAACTGAAGAAGAGAAATTCAGTTTATGGCAAAGAACCATTCAAGAGGTTGCCTGGAGATGGTATGACTCAGTGTTTCTCAAAGGTTGGCCACAGCTTACCTCAGTCAGAATCCCCTAGGAAGCTTTTTATACTTCCTATTCCTGGGCTCCACTCCAGCCCTACTGAGTCTAGATCTCCTTGGAGTGGGAACTGGGAAGCTGTATATTTAATAGCTCTGCAGGTGATTCAAATGCATCTTCAAACTGGAAATTAATAATGATGTCATAAAAGCCAGTAGTGCCTTCTGTCCTGGCTCTTCTCTAGCTTTGAAGAGAGGGTCAGTGGGGCATTGCTTTTGAAAAAATTCCAGTTTGAACCACAGAGCAAGTCATTTTCCCTCTTCTCAATATTTCCTCCTAGCTTTGTTTTCCTCCATGGTCTCAGTCATCCAGCCTTCTTCATACAGAATAGCATTTGGAGTTGAGCAGCTCCCAAAATATTGTTGTTGGTTCTTGCTTTATTCCTAATGCTTCTGCATTACTGGTCAGTGACCATGATCTGCATTTTCAGGCAAGAAAAGGGACACATACTAGCAGCTGAGTCACCTGACAGTCACCAGGTGTGGAGTAGATCTGAGTCTTTGACAACACCTTCTAGAGGGCAGTGGTTCTTGACCTTGACTGCACATTAGAACTGCCTGCAATGGTTTAAAACTCCCAACACTTAGGCCACACCCCAGACCAATGTCATCAGAACCTCTAGGGGTAGGACCCAGGCATCAGTACTTTGTAAAGCTCGCCTGGTGATTCCAGGGTGCAACTTAGGCCAAGAACCACTGTTCTGGGGCATCTGTAGAAAGTGCATTGAAGCCTTCAGAACACCTGAGGGAGATCATCAATATTTTTCTTTATAGACGGAACTTTTCCTGTCTGTGGTACACTCTTAACAGGAGAAAGTTTAGGAGGTATTTCTTACGGAAATTTGTTCCTGGGAGAGAAGTTTCTTTAGAGTGTTCAATGACCATTATAGGAGATCCAGTGTGGAACTCTGCAGTATGAATGTGGAGGTTGTTTAAAATACACACGAATGGGCTCACCCACAGTGTGTACTACCCCTGCCCACCTATGGAACTCCCCTACACCAACACTTCACTTTGTCTGTTTCAAGATAATCTATGAAATTTATCAGTCTTTGGCTCTTTGCTGTCTTCTCAAGAGCCAGTAACAGATCTCCAGTGAGCTGAAACAGGGAAAGTTGTTTTAAACCATTGACTGCTTAATAAATTAGCACTAGACGGCTGTTAGCCTAATTTATCTCTGAAAGCCAGTTTCCCAGGGTATCAGAGCAATACCACAAGAAAAATTATTTCCATTAAACACCACAAAAATGTCTTTCCTGTGATACTTCACTGAAAGGGTGACATGTACGAGATTCTCAGTCACAAAACAGGAAAGAAATGTTTGAAAGTTAAATTAAAAAGTAAAGCACAGTTAAGATTTTATTGAGCTTAAACTCCATTCCTACCCCCTAAACATATAAATCTGTTCTGTGTTCTGTGTCTCCCACTCAGATGGGTGATAAATTTTGGATGCTGAATTCTTATGTCTCTAAAAATAACGTTTACCTAAAGTGAAGTGCAACATCTGGGTCCACGGAGGGAGCATGAAGTGGCCTTTCAGGTTAATTATTTGCGAGGTCAGGTTAGATTTCCCAATCCTGAAAGTGTTACCAGTTTTGTTTCTCTTGGCCCCTGCTCACCACAGGTAAAGAGTCCTGTCCCAGTGACTTTCCCATAGGCCTGCTCCTTCATGCAGAATGTCACCGTCAATGCCCCAATGTTAATGAAATGGAATATTTTCCATCTGCTCTTTGAGCTGAAGGACCTGCTATGCCTGAAGGCCCCTCGGTTACTGTGCGTAGTAATAGACTGAAGATTTCCCCCCGTGCTGTCATAGTGGCTGCCATCAGAACAGATCCATGGGTCTCTAATATTCTCAAAAGAGTGTCTCTCTCTGTTGTCTTCATCAAAGGACATGTCTGCTTGTCTAGACCAGAAAGTGGGTTGAGATGATCCATATGATCATTTAGATACAGTCCAAGTAGGAAAGGTAACAAGGCTGGCATTCCATTGGTCATAATAAGAACTCTTCACCCCCCTTTCCAACACTCTAGTCCGTATTCCAAAACAGGTTAATGCCATGGAAACAGAAGCCTTATGAAGGAATGTGGTGAGAGCAATCAGCTGTCCAGGGTGATCCTGGGAAATGATGGCCTTTAAAAAAAAAAGGGAATAACATCACAGTCTTGAAATAAATTTTTAAAATCTCTAGATCTTTGTATAAATTTGAGTCCAAACATTTTCATCCACAACATAAATTTTTCCAGGCACTGACTCAAGCCCCGAGAGTTATCTTTTCATTTTTCCCCTTTCCCTACCAAATTCTGTTTGTTATTCCCTCTCTTCTTTTCCATTTTCTTGGCCACTACCTCTCTTTAAGTTTGATTGCTTCATTTGGTCCGTTGTAAAAGGCTCCTTACTCATCCCCAGACCTTTAGCTTTTTAAAATTAAAGGCCATTCTCTCTCTCACCACCAGAGCAAGCTGCTGGGATTATTGCTTTGCTCAAATCATTTCTCCATCTAAACTTTTGCAATGGCTTTCCCATTGACTACTGAATAAAATCATGGCAATTTATCCTGGTGTTCAAGGCCTTTTACAATTTGGTTCCAAATTATGCTTCCTGTCTTATGTTACTTCCCATGTTCCAGCCAAATGACTCCCTCATTTCTTAACTTCATTTTACCCTTTCTTACCTCCGGCTCATGTCATTCTCTCCATCTGGACTGTCACTTCCCCTCATCTATCCTTGACGAAATCTTGCTCTTCCTCTGAAACCCGACTCAGGAGTTCCCTCTTTCTTTATGAAGCCTTTTCTGGCCACTTTAGTCAGAAACTTTCTTTGCCTCCTGTCCTCAAACGTTTGGTTAGGGCTACTCTCAGGGACCATAACATGCATCGTCTTGCGCTATAGTTATTTGGGTACCTAGTTTAGCTCTCTCATTGGAGTGCACTTTCTGGAAGGCATAAGTCACCTTCTTATTCTTCAACATGTCTTGTATGTGTTAGATGACTAATGAGTAAATGAAAGGATAAAGTTAAATACTACCTCCTTCTCTTCCTAATCCTGATACTGAAAAAGTGTGGTGTGGAGAAGAGGCCCTGGAGAAAACTCTAGTACCTGGAGAAAACTCTAGTAATTTGAGGGCAGTCATTGGGCCTAAGGATGTAGATTAATGATGAGGAGACCTTGGCATATCTGAGTTCAGGTCAGTTTCCAAGGACCATCTATGTGTTCAGAGGTTTATCTGAATGAATGGATCCTCCCAGGTCTTTGGAATTTCAGGGATGGTAGGGGGCAGAAGTGTGGGCCTGTAGTCATAAAACATGTATTTTTAAAAATTTAACCAGAGATTGCATAACTTTCTGAAAACTAGAGGCTCAAAGCTGGCAAGTATGTGGTGCAGGTGGCATGGAAGCTGCCGAGTGGGTTCCCCTTTGGCGTGCTTACTTTGGAAACCTGACTGCAAGGCTTGGGCAGATAACGTGTTTACAGGCGGAAAGGCAAAAGAGACGTAAAAGAGAAAAAGTACTTCAAAGGATGGAAATGGTGCAACAAATTCCCCGTCCCAGTCAGCCTGTTTGTATCACAAGATGGCTTCATACTCGGGAATAGTAGGTCCTTAAAAATGAACTTCTCTTCACTCAAATGATTCCTGCAAACAGAGATTCTGGGTAAATGTGAGCCATCACATTTCATACATAAAAAATTATACCTAACAGCAATGTAAATATGGCCCTTTCTTTCTCTCATTTGCCACAGTACCATGTCTGCGTCAGCACTAACAAAGTGAAGAAAGTGTTCAGAGTGAGGGTGAAGGTGATTAACCACATAATTCAGGCCCCCAAGTGTTTCCTTTTCTTTAATAGCAGGTATTGCAACCTGAACTTGTGACAATTACCTGTATTATCTCTTCATTTCACTTTGCCTAGGTAGCCTCAGTTTTTTGATTTGTAACACAAGAGTAATAGTAATTTTAACTATCCCATGAGATTATAATGAGGATTAAATAACAAATGTCAAAAGTATATTTAAAAAGTACTTTGTACCTTCTGAAGCACTGTACATGTGTCTGCGTGCGGCCAGTGTGTATGTGTTATTCAGATAAGGCAGTTGATTACTCTCTGGCCCGTATTTCATCCTTTGAGCCATGCTCCTCTACAGACCATTTTAAGTTTGTGTAGATAGATAGATAGATGGATGGATAGACGTATAAATGTACATATACATACATGTCCATTTTAAATATACATAATTTAGTTAACAATTATACTTTATTAGATAATAAAAAACTTAGAAGTGAATCCAAATTGGAGATTATGTTGAATGAATTTTCTATTATTGTGGTTTTAAACATAATTTTCAATTCTTTCAATACTTGGAAAATGCCCTTCAATGCAGTGCTTTCTAAATGTAGTCCATGGGCCCATGCTGGTCCATAAACTATTTGTTCCTAGCAGCAATGAAAATAAGCACATGCCCTAGTTCACTACTTTATTTCCCCCCAAAGTTTCTTGATTTCCATTCTGGCACATGCTCTTTAAGTTCTCCTGAGTTGGCGAACAATCCTTTGTTGGCTGCAGTGGCACTGCTCTAAAGGCATTTTATTATTTGGCCATCTATTTTTTCATTCATTCATTCAACAAATGTTTATTGAGCACCGTATTAGTTAAGGTGATCCTAGAGGTTGTAACAAACGAGTCCTGAACTTATGTCATAAAAACCTATTTCTCAGATGTGTCACAGTCTATGCAGGTGCTCTTGGTCTGGTGCCCTTCTATGTGGTTTTTGAGAAAATGGCTCCTTCTGTCTTGTGGCCCACTCTTTTCTAGTCTGCAGAGTCCTCTTTGTTTAGCTAGCAATGGAAAAGAGATGGTGGGGGAAGGCATAGCCCCTCCTTAACCATTTCAAGGTGACACATCACATTCTTTTTCTGAGGACAAGTGCTGTGCCTTACCTCATGCAAGGGGGCTGGAAAATGTAATCCCTGGCTTTGTGGACACTTCCCAGCATTAAAACTTCATTATGGAAGGGGAGCAAAAACTTTCTCTGGTCACCTAAACCAATGCTTCTCAAACCATCTGTGGTGAAGGACCAGTTCTGTTTTTAAAAATTTTAAATCTATCACAGCCTGATACTTGAAAAAAATCCTATGAAAATGAATTACTAGAAAAATAAAATAAACCAAAGATATACAAAATACAAGTCCAGTTTTTTAATTATTAGATTCGGCAGACATAAACTTGCGACACAATTTTTCTACCGAGCTCGTTGAGGACTTGTAGCAGCACAGGGAGAATGGCACCCTCCTTGGACCACACATGAATCGCACAGTTCTAGACTCGAATTAAAATCAATGCTGAACATGGAATTTTTCTTTCATGTAGGGAAACAGACAATTAAAAAATTAATAAATAAGATAATTTTAGGTAGTGATAAGCAGTATGAAGACATGTGACCCAGCAGATGTGACCAGCGTCTTCTTGAGAGGCCTCCGTGAGGAGGACCCTTGTTATGATCAAGATAGAACAGCAGATGCAGAAAAATGTATTTAGAACAAAAAGATGCAACTGTGTTCAAATTTATTTATGTTTCATTTTCATTTCTGATTTCAAAATTTTCATAAGGATTCAGGATGTAGCCCCTTTAAAAAAATCAGAAGGTAAAATAGAAATATTTTTAAATCTCTTATTCTCTTTTAGGAAAAAAGAATACATATTAGTTATTTTTGTAATAGCTTTATTGAGATATAATTCAGAAACCATACAATTAACTAATTTAAAGCATACAATTTAATGGTTTATAGTGTAGTCGCAGATATATATGCACAACCATCACCATAGCCAATTTTACCGTGTGATCATCATCTCAAAAAAAACCCCCTGTACCCTTTAACTATCAAACCCCTATCACCCATTGCCCCTAGCCCTAAGCAACTCCTTATCTACTTTCTGTCTTTATAGATTTGCCTACTCTTGACATTTTATATAAATGGAATCATTTAATATGTGGTCTTTTGTGACCAACTTCTTTCACTTAATGTTTTCAAGGTTCAGCTATATTGTAACAGGTATCAGTACTTCATTGCTTTTAATGGCAGAATAATGTTCCATTGAATGGATATACCACATTTTGTTTATCCATTTGTCAGTTAATGGGCATTTGCATTGTTTCCACCTTTTGGCTATTATGAATAATACTACTATCAACATTTGTGTGAGTCCTCCAGTTATGTTCTTTTTCAAAATTGTTTTGGTTGTTCTGGGTCCCTTGCAATTCCATATGAATTTTAGGAACAGCTTGCCAATTTCTACAAAGAAGTCAGCTAGGATTCTGATTGGGATTGTGTTGAATATATAGATTAATTTGGGGAGTATTGGCATCATAACAATATTAAGTCTTCTGATCTATGAACATGGGATATTTCCATTTATTTGCATTTCTTTGACAATGATTTCTTTTAACAATGACTTATAATTTTCAGAGTATAAGTTTTGCACTTTTGTTAAATTTATTCCTAAATATTTTATTCTTTTTGATGCTATTATAAATGTAATTTTCTTAATTTAATTTTTGGGTTATTCATTACAAGTGTATAGAAATATAATTGATTTTTGTATACTGATCTAGTATCTTATAACCTTGCTGAAATCATTTATTATTCTAATAGTTTTTAGTGGATTCCTTAGGATTTTCTATATACAAGTTCATGTCATCTCCAAATGGAGATAGTTTTACTTTTTACTTTCTACTCTAGATGCCTTTTATTTCTTTTTCTTGCCTAATTACCCTGGTTTGAACCTCCAGTATAATGTTGAATAGAAGTTGTGAGAGTGGGCATCCTTGTTTTGTTCTTGAACTTAGGCAAGAAGCATCTAGTATTTTACAATTAAGTATGATGTTCACTGTGAGATTTTGTAGGTGCCCTGTATCAAGGTGAGAGAGTTTCCTTCTATTCCTAGTTTGTTGAGTGTTTTTGTTGTGAAAAAGTTTTTTGTCAAATGCTTTTACTTCAACTATTGAGATGATCATGGGGTTTTTGTTTTTTATCCTATTGATATGGTGTATCATATTAATTGATTTTCAGATGTTAATCCAACCTTGCATCCTGGGATAAATCCTAATTGGTCACAGTTTATAATTCTTTTTATATGGTGCTAGATTTGATTTGCTAGTATTTTGTTGAGGATTTTTATATCCATATTCATAAGAGCTATTAGTCTGTAGTTTTTGTTTTCTGACATTTTTGTCTGGTTTTGGTTTCAGGGTAATACTGGCTTCACAGAGTGAGTTGGAAAGTGTTCCTTCCTCTTGTAGTTTTTGGAATAGTTTTCAAAAAATTGTTATTAATTCTTCTTTAAATGTTCTGTAGAATTCACCAGTGAAGCTCTCTGGGCCTGGCCTTTTCTTTATGCATAGATTTTTCATTACTAATTCAATCTCTTGCTATAGGTATATTCAGATTATTTATTTCTTCTTGAGTCAGTTTCAGTAGTTTGTTTCTTTCTAGGCATTCGTCCATTTCATCTAAGTTGTCTGATTTATTGGCATTCAAATGTTCATAGCATTCCTTTATAATCACTTCTATTTCTGTACTTTCAGTAGTAATGCCCTCTCTTTCATTTCTGATTC
Source organism: Tapirus indicus (assembly GCA_031878705.1). Lineage (NCBI taxonomy): Eukaryota > Metazoa > Chordata > Mammalia > Perissodactyla > Tapiridae > Tapirus > Tapirus indicus. The sequence continues at coordinate 135,651,520 of CM062923.1, forward strand.
TAGTAATTTTGAGTGTCCTCTCTTTATTTCTCCATTAGTCTAGCAAAAGGTTTGTCAATTTTGTTAGTCTTTTCAAAGAATCAGCTTTTAGTTTCATTGATTTTTCTCTATTGTTTTTCTATTTCCTATTTCTTTATTTTTCTACTCTAATTTTTATTATTTCCTTCCTTCTGCTTGCTTTGGGTATATTTTACTCTTCTTTTCCCAGTGTCTTAAGGTGGAAGTTAAGGTTATTGATTTGAGATATTTCTTATTTTTTAACTTAAGTATTTACAGCTATAAATTTCCCTTTAAGCACTGCTTTATCTGCATCCCACAAGTTTTGGTATGTTGTGTCTCCATTTTCATGCATCTCAAAGTATTTTCTAATTGCCATTTTGATTTCTTCTTTGAATCATCAATAATTTGGAGTGTGTTGTTTAGTTTTCACATATTTGTGAATTCCCAATTTTATTTTCTGTTCTTGATTTCTAATTTCATTCCACTATGGTCAGAGAACATATTAGTACTATTTTTTTTTTTAATGTTTATTTTTTTATTTTTTTATTTTTTTTTTTCATTTTGCGAGGAAGACCAGCCCTGAGCTAACATCCGTTGCTAATCCTCCTCTTTTTGCTGAGGAAGACTGGCCCTGGGCTAACATCTGTGCCCATCTTCCTCTACTTTATATGGGACGCCGCCACAGCAGGGCTGACAGGCAGTGCGTCAGCGGGCGCCCGGGATCCGAACCAGCGAACCCCGGGTTGCCAAGCGCGGACGAAACCGCTGCGCCACCGGGCGGCCCCCATATTAGTACTATTTTTATTCTTCTAAATTTAATGTTATTATGGGTATAGTTGGATTTATGTCTGCCATTTTACTCATTGTTCTCTATATGTCTTGTATCTTTTTTGTTCCTTTGTTTCTCCTATACTGCTTTCTTTCACATTAAGTGAATATTTTCTAATATAGCATTTTAACTCTTTCATGATTTTTTTCACTACTTTTTGAGTTATTTCCTTAGAGGTTGCTCTAGTGCTTATCATATTTGTCTTAGCTTATCAGAATCAACTTCAGATTTATACTAATTTAATTCCAGTGAGATAGAACATTATTTCTATAGAGCTGTATTCTTTTTTCTCTTTTTGTTGTACATATTTATATTATAATGTATTTATTTGATATATAAATTATTGTTCTACATATTACTTCTGTAAATATTACAAACCCAATAATACATTGTTTTAACTCTTACTTTACATAATTTTATGACTTTTAAAGAAGCTGAGAGGAGAAAGGAGAGCAAGTATATATTTTTAGCTTTGGTTATATTAACCTTCTTATTTACGATTTTTGGTTCTCTTCATTTGTTCCTGTGGATCTGAGCTTACATCTGGAGTCATTTCCTTAGGCCAGTAGAGCTTTACTTGCACCTACCTCCTTTGTGCTGTTATTGGCAAATATACTGCATTTCTATTGCTTTGGTCTAACAATATCTTATATACATATTGTTTTATATGATTGCTTTTTAAATTAACTAAGAGAAAGAGGAAAAAAATGTTCATTCATACTGTTCTTTGTAATTACATAATTCCTTTACTGATACTTTTTAGTTCTTTGGTTTGTGTGTGTGTGTGTGTGCGCGTGTGTATTTGAATTACTGTCTGGGTCTCTCAGCCTAAAGAGCTTTCTTTAGTATTTCTTATAAGGCATGTCTGCTAGCAACAAATTCTCTGTTTTTGTGTATCTGGAAATTTATTCCATCTTCATTTTTTAAAGATAGCTTTGCAGGATACAGGATTCTTGACTGTTTTTTTTTTTTTGAGCACTTTAAATATGTCATCCCACTATCTTCTGGAATCCATTGTTTCTGATGGGAAGTCAGTTGTTAATCTTATTAGGACTCCCTTGTAAGTGATGAGATATTTTTCACTTTCTGCTTTCAGGATTTTCTGCTTGTCTTTCAGCATTTTTACTACAATGTGTCTATTTGTGAATTTCTTTGTGTTTATCCTACTTGGATTTTGTTGAGCTTCCCGAAGGTGTAAATTAATGTTTTTCAATAAATTTGGGAACTTTTCAGGCGTTAATTCTTTGAATATTTTTTCTGCCCTTTCTATGTCTCCTCTTCTTCTAGTATTCACATATGCATATATTGGTATTCTTCCTGCTATCTCACATTTTTCTGAGGCTCTTTTCATTCATCTTTGTTCTTTTTTATCTCTGTTCCTCAGATTGTATAATCTCTATCAATTATCTCAAGTTTTCTATTTCTTTTGTCTGCCACTTCAAATTTACTGTTGAGCTCCTCTGGTGCATTTTTTATTTCAGTTATTGTACTTTTCAACTCCAGAATTTTCATTTGTTTTTTTCCTATAATTTCTCTCTCTTGATATTCTCTATTTGATGCAACACTGTCATCACGCCTTCCTTTACTTCTTTTTTAATTTTTTAGATTCAACATATAAGTGAGATGATATAGTATTTGTCTTTCTCTGTCTGACTTATTTCACTTAGCATAATGCCTTCAAGGTCCATCCATGTTGTTGTAAATGGTAGGATTTCCTCCTTTTTTATGGCTGGATACTATTCCATCATGTATATATACCACAACTTCTTTATCCATTCATCCTTTGATGAATGCTTTCCTGCCTTGGCTATTGTAATAATGCTGCTGTGAACATGGGGTGCAGATATCTTTTTGAGTTAGTGTTTTTGTTTCTTTTGGATATATTCTTCCTTTACTTCTTTAATCATGATTTCCTTTAGTTCTTTGGACATATTTATAATGGCTACTTTGAAGTCATTGTTTATTAAATCCAACATCTGGTCACTCTCACAGGCAGTTTCTGTTTCTTGCTTTTTTCTGGTGTAAAGAACATATTTTCCTGTTTCTTTGTGTGTCTCATAACTCTTTGAGGGAAATGGACATTTTAGATAATACATTGTAGCAACTCTGGGTACTGGTTCCCCACTCTGGGGCTTGTTTTTGTTATTTTCTTGTTTATTTGTTTAGAACTAAATGGATTACTTTAGTGAAGTCTATTTCCTCCCTACAGTGTGAAGTTTCTGATGTTGCTATTTAGGGGGCACAGCCTTGGGTATGCCCACAGTCACCCTGGGATGAAAGTGGTTTTAGCAGGGCTCTCTTAGATGGTCTCTTTTCCTGATGACACTCAGCTATTGAGTGCAACTAATTGTCAGCTGACTGCTATATTGTTTTCAACAATGTGCTGGGGCATAAATTGCTTCATAAACTAATCCAATCAAATTCAGGCTCCTTTGATGATATAGTTGCAGAGGTCAGTATTTGAGATTTGTTCTGAGCCCAGTTGTTCTTCCCAACTGTCTCTTTTTCCAATTCTTTCCAGCAAATTAGCCAGCCTGCAGCTTAGTGTATATCTCCAATGACTCTATCAGTCCCCTCCCAATTTCCTTTCTCTACAACTTTCACTGTTTTTGAGAGTACCCTTCGGGTTGAACTTCTCCACATTTTATTGCAAATGAAATCAATTTCTTGGGGAGCTGTCTGTTCTACAGACTACCTCTCCTCCCAGGAAAAATCTCTGAGCCAAGGCTCTATGCTAGGGGTGGAAACAATGGCACACTTCTCTCTGAGTGTCACCCCACTTTTGGAGCTGAGTGCTCAGTTGATGCAGCGGCAGCCCTAGGTGTCCTCAGTTTGCATCCCTTGGCATGGAACCTGTGGCCCCAAAACTGAGGCATTCAGGGCCCCAGTATTCTCAGGAGCACCATGCCCAAGGTAGAGCCTCCATCCCATGAGTGGAGGCTGGGCAGAAAATGGGAGCCCCCCCACCTAACTCTGGGATTCACTCTTCCTGAACTTAGCCTCAGCAACAGGTGGCTGGGGGCAGGAAGACAACTGCTGACATCCTGCCCCTCTTGGGAAGATAGCTCTCTGACTAGGAGCTCAGAGGGGAGGGAGCCCTGTATTCTCAGCTGCACCAGTTTAGAGTGGAGTTTCTGTCTCACTGCCAGGAGTGGGGAGGGAGGAAATGGTTCCTCGTTCACGTCCCACAGAATCTTGTAGTTCTTACTGAGTTTTAGTAGATTTTCTTGAATAAATGTTTTTTTAATTTGCTCTATGCCTTTAGGACCATTTCCAGAGATTTTAAGCGTTTTTTCCCCTAATTATAATTTTCACCAGTTGGGCTGGGGAATGGCTCTGTGGAACTTCATGTGCTGTCATTGCCAGAAGTGGAAATCTTATGTATTAATTCTTTTTTTTGAGGAAGATTGGCCCTGAGCTGATATCTGTTGCCAATCTTCCTCTTTTTCTTTTTTTCTCCCCAAAGCCCCAGGAAATAGTTGTATATCCTAGTTGTAGGTCCTTCTAGTTCTTCTATGTGGGACACTGCCTCAGCATGGCCTGATGAGCGGTAAGTAGGTCCACACCCAGGATCCAAACTGGCGAACCCTGGGCTGCCGAAGTGGAACTCATGAACTTAAATGCTACACCACTGGGCCGGCCCCTATGTTAATTCTTTCATTCTCTCACTTATTCACTCAATTTTATTGAGTGTGTATTGTGTGTCTGGTGCTGTGGTAGGAGTTGGAGATACAACTGTGAATGAAACAGACCTGGAACTTGCTGTACAGTGGGCAAGAAAGACAAAAACAAAAGAAAAAAGTATTAGAAACAACTTTGACAGAGGTGCTCCTTACATTTTGAATTAATAATGAATGAATGAATGAATTACATTAAATAATCTGAAGGAAATCATGGAACTGGGAAGGGCCTGTTAGATTTTGCTGTAAATAGGTCATTAGGACCTTTGAGAAAGTGGTTTTAATAGGGTACTATAGACAGAAGCTCATGTCAGCAGGCTAAAGAGTGAATGGGAAGTAAGCAAGCAGGCAAAGGATGTGTAGCCAGTTTTGAAGAGCTCAGTTTAAAACAAAAGGAAGGGAACATCAGCCAGAGTTAACAGATTTTTTTCTTTTCCGAATTTTATTCAAAGTTGTACTCCAGAATTTTCAAGAGAAAGAGATAGATGCCTCTTGCATCCAAATAATTTTCCTTGCTCTAATTCTGTGCTGAGCAAGTAAGCAGACCATGATTTAGTTTCTCATGTATATCTGCCTACCGACAAAAACAAACAAATCAAAATGGACTAATTAGAAAAGTTGAGAATCCAGTCTATTGAGAAGTTATGATTCTCATTGAAAAGGAGTAATTGGCATTGGCCTCTTTGGTTTTGGTTAGAATGAGCTGACCTCCCTGGGTCTTATCACCTCTAGACACCCTGACAAAACTGGTCTGGTCTGCAGAGCTAAGCTCAGGCTTGGAGCAGGGTCTCTCCTTGCCACCTGTCCTTGTAGCCTACCTGTCCCAAACCCAAGCCACACCTTATGTTCTTCATAGGATTGCTAACTAAAGCATTTACACTGTGTTTTCATATAAGAACTTAGCAGGAAAGCCTTGGGCTCATTTGAGTTCTGCCTAATATTATATAATGGGATTATCTATGATCTCTTTGGCAGACATTTTCAGATAGAAGAAGAATGGGACTTCTCTAGCAATTGTTGTTGTTGTTGAGAATGAACTCTCCTAAAGGTAGAATGAAATGTGAAAAGAAGTTTAAAGGATAATGAAGGATGGGCATACTTAGACATGTGGAGGCCAGAGGGGACAGTTACCATCTTGGATATTAGGCAGTGGATGTAAGGTAGGTAAAGACAATAATGGCTGAAAGAGTAGAGACATCCTAAGAAGAAGAGGAGGATAAGTGAGGGTGGAGAGGAGTTGAAAGAAAAGGCAGAGTCAATGAGTTGTGATGGTGTCCATTTTCCTCCAGCTACAAAGGGTGTTCTATGTACCCTGACAAACACTGACAAGGGTCACTTCTGCTAAGGGCATCACACTAGGCAACATAGCTAAGGTACTTTTTCTCATTTGACTTGGATTTCTAACCCAGCATGAAATAAGATTCATTTATTTATTCAAGTGTTTATTGAACCTACTGTGTGCCAGTCAGGGTACCAGACTAGGGACATGACCATGAGCAAGATAGACAGAGAAGTCGCCAATATCAAGCTAACAGTCCGTTTTTACTCACTGTGATAAATGTGAGGAAACGCAATATGTACAGGGTGTCGTGGGAGCAAAGAGGAGGGGCATCTAACCCAGACTTGGCAACTAAGAAAGGATCCCCAAGGAAAGCTCCCTATTAGGCTGGAATCTCCAGGACAACAGGACCTTATCTCTCTAACATCCCTAGAACCTAGCACAGTGCCCAGTATGGGATAGAAGCTCAATAAAAATAAGTTGAATGATTGAATTAATCAAAACTCATTTTTTTTACTTCACTTGCTTGGTATGGAAATCATCCCAATGGGAGATACTGTCCCAAATCCTGTTCTTTGATTCTTAAGAGTTTCCTTATGAAAAGAGAACAAACCTATCTGGAAATAATGATTAATTAACTGACATTTATTTGCCCTTAAACTTTCATGAATATCACAATATTAGTATGAACTCCCAAGTAATTACTACAGCAACTAAAGTCAATGAAATGTCAAGAAGGTATTGAACATATCTTTTAAAAATTGGGGGAAAATATGTAATGCCAATGGAAACATTGCAGTACAACATAATTTGAGACTTAACAACTCAATGAAGCAAGTACATGCTCCTATCTGAGCTCTTTTAGAATGTGTCTATAGTATTTTAACTGGATATTTACAGACAGTTGAAATACCTAAGACTCCCTCGATTATTATTTGCAGCTACTTCTGTGTACCACAAAGAAATTAGCTGCCAACTGCCTATTCTAGGGGCTAAAGTTTGGAAAACAGACGAAACAAATCATTTCAAAGGAATATCGTCATATTAAAACTCCCACAAATAGTGTGATATGGGGCAAGGAAAATGAATTTCAAATGAGAAGATTTACCACTTAGTAGCTTTGTGATCTGGGGTAGGTCAGCTAATCTTTCTGGGCCTGGTTCCTAATCTATGAAATGCAGATATCATGATGTTTCCTAACCTCCTGGCATTACTATGAAGATCAAAAGAGACCATATAAGTGAAGGAAATTTGAAAACTATAAATAGCAATATGAGTGTTAATTATTAAAATAATATTATGAATGGAAAATGGAATTCAAATTGCTGACCGTGAATGTGGCCCATGATGAACAATCTTTAATGTTCCATATTCAGTTCCAGAGCCCTTGACCTGTTAACAGTTCATCACTTAAGATATGGAAAAGAATCTCATCCTGGGTGAAAAATTTAGGAATTGGGTAAAACAGGTAAAAAAAAAAAAAAAAAAAGGCTAGTCCTCTGATCAATCTAACAATCCAAATTGTGAGCATCTGCATTTATCCTTTAAAAGGATACCCTTTTAATCACTTAGGAAGCTTTTTCGGCTCTCTGGAGTGGGCACTGAAGCTGATATGGAAAACTCACTCACTCAAGTGGCCTGAGTGACTAATTAGACAATCTGCCCCAATTTGATGGCTCCAACTGTTCACATAAAACCTGCCTTGATGGTGGAAGGCTCCGAGCAAGGCTGGAAGGGGCAGGATCCGGGACAAGAATCACATCCAGGGAAGACAGTGAACCGCTGCTTTCCCTAGGCAAGTGTCTGAGAAGCAACATCTTTATAAGACTAAAAGAGTTTATTTTAACTATAACTAAAAGAAACTAAGTACCAGTTACCACTAGCAAGGGTGATCTTTATCTGTCTTTGTTGGCCTGAGAGAAAGGGAAGGAATCTTAAAAGCCTCCAACATCTGCAGGCTCCTCACAGAGGACATCTCCCGCACATTGCTGACGTGTCTTGGATTTTTCCAAAACTTACCTTGTGTTAGAAGAAGTGATCGCGGGAGTCGAATGTCCTCCTACGCGCATGACCCCACGTGGGTGTTATCAGCTACCCATCTTGAGGCAGAATCAGCATTCCCCAGTTTGTTTCTCCTAAAGTCCAGTGATTGCTTTGCGAAAGGTTTTGTGAGCCCTGTTGGCTTGGAAGGCTCTCTCCCAGCACCTGTGAGCCCTCACCCTGAGAGACGGCTAATGTGCTAATTACCCCGAACCCAAAAATGTAAGCTGTAAACAAATGAGAGCTGTGTTTATAATCAATCAGGTTTATGACCTTCTGATGGTGATGATGTCAGTGGCGTTGACACTGGAAGACCCACAGCACTCTCGGCAGCTGGCCGCTTCTGTTGCTTGAGAGCAGAGAGCCATGTGGCCCATTAATTGTCGTCTTTGCACTGAAGGGCACATTACCTTGGCCAAATGGCCAGTCCAGCTCTTGGAATTGCCAAATAAATTATTTTCAAAAATTTCAAAGTCAGCTTGGATGGTTTTCAAATAATCTGTGGTTTGAGGCCTATGATCCCTCCCACCTGCCCCCCAGGAAAAACTGAAAATGCGTTCTGTCTGAGCTGTAACTTGATATCTACATGATTTGAAGACAGCAGGAGACAATCTAATCCCAAAGACAGAGCGACTTGGCCTGGATGCACAAATAGCTCACCCACCCTGATTCAGGGCTGACCTTCACTCCTCACTCTCCCTGCCCTGAAGCTGTTTCTCCACCTGAAGGCTGAGGTGGGGTGACTTGGCAGCAGATGCCTGCAGGACACTTTGCTGTCATCAGACCAGGAGGATCTGCACACAGCGTAAACACCATAAAACGTGGCAGGAGAAATGTTTACACCAATCTGTGGTTTCTGATCAAAGCCAAAATTGCTGAGCTCTTGAATGAAAACTTCTGGCTGCACATGTGAGATTTGCAACTGTCTTTGGCACCTATAAAATCTGACTTGTGAGGTGCTGAACAATGTCCTGGGGGTCTCCAAAGCCTGCTCCTTTGGCACCAAGATCCTTTCATATCGAGTCCTGCCATCATGTGGAGATGTGGGTACAAGAACTTTGGCTGCATTTGGGTTTTTTAACAGTGCAGGGAATTTGCCAGTGAAGTCCCAAATGCATTTTGCCCCCAAGCACCTTGCCCTTCATCTATCGACCCCTGGGAAAGCCAAGCCCATCTGGTTCTCATTCATTTACACTTTACTCATCAAAATGTTGGTTTTGGTTGGATTCTTTGTTTTCATTTCAAGAAATCTTTAAGAATGCAGAGTGGGGAAAAGATGGGTAATTAGCAAGGAGTGCTGATGATCCTAAGCTCTCTGTCCTGTTTCCAGCATTACTTTTGGTCCATTGTATGGTGACAAGCAGTATTTTTCCCCATTCATCCCACTTAACTAGTTTCCCTAAATTATTTTTAAAAAAAGAAAAAGAAAAGAATATAGTACTTTGCTTCTGACCCATAACCAGAGATTTGAAATAAACTAGAATCTGTAAGGGTTTCATGAGGGGGCACTCATGGGATCTCAGACTTTGCATTTTCTTTTCTTTTCTTTTGTTTTTAAAGAGCCAAGTGCTTTTTTCTTACATTCATGAAAGTGAGTGAGTGGCCAAGAACTGTTTATCCCACCAACTTTTGGGAATAGCAAAAAGGAGTCTAGTATTCTTCTTTCTTTTCTCTGTCAAATACTCTTGAAACTATGAATATTTGTGAGCTGCAAGAAAAATAAATGCAATCTATTTTCTAGTTTTAGGTTTTGTTTTTTTTTTTATCCCCACATAGCAGCTTTTTTTCCTAGCTTTTAGTCAAAATCAGTAGTTGCAAGCGTCTTGTGGGGCCAAATTCCTTCCTTGCTTACAGCTGTAAACTTGCTGATCTTTGGAAGCAGAAATAAAGTTAGATGACATCCTGTCTCCCCCACCACCAGAAAAAGGATAGATAACCCCCTCCCCAGTCCTTAGTTTACACATTCCTGAATAACAACCATAATCTAAACTTGGTAGGAACATGATGAAAAGTATCTCATTTAAAGGATGCATTAAGGTTGATTATGTATTGTATAACCTTAAGGTTCTTATTTAAAGATTTAAGGAATTTACATGCTTGGGTTATCAAGTGTTGATAGTGGTAAACCTATGTTACTATTATGAAGTATCTCAATAACATCTTATAACATATATTGGTTTTAATGATGTGACAATCAGGTACCCATATAATTTGGCAAATTGATTTCCATTTTATGTAGTAATGGCTTTACTTTTTGTCATATTTGCCAGATGGTAGAAGACTAATATAATCTGCAAAACTGAAGTAATTGGACAAAGGAGATCTAGCTGCTGTTATGGGACATAAGAATTTCCAGAATTACCACTGCAGTTATGGCTTTACGTTCAATACTGTTCGAGTGGTTGGCAGTCTAGGACAGGCATTGAGAACCTGTGCTGTGGGAACTGGATAAACCTGAGCTGGAATCTGAGATCTGCTACTTAGCATTAACTAGGGCAAGTGACTGAGTTTCTCTGTTTCCTCGTTGATATGGTAGGAATAATAATAGTGCTGAGGGGCCGGCCCGGTGGCGCAGCGGTTTAGTCCGCGCTTGGCAGCCCGGGGTTCCCTGGTTTGGATCCCAGGCGCCCGCCGACGCACTGCCTGTCAGCCATGCCATGGGGGCGTCCCATATAAAGTAGAGGAAGATGGGCACGATGTTAGCCCAGGGCCAGTCTTCCTCAGCAAAAAGGGGAGGATTGGCAACAGATGTTAGGTCAGGGCTGGTCTTCCTCACAAAAAAAAAAAAAAAAATAGTGCTGAGTCCAGTGGTATGTTGGTAATAGCCAATTTCCATAGTGTAATGTTCCCACTGTGGTTGATTTCAAGTTGCCAACTGGAGTTGGGAGAGATCAGCACAATCAGTTCTCATGAGCTGGTACCCATGGCCAGCACTCTGCTGACAGTACCCAAACCTTAGGGTTGTTGGGAGTAATAAATGAGATACAGCATGTGAAGTATTTAATATTGTGCTAGGATACACTTTATTTCCTTGATTCTAAGATGCCATCAACTGTAAGAAAAATCACCATTTAAAAATCAATTTTAATGAAAAATATTCCTATTGGTTGTATATATCCTGTATCAGAAGTGAAAAAATAAAAAGCTTGTCTTAGAATTGAGGAAATTGTGCTTACTCTGCACTAGGCATTATGCTAAGCATCTATCATAGTTAAGCCTACACCACACGTGCTCTTGGCTTATGATTATATTTGTTTGCTTATTGAATTAGAAGTACTCTGTCAAATGCTAACACCCCGGGCCTTCTGACTTTTTCATTAGAAGTTTTAGAGCCAGTCCTGATGGACTAGCAGTTAAAGTTCTGTGTGCTCTGCTTCGGCGGCCCAGGTTCGGTTCCTGGGCGCAGAACCACACCACTCGTCTGTCAGTGGCCTTCCTGTGGCGGCGGCTCACATAGGGGAACTAGAAGAACTTACAACTATACACAAATATGTACTGGGGCTTCAGCAGGGAGAAAAGGAAGAAAAAAGGAGGAAGACTGGCAACAGATGTTAGCTTAGGGCAGCAAGACTTCCCCTGCAAAAAAACACAGTTTTACCTATAGGAAGTCTCTCTGTCGTACATTACATTGATCTACTAGGGCTACCATAATAGAACACTGCAGACTGGGTGGCTTCAGCAAAGAAGGTGGCTGGTGTGGAGGCTGAAAGTCCAAGACCAAGGTGCCAGCAGGTTTGGTTTCTCCTGAGGCCTCTCTGCTTGGCTTGCAGACGGCTGTCTTCCTGCTGTGTCCTTGCATGGTATTTTCTCTGAGCACATGCATCCCTGATGTCTCTTCCTCTTCTTATAAGGAAACTAGTCCTATTCAATTAGGGCTTCAGCATATGAGTTTGGGGGGAGGGGGACACAATTCAGTCCATAATACACTTCTTTAGGCTTTGTATTAATTTCCTAGAGTTGCCATAGAAAATGGCCACAAACTTGGTGGCTTAAAACAACAGAAATTTATTCTCTCGCAGATTGGAAGGTCAGAAGTCCAAAATCAAGGTGTTGGCAGGGCCACACTCCATCTGAAGGCTCTAGGGGAGAATCCTTTCTTGCCTTTTCTAGCTTGTAATGGCGCCAGGCATTCCTTGGCTTATGGTGGCATAACTCCAATTTCTGCCTCCATCTTCACATGGCCTTCTTCTCTTCTATCTCTCATAGTGACAAGTGTCACTGGATTTAGGGTCCACCCAGTTAACCCTGGATGATCTCATCTCAAGATCCTTAACTCAATTACATCTGTAAAGACCCTTTTTCAAATTAGGTCACATTCACAGGTTCCAGGTGGACGTACCTTTTTTTTTTTCTGGCAGGGAAGCACCATCCAACCCACTACAGGCTGATTAATTCATCCAATCAAATGCGTGGAACAACATATTGATTTGTATCATAACTAGGCATGGTAACAGTGTCCAGTAAAGAAACTATTTGAGAAATCTTGCTTTTTATAAGCGTTTTGCAAGGTCAACTAGCTGACACCAGCTGTATCAGAAAGACTACCTAATCACCCAAGGGCAGGGGACCTCCTTCTGCAATGTAAAGTTGTGGCTAAGTTGCAGCTGCCCAATTGGGAACTCTGTTTCCCAACTCCTTTGAATTTTAGTGTGTCCATGTGACAATTTCTGGTCAATGGTCTGTGAATGGAAATGATGCATATCACTTCCAGGCTAAGGTGGTTAAATATTCTGTGTGCCTTGCCCACATTTTCTTTGCCTTTCATGGCAACCTTAGAGAGGCTGCATGATGACGGTGCCTTCACAAGACTAAAGTAGAGCAGACACTTGAGTCATCACTTGGAGGACAGTTGCTCAGGAGGGTTGCCCATCAAGGATAGCCTCATAAAAGTTTGAACGAGTAAGAAGTAAACTTTTATTATACTAAGCCACTGAAATTTGGGGATTATTTGTTATAGCAGTTAGCTTGGTCTAATACTCTGGCTGGTACTACACAATATATCACGATAAAGTGCATTTTCTAGTGAAGCTGTAACATTTTTTTCATAAGACGTCCACCACATTGTCTCAGATAGCCGCCACCTTATTTTGGCATGCTAGGAAATTAGTCACAAAATAACATTGGCTAGATAAAAGGTTTGTCTGTCTGAAATTGATTCTGATCTAGAAATGCTATAAAGGTATGTTAAACATCCCATATAACTCACCCTACCTTTCCAAATTCACTTGTTTTCCCTAGGAGATAACCAAAAATCAATAGCAATGTTGAAGGATTATTTTATGGGGAGAACATCATAACTTGGGGAGTGGTTATAATAGGATGGGGAGGAACCTAGCTTTTAGAGTCAGATCAATTTGTGTTTAAATGCCTGATATGCCACTTTTACTTTATGAATTGGGCAAATTATTTAATATTTCTGTGCCTTACCTTTCCTTATTTATAAGAATGAGAAAATGACAACTACTTCACACATAGGGTTATCGTGAGGATTAGGTAAAATAATGAAACAATTGTTTTGTGTTTGGCACATGGCTCAATTAATGATTATTGCTATTTTATTGCTGTTATTGCTCTCATTGTTACTGATTGTGATCTATGCTTTTTGAAAACACCTCAGACTACTTCTATTTTCACCACTAGCTTCTGTTTTGGCTTGATGTTTGCAACATCTAGATGGCCAGACATGATCACTTCCACTGGAGAGTTGGTTGAGTTTGGAAGTTGGGAAGAAGCTGATTAACTTAGCCACCTTCCCCCCACCCCGCCCAAGCCTTTTCACCCTCAAGACAATGGTCAGCCTGTATGGTGTCGATGCCTAGCCATGTTCTGAAGTAGATGGTGGAAGAGATTGATCAGTAAGACCTTCTAGGGTTCTCAGAACTTAGTATATTAGAGCAGATAAAACCATGAGAATTTCTCAGGCTGAATTTCTAATTTGATAATGTTTTCTGTTTGCCTTCATCATCTCTTTTTTGACTTTAGTTGAAAGTTTGAGACAATGACACCTCTATGGACCCTACTTGGTGGTAAAATGGCTGCAAACTGCATGAGGACAGAGACTGTGTGTGTTTTGTCCACTACTGTATCTCTAATGCCAACCACAGTGTCTGGCACATAGTAGGTGTCCAGTGAAAGTCTGAGGAATGAATCGATACTACTGGAGAACACAGAGCTGGACTGAAGGCTGCTGCAGGGAGTTCCTAGGAGGTCTCTCATATATGTTAGAGTCCAGATGGATCTGATATGACCCTTCCCTTTTAATCAACTGAAAGATATTCCTCCCAGCATGACTTGATACCCCCAGAACTATGCAAAGCACTTTTCCCTGTCATTATTTTTCAATTCTATATCTTAAGAAATCACTCAGGTAAATAATTCTTTTCTGGCCACCAAAATTATTGAAATGGAGTCACCAGTTTTGTCAGAATATTTATTGTAGATAAATGCAAAGCCTAAATATAGGTATCCCCTCTCTAATAAAAGGGTGGGTTGAATTCAACATCTCTTTCTTGAATAACTATTATTCAAGAAGGGGTAAGTGATATGCATTTGGATATTAAAAAGGGAGAATTGCAATATATAGAGAGTGCTGTGTTTTGGGGATTTTGAGGTTGTTTGTTACTACAGAGATTTCAGGGAAGAGGGAGCATTTTTCTAGATTAGGATTAAATAGGATAAGATATATGAAGAAATAATCCTGGGCTTGGAAAAATATAATGCCCAAGGAGTGTTAGCTAGTTGTGTTGTATTCTTGTTAGAGACATTAATATCATCAAAGGAGTGGAGGCTGTGTAGTGGGCACTGTAGTGAACGCCATGGTGCACCACCCAGATTTTCCCTTAAGGATGAAGACAAATTCCCCCAGGTGCCAGGAGTATTGAGCAATGATGGCGCAGAGCTGAATCTGTCTCCAGAAATTGCCCTTGGCGGAAAGGAGCCTGTTATGAACTGAATTGTGTACCCCCACAATTCAAATGTGGAAACCTTAGCCCCTATAGCCTCGGAATGTGACTGTATTTGGAGATAGGGGTGTTAAAGAGGCAGTGAAGTTAAAATGAGGCTGTTAGGATGGGTCCTAATCCAATCTGACTAGTGTCTTTATAAAAAGAGGAGATTGGGATGTACAAGAGACACCACGGGCATGCATGCACAGAGGGGCAGGACAGTTGCTTGTAACTGGATCCTGAGGGTACTGTGAAGGGGCAGCAAGAGGGCAGCCATCTGCAAGGTAAGGAGAGAGACCTCAGGAGAAATCAACTCTGCTGGCACCTTGATCTTGGACTTCCTGCTTCCGGAATGTGAGAAAATAAATTTGTGGTGTTTGAGCCACCCAGTCTGTGGTATTTTGTTATGACAACCCTAGCAAATTTAATGCAGAGCTGCTTCACTGAAAGTTACACCCCTTGTAGGCGCAGCCTGCATCCCACAACTGGTTAATGTGGGGACACAATGCCCCAAACCCTGGCCTGTGTTTGGGACATCTCTGAAGGGCCATTCCAGCTCAGAGCACCTCTGTAGTATTTGCTGAGGCCTCTGAGGTTCAACTTCTTTCTCCGCTCAGTCCTCACTCCTCTAGAAGTGTTGTCATTGAGAGTCTTCCGCAGTAAACTTCCTGCACGAAAACCTCTATCTCGAAGTCCGTGTCATAGGGAAGCTGACCTACGACCCTTAGTATCAGGAATGGCTTTAGAAAGCAAACTCTAGAATGGGATTTGGGAGTGAGATCACCACTGGTTGGCTCGCAGTGAGGACCCATTCATTGGTGGTAGGTGGAGGATGGCTAGCCCCTGGCATGCTGTTGCAATACAATTATTAAAACTTGCACTGGTGGTAAACTGGGATAAAACACTAACGAAAAGGAAAGCAATGCTGGTATGATGTTTTCAGCGTTTCAGAGGTTTGGAGAAAAGAGTGATTATAAGAGCAGTGGAATTGCATGTCTCTTGCTGAGGGCCACCAATGCATTGGAGAAAGACAATTAAAAGCTGAGGTGTATTAGCCATCACCTTAAGCATGAAAGTCAGAGGGCCTCTACAGGAGAATATAGAGGCTCATCTCCCACAGCCAGAAGACAGAAAAACCTGAAGATCAAGCTCAGGACTGAATTATCAGGACAACAGAGCTCCAGAGAAGGTTGAATTCTCAACCTTGGCTAGTCTGTTGTACCAAGGTCAGGGCTCTGGCGAGGAAGGAGTGGGATTGTAGGTTAACACACTTGAAAATCTTGAAAACTGAGGTCCCCTTGAGCCCTCTGGACCTGCAAAAGTGGCCCACTCTGCCCTGTTCAGCCTAGAACTATTCCATTGTTTGAAGCTGAGGCAGAAGTCTCTGTCTGGAAAGACCTGTATCCTCCTCAGGATCTATTCCTACCTCCACTCCTGGCCACTAGACTATAACTTATGGTTAGGTCACAGTCCAGTCCAGCCAGGAAAGTGCTGGACTTGCTAACAAAGGGAACAGCTCTAGGAACTAATCCACCTGCATTGATTAGCTCAGGAGCCAGGAGAGTTGCCTGGGACTAGATCCTGAGGGTGTTGGATCAAAGGGAGAGTGGAACAAAAAGTTGGACATAGGAGAACTTATCAATATGGGCGCACTCCCCTATGATACAAGATTTAACACTCTGGCAAGGATTTCAGGAAATGGTGCTAACATGCTATTAGTTTGGCTCTTAGAAGCTTGGAGAAAACAATGGCCCTCACTAGGTGAAGTAGAAAAAAGAAAGGGTCAAGGGCTTAGAGAAAGCGTTATTCTAGAATAGATAATCATGCATTGCTTAATGATGGCTGTACATTCTGAGAAATGCATCGTTAGGTGATTTCATCATTGTGCAAACACCACAGAGTGTACTTACACACACCAAATGGTGTAGCCTACTATACCCCTAGGCTCTATGGTATTAATCTTATGGGATCACTGTCATATATACATCGATGAAATGTTGACCTAAATGTTATGTGGCCCATGGCTGTATTACATAAGGCTGGAAAACCCACTAGCAAACTATGTTACACAGGAAGGCCCCAAAACCCTCCATACACCAAAGTGAGATAAATGTGCTGGTGAGAGAGGTACCAGCTGTTGAGCCCGGTGGTGATTGTCCTTCATAGGCTCGGTCTGACAGGAGAAGTTGTCATTTTAGAACTGGCCTCACTGATAGCAATGGGGTTGATAGGGCCTTTAGACAAATAGAGACCAGGTGGTGGTACTTACCCGTCAGAAGCAGATAAGTGCGATTACCATATGAGTGTCTGCCAAAGGAACCTGACCCACAGAGAACTATGGAGATGGTGAGTAGACACAGCATACCTTAGAGGCAACTAGGCAGTTAGAAAGGGTATGGCTCAATTTACACAATTAAAACAAATAAAAGATGGAGAATCAGAGAGTTGAGCGTAGCCACCTCAATAAAAACTCACTATCCTTTTAAAAAAATGGTGCTGGAACAACTAAATAGTCATATGAAAAAGAAAACGAAACTCCACTCTTATCTCATACCATACACTACAACAATTAACTTGAAATGGATCATAGACCTAAACATAAAAGCAAAAACTGTAAAACTTCTAGACAAAAAGAAAAAAGGAAGAAAATCTTTGTGACCTTGAAGTAGGCAAAGATTTTTCAGGTAGAACCCCAAAAGTATTAACCATAAAAGAAAAACATTGATAAATTGACTTTATCAAATTAAAAGCTCTTGCTCTTCAAAAAAATACTGTTGAGAAAGTGTAAAGAAAGCCAGACTGGGAGAAAATATATGCTAAAACATATCTGATAAAGGACTTGTATCCATAATATAGAAAGTACTCTTGCAACTCAAGAAGAAGACAAAAAAATGCAATGTAAAAAATGGACAAAAAAAAGATTTGAACAGACACTTCAGCAAAGCACATAGTCAAATGGAAAATAAGCATGTGAAAATGTGCTCAGCATCATTAATCGTTAGGTAAATACAGATTAAAATAATAAATATGTATTATAAGTAAGATAATAAATAGCCACTCTACGTGGTCAAAATATCTAAAATTTAGAAAAGATTGACCGTATGAAGTGTTGTCAAGGATATGGCACAACTGGAACTCTCATGCACTGCTGGTGGGAAAAGTAAAATGGCACAACCACTTTGGAAAACAGTTGGCGGTTTCTTATACAGCTAAACATTTACTGACTGTAAACTCTGTAATCCCACTGTTAGGTATTTACCAAACAGAAATAAAGACATCTGTCCACACAAAGACCTGTATGCAAACGATCATAGAAAGTATATTTATAATAACCCCAAACTGGAAACAACACAAATGCCCAGCAGCTGGTCAATTGGTAAACATGTTGTGGTATATCCTTGTAACAGCACTACTCTGTGATAAAAAAGAACGAAATACTGATACATGCAACAACATGGAATCATTGTGTTAAGAGAAAGACACAAAAGATTACATACTGTATAGTTCCATTTATATGAAATTCTAGAAAAGGTAAAACTATAGTAACGGAAAGCAGACAAGTGGTTGCCAAGAGCTTTGGAAGAGGAGGAAGGAATTGACTATGAAGGGCACAAGGGAACTTTTTGGGATGATGGAAATGTTGTATATTTTCATTGCAGTGATGCTTACATGATTATAAACATTTATCACAATTAATTGAATTGTACACTGAAAATGGGTAAACTTTATTGTGTAAATTTTATCTCAGTTAAAGGTGATTGAAAATGCTATGTAAAAAAAATGTAAAATTTATAAAGTCATGCTCCCTTTCCCAGTTTCCAGATCTGGGCCAGTTGTGTAGACCTGGAATTCACAGCCAGAAGGAAAGGCTAGATCCCCAGGAGGAAGAACCCCGTGGCCCATATCCTCACAAGGGTACATGGTAATGATTCCTGCAGTCCTTCACCAAAGGGATCTATGGCTATTTCACTGAGGAACCAAACAATGGGGAAAGGGAAGTTCATGAAGTTTGGAGGACTGTTGAACACAGGATTCAAATTGGAAGTGATAGCTGGGACCTAAAGGGTCATCACAATCCCTCTGTTAGAGGTGATGTATGGAATCCAGGTGGTCAGTGGAGCCCTGGCCCACATTTGGCTC
Organism: Tapirus indicus; assembly: GCA_031878705.1. NCBI lineage: Eukaryota > Metazoa > Chordata > Mammalia > Perissodactyla > Tapiridae > Tapirus > Tapirus indicus. Next base: position 135,670,432 of record CM062923.1, read on the forward strand.
ACAATGGGCTCACTGGGACCATAGACTCACCCAGTAGCCATTTCCCTAACCCCTGAATGCATAATTTGAGTAGACATACATTCCTTGACCTCTGGGGTAAGAACTATTACAGTGGGGGAAGACCAAGTGGAAGCCTCTGACACCCCTGCTCCCAGCCAAGGCGGTAAGTAAAAACAATATTGCATACCGGAGGGAAGAGTAGAGATTAGTGCCAATCTTAAAGATCTAAAGGATGCAGGGGTCATGGTCTCCACATATCTCCTTTTGGTTTACCAGTACAGCCCCTACAAAGCCAGACTGATCCTAGAGGATAAGGGTAAACTATCACAAGCTCAACCAAGTAGTAGTTCCAATTACAGCAGTTGTGCCAGATGTGGTATCTTTTCTAGAACAGATTAACATGGCCTCAAGTGCCTGGCATGCAGCCACTGATCTGGCAAATGTATTTGTTTCATCTTCATCAGGAAGAAGGACCAGAAGCAGTTTGCATTCACGTGGGATTAACAATAGTATACATTCACGGTCTCATCCTGCGGCTCTGTGTAAACTCTCCCATCAGTCATCTGTCATAATATAGTGTGAAGATGCCTGGACTCTCTAGATAGTCCATAGGACGTTACATAGGTTCATGATATTGTTGACATCGTGTTAATCAGACTAGATGGTTATGAAGAGGCAAATATGTTGAAGGACTTGGTATGGTACATATACTACAAGAGGGAGAGATAAACCTCATGAATATTCAGGAGGCTGGCATATCGGTAACATTTTCAGGAATTCAGTGATCTAGACAACTTATTGCATTTTTCACTTCCTACCACTAATAAGGAAGCAGATTGCCTGGCAGGCTCTTCAGATTCTGGAGGTAGCACATTCCATGACTGGGAACCAGGTGACATGAAATGTTCGCAGCTTTGAATGGGGCCCAATACAGGAAAAGGATAAGTAGCACATCCACGTTGTGGTACAAACAGTTCTGCCTCTTTGGCCACATGATTTGACAGACCCTGTGGTATTATCTGCAGTGAGGAATGATGTTGTGTGGAGTTTATGACAAGTCCCAGTAGGAGAATCACAGTGTAGACACCTAGGGTTCTGAAGCAATGCCATGCCATCTACAGTGGAGAATTATATATTAATTGAAAACTAGGTCCTGGTATGCTTCTGGGTTCTGGTAGACCACCTGATCATGGAACTTCGGGTGGCCATGTGGCCAGAACTGTCCACCACTACTGGGGTTCTGTCAGACCCACCAAGTCATAAGTTGGGATATCCCAACAGCAATCTGGTAGAAAAGAGAGTGGTACATCCGGGATTGGGCATGAGCAGGACCAGAGGGTACAACTAGACTGCATGAGCAAGAAGCCCAGACCACCATGTCATCGATTGCTGCTGCAGTTTCCTCTCCCTCATCTCACACCTATGGCCACCTACATACTCTCTAATGACCAGCTGACAAAGAAGGAAAAGGCCGAGCTTGGTTGTGGATGTGTTGGTTTGGTAAGTGGATACATGAGGAGAATCTCTCTCAGTGAACACAGCTTTGGGTAGTGCAGCACACCGTACACTTAGTAAGGTAGGAGAAGTGGCCAAAGGAAGAACATATGCCAACTGTGGGCAGTGGCAAATGGCTTGGCTGAATGGTCAGGGGTCCGAGGAGAACAATTTGAATATTGGGGATAAGCAGATATGGGGAAGAGTAATGTGGATGGACACATGCAGGTGAGCACTAAGTGTGAAGACATTTGTATTACATGTTAATGCTCCTCATTAGCAGGGTTAATTGACCCTAGTCACTAGGTAGAGTGGGTAAAGGAAAGAACAACATTGGATCCTCTGAGTTGTTTATTGGTACCCCCTGCCAAATTTTGTTAGGAGATGGACAGATTCAGCCATCATGCCCTGGAAAGGCATAGTGACTAAGCTTCCAGTGTTGACTAAGGTTGAGGATATAACCACCCCCCCCCCCCCCCCCCCCACTGTCTGGTAAGCCACCTAAATCAGCAGAGATGCTAGCTGAAAGTGAAGGGGAAACTAAGTTGGGAAACAGAGGAGGAAGGTGATGAACATCACCACTTAAAGATTTAGGCACTTGTTTCCCCAGCTGCTCCAATGCTACCTGCAAATAGCTCGCAGCTGTTTTCTTCACCAGGCATTGCTCTCAGCTGAAGGGAGCCTCCTCTCCTAGGTTACACCCCTCCCTGGGGTAGCGCACATTCAATGGCTTGTCAGTATAGAGGTACAAAAGCATAGCTTTCTAGCCTCAGTTCAGGACCTCTCTCGAGGGCCAACCCAGTTTCAGAGCTCCCTATGGAATCTGTTGGGGTCTCCACTGCAACTTCAGCTCAACTTCCCTCCCTGCCTGGCCCTGTTTCCCTCACTCCTTGTAAGTGTTGTTTCTGAGAGCGTTCCCTGTGCATGTTGTTACCAAGAGCACAAAAATCTCTACCTCAGAAACTGTTTCCCAAAGGAACCTAATCTATGACAATGATGATCATAGGAAAGATAAGAAAACACAGATAAACAAAAGAAGACAAAAATCTTCCATAACTCTCTCACCTATCTATTAACACCTTAGTGCATTTCCCTCTATTCTCTTTTCTATGAATATATATACTTTATAGTTTCTTTTTACCATGCATGCTATTTTTATATGTTACCTTTTAAACTTAATATATTATGACTCTTACATTATTCTTCTACAATACCTCTCTTAGTTGCTGCATAATGCATAATATGGATTTACCAATATCCTATTGTGCGGTTCCTAATTTTTCATTATTATAGTAATGCTGAAATCATCATCTTTGTAGCTAAGTGTTTGCCTACTCATGGTTATTTTCCTTATTTATAAATGTAGAATTGTTCAAAAGCTATGGATATCTAGATAAAATCAAAACTATCCTCCAAGTAGATCACATGATCAGTTCTTTAAAGTATGCTATCTTCGTCCTCTATCTTCCAGTACTGATGTGCAATATGTTGACAAAGATGATTTTGCCATGAATTTATCCCTTCTAATCTTTTTTCAGAGTATGTAAGCCCCATTTTAAAAGGTTTGGTTTATTTAGGGGATTTTATTCCTAGTATTTCATCCAGCATGTGGAGATACCAAGGTGTGTGGATTTCTTTCCATTTTTTAATTTTTTGTTTTAACCAGGAGAAGGGAGGGCAGATTTAAGACCCTATCCCTTTGTAATATATGTTAACTTTGAGTCCCCATCAATGTCCCTTACCTCTATATTTAAATAATTTCTAACTTTAAAGAGAACTGCCTGGAACTATACTACTGTTCCCCAGAAGGGACAATTGTGAGACATTAGAGTGGAAAGGACACACTTTGCCAGAGGCAGAGTCATCGTTCCAATTAATGAACTTCTTGGAGGAAAGCGTAAGTAATTGGTTTTGAGGTTGTTTCCACTGCCTTTGAAGGACAACTGAAGTGCTCATCAAGATGTGCCAAATGTTTGTAGAGAGTCTCTTTGGATGAGTATCTGTTTTAAATAAGTGAATTTAAAGGGGCCTGTAACTCACTTAAATTACAGCAAGATGGGAGACTGGAGACAGGATATGGCTTCCAGTCGAAATTCCTTGATCTCTGGTTTATAGATAACAAAGCCACCATTGGAAGAACTTCAGCCAGTTGTGTTCAGATGATATTCATACGGGACACAGGCTATCCCCAAGCTTGTTGGTGCAGATCCGTTTTCTCCCTAATGCAACAGCTCGGCATTCGTTGATCCAATGAACACATAGTTTGTAGCTTGAAAAGTCTCTTGTCTCCTCCCTGGATGGAAGAAAAGCAGGGCTAAAAGAATGCCATACCCTTATCACTGGCACCTCAAAACCACGGTGTGTGGAGGAGCTGGGTGACCGAGAGAGAGCCAGGAGGCTTTACCATAGCAGATGGGAGCGACGGAACAGGGCTCGGAAATGTGAAGAGAAAGGAGGGCCCGGATGTGCAGTGAGAAAAAGGGACCAGCCTGACGTTTCACTGTCAGGAAATGAGGAAGAAAAGACTAGTGGATGAAGATGGAGGAGAACTGCTGTCTAGACTTGTCTCTGCCACCAACTAGCCATGTTGTCTTGGGAAAGTCATTTAATTTTCCAAGGGCCTTGGTATTCAAATGTTGTAGAATGAAGGATTCAGATAAGAAAATCACTAGGATCATTTTCATTTTAAGTTCTAAAATTCTTTGATTTTATTTCTAAGAATATGTTCAAATTATATCTAATTGTCTTTAAGATTTCAGGCACTTTTCATATTTGAACTGTGGACCTGTTTGCTTCTATATCTTAAATCTTAATGACTTAGCTCACTTTCAAATTACTGCCCACTTCTCTCTTCTCTCTCGTTACTCTGAACATCTGTGGACATCACCTTCTTCACCACAATGCTCAAAACACACAGCAGGAAGATGACCCCTGACCTCATGCAGGCCCTTAATGCTGCCCAGGGGTCCTATTGCATTGCCCTATTCCAGTCTTTCCTCTACTTTCCTAGGCAACCGTCTTCCAGCCCTGTTCTGCTGGGAGGCCCAGCTGTGACTTCACCTCCACTGGCTGTGTATATAATAAATGCTCCATTGAAAAAGGAAACCTGAAAGGCTCTTACTCCCTAAAGCCTCACCACTCAAGGTGGGGTCCAGGAACAGCAGATTCAGCATTACCCTGCTGCTCGTTAGAAGTGCAGCATCCCAGGGCTTCCTTAGACTTCCTTTTAAGAAGATCTGCATGTAACTGGTATGTACATTAAAGTTTGAGAAGCACTTCTCTAGGACATTGATTGTCACACTTAGCTGCACATTAGGGGTTTAAAAAAATACAGTTGCCTGGATCCCCACACCTGGGTCCCACTGATTTATTTGGTGTGGGCTGTGGCCTGCACATCAGGACTTTTAGCTCCCCAGGTGATTCTAGTGTATGGCAAAAGTTGAGGACTCCTTGCTCTAACACCTGTAACCAGTGTGTAAACACACCATAAACAGTGGGCTGAGACATGATCTGAATGAAGACTGTGAAATCATGACTGTCAATGGATAAGGTGAATACAGATTTCTTCACCAAATCTCAGATGATTAGAAGCACTTGATGCTAGAGAAGAAAGATTAAGTATAGAACAAAATAGTGTGATGAAATTAAAATTACTACAGATGATGACTTCTAGCCTTTTCCCTTCTCCTGCCCACTACAGAGGATCTTGCTTGCTCATGTTTTTTTTCGCTTCCCCACCCCAAGATGAGGGTTCTGTCTCTCCTGTGCTTAAAAGATAGGGACTCATGAGGAAAACGAGGAGGGGAGGAGGACAGAAGGTAGTGGCCAGGGTGGAGTTTTAAGAAGTTTGGGGGTAGATTTGGAAGACAGTGATGTTGGTGAGTGTGGATTTTGAGAAAGCTGGGGAAAGAATTTAAAAAAACATGGTAGGGGTGGGAATTTTATGGAATAGAATCTCATTAGCATCCTTTAAGAGATGTGAAAAATTTCTTCTAAGAAATTATTGTGATGAAATATATATAGCATAAAACTTACCATTTTAACCTTTTCTAAGCATCCTGTTGAGCAGCATTAAGTATACTCACATTGTTGTGCAACCATCCCACTATCCATTTCCAGAACTTTTTCATCATCCCAAACTGAAACTTGACCCATTAAACAATAACTCCCCATCCCTCCTCCTCCCCCATCAGCCCCTGGAAACCACTCTTCTACTTTCTGTCTCTATGAATTTGATTTTTCTAGGTACCTCGTACAAGTGGAATCATACAATATTTGTCCTTTTGTGTCTGGCTTATTTCACTTAGCATATGAATGTCTTTTACAATTATTTTTCACCTCTTAGACTGCTTTTTAAAATATGACATTTTGGGGACGGAACCATGTGTGTCTCGGCTTTTTCAGGGTTGCATTGGTGTAGTGCTGCTTTTCTAGTTGGGAATTGAACTTAGAAGATGATTATCCTAAGAGGTAAGCTAGGCTGAAAATAAAAATAGGCTCAGAAAGTGTTGAGATAACTTCACTGTTGAGAGCATATGGGCTTTTCAAGAGAAGACAGATCCGTGAGGTTGACAGTGGAGGGGCTGCTGGTAACCGCTGCTGCTAGTTCCCCACAAAGTCTGTGTGGGATTCTGGTCAAGAGTGGGCCGCATGCTCTTTACCTGCTCTCGTTTTCAACTTCTAAAACTAAAATGCTATTTTAAAAACCACTGCCCCCCTTCTTTAGCTATGGGGAGGTTGGTTGGTTGGTTTTTTTGCACTTAAAGGAGTTAATGTGATGAGACCAGATTTTTTTTTTTTCAGAAAAATATGCTTTCGATCTCATGGGTAAGCCTTAAAACACATCAAGCATTTTTGAAGTGACCGTTTGGGCTTTATCTTATTTGAAGAATGGGAAGGCTATTTTCTTTCAGAGTATTTTAGAACATTTACAATCAATCTGTGAGACTTTTTCAGGAAATACTCAAAATAAATTGGCAAGTACTGGTTATCTGAATTTGGACAGGTTATTTAATGCTGTTGACTCATTTTTTTTTTCTATTTTGGAAGTACGAGTGGTAATGCCTACTTAAGAAGACTGTGAAAAGAATTCAAGGAGATAGTGTCTACATAGAAGGCCTTCAATAAATTATAGTTGTCACTTATTTGTGTTGATGCTATACGATGATGATGTATATCCTTTGTAATCATCCATACATTTGGTAAAATTTCAAATTTTATTGGCAAGGAAGTGCATAGAAATTGTTACATAGTACTTCTATTAAGATAGTAGCATATTGTTGTCTTAAGTTGGGTTCACTAGAAGCAGTGCCTGAGACAGGAATTCAGCTGCTCTTCGGGAAGAATCTGTAAGGTAATGAGAGAAACAGGATAGGAGGGGAAGGAGCCAATAAAAGGTGTGGTTTCAGATAAAGTCTAGCCTTATAGCTTGCTGTTGAGGGCAGGAGGGGCGGTGCCTGGGGAGGGGAACTCTGGAGCATAAATCCTACCACAGGGTCATCCCCAGGCAGCAGTTCAGGCTTTCGTTCTATGAAAACTTTTATGAAAAGTTTGTGCAACCATCAAAAATAGCTGTTTGCTGTGACATTGGTGTCCACTAACTTAAAAATGGCTATATAATACATTCTCTTCAACCAACTCTTAGTGATGAATCAGACCAAATTGCCCCATAATAAAACACAAAGCATTCATTTCTTCATGAATTGAACTACTATTTCTTAAACATCCAATAGGTGCTCAGAACTGCATTAGGCACCAGAATCATGGCCAAAACAATAAAAATTATCAATGAATATTTTTGAATTACTTTAAAAATAACCAGTTGAAAACAAGATGGCAACAACCATTTCCTCCAGATTTTTCAATAAAAAGTAACGAGGCTGCTAATTAAAACCTAGTATTTAAACTGTATTTTTGGAAAGGGATGATGCTGGGACTTGTTTCAATTTGTTCTCTACATAGCGAGGCAAACTTGGAAGGCTGAAACTTTAGCAGCAAAAGTGGTACCCTATTCCTGCTGCAAGCTATTCCTGATTAGACATGAAAATCAGGGGAAATTTGTGGTGGCTGAGGTGGGGCTTTGGAAATTGGTAAATTATAAATACACCCTTTGAAATTAATCTAAAAATAAGTGGTTTCTTAACATAAATACATGTAAGTCTGACTAACATCTATTGAACAATAGATACTTTTAGGCAAAATAATAAAGAGTTCTTGCAGATTAATGCAAAAAACTGAAATTTTTTATTTCAACTCTTCAAGTTCCTGCCCTTGAGTATATTTAGGAAGATCAACCAAACACATGGAGGCAAAAGTAGAAAAAATCCATAAACTTCCTCTAACCTTCTTATTAACAAGCCCATATATGGGGGTAATAATTGGTGTACTCCATAGGGGCAGGCTGGGAAATGTGTGTCTGTCATGGTTCTTCATTCATAACCAGCAGAAATGAGCTTCGGATAACTTAAGCAGAGGGAGAATTTATTGGAAGGGTATTTGATAGTTCTTGGAATAAAAGAAAAAGCTTAGGCACTTGGCTTGGAAAGGACAGGAATCATGACAAAGGAATCCCAGGATCTAGGAAACAAAAACGGATGGTCTCGTTAGAACATTTCTGTTAGGATAAATCAGCTTTGGGCATTTTTCAGTCTATGCCATTTTACTTAAGACCCGGTCTCAGAAAGAAAGGTGTCTCATTGCTTAGCCAGAGGAGGGCTGAACTCATTCATTCATTCAACAAATCTATCTATTGATCTCTACTACTACATTCTGGGCTGGCGCCTGAAATACACAACTTGGCTGACAGCCCCAGCACAATGCATTCAATGGAGGAAGGATCATTTCTCCAGCGTAAAATCAAAGTGCTATTAGTAGAAATACGGGAAAGGTTTGCTGGGTGTTCAGGATGGGCAGTAAGCCCTGTGGGATGATTTTCCTTAAGTGCACAGACATTTATATGCTTGTTCTTTTTCAAGAAACAGTAACTCTTCTCCTTGAACTTTATCTTGTTTTTGGAGCAAATTTCCAAATGTCCCAAATCTCTGGGCTAAAGAATACTCACTCCCACAATGCTCCCACCCCTCTAGAGCCAGCAGAACCTGGCCATGGATGCTCACCTGGCGCGAGCAACCCCTTGTCCGCACCTTGGTTTCCTTCTGCATCCAAGGGTCTGATGAGTTTTGACTCAGCTACTTTTTTCCCTGTCAAGCTGAATTATAGATTCTGCTTTGCCCGACTCTTTATTTTATTTTTTTTAACCTAATCACTGCCGATTTCTTCCTCCCACTCCTTACATGCACATTTATCTCAAGATTTCATTGAGTGTAAAATACTTATACTTTTCTTATGTTGTAGGTTTAATTTTCCATTTTTATCTACCTGATGAGAAGGCCAGCAATGAGTACATTGTGTTTCCATGTGTCCCTTAAAGAATTTTTTTTCCTTTTTATTTTGTTTTATATTCCCAGACTTACCTTTGGTTCAAATACAGAGGTATTTACATTTGGAAGCAAAAACAGGGAAATGACTATATTACCTAAGCACAGCTCAGCGAGAGCTAGGATAGAAAAAATATATTTTCTTTTTGTTCTTCCTGTGTAAATCATACTAGTAGTCTTCATTATCAGAGCATTACTCAAATGCCTTCATTGTTTATTTGTGCATTCATTCACTCATTCATTCATTTTTATTTATTTACCAAGCAATTATTAGCCACCTACATTTGCCATACACTATTCTTTCCTTAAACGGAATCTGTTTGGTTTTTAAATGAACTTAGAGAGGAAAAAGATGGGTAAGATGGAAGTTTCAATGAGATTAGCACCAGCTAGTCAGAGGGGATCAGAAAGGAATCCGAGAGGCAGTTTCTATGAGAGCCTCACTCTTGGGCCCGTGTCAATGACGTGGTCTAAATTCCAGTTCCTGAAGCCAAACTTAAAGCGGCTCCACCTTTCTGCTGCAGAAACGACCTCCCCTGCATTGGAGCTCTCACCTCCTGGTTCCAGGCAAAGACGGCGCTTCACAGCCAGAAGCTCACATGCTCCTGGAGGGCACAGTCTCTGAAGGGCCGGGGCAAGGGTGCTGCTGCTGCGCTTGTTTGCTAGGAGCACAGGCTCGGCCTACGCCTAGCTTTTATCTGCTCTATTTGTGTTCCAGTTCAGTCAGTTGGTCTAATGGTCTTCACAATCCTTTCTTCCCTTCCAGTACAGGAGCAAATCTAAGATCTGGTCCTGCATTTGGTTGTCGTGTCTCTTTAGCCTCCTTCAATCCGGAACATTTCCACAGTCTGTCTTTGTCTTTTAGGACATTGGCATTTTTGAAGAATATCATTCTTACCACCACCCCTTCCACACCCCCCCACTTTTTAAAATAGAATGTTCCTCATTTTAGGTTTGTCTGGTGTTTTCTGGTGATTAACCTGAAGTGATGCATTCTAGGCCAGAGTCCTACACAGGTGATGTGTCCTTCTCAGAGTATCAGGTCTGTTCTCATTGGTAATGTTAATTTCTGTGATTTAGTCAAGGTGTTGTCCAAATTCTCCATTATATAATTACTGTTTTTTCTCCCCACTTTTGCAACTCATAAGCAGTCCATGGGGAGACACTTTAAGATGATGCAAATATCCTGGTCCTCATCGAAATTTCCTCCTAGATCAGCTTCCTCTGATGAGTCTTGTCTGATCCAGTCTTTATGATCATGGTTGCAAAGCGTGGTCACCCAGCTCCAGTACTCCTTCCTCGCTCACTGGTCAGCCACCACATTCCACTGTAGCTGGGGACTTCCTCGCACCTCCATTTATTTATTGTTTACTATCTAGTATTTGTATGGACTCATGAATTCCCATTCTTTCAATGGTTTATAATTCACTGCTGTACCTATTTCTTTTGGTGCTTGAATTTATGTATTCTTACTTCTGTAAAATACCAAGCAAATGTAGCTTTGTGCAGCTTACCCACATCCAATTGGCTTACAGCCCCAAAGCCCCTCCTGTGTAGAAATTCTGGAGCCTCACTGTGTGTATGTGGATATACACACATACTTAGATACACATGGATGACAGCACAGAAAAAACTGATAGCAGGGGCTACCCTGAGAGAAGGAGACTGGGGAGGACAGAGGTTTGAAGTTGGAGAGAAATTTAATTTTCACTTTTGTAATATTTGAATTTAAGAAAAAAAATCAGACACACGTACTAAATTATCAGTTTAAAAAACGCTTGTTTTCTTGCGGAGTCATTGTCAGCAGCAGATGAACTCAGCTCTGCTACCGTGGAGCACATTCTGTTCTCCTCATCATTAAACGTCCAAGCTCTGGGCAGACAGTCTTCATTCTCTGAGTGGCGCTGCGTGCTGGGTGACATGAGTTAGGGTCTATGCTTGAAGGCAGGCTTTGGATGTCAGCACTGCCAGCTCTGACCCCTGACCCTCAGTTCTCAGATGCAGAATGTGATTTCCAGTGACAATGTTAACACAGTGTAATTGTTATGGCAATGCAGTGCTACTTCTGCCCTAAGCTTCATTCCGGAAAGTTTTGCAAGCTGGTAGATGGGAGACTGCATGTGAAGTTATTAGATCGAGTGCTCATCTGTCGGCATGTGTCCTGGGTGAGCAACAACAACTGATTTGGCTCATGACAGTGCTTTGAAATCTAAATAATTACCAGTGTGCCTGCCATTGAGTAGCTCCCCTATTCAGATTTTGGACAACTGAAAAAAAATTTCTATAAATCCACACACAATGTATCCTAAAATTTCTTCTTTACTTAAATTGAACCAGTACATTTAAAACACTTGATCTCACTGTGGTAAGAAATCTTCTCTGAACCCGGCAAAGCTGTAGATGCTCCAGCTCAGCATGGAGCAGTGTGTCACCCACGACCTGAGGGAAGCTCCGTTGGCCGGCTCACAGGCGGCCCTGTGTAATTATTCCTCCCTTAAGCCTGCATGTAGACCACACTGAGCTCAGCCATAGTCATCCTTCTGTGAAAAAATAAAGTGGCCTTATTATAAACATAGGCAAGCTGGATTTTTTTTGAGGGGCTTTTGCATTTTGGAGTCTTGTGGTTTTCTTCATCTATCTGATAATCATTAACATGCACAACAGTTAACCTTCCAGCAATGTGAAACTTTATATCTGAGCTTTGCAGCATCTGTCTTGCAATGCAGACTGAGGTTTGCTGAGGCTGTTTTTATAATCACTGGTGGTAAAATCAGGAAGATGCAAAATGGGTGTGTATTGAAGTGCAGTTCATCCAACATTCTAGACCTTAAATTAGAGTGATGGCATAAACACTGCAAACAGAGTTTTTTTCCCAACTAAATTGCAATTATATTTTAAATTACCTACAATTACCAGAAACCATCTCAAAGCTAGAAATTAACTTCTTAGGCACTGGTCCCAGTACATCAGCTGTTAAATGGACCATCTCCTGTAGCTGACCTCCCACTCTCGTTTCACCGGCACATAGCCTGCACAAACCAGGTAGGGTGGAGCCCCAGGGCCATGCCGGGGGTCACGGTCATGTGACAGGCGTCGGCCACTGGGTGTGCAGCCTTATTTTCACAGTTTCCCAAATTACAGTTTCATCCATGTTCATGACATTTTGCTGAAATACTGTGCTTTTCTTGTTGAGAGCAAGTGACCATTTTATTTTAGATTTTAATTGAACTATTTTTACGCAGCAGGTTTTGTCATCTGGAATTTAGGGCATGGAATTGGGTCCAGGAGCCACTGGGACTGTTCCTGCCTGGTCACTGTGTGACCTTGGCTAAGTTTCTTACCTTTGGGGCTTCAGAATCCTTGTCAGAATGGTAAGGGATGAGCAGCTAGGAAAGTGCCAGGTATCCTCCTCTCAGAGCAGCAGGTGGGGGGCCTAAATGCAGGGTTAACTTCTTCCCCATCCTGCAGTCAAGCTCCCTAGTTCCCTGGTCTGTGTTGCCACCTCCCTTTCGATGAGAGGATGGGGGCCTTGGGGTCAGCCTTTCCTTACGCTGCCTGGCCGGTACACAACGAAACATGTGGTTGACTTGAATTCAGCATGGTAGAATACTTTGAAATGTTGGAATCTGTGCGTAGTACATTTGAGAACGGGTTAACTAGTGTAAATCTCACGGCCTCATGTTTCTCCAGCAACTCATAATGAGCTTGTCTTCCTTGAATCCAGTCTCTTGTCTTGCATCCACCCCCAACTGTCCCCAAAGTGATTTTTCTGAAATGTAAAGCAATGCCAATTTCCTTCTAAACCCTTCAACACTTCCCCATCCCCAGGAGCCATGCTGATTCGATCCCTGCCCACGTCTCTGCTCCACACTCCACACTTCTGCTGCATGAAATGTTTCTACTTCTCCCCAGTATACCACTCCTGAATTCATGTAAAACACCGTGTTTCATGCCGTCCATTCTTTCTGGCTTGCTCTCCCTATCACTTCTCCACTTGGCCAAATCACAGACACTGTTTAAGACTGTTTAGACTATGCTTGGACTGAATGTTTGTGTCCCCTCAAAATTGAAATCTTAACCCCCAAGGTGATGGTGTTAGGAGGGACCTTTGGGAAGTGATTAGGTCATGAGGGCAGAGCCATGAGGTCATGAGGGATTAGTGCCCTTATAAAAGAGGCCCCAGCAAGATCCTCTGTCCCTTCCGCCACGTGAGGTTACAGTGAGAAGATAGCCATCAATGAGGAAGCAGATTCTCACCAAACACCAAATCTGCCAGCACCATGATCTTGGATTTCCCAGTCTCCAGAACTGGAAGAAATAAATTTCTGTTGTTTATAAGCCCCCCAGTTTATGGTATTTTGTTATAGCTGACCAAATTGACTAAGACAGACCACGTCCTCCAAAAAGCCTCTTTGGAAGCCCCTACACCATGGTAGATACTCCTTTTTAATTTGTTCATTTAATAAAAATTCAAGTGCCTATTATGCACTCAATGGTGTTAATTAATGGGGGTCATTTTTCTCCCACAAATCCCTCTGCTCATCTCTAGGTGTGGGGGAAGAGAGAAGGGCGTCCAAAGAGGAGGAATTTGATTTCCTGGTGCTCATGAGGGGATGGCTGCGTGGGTGACCTTTAGGGCATATTTGGGAGGCCCTATGTGAGAGCTGGAGAAGGGTGAGATAGAACAAATGACCACAACCATTCCTCTTAACCATGAACTCTGTGAAGTTGAAATATACAACTCAAGCCTAAAGTAAAAGATGGTTTTGTACATTCTTTGGACTCCATGTCTATATTGGACTAACTGTAAGTTGGTTAATAACACAGTATATCACCCTTCCTTATACTATTAGCAATGTGATACTGGAGTTATGTGAAAATAGTTATTATGATTAGGGGACAAACTATAAAGAGCCCTCATTTTGATTATACTGTATCCTGTAAGTCATTTCAGTGACTTGATTAAATAATGCTTCTTTAACCCAACTTCTGGGGGATTTCTGAGGCATAGACAGGTAGGTGTAGAATTAAAAGGTGATAAATGGCTGGGCTAAAATGTCTGCAGTCACATGGTATCAATAGGAATGCTTTTGGCATCAATAGAAAACCTGATTAAAAGTGACAAACTATTTTACTCATATAACAAGCATTCAGGAGGTAAACAACTGCTGGTGGTTGGTAATAGCTCAAAAAATCCCAGAGCCAGTGTTTCTTCAATTCTGTTGGCCCTTCTCTTGTGTTTGCAAGACGGCTGCCATAGCTCTCAGTATTAGTCTACATCCAAGGCAGGAAGCAGGGGTGGTGCCAGTGACATTTGTCCTTTATATCAGGAAAGCAAAGATTTGCTGGAAGCCCCTGGAGACTTCTACTTCTACCTCACTGGGGCCCAAACTGTCTCACATGGCCAACCCTAGCTGCAGGATAGCAGGAAAGAAAATATTTGGCTTAATGAAGGATGCCAAAGGAGACGGATTTGAGAATGGGAGCTGGGCTAGCCAGCCAATGGCGTGTCACATGTGTGTCGTCTAATTCTTTTAGCAATCGTCAACCTTCACCACCATGTATCAGTATCTTGCTCTTTGGGGCTCTTTTAAAGTAAAACCTGGCAGAAATATGAAATTGTGCATTGTTTATAAATTTCCCCAATTACCACAGCAATGTGCCTGTGTTGTCTCAGTCGGCCATGCTGTGCCTGGGGAAGAAGCATTTGCCTGTAGTGTCAGCGAAAGCTTTTGAATCCGCTTGTTTGGATAGATTTGAAAAAAGTGCAAACAAAAATGTCTGTCCTTGGTTTAACTTTTCACTCTTGTTTATTCATGGGTGCTTCTAAGAGCTTTTGCAAGTAAACCTTACAAATCTTAAACTAAGTGTGGTAGGCAAACTATCTCAGGGTTTACAGTTTACACCACTGATCAAGAAGAATAACAACCCATTAATTCTGATGAGGTAACCTCACTAAAAGGGGCATGTGGAATAAACAAGGGGGATTCTAGCAAGTTTGAAAACTTGAAGTCACACTGTCTTCTCTCTGTGGTGGTATATCCACAGACACCTCTCTAGTTTGAGAACACATGTGGCAGGATATGCTGTGATATAGTTGGCCTGAGGGCAGTACAGAGTAGTGTTTAAGATGTGAGCTCTGGAGCCAGACTGTCTAGGCTCAAGTCCTACTTCTGCAGCTTACTAGCTGTGTGACCTAGGACAATTTACTTAAACTCTCTGTGCCTCCAAATGGGACAGTAATAGTACTCAGCTAATATATGTAAATATATGTGTAAAGCACTAAGAAAATTTCCTATCACAATATACACAATAAATAATTGATAATTATTAGCTCTTGTGGTTCTATAATGGTATTACATAATAGTAATGCCCACCAGGGCAAGCAGACTCTTTGCTTCTCCACCTTTCCCTTCCTGCTGGTATGCATCCCTTTTGGACATTTTCTTGTACAGAGGAAGCACTCATAAATACTTGTTAATGTTAAGTGCTTCAGAGGTAGCAGTACTCAATTCCTCTGTGTGTGCCATGTCATGCAACATGCATTATTATCACAATTTCACAGAAAGAGAAGGAAACTGAGCAGAGAGGTGACGGAACTGGTCCAAGCCACATAGCTGGTAAACTTGTTGGAGTTAGAATTAGAGCTCAGGTGTTTTGGACTCCAAAGCCTGCACTTATGCCCACTGTGGCATTATTGAATTGAGTTATAAAGCTTAAATTAGCTTTTTATGTGCATATCTATCTCTCTGCGTAATTTTTTCATGCTTTGAGGGAAAGATTTGAGTCATAGACATCTTTTAGGATATCTGCACAACTCACAATCATCCTCTCTTTCTGAAAACTGTTTCAGAGTCCTGATAAAGGAGGGCTCCAAAGTCTATGTAAAAACAGTGCTTATAAAGTATAATTAGCACCCAATGAATTTTAGCTTCTATTGTATTGTTACATGAACCCACCTTCTCTGGCCAAGGTTGAATGGACACTGGACCCAAGCTGGGCCAGTTGAATTTTCTCAAGAATTTGAAAATTAGATTCTGAGATAGCCCAGTAGACGTAGCATGTCATTGGAACTGAGTTGATGGAAGTTCAAGAGCAGTGAAGTATCCATCACACCTCAGGGGTGGGGAAAGGCTTGGAATGCTGCCCTGCAGAGAGGAGAATGGAGGCGATAAGGAAAGCTAAGCAGAGGTGAGAGGTGGAGGCAAGTACTGCCTGGGGAACACGTGGCTTCTCAGGTCTTGGTTCTAGTCCCTTTTGAAATTCCTACCTTAGGTGTTTGTGAGAAACCTTGTATCTTCATAAAAACTTACTCACATCTTGTTTTCTTTGTTTGTTAATCTAGCTTCAGTTGTTTTTTGTCACCAGCAACCAAAACAGTCTCCATGAAGACCCTTTGATTGGGATGGACATTGTAGTTACTGACTGAAATACATGTTTTAGATTAACTGGGGACTTTATCAGACTCTCTCCTTCACTCCCATAGATTAGGAGTTCACCTATCCAATGCCGTACATTTAATTCAGGTACCCTAAAACAAACTTGAGAAAGTTCCCACTTTCCCTCCTCAATTGCTGAATCTCAGCAAAGTTAAAAATACACAACATTGTGTCTCATCACAAAATGTCTAGATCTGGTATGTGTCTAAGATACCTAGGTTTGTACTTTACTCTTGTGGAAATCTCTTTTCCAGAAAGTTCTAAATGCTCTGTTCCTCCGAATGTGCTCAGCATTGCCCGTGCCATCACTGAGCAGTCACTCACATTGTGTCTCCTAGGCCAGAGAAAGTCCAGGCAGAGAGAGGATCCAGCTTGTAGTCACTGAATTGCAACTCTGTGTAGCTTCTTTGGCCAGAGATTCTGATGCAGGTGACATAAGCAAGGTCTTGGGATCTTCATCCAAAGTTTCACAGGCCCCAGCTTCTGATTCCGGGGTAGGATATAGAGAGAGTGAGGTGGGTGTGATCCCTAGACCTTAGGTCATTCTACAGATGACTTCTTATTCTAAGAGGTGTCTTAGACTTTACAACAATTCTAAAAACAAATTGTAGGTTGTTTTTTTTAAAGAAACAGCCTTCAAGCACAGTGGTTCCTGATCAGGGATATGTTCCAAGGTGACCTAGGAAGCTTTGTTTGAATTATACTAGCCATTGGAGAGTAGGGAAGACGGATATTCTCATGCAGTGTGTGTGGGCATGTAAATTGGTATAATCTTTTTGGAAGGCAATTCAATAGTGTCCATCAAAAATTTAAATGTACATATGTAGCAATCTGACTTAAATAGGAATATAATCTATAGCTGTACTCACGTATATATTTAAAAGAATGTTTGCTGAAGCATTATAAGTAAATTGGAAAAAACCCAGAATATTATGAAGCTGCTAAAAGGAGGTAGATTTTGTGTAAATATAGGTAGATCCTATGGGAAGGAGGCCAAAATAATTAAGTGGATAAAGCACGTTGTAGAACAGAATATGTCTAATAATATAATTCCATCTATGTTTAACATAATAATAAAAGGAGAGATATGTATATACTTATGGGTTTGTCCCTCCTTCGTGATATAGATATATGCTTAAATGTATAGAAAGCTTCTGAAAGAATATCTAAATTGTCAACAGGGTTACCTCAGAGGAGTAAGAATAGCATATTGTCTCAACAAGAACTTTTAAAAGTATTTTATGCTGTTTTTGTTACCTGCAACCAATATAGTCTCAGTGAAGACAAATTGGCCGGGATGGACGTTGTAGTTACTGACTAAAAAAGTGTTTTAGATTATCAGGCTCATTGTAAGATGCAAAACTGATTCAGGTAAAGAAGCATTGTAAAGAATGCTAAAGAAACATTTCAAGCAATATAGTTGATTACAATCATTGTAAAGAAGCGTTTCAAACAATAGAGATGTTTATATAAGGCAAAGGAAAATTTCCCCTTTCCCCATTCCCCACCCAAATCCCTCTTTGGGAAGGAACTTTTTACGTTTTATGTTATACCCCTCTGTCCTGTTTTGTTTGTTTGTTTATTTGTTTTTATTAGGAGCATGCATAACTTTCATGTATAAAAATCTTAATTCATTATTCTAGGCCCTTACTAAGATCTATTGAATCAGAAAGTTTGGGGATAGGGGCTAGGCATGTATATTTAAAAATAACTGCCTCGATGATTCTGATGTACACTCCTTGTTAAGAACCACTGCTAGCTAGGATCATTTTCTGTGTCCTAAATGCCAACATGACCTCAAATAAAATTTTAAATTTTCCTTCATGGGGGTGGGTTTCTATCTCTAAGAATCTGAGGAGATTTATAAGCATGAGTAAATGGAACTTTTCAAAAGAAGGGCCTATCTTCATGACATTCTAAAAATTGATTGTACTTAGTAGGAACTGAATCATGATTTCATGCTAGGCAAGGATAGCAACTATATGGTTTGCATACCTCTGTTGTGCGCTCCAGTGTCCACTGCAAACATTGCTAATCAATCTCAACACTCTTTCTTAGTGAGCCTTCACATGGCTCAGAATCATTTTTATCAGAACTCATCATCCCAGGTAACTATCATCCATCCATAAGTTGGTACATCAAATGAAATCTATTGTAGTGGCCTTCTGTTTGTGATCTTTCAAGCACCCTTTCCACACTTTTTCAGAGTACAAAGGCCTTCTTTTCTACGAGCAACTCATTCCACATGGGTTTCATAGGCCTGACTGCACTCCCTCTTCCAGCTATAGAAGTGGAAGCATCATCTGCGCTGCCCCAATAAATCAGAGAACACACCCACAGGCCACACTGATTGGTTCAGGGATGGGTACATGATCAAGTCAGATCAATAAATTATTCTTTCCTGGGACTTTCTGATGGAGTTATTTGGGAAAAAACAAAACATGTTTTTCTCTCCTGGGGTTATGAAGCTTATATAGAATTTGAGTCTTCAGCTTCCAGCTGTCATCTTGTTGGTGATCTAGAGAGAACCCGTCCAAGTAGAGAGGGAGACAGAGCCCTGATATTGTCATCTCTGATCCTTAATCCAGATGTACCCGAAGCCAGATGAATCACCTGAACCTTCTATTTATGAGAGCTAGTACATTCCCTTAATTTACCTACATTTGTTTGATTAGGTTAATGCCACCTGCAATAAAAAATCCTCATTAATATGCCTATTCCCCTACTTGTCCCTGGATGTGAAAATCTGTTCCTGAGCTTCTTTCCTAACTCTACACTTTCTTTCTGTTTGTGAGCCTGCATGCTTCTGGATTCAGTTTCTATATCTGAGAATGGGACACTCAGAAGCCACAAGGGGTAGCGGATGATGCTTTGTTGTTGTTATTGTCATTATTAAGGTGAAAACAAGAAGTTCCAATTGTAAATCAATCCTATTAGAATTAGAATCTTGTTACACAGTGAGAAAAACTATTGGCCAGATCATTAATAGAACCATAGAATCCTAAAGGAGGAAGAGACCTAAGCAGTTCAATATTCTCATTTTACAAAAGAGAAAACTGAGACCCAGAAGGTTAATCCATTTGTCCAGTGTCACAGTGTCAAGCCTGTAATCCAGGTCTCCTTGGCTTTATCTGGTGTTCTTTCCCTGCATTGTGCTACCTTTATTCTGGATCTGAAACAGTCAGACTGAGTCATAAAACAACTAGATGTAATGTTCAAAATTCATTAGCGTCATGGAGAGGAGGAAAAATCAATGGGTGAGCAGTTTCATTAAAATTCAGCATTTAAAACAAGTGCATTACATTAAAGCAGCAGAAGAAAATAAATAGACTATGTCAGACATAACCTCATACTTGACTAAACTGAAGTTTTTCCATCTGTGATTCAAAGTCCAGATTTCTCCAATCTTCCAAACTTGTCCTTACTCTTTTCAATATTGAAGAAAATTTATGAACGTTTTCTCCCAACCCTATCATACGAAATACATACAGATAGAATAGTGATTTTCTCTTAAATTGAAGGTCTTATAGAAAGAACTATGCCAATAAACTATTTGCAGAGTATTTGCAAGTAAATAAGAGATTATTGGCAGTTCATAAAAAGTCCATATTTATATCTTGAGATTTTTTTGTTAACTCCTTGCATTCCTCAGAGAGATATATGACCTATACATCAATGAATCATTTCATTCCAGATACATAAAATCATGGAATTTGGGGTGAGAGGGTTGTTTAGAAACTACTTAGTTCAACATTTATTGATGAGGAACGCAAGAGCCAGAAAGATTAATTGACTGTAACCTTGGGCGAGGGGCTATTATGAATCCTTCCATAATGTCACTTGAAATGAACTTTTTCTTGTAAATCTCAATTTTCATGGAAATTTTGAAACTTGATGGCAAATAAGAAAGTGTATCAAAATATACTTTTTATACGTTAATATTAATTTAAATATCTACATAAAATGAAAATATTTATTTGCATGCTTAGATAAGCTAAAATATATTTTCTTATCTTTCCCCTTCCTTTCCCAACCACACTGCAAAAAGTAATAGTAATTCCAGAAGCATTTTTTTCCATGTTTAATATTTTACAATCTGATGTTAGGGGACTACAATCAACATATGTTCTCATAAAATATTTTGTTTATATGCACTTAACCTTATGAGGTTGTGTATATGTAGTAAAGCATTTGGTCTAATTGTCCCCCATATGCAGAATTCCAGAACAGTCTGAACACCTCCTCAGAATCTTTGTGGTCTGGTTGATGAAATTAAGCCTGTCAAACACATGAAGAGCTGCAGCGAAGGTAACCTCCGGGTGTAGCAAGCACACTGGGTCACCAAGCCTCAGAAGCAAAGACCAAAAAGGACCTCTCCCTGCTTCACCTCACAGGGGAGGCAGCTCTTGAATGGGAGAAAAACGGTTAGAAAATACAGAAAGTGTCTTCATCCGAGGAAAGCCAAATAGAGGACGCAGATGTCCACTACCTAATTCTGTATTTTCCATTCTTTCAGGTGAAAATGAAAGCCAGACTTGTGAGGACTTGCAAGCCTTAAGTGTCCCAAGTTATTGTCTCCCAAACCACAGAGAGGGAAGTCTCAGACATGAGGGTTGATAGAGTTGCCTCAGAAGCTTCTAGCTGCTGCAAACCTAGCTCTAGAGTTGTTTTTTTGTTTGTTTGTTAAGACATTAAATTGCTTTTTTATTCATGAGGAAGCTTAAACAAGAACTTAGAAAGTCTGTGAAACCAGAAAGGTTTTTCTTTGAACAGTGTCAATTCATCATATTTACTCTGCTCTGGCTTTGTGACATACTAGGGCTACAAAAGTGAAATTCCACTCTTTAAAATTTATGTTACAGGATAAATACCATAAGAATGCAATAGTGGATACAGAAAGGTGTTCACTGTAGCATCTATTATACTAACAAAACATTGGCAACAACCATCAATATGGGATTTGCTAAATTATGTTGTATCCACACAGAAAAAAAATTATACATCCATTAAAAAAGTGTCCTATGGAAATTTGTTGTTTTTGTTCTAATTTTCAGCTGGATAAGATAGCATAGGTAAGAAACCCTGAAGTATGTGCTTACAGAATGCAATTTTACTGGGAAAGGAGTTAGTCATGAAATGCTTTCTTTCTTGTTTGAACTCCTTCTGGGAGAAGAAATTCTACGTTGCAGTAAGGCCAGCTGAGGTTCCCATATGAGAGACTGTTTCTCTAATATTTGTGAGACTGACCAACCTAAGTCATTAAATCAGAGTGTTCCAACTGGGCATACTTATTTTGTGTGGATTGGCGCCTGGCAGACTGAATCATCTCTAGTATTTGTCAGGGCACCTTGCTGGTGACTGTATGTTACGGGATACTTAATTCAGGACTTGAAAACAACAGGCATTGATTTAGAAACAAAAAGAATCTATCTACATATGGGTTTACTTAACGTTTTCTCTGCCCATGTGTCAGTTATTACAGCATGCACATGCAGATGAGACCTTCTTAAATCATCAGGAGTTTACAAATGACAATTAATAAATCAGTTCAATCTTGGATTTTGGGAGAGGCAAAGTCTCACTTTTGGATTCCGGCCCCTTTTGTTTGTTTTCTTTCCATCTCCAAAATTTGCTGTCTATTTCTTAGGTTTTCTCCTTGATTCTCATCTTTTGGCTGCAGGATTTCTCACATCATCTCTATACTTTCTCAGATCCAGTTGTCACAGAATGAGGATTGGCACTCTCAACTGTAGACAAGTTCCATGCTGCCGCCACCATCATGACTTCACTGCTCTCTTGTGACGTCTATAGTTTGTGCATCACTTTACTCCATGTGGGCATGGCAATTCTTCATTTATCAAATATTTATGGACTGCCTACTTTGTGCTACATCCTAGTGCACAAAGAAAAAAATTTGGTTTGTGCCCTTTGGCCATAAAACAAGTCTTGTAATTTACAGAGGCTTGAAAATTATTCAGAATATATTCTCTAAAAATAACAGAATTAAATTAGAAATCAATAGCAAAAAGCTGTCTAGAAAATCCTCAAATATTTGGAAATTAAACAATGGACTTCTAAATAATTTATGGATCAAAGAAGAAATTACAATGGAAATTAGAAAATATTTTAAACCAAACAATAATGAAGATATTTTAAATTAGATGGCAACAGCTAAAGCAGTGCATAGAGGGACATTTGTACTTTTAAATGTTTCTATTAGAAAATGAGAAAGGCTTAAAATCAATAATCCACACTTTCACCTTAAGATGACAGAAAAAGAGGAAATTGAATCAAAATTAAGTAGAAAAATTAAACTAATAAAGATAAAAATGGAAATCAATGATATAGAAAATGGACAGACAATAGAGGAAAGTAATAAAATAAAAAGTTGGCTGTTTGAAAAGATTAATAAAATTGATAAAAATATATATTAAGGCAATGAGAAAAAAAAGAGAAAACACAAATCATGGTTGTCAGGAATGAAAGAGAGGTCATCACTGCAAATCCCAGAGGCCTTAAAAGGATAGTAAAGGAATGTTATGAATAATTTCATGCAAATAACTCCAAGAACATAGATGAACAGCAAATCTAAAGCAATGCCTCATCCCTGGAGATATTGCAGAGATTTTTGACATTATCACAAACTTGAAAGATACAGGAGTGGTGACTCCTCCATCCCCATGTAACTGTCCCAACTGATCTGCGAAGACAACAGATCATTTGGAGAATGTCCGTGGATTCTTGAAAAATTAATTAGGTAGTAACTCCAGTCAGCTGCTCTCCTAGATGTGGGCTCTGTCTAGTTTGCTACAGGACTGCCTGTCATGAACTGGGTGTTAGCTATCAAGCCATGAAGTTGGGTATTCCCGGCAGCACTTCTTCAACAAGGTAAGTGGGACACATGGGACTGAGCTCAAGCAGGTCTAAAAGGACTAGTTAGCTGTGTGGGCAGGTAGCTCACATTCTTGATGTTCTCATCCTTGATGCATAGCCACATCTCCTTCAACCCACTGATACAGCCTCATGGGTTGGAGATGCACCCTATGACCAGTTGCATAAGAAAACAAAATGTTAAACCTGATTTATGGTTGATTCTGCACTATATGCAGACTGCTGTGCTTATTAACCTCAATTTTGTGTCATGATAGGACAATGATGAAGAGAAATTCTCCCCGTGGGCAGAATTATAAATGGTACATCTTTTTGTTCATGTTTCCTGGAAAGAGAGATGTCCTGTGTTAAGAGGCTAAATTGATTCATAGTCAGTGGCTAATGATTGTCTGGATGGGCAGAGACTAGAAAAGAATAACACTGGGGGATTGGCAATAAGAAGGTCTAAGGGCAGGGTAAGTGGATGGAAACTTTTCACATACCAAGGGCAGGTGATAGGAGTGGTCTGCCCCAGGTGCAAGCAATTTTTAGAGTGTAAATCAACAAAAAATTTTTGAGGCAGACAGATATTGTATCACTGACATTGTTTAGAATTGTCAGCATATGGTGCTAATAAAAAGAAGACTCATTTTTAGTTGGCTTTATTATTATTTTTAAATTCTCTGTAAACACTGCACCCCCTCTTACCACCTGCACCTGGTGAGCCACTCCCATTGCCCTGCCTTTGACCCAGAGAGTGACAACATTTGTGCCTCATGAATGCTCACCAAGGGCCCTCACAATCAGATGGGCAAAGGATGGACCAAATGACCCGTTCCATGAATGTTAGTCAGCAGCCACTTTCCTTGGCCACTTCAGTGACTGCTTAATGACCTCATGGAAAATATGGCAGTAGGGATGGAAATCATGTATGAGAACTACTGCACTGAGAACCCCTACCACTGCAGAGTGCCCAATGCTCCAGTAGCAGATATCAGCACTGAGACTTGCTATGTGACCATACCTCAATATCACCAGCCAGCCACCTGGTGGCAGAATAAAGATATTAGATTCCTATTGTTGCTGGAGGCAGGAACATATCCTCGTTGGAATAGACAGTCTTAGGTGAAATTGTCTTGCTTAAAGCGTTCAACTTATAAAACTAGGAAATAAATAAATGAAATTTAAGAAAGGCATAATAAAGATGAAAGCAGAAATACTTTTTTCTTTTTTTTTTGAGGGAGATTGGCCCTGTGCTAACATCTGTTGCCAGTCTTCCTCTTTTTTTCTTCTTTTTTCTCCCCAAAGCCCCAGTACATAGTTGTGTATCATAGTTATAGAGTTGTAGCTCTTCTGTATGGGACACCACCTCAGCATGTCTTGATGAGCGGTGAGTAGGTACACGCCCAGAATCTGAACCTGCAAACCCCAGGCTGCCAAAGTGGAATGCGCGAACTTAACTGCTACGCCACCAGGCCGGCCCTGGAAATGCTTTTCTTTTAAACTCTAAAAAGTGCAAAAAGATTTTAGAGATAAAATCAAAAGGACATATATTGAAAAGACTTGAAATAAACAAAAATTTTTGCTATTCCACTCACACTTTAACAGAAAGAGAGAGAACGCCAAATATATTTGGGGTGAGAAAGGCAACAAAATGACCAAAAGAAAGAATTATTTGAGAATTCTGTCTACAAATCTATATTATTAAGCTGAAAAATCTTGATGAGATGTCTAATTTTCTGAGTAATTATAAATTACAAAATTGACAAAAGGAGATAGGAAATCTGAAATGGGCTAATAAGAGAATAAAATGGTTCTCAATGAAAATCACAAAAGGTAGAAAAAGTGTGGAAGACAAAGATAGGAATGAAAAACAAGGGCAACAAATTGACAACAGTAACAAATATGGCAGATGTTAACCCAACTAAATCAATAATTACTTTAAACATCAGTGGTCTAAATGCACCAATTAAAAGACAGAGATTGTCAGAGTAGATAAAAAAGTAAGATCCAAGTATGTGTGTCTACAAGAAACCCATTTTAAATATACAGACATATATAGATTAAAAGTCAAGGGATGGAGAAAGATATACCATGTTAACACCAATCAAAAGAAAATGGCAGTAAATATAATAATTTAAGACAGAGCAGACTTCAGAGCAAGGAAAGTTATCAGAGATAAAGAGGAGCACTATGTAATGATAAAGAGGTCAATACTCCAGTAAGACATAACAATCCTTAATGTGTATGTGCCTAACAACAGAGCACCAAAATATGTGAGGCAAAAACTGATAGAAATGCAAGGAAAAACAGATGCATCCACTATTATAGTTGGAGATTTTAACACCTTTCTATCAGAAGTGGATAGATCTAGCAGGCAGAAAATGAGTAAGGAACTCAACAGCACCATCAATCAACTGGATAAAGTTGCAATCTATAGACTACTTCACCCAACAACAGCAGAGTACACATTCTTCTCAAGCTCACTTGGAACATTTACCAAGATAGGCCACATTTTAGGTCAAAAAATATAACTTAGCAAGTATAAAGAATAGAAATCATACAATCAATGTCTGCTTTCAGATCATATGGAATTAAACTAGAAATCAACAATAGAGAGATAGCTGGAAAATTCCAAAATACTTGGAGATTAAACAACACACTTCTAAATAACACATGAGTCAAAGAAGAAATCTCAAGAGAAACTAAAAAATATTTTGAACTAAATTGAACTAAAAATACAACTTATCAAAATTTGTGGGATATAGCCAAATCAGTGCTTACAGGGAAATTTTTAGCATTGAATGCATATATTAGAAAGAAGAAAGATCTAAACTTAATAATCTAAGCTTCCACCTTCAGCAACTAGAAAAAGAAGAGTGAATTAAATCCAAAGTCAGCAGAAGAAAAGGAACAATAAAAATTAGAGCAGAAATCAATGAAGTTAAAAACAAGAAATCAATAGAGAAAATCAACAAAACCAAAAGCTGATTCTTTGGAAAGATCAATAAAATCAATAAGCCTCTAGACAGGCTAACAAAGAAAAAAAGGGAGAAAACACAAATTACTAATATCAGAAATGAGAGAGGAAACATTACTGTAGATCCCATGGACATTAAGTGATAGTAAAGGAATATTATGAACAACTCTACATCATAAACTAAACAACCTAGATGAAATGGACCAATTTCTTGAAAGACACAGTCTGCCAAACTCACTCAAGAAGAAATAGACCATCTGAATAGGCCTATATCTATTTGAAAAATTGAATCAATAATTAATAACCTTCCAAAAGAGAAAGCATCAGGCGGAGAAGAGCTCACTGGTGAATTCTACCAAACATTTAAGGAAGAAATTATAAACAATTCTCTACAATTTCTTCCAGAAGACAGAAACAGAGGGAATACTTCCTAACTCATTCTATGAGGCCAGCGTTACCCTAATACCAAAACCAGACAAACACATTACAAGAAAAGAAAACACAGACCAACATCTCTCATGAACATAGATGCAAAAATCTTCAACAAAAGATTAGCATATGGAATCCAACAATGCATAAAAAGAATTATACACTGCAATCAAGTGGGATTTATCCCAGATATGCAAGCCTGGCTTCATAATAAAAAATCAATTAATGTAATCCGTCACATCAACAGACTAAAAGAAAAAATCATATCGTCATATCAGTAGATGCAGAAGAAGCATTTGACAAAATCCAACACCCATTCATGATAAAAACTTTCAATAAAGTAGCAATAGAGGGGGAACTTCTTCAACTTGATAAGGAACATCTACAGAAAACCTACAGCTAACATCATACTTAATGATAAGAAACTCAAAGCTTTTTTGCTAAGATCAAGAACAAGCAAGGATGTCCCCTCCCACCACTGCTTTTCAACATTGTACTGAAAGTCTTAGCTAATGCAATAAGACAAGAAAAGGAAATAAAATGTATAGGATTGGGAAGGAAGCCATAAAACTGTCTTTGTTTGCAAATGACATGATCTTCTAGGAAGAAAATTTGAAAGAATTTACCAAAAGACTCCTGGAACTAATAAGCAATTATAGGAGGGTTACAGGATACAAGGTTACTACAGAAAAGTCAATCACTTTTCTATATACAAACAATGAATAAGTGGAATTTGAAATTAAAAACACATTACCATGGGCCCAGCCCAGTGGTGTAGCAGTTAAGTTTGTGTGCTCCACTTCGGTGGCCCGGGGTTCACAGGTTTGGATCCCAGATGTGGACTGATACACCGCTTGTCAACCCATGCTGTGGTGGCATCCCGTATAAAGTAGAGGAAGATGGGCGTGGATGTTAGCCCAGGGCCAAGCTTCCTCATCAAAAAAGAGGAGGATTGGAAATGGAGGTTAGCTCAGGGCTAGTCTTCCTCACAAAAACAAACAAACAAAAAAACACATTACCATTTACATTAGCACCCCCAAAATAAAATACTTAGTTATAAATATTACAAAATTTGTACAAGATCTACATGAAGAAAACTACAAAACTCTCATGAAAGATATCAAATAAGAACTAAATAAATGGAGAGATATTCCATGTTCGTGGCTAGGAAGACTCAATATTGTCAAGATGTCAGTTTTTCCCAACTTGGTCTGTAGATTCAATGCAATCCCAATCAAAATCCCAGTAAGTTATTTTGTGGATATCGACGAACTGATTCTAAAGTTTATACGGAGAGGCCAAAGGCCCAGAATAGCCAACACAATATTGAAGGGGAAGAACAAAGTCACAGGACTGATATTACCTGACTTCAAAACTTAATATAAAGCTACAGTAATCAGACAGCATGGTATTGGTGAAAGACAAATAGGTCAATGGAACAGAATAGAGAGACCAGAATAGATCCACATAAATGTAGTCACCTGATCTTTGACAAAGGAATAAAGGCAATACAGTGGAGCAGAGAATCTTTCCCATGATTGGTGCTAGACATCCATATGCAGAAAAAAGGATGTAGACACAGACCTTATACCCTTCACAAGAATTAACTCAAAATGGATCATAGACCTATATGTAAAACATAAAACTATGAAACTCCTAGAAGATAACATAGGAAAAAATCTAGGTGTATCCATGTGCAGATTTTTGTGTAGATGTAAGTTTTCAATTCATTTTGGTAAATACCAAGGAGCACAGTTGCTGGATCATATGGTAAGAGTATGTTTAGTTTTATAAGAAACTACCAAACTGTCTTCCAAAGTGGCTGCACCATTTTGCACGCCCACCAGCAACAAATGAGAGTTCCTATTGCTCCACATTCTTGTCAGCATTTGGTGTTGTCAGTGTTTGGATTTTGGCCATTCTCATAGGCATGTAGTGGTATCTCCTTATTGTTTACTTTTCAGTTCCCTAATGACGTATGTTATGGAACATCTTTTCATATGCTTATTTGCCATCTGTATATTTTTGTTGGTGTGGTGTCTATTTAGGTCTTTTGCCCATTTTTTAATTGGGTTGTTTTCTTATTGTTGAGTTTTAAGAATTCTTTGTATATTTTAGTCCTTTATCAGACATGTCTTTTGCAAATATTTTCTCCTAGTCTGTGGCTTGTCTTCTAATTCTGTTGACATTGTCTTTCTCAGAGCAGGAATTTTTCTAATGTAGTCCAACTTATCAAGGATTTCTTCATGGATTGTGCCTTCATGTTTTATCTAAAAAGTCATTGCCACATCCAAGGTCACCTAGATTTTCTATATGACTACATGTCCATATATTTATACCAATGTATTGAGAAAGGACTAGAAAGTGACAGACCAAAATGTTGACTTTAGGTCATCTTTTGGGAGGAGAGTTAGATTAGAATATTGGAAAAGAACGTTGTTTTTATAGTTACCTGACTCCTGTAATTCAGAGTTTTTCAGTTGTCATCACTCTTGGCTAAATAATCATTGAAATAACCTTGTTTCTCTTGGACTTTCTCCTGGATTTACCTCTGAGCTCCTTTAGCAGGCACTAACAGACAAGAGGGGTCTAAAATTATATGCAGCATTTGGAAGTCTCCCCATCTTGGACAGGTTAGCTTTGGGGACTGTGGTGCTTTGGTTCATTTATTCATATAGTCATCATTCTTTCATTCTGTAAATAGTATGTTAATCAATCTGGACTCCCGGAGTGTTAACATTTATTCATCAGACCTAGCCCTACTCCCATACTCTGGATGAAAATCCAGGTTGATCCTATTACTTCACTGATCACTCAGGAAAAAAAGATCCTGCAGTCACTTGTGTCATAAACACAGACTCAGTTCAGTAATTAATTGTCCAGTCCTACATAAAATCAAACTTTGAATTTGTATAATGTTCAGTCATCTCTCCTCTGGTTGAGTCCTGCTTCCAGCTGACCCTTCAGAGTGGAAGAGGGACCACTGTCCTTTTCTTCTTACCTGCCTAGCATTTCTCCTCCTCTCCCCACTTACTGCGCAGGGCCCAAGCAGTGGGAAGGAGGAGGGAGGACTGGGAAGGTTCTTACTTGACCGCTGCTGTCATAAGCTGACTCTGCCCTCTCTGGACCTTATAAGTTTTTCTGTAGGTTCCTCAGAGGCTCCCCCACAGGGCCTCTGCAAGCTGAGGTCCCTTGGTGTGGGCAGTATGCCTTCTGTAGCTGGTGACTCCGCAGCCTCCATCATCACTCTGCTTCTGCATCCTCCTACCTTCTTCTGACCTCCAGCAGGGGCTTATTTAGACGAGGCAGAGTCTTCTTTTTAAAGATCCCAGGGCAACCCCCTTCCATGGGTTTCACACAGTTGGGGGCTCTCGCAGCACTGGCGTGCTCTCAGGGGTCCTGAGGTGATTTCTCTGCTCTGCTGGCTGTTAGCCAGCCTCTTGCCTTTTTGTCTCCCAACTGGGGGAAGCACAGATCAA
This sequence comes from Tapirus indicus, assembly GCA_031878705.1. Classification (NCBI taxonomy): domain Eukaryota; kingdom Metazoa; phylum Chordata; class Mammalia; order Perissodactyla; family Tapiridae; genus Tapirus; species Tapirus indicus. The sequence continues at coordinate 135,700,559 of CM062923.1, forward strand.
GCTCTCCAGATGCTCCCTCTGGAGCCCCTCTCACTAGAATTAGGATAATGGGCAGGTACTCCTCTACCCTCCTCTGTTGGGAGGAGGGCTCAGCAGCAGGAGCCACAGACAAAAATGGACCCCAAGAAATCTTCTTCCCCAAAGCCCCCCTTTAGGTGATTTCAAGTGATGGACCCCAAATCCCAATATGTCAGAGCCTTGTGGAGGCCTTGTCTCTGCCCTTTAAGGTCCCCATTATGGGTGAACATATTCAGAGTTGAGAAATTAGTTCTCAACTTTTTCTTTAAGTGTTTACATCTTGGTCTGCACCTTCTATTGGAATTTCCTTTCTATTGTATTTTGGTGCCTCAGTAGAAATTTCCAAATTAATATCTTGTTTCCATTTATTTGCTTGTTTATTGACTTGCAAACAATTATTGAGCACCTTTTATATGCCAGATATAGCTACAGTGATGAATCGTTTGAGAGCTTTAACTTTTATGAGCAAGGGAGTGAACAAAATGAGAAGGATAGTTTATCTTCAGTCTGTGATCAGGGACCCAAGTTCAGAAATGTCATTTATTCTCCTTTCCCCTATGTTGCTTTGTCTTGTTTTCTTGGAACAGAAGCTCTTATACCACAAAATGTACTTGGATTAGCCTCGATCAAAACACTTACTCCTGGACAAAGAGGGAAATGAAGAACCAGCATCTTCTACATCGCACACACTGAGTTACACCTATGGTATGGAGTTTTGGAGTGAGATAAACATGGATTTGAACCCTAGTTTCACTATAGGGCAAGTTTCTTAATCTTTCTGAGTTTTATCAGTAGTATAGTGTGATGGTTAATTTTATGTATCAACTTGTCGGGGCCACCAGGTGCCCAGATATTTGGTTAAACGTTACTCTGGATGTGTCTGTGAGGGTGTTTCTACATGAGATGAACATTTGATTTGGTAGACAAGGTAAAGCAGATTGCCCTCCCTAATGTGAGTGGGCCTCATCCAATCAGTTGAAGGCCTGAATAAAACAAAAAGGCTGACCCTCCCAAGAGTAAGAGGGAATTCCTCCTGCCTTCGACCTGGGACATTAGCTTTTTCCTGCCTTTGGACTCAGACTGAAACATTGCCTCTTCCCGAGTCTTAAACCTCTCAGCCTTTGGACTAGAACTATACCATTGGATCTCCTGGGTCTCCAGCTTGCCAAATGCAGATCTTGGGACTTGTCAGCCTCCATAATCACATGAACCATTATTCCTTTATATATATATAATTTATAATATATATTATATATATATAATTCCCTTGATACAAGTGGGAGCAATATTTTCTACCTCATAATTTTGTTATGATGATTAAACAAAACAAAGTAAAACAAAATGAATGTGAAGGTTGCCATGTCCAGCTCAGGGAAGAAGATGATGTCATGCCACCTTTCCCCTTCATATTTTAGCAATTGTGGCCTAGATGTCCAGAGGGAATCACAGAATTGTTATCATTTATTGATTATCCACAATATGCTAAACTAAGTGCTTTACATACTCTAGCTCATTTAACTTTAATCAGAACTCTTTTTTTCCTGGTTGAGGAAACTGAGGTTTGGAGAAGTTAATATGTCTGGCATCACACATTTGGCAAATTGTGGAACCAAAAAAAAAGGAACCTGGGTCAAAGGCTGCACTTGTCATCACACACAGTGCTGCCCCTGCCCCATCCCCACAGCTGACAACGTGCTTGGAGACTATTCCCCAGAGAAAGAAAAGAAGCTTCCATCTAGACTGGTGGCCCTGATTTCTCACTTCAAGGATGGATACATCCAGTACCTATTTGAAGTTATTCCCTTAAGCAAAATGAAACATGTACTTAACAGAATAACACAAAGACATATCCTGTGCCCATGAGAAGCTTACACTGAGGAAATCACCATAAACCCAAAGTCTACACTTCTGTCAAAGGCTCTTCTCCAGCTCAGAGCTTTTCTCACCTATCCTAGTGCTCTGTCATCTTTCCTATTCCAAAATTCCCATGGTATATAGATTTGGGGCCAATTAATCTCATCCTTGATTACAGATGTCTTCATTTGCTCTGCAGTATTTCTGTACATGTGCGGCTCACCTCGCCCTCCCATCTAGATGGAACACTCCTTCAGGGCAGTGGTGGCCTCCTGTCTGCTCAGGGCCAGACATAGGAACACAAGGTCTGCATGAGGCTTGAACTCCTTGTGACTTAGGATCCACACCTGGGAGCTCTTAAAGACCTAGCATAGTGGCTCTCCCACCTCCTCCTTGGGTGTACTTAGCTCCTCTCCACATGCCAATAACAATGGCAATATCAGCAACTGCCGACCTTGCAGCAGTCACTGTGCCAGACACTGACAGTGGGGAAGGCAGAATGAGCCCCTCCCCTTGTGAGTTTACACTCAGGGTGGTAGGGTGAGGAGGATAGAGGAAAACAGAACAGAACCAGCATCAAGTGAGTAAGAAGTGAAGACAAAACTAGCACACTGCAGATGTGCTAGCAAGGAAACAAAAAGGTGATGAAAGAGAATAATGGAGCATGGAGGGGACTTTAAATAGGTGTCAAGAAAGGACACAAAGAGGAGATGACATTGAACCTAAGACTGTGAGGATGAGAAGGAGCCAGTTACTCACAGGCTGAGGAGAAAAATTCCAGACAGAAGAACGTAGTCTGTGAGGCAGAAAGGAGTTGGCCTGTTTAGGAAACTGAGAGAACACCAGTGAGTCGGGGACAAGGTAGCGGAGGGGGAGAATGGCACTAGGTGAGGTAACAGAGAGGAGGACATGAGTCAGGTAATGCAGGGCCTTTGAAATCATAGTATAGAGTTTGGACTTTATTCTAGGTCTAAAGGGAAACTACTGAAAGTGTCTTAGGATGGAAAGTAACATGAACGAAATTCCAGTTTAAGGTCTTGCTTTCTTGCTCCAGCATGGAGAATGGGTTGGAGGGGGACAAGAGTGGGAGCAGGTAGAGAATGTTGCATTGGTCTTGCTTGAACAAGCAAGATTTGATGGTGGTCCCAGTTATGGTGGTGGTGATGGAAATGTAGAGAAACTAGCAAATTTGTGGTGTAATTCGGAGATAGAATTAGTAGTATTTGCTAGTGGATTAGATGTGGGCTGAGGAAGTTGGGAGAAAGGAAGGATATAAAGAAGATTTCTTGATTTCCAGGTTTAGCAAATGATTGGAAGATAGTGCCATTTTCTCAGATGAGCAATTCTGAGGACATGGTAGGCGGGCAGACTTGAGGAGGAATTGGAGAATGAAGAGTTTTGTGTTGGATTTGTTAAGTTTGATTTTTCTGTGAGACATATAGGTAGAGTTGTAAATAAGGCCATTAAATATGTTAGTTTGGACCAGTGGTTCTCAAACTTGAGCAAGCATCAGAAGCACCCGGGAGGCTTGATCAAACAGATTGCTGGCCCCCCCCCCCCAGAGTTTCTGATTAAGAAAGTTTGGGTGGGGCCTGTGAATTTGCATTTCTAACAAGTTCCCAGGTGATGCCAATGCTGCTCGTCCAGGGTTTCCACTTCAAGAACCACTGGTCTAGACAGAGGATAATTCTAGGAGTCTGGAAGTCATCGGCGTGAAGATAATACTTAAATCCCTGGGACCAGATGAGACAGCCTGATGAGGCTGTGCGGAAAAACAGAAGGAGGTCCTAAATTAAGTTTTGAGGAGGGTAGAAAAGAAAGACCCAGGAAAGGCAGGATCAGAGTAGGAGGAAAACTAAGAGAGCGTGAAGCTTCAGGAGCCAGAGGTGCTGAGGGTTTCAGGTCTAGATTAATTGACCATGACAAATACTGTTGAGAAATAGAGTAAGAAGAGGGTAGTGAAGTGCCCATCAATTTATCGATATTAGAACCACTGTCAAGAGCAAGTACTTTACAAACATCATCTCACTGAATCCTTCGCAAATCCCATCAGAGGAGTAATGTTAGCTCCATGTTCTAGTTAAGGAAAGTGAAGCTCAAAGATTACACTGTTCATTAGGGCAACAAAGGGCCTAAAATCCAGATTTCTTTCTGCCAACATCCTAGAGAATGTGAAGCTTGCTGCATCCTCATCTTGCTGCTGCAATCTACAAGGCAGGCTGATCTTTGGCAAAATCTTGAGGTAGGCATTCTGTTCCTTTCTCCCTAAGGCATCCAGGACCCTCTGGCTGCTCCCAGACAACTTGCAATGGTGCTGCCTTCCCTCCATGTTCACCTGCTGTCCCAATTAGGTCCCCATGCCTCCTAGCTTTCTCATTTGCTTTCCATACTCAAGACCAACCTGGACCTCACTCCTTGGTAATGGCATAAACCCATTTGTGACCAAATTATAATGGCTAAGAGTGCATGCTAATTGGTGGTGTGCAGTAAAGATTTAACAACCAGCTTTCTGAAGAAGGAAAAAAGCCCTGATTTGCAGTGTTTGGTGATTTCAAAGTACTGATGGCTGATTTCAAGCTACCAATGTGATGTGAACATAGGGTTGGGAAGAGATGCACATAGTTGGCTCTCTCGAGCCACTGTGAGCTAGTTCCAGCACACTGCTGGAGTGATTTAAAATGTTGATTTTCATATCACATGTTTCCATTCTACACACAGCCTTCTGGAGACAATGTCTTAACCACAAGTTATGGGAACTTCAGGCCGTCAGTCCAGCCAGTGGAGGGAGATGTTAGGAACGGGGAGGCCTGTGTGCAGTCTTTAACCCATACCTCCAAGGCCGTCACCTGCTTCCTCAGTGTCCAATCCAGCCCAGGAGCAGAGGGGATGTCAGTTTAAAAACTGGCATTCATATCCCTCTTTGGTTTCCAGGGTTCAAGAATGTTCTTTTATGAGGATTACAGGCTTGTTCTTCTTTGGTGTCAGCAGGCATTTATGATGGCTGTAGCAGAAATGAGGATTTGAGTCTGGAATAAGCCTTGCTGTTTCTTGCCAGGCTGCAGAGGCTTACGGTGGAGACTAGACATATGTCTTGCTCACGCCCATACACTCCTCTGTTTCCGGAATCAGAAGAGGAGGCCACATCCTCACAAAGGCACGAAGGGCTGCTGAGGGCTCAGTCCCAAGGCACGAGGGAATCTTACCTTCCTCATGTAACTTCCATTTGCTCTTATTCTTTTATTCCTAAAAGCACAGGCCACAGCCATGGTCTCCCAGGAGTTGAGTGATGTGATATTACGGTGGATAGTGTTGAAGGTTACCGCACACTACTTAAGCAACGGGGGGGATGGAGTTGGTGTGGAACAGGGACAAGTAGGAGGAAGCAGGGGCCTTTTTGGGAAGAGGAGGAAAGCAGCAAGCTGGAACTAGCAGCGCCAAGTTGGAAGAGGGAGGACATGGCTGCGAGGTGGTGGGAAGAGGTGTTTCTCTGCAGGTGGGATTTTATGACTGTGTGATTTGCAAGTGGATACAGTGAGCTTGGGAACAAACTCTTCTAGGCTCAAGGATGTTTTTTCAAATTGGCAAATGGAGAAGTCTGAGAGTTATACTCTACTACTTTTTTAGGGATCTGACCACGTAGGTCAGGTCATAGCCCCTAAAGGCAACTGGAAGGATTGTGGCACCTACCAAAGAGACTTCTAGAAAGCACTTAACCACAGGCTGTGGTTGATTTTTATACCAGCTTCCCAAAGTAGTGCTTCCCTTTCTGGGCAAATTCTTATTTCTGGGACCTACTGTTTCATTGTGCATAAGTTACACAGACATAAACATCCTCAGGCTGCAGGAAATACTCATAGGATGATACTTGAAACTCGCATACTTGGATCCAGTGCTCTCAGGTAGATTTGCTCACACATGCATGCATGCAAATGTGTCAAAATAACACTGATATTTACAATAATACTTTGCAATTCTACACTGCCTTTCATCTGTAGATCTCAGGGTACTTTGCAAGTATTCATTAATTCTCCCAGCACTCCTCTGACAGAGGTAAATATTATTATCATCCTCTTTACAGATGAAGCAATTGAGGCAGATAAGGGATTTGCCTCAGGCCAGTTAGGGAGTGTGGGTGGAGGGCTGAGATTAAGAGCTTAGAGTTCCTAGAGATGTCCATTAGGGAAGAAACCCAACAGTCAAAACATGGAGGCCGCTGTGGCACACAACACAACAGCTGTTGGCAGGGGTCACTTTTTCCTGTGAAATCCATCGCTATGGGAGTATAAGCTACTGCTTCTGAAACATCCATTCTGTATTGGGTGCTTTACAGATGTTATTTCCTATCCTTATATCAAAACTAGAATTATCCCCATGGCACAGATGAGGACCTGAAATGTCCAGTACTGAGGTATCCTGTCCAAGATCACATAGCTAATAAGTGCCTGGGCTGGAATTCAAACCCAGATCTGTTTGCCTCCCAAGCCCGTGTTCTTCCCCCCCCCCCGCACATACCTCATGCTCATTTGAAAATTGCAGGGCGGCACCCTTCTACCGATCCAAGGCTCTTCCTTTAGTCTTCTAGCCTTTATTTGTCCTAACTGTCTACCACCAATTTCTTTGCATCTGACTGAGTTTAGAGACTGATACTTATAGCATGTCTGATCTGGACAGACAAGTTCTGAGCACAGAAGAGGGGGGCCTCTAAGGTAACAGGCATGCGTGATAAGTTAGGAGGGAAAATTTTAATTAATACTACTTTTTGCTTTACTTTGTGTTATTTCTGGTGAGTGTATCAGTTTGACATCTTTTGAACAGAACAAGGAAATAACCACAGAAAGAGAGAGAGAGAATATGATTTCTCCTGAGACAGAGACATTTCCAACTGTGCTGTCAGGAGAAGAGTCAAGGGAGGAGCCGAAGGACTTAGAAGTGTAAGATGAACTACATTTTACTCTAGTCTTAGGTCTGCTCAGAGTTCGGCTGCTCTCAGAAGCTCAACTGAGCCCCAAGACTTTCATAACTCAGCTTCCAGTCAGAATGCTATCCCTTATGTGCATGCAGTCTATGGAGTTGCCAAGGGGTTGCTGGAAAGACCTGGGAGATCGTAGAACTGCTGACCTAGGAAGGAGCTCAGGACGTTGTACACCTCAGAGACATACCCCATGGTGCCCGCCTAGGCAATGAGCAGGAGGTGGCTCAGCTTGACCTTAGCAGCTGCCCCTGGACAGGATTCACAAGGACCAGCCTGGGACCACCATTGCCTGGTTGAGGGTAGAGGGGTGTTGGGGGAGAGGAGGCTCCCAAGACTCAGCCAACCTGATAGAATCTGTACCTTTGGAATTAGACTGAGAAGTCAGCTTTGTAGTGTGATACACTTTGTAAGCAAGATAAGGAAAATCAAGTTTGAGTCACAACTCATTTGAAACTGTATTTTTCTTGGAGAAGTGAGAACTAGCTTATAAAAGTCAGTGATTATACAGGAATCTGAACCCAGCTGACCTGTCTGTTTGGTTTGAATTCTTTTATAATTAGTTTAGTTGTGATCCCAGTGCCCCTTCCCAGCCATCCCCTCTCCTCATACAATCTATACCCAGTTTCTACCACACTGTTGCATATGCTTAAAAGCAAGATGTTAAAGAAATTATTAATTTCAAGTAGGTTCTCTTAGTCTGATTCAGAATCTGTGTGCCTGTCGTGTGTGTGCCTGCCTGTGCACACACATTGGGTACACACAGATCTGGAAGCACAGGGGCAAAGAGAGAATATATAAGTGTGTGGAATAGTCTTCTGTTTGTTATAGGGTGACCAGTCATCCTAGTTCGCTGGGGAATGGGAGGTTTCCTGGAATGCAGGACTTTCGGTGCTAAAACCCAGAAAGTGTGAGGTAAACTCGGACAATGTGGTCACCCTAGTTCATGAGGAAGTTAAACTGAAGGAGACCCAAACCAAGTTTTTTAAGTCATCAAATTGTTTGAAATGCACCAACTGTTAACCTGTTAACAGACACTTCTCAAAACACAAATGTAAGCCCACCCTCACTCGCCCCATGGAGTAAATCAGCACCTACGCAATTTATAAGTAGCCATAAGTATTGGAAAGCTTTTAGCAGAAGTCAAGCATTAAACTTTTGTCTATCTTCAAAGTCACAGAATAAGGATTCTGCTGGTCATTTTGTTTTTAGTGTGAAGGAGAGAAACAGACAGAAAAAATACCCATGGTGTATTCTGTACAGCCGTATAAACACTTATGAAAAGTGTTAAGTGGAGGGCAGGGCTGGGAATGGGACGGTAATGGGAATGGGCCGAGCGACAGAGCCCCACCTGCCCTGCATGAATGCAGGGAGCTCTGGGAGGCGCAGACCCCTGTGGGGAGCAACCAGACTGGGCGATGTGCTTCCATGCCCGTGCTCACCCTCATCATGAAAGCAGAAACCGCTGCTCGTAACCCTCTCCTACGGGACAGCAGGGAGTGTTAGCATACTTGGACTGCTTCACATTCCTTCTTGCCTACTTTTGAGAACATACTACATTTTAAAACTTGTTGGTTTCTTTCATGTTGTATTTGACCCTATGTAATTGCATTCCTGAAGGAGTCCCAGGCTCCCCTAGTGATTTACGCCCTGTATTAAATGTCAGTTTTGAAGAGACACAGTTAACAGTTTGGTTTAACCTCCTGCCTCCCTCTCCCTATTAGCTCTTAGGACTCTGCGGGAGGGACAAAGAGATAAAAAATGAGTTGGGGCAGCAACGTTGAAGGGAGCTTCTAGCTCTTGCCACTTTCCCCCTGTGTAGCCAGTCACCAGCCTAGAATATAAAAACATCCCTTTTCTTATGGTGATTCATGAATTGTGTGGATGGTGAATCAGAACCACATTCTGGACTAACTGGGGTTCTGTTTCCTATTGCCACCCACTGCTTCGGCCCTGGGGACACCAACAATTGCCATAAACCACGGTTCTACCTCAACTATGCAGCACCCGATGAGTAGCGGGTCTGATGAAACTGTGGGAAAAAAATCTTAGTAATTATCTTATTTCATTTCAGTTCGTTTATTTGATTTACATACTTAGCTGCTATGACGTTATTGTTGGTTAAAATATTTCATTTGCCCTTGTAGATTCGCTTAAAGTATATTTACAACTGCTTAATCACCTGTTGTGAGCTAATTATTGGGAGAACCTTTAAATAAAGCTTGATGTAATGGCATAGTCCCTTATGTCTCTGTGCATGCGGGCATGCATGTGTGTGTTTAAAATCTAGAAGTAAATATATCTTTTGTTGTAACCTGATAGATAGCTAAAGCATCATTATTACTTTCAGAAGCCCATATTAAAAAAATATGGGACAAAAGAGATTTTATGTTAAAAACAGCTGTTTGTGCAGAGCACAAACTAAATTCACCCTCTGCTCCTCCCCTCTCTCCCTGCTTGCAGCTTGTCTCCAGGGTCCTGCTCTATTGGGCTTGAGTGGAAGTGACTGCAACTTATACGAGGGAGAGAATGAAGTAGAAAGTAGTGACCATGAGGACAGTTTGGCTCAATTCTCTGGGATATGAAGATGGAACCTGCTGTTGTCACATCAGCGCCTGAGACCTTGACCCCTGATTCCCACTTTGATGCCACTTATAAACCAAAACCATTTAACCTGGAATTCCGTGTCTATGGGCAGAAGAATCCAGGCTGCCTTATGAGATGAGAAAGTTTGTTTGACTCTTTTTGCATGTATTTATCTCAACCTTATTCCCCAAGTTATTTAAGGTGGTTCATAAAATAGATAAAATAAAATAATGAGGAAATCAGGGCAAAGGGAAAATGTAGGTAGGAGAAACAAGACAATGTCAGAGAAATGAGTGTTCGTGAAAGACATTGGTCAACCGGAGAATAAAGCCAATCATTCATTACCGTTAGTGCTGCAACTAATTGCTCCTGCAAACATGGAGTATTTAAAGAACACAAGTGCTGAGTAGTATTACTGTAAGGACCATCAAGAATGGACAATTATTTCTTGTGTCTCATTCGAAGTGATTTATGTTTTCAGTTACCAGGTCCTGCAGAGATGGGGCTTATCTCCCAGAAATGATAAAAGAAAAACCTGAAGTTAATATTCTGTTCAGAAATATATACATCTCCAATAGACATCCTTTATATTTGGTTATCATTGCTCGTTTCCCTTAGTGCATTATTAACACAATTATTATTTTTATTATTATTCTTATTGTCATAGTTCCAATGACTATGTTGTAACTCTTATAATAGTTAGAAGGCTGTGGGCCAAATATATTATGATAACCATCTTTTATGAAGCTACAGAAAGAGCCTAGGACAATAAGTTCACTATCCTTCTATTTGAATCACATCAGCGTAGAAAAAGACCACCATAGAGTCTTCCTTGTTATCATGTGCGCTGACAAAAAATTCTCACCAGAACAAGACCCATTGTGTTTGATGACATTCAAATTTTCATCAGGAAAAAAAATCCAGTCATGACCATATTATAAATGTGTGCTTTAAGAAACAATTGCTTGGAAATTTAAGAGACGCTATATCCAGCACCAATAATCCCCAGACCTTTCTTTGAAACCCTCTGACCTCAAAAACTACATTCTAATTAGCATCATGCACAACCAAGCACCAGGTTTCAATGTGTGAAACCACCCAAGCGGCTGAGGTTGCAAACTGTGAAGGTGTTGAGATCTTGGCTCAAACCCCAGCCCCCCTACTTACCTATCTGTGGGGCAGGCTACTTAGCTTCTTGTAGCCTCAGTGGTCTTATAGTATACATGGGGCTAAAGGAGTAACTAAAGCTCATAAAGTTGTTGTCAGGATTAAAAGAGAGAATGTATGTTAAGAGAGTAACATGGTACGTATGTGTGAGTGAGTGTGTATGAGTGAGATGTGTGTGTGCATAGAGTGAGCACTGAAAATGTATCAGTTATTATGTTTATAAACACTATCTTCCTATCTGTATTAAAAGTTTTGGTACTTTTTTGGAGAAGCCTTTGAACCTCATTTAATGATTTATTTCATGATATTGCAGGGCTACTAATCAATGCCAGTGTTTCGGTCTCTGACCCCTGGCCCTTGGAATCTGAGGCAGAAATAAAAGCACATATTACATGCCCTGGACAAGTTCGATATTTAGTCTGAGCCTATTCCTTTGTAAGGCGAATACTCATTTATTTCCATTCTGAAACTCCAGGTTATCAGATATTGGATTTTCTTAAAGTGATTTTCATAGGGCAGGGTAACAGTTTGCAAAACTGACAAAAGAGATATTTTTATTTTATTGTTGTTTTAATTTGCATCTCTCTCATCACTGATGTGGTTGAGCATCATGTCTTTAGTTGGGAAAAAAGGTTTCTCTTCCGTGAAGGATCTGTTGCCATCCTTTAGCCACTCTTTGATTGGATAGTTTGTCCTTTTAATTATTATTTGCAAGAATTATTTTTATTGTTTGCAAGAATTTTCTTTATGTTTGATACTAATCCTATTATGTAATCATATATATAAGGATATAGCTTATATAAAGTATATCTTATAAAAGTAATTATGTTGATTGCAGAAAATACAGAAAAACAAAAGAATATATCTTGCATGACTCCCACAGCTAGGGACATCTTGACAACTATCATTTTTAGTCCTTCCTTTATGCAAATACATATATTATATTACACATGTATATTACATGTTTTATAATCTGACTTCCCCCTTATTTATGTCTTGCTCATGTTTCTATGTCACTAAATACAATATAATTTTAGTTTCTAGATAGAATTCCATTACATCTCTGTACCATAATTTATTTAATAATCTCTTGTTTTCAGGCAACTTTTGGAATTATTTAAAAAAGCTACTTGATACAAATGTAATTACTTATTTAATATTTGTCTTTCCTGCCAGACTGGTGATGTTTAAACCTTTTTGGTTGCAGCTCACAATAAGTACGTATCACTCTGACTCAGCACTCGTCTGCACATATATGCTTATACACACCTAAGTGAAAACAAAACTCATGAAACAAAACTCATTTTCTGGCAATTTCTATTCTATTCTTTTCTGTATCGTCTTGAAAGAAATTCTGGTCACAATCCACTAAATTCATTTCATGGCTCACCGATGAGTTTTTGCCCTCTGTCTGAAGAACACTAAGTCAGCAGTTCTATGGGAGCAGGGGCTGTGCTCGGCACACAGTAGGCATTGATACGTTGGTGTTAAATGAACAGCCTCGTAGCTAAATCTTTGTGTGCGTACATGCTGACTGCTTAGGCAATGCATTGGTCAGGGTTCTCCAGAGAAACGAAACTGGTAGGAGACATATATGTATCTCCTATTGGTTATACAACTATATATAAAGAGATTCGTTATGAGGGTTTGGCTCACACAGCTATGGAGGCTGAGAAGTCCTGCAGTCTGCCATCTGCAGGCTGGAGAGCCGGGAGAGCCAGGGGTGCAATCCAGTCAGAGTCTGAAGGCCTGAGACTGGGGAGCTGATGGCATGAATCTCAGTCCAGGGGCAGGAGAAGATGAGAAGAGATGTCCCAGTGCAATCCATAAGGCAGAAATAAACAAGGAGGGAATTCCTCCTTCCCCACCCTTTGTTCTGCTCAGGCCCTCAGCAGCTTGGATGATGCCTACCCACACTGGGGAGGGCCATCTGCTTTAATGAGTCCACCAATTCTAGTGTTAATATCATCCGGAAACATCCTCAGGGGCACACCCAGAAACTATGTTTAATCTGGGCATCCCATGGCCAGTCAAACTGACACATAAAATTACCTTTTACAGGCAGTATAGTGTATAGGTAACTCCAAGGACTCTGAGTCAGACAGCGCGAGTTTAAATGCTGGCTGTGCCATACACTAGCTGGTGGCCGTGGGCAAGTTACTTAACCTCTCTGTGTCTCATTTTCCTCACCTGTAAAATAATAGTGCCTATGTCATGAGATTGTTATGAAGATTAAATGAGTTAATTTTTTTAAGCACTCAAAACAGTACCTGCCATATAGTAAGCAATATATGTTTTTATTAAATTAGTAAATAAATAGGAAATTCCTGGAAGGTGAATGCTTGGATCAAAGGGTATGTAAAAACATAACACTTTTGAAACATATTGGTAGATAACCACCCATCCTTGTCTCCCCTACCCCCTGCAAAGTCTGAACCAACTTTTCTTCCCAGCAGCCCTATCAGACTTGCAGAAGCGATGTACTGAGGTGTTGTCCACTGCTCTTCACTTACCTGAGGATGTGCTGGGGTGGTTAAGAGTTAGAGGAGGTGTCTCTTTCAAGTAGTGAGATAAGGGAGGCAGCAGCCAGTTGCTCATGAAAAGAGGCCCTCAAGGATGTCCACCCACACTTGGCAGAACTTTCTGGCAAAATCAGGCGGGCAAACCCCAGGGACACTCAGCGGGGTGGGCGGGACGATGCCACAGGTGTTTGGGCAGTGAGCAGAAGGAAGACTTCCGGGCACACACCCCTCCCTAGGGCACCCATTTCTCACCCCTCCCCTCGCCACTCTGCTTCTGACCTCTAGCTCTAAAACCATGTCTCAAGTCTGAGACACACACACAGCCTGTAACTTTCTGTTTTAGCACTTGGAGAAATACATACCCAACTCAAGCCCCAACTTGTCTACAAAATCTTCCCTAAAAACTTCAGCCCAGGTGGATTACTCTGTCCTCTGAGCTTCCCCAGCAATTCCAGACAATATCTCAGTATTTAGTACTTAGTTATATGCTATCTAGTTCTAGAACTGTCTCAGGGTGTTAATTGTTTCCCCCCAACTATAGTGTAACTTCTTTGAAATCAACCACCATGTCTTGTACTTTTTTTGGATCCTTCACTGGCTTGGCTCATAGTAGGATGTTAGTAAATAGTCAATGATTAATTGATCCAAGTGTGAACTGCATGGAATTTGCATTGAAATAAAATTATGTTAAGAGAGATAAGTATTCCGACTTTCACAAACTAAATTAAAAATGAACCAATATTAAAATATTAAGAAATTAAACTACTAGAACAAAATACTGTTGAACTTATTTATAATAATGGAATAAATGAAATGAGCCCAGCCTTTCTAAACAGGACACAAGCCCAGAAGCCATAAAAGGAAGCCTAAAAAAATTTTAAACCTCTTTATGGCAAAGGCTTTTTTAATTTATGAGAAACATGTAGAAGACAAGAAGATGATGAACAACCCTCGCTCCACCCTCCCAAATTATAAGAGGGCGGAAAATGGCCAAATTTTCCCTTTTTGACCTTTGTTCTTCACTGGTCTACAAAGGATTCTTTCACCTCAGCTGGGGATCTTGGTCTTACTCCCTCTAGGAATTCTATCTCTGAAGGTATGTCTTCCTCCTTTCTCCCCCTCTCTCTATTTTCCTTTACACTCTGACTCTTGAATATGCAGGAAGGGAGGGGCTTGGTGGTGGTGCTACAAGAAAAAGAATAGGTTTCTTTGACCTTGCTGCAGTTGGCAGAACTACTAGACAGATGACTCTCAGTGGGCACACCAGCCACTTAAAGAGCAGGACTATGTCAGAGTGCACACACTGCGTGGTTGCCAGTGGTTACCATCATTGGCTAAAATATGGGCGGCCAACATTTCCTGAGTGACCTGCTTTACCCTAAAGTCAGGATATTAGGTGCCCCATCGAGAGAGACTTTTACTATAGCACTATAGTGTGTAATCTTGGAAAACTTGGAACATCAGAAATTTCATGCAACACCTCATTTTAGGGTGAGAACTGAAGCATGTACAGGAAGGAGAAAATCATGCATCAATTTTCAAGTGTTTGTTTGCTTTCCAGTTCTGATTTTATTCAGAAAAACAGAATCAAACTGGAAACATAATTTTTTTCTTATCACTAAGAGAAAACTTAAGTTTTAATGTTGCCAAGTAATTGAAAAAGGGCTATTGTTTAGAGAGAAGATGCTCAAGTCAGAGGAGAAGACAGAGGTGACTAGATGAGCTCTGTTGGATGGTACTTTTGAGGATATTGCTAATGAGGATAACGTATAAATAAGGAAGTCACTGAAACTGATCTCAGTTCATTTTAGTTTCTTTGGGAACACATTAAAAAGTATCATTGTTTATCAAGCGGAAAAGAGAAGTTGATAGTGAAAGAGAAGCTTATCTTTTATAGAGTATAAACTATTACAAAGAATAAAGAGGAATTAAAACTATCTGGTTAGAGTACCTGAGAATGTTCCCTTCGAAATGCCAAAGTGCTGACATTCTGATTATTTCAAAGAGCACTGAAAAGACACTAACATACAGGAGGGATGCCTTTTAATATGCTCTGGGAAATGAAATTTTCTCAAAACATTTCAATTTAGGAAATTTGGAAGAAGCTGTTTTTTTCACCATAAATATCACTTGTTTTGTTTCCATGCACCTGCATGCAAGATGAAAGGTAATATTTACATGGTAAATTTTGTCCAAGGATGTGGAAACTTTAGAAATAATAGAATGTCAATTTGCTGAGGGAAAAGACACAAGCACGAGAAGTCACATGATGAGGCTCTGACAGCATGTGGACATAGCCCTACTGAATCCCAGGCAGTTTCTCAGCCGCCGGAGTGAGCTTCCAGGCCACAGGTCAGCCAGCTCCTTCATGGTTGTTTCTGCAGGGTTCCATTCAATCTGGTTAATGTAAACACTCCGTTATTTTTACTATTTGGACAGTAAACATATTAATAAAAATAGAAAATATGATCCATCATCTCTATTTGAAAGTATTTAAAAATACTTCTAGGGGCCAGCCTAGTGGCATAGTGGTTAAGTTTGTGCGTTCTGCTTCAGTGGCCCAGGGTTCGCCCGGGATCCTGGACGCGGACCTACTCACCACTCATCAAGCCATGCTGAGGTGGTGTCCCACATAGAGCAACTAGAAGGGTGTACAACTATGACGTGCAACTATCTACTGGGGCTTTGGGGAGGAAAAAGGAAAAAAGGAGGAAGATTGGCAACAGATGTTAGCTCAGGGCCAATCTTCCAGAAAAAAAAAAAAAAACAACTTCTATATGGCATTATGTCAACTGGGAGGAAAGTGGGATTCCTTTGCAGATGACATACATGTATTGAAGATACGGATTTTACTGAATCATTAAAAGAGACAAATACATGGAAGGAAGAAATGAAATACAAGACAATGGGAAGTGCACTAGCGGAGGAATGAATAAAGTCATTATAGAAATTTCACTGAGAGGAAGCCGATAATTCTGTTCTGATTGACACGGGAGGGTATCACAGTTGGAGGGAGATTTCAGAACCTGGCAGAAGAATAAGGGAGGAGTAGTTGGCAGATCCTTTGGGATGCATTGCCGTTAAATGCTTTGTGACTGACTTTTTGAAGTGTAAATGGGAGACTATTCTTTTAAAAATACAAGCAAGTGTCGCTTGACACTTATCTTTCTTTGCTGAAGATGGTTTTAATATTAGTGTGAAAACTGGCTCATGAACAAATTTGTCTTGGTGTTTGTAGCCACAATCTAAGCAGTTGTTTTGCCTGGGAGAAGTCTACCTTGTGGCATAAAGGAGATAACCACATTCTGGGTGTGCTGGCCAGTTAGACTAGCCAGCTGGCTCTCAGCATGTGAGTCTCCTTTGCCATTGTAGAGGCTGCAATGCTGACACACTAAGGTATGGAACTGGGCAGGTGACAAATCTAAGAGCTAGACCATGGTGTTACCTGGACCTGGGGCTGCTTAAACTGTAAGCAGACGACAAGAGTTTCTATCGCCCTACTCAAGAAGCTCAAGTCAAACCTGATACTTCTGCTATTTGCCCTGCATACCAAGATATGTGCTATATCAAAACACCCGTTGACAGCATTCACTGTTATTCTAGGGCAGGTGTTCCTAACCAGGGATCTAGAGACTCTTGAGGGAGTCTGCGAATTCCCTGAAATTGTATGCAAAATTTGGTGTATAGGTGAGTGTATATGTTTTTCTAGGGTATAGTTTATCAGATTCTCAAAAGGGTCATGGTCCCAAATCAAAAATAAAAATTGCTTCTCTGGAAGACAAAAATTCTCTAGGATTTTCCCAATAAGCAAAATTCAATAATTTTTGGCTACTTTTTTTTCAGAAGAATTAAATTGAACAAGCTAAAACTTCATTGCATTTTCCTTTTTTGTACAATTTTTATTGCATAAAAATATAAAACGGTATTTTTGTTCATCCAGATTTAATCTTCCCATGTTGAAAACAAAAGTGTGTGAGTTCATTAGTTACAAATGAAATAAATGCATACTTAAAAATTCTATTTAAATGGAAATGCTGTTCTATACTTCAGCATTCTATTTAAATTCTAGCTATTTTAACCAAAATATCCCAAAGTTCACCTCAGAAGGAAACAAAACCATGGCCCTCTCCCAACCCATCCTTAGGAAATACAAAATGGACAAACTTTTATCACTGAAAAGTACGTTAGAACTCTAGTCAATCACTTAAAAAGTCTAAAAGAAAAAGAAGTATAAATAATAAGTCAATATAAGAAATAAAATGTAATCATAAAAATGCTCAATTAAACCCAGAAAAGGCAGAAAAGGAGGACGTAGAAATCAAGAACTAGTATGCTGAAGAGAAAACAGCTGGCAAGATGGTAGAATTCAAACCAATGATAGCAACAATCACTTTAAATGTGAATGACCTAAACACATCAGTTAAAAAACAGAGATTGTTAGACTGGATAAAATAGCAAGACCCCATTATGTGCTGTCTATGACAAGCCCATTCTAAATGTAAAGACTGAGATTAAAAGTAAAAGAATGGGGAAAGATACAACATTAAAATGCTAACTAAAGGAAAGCTGGAGTAACTATGCTAATTTCAGACAACGTAGCCTTCAGAATAACAATGATTATCAGGGATAAAGAGGGACATTACATAACAATAAAGGAGTCAATTTTCCAAGAAGTCACAACAATCCTAAATGTGTATGCATCTAATAGTAGAGCTTCAAAATGTATGAGGCAAAAACTGACAGAAGTAAATAAATAGGCTAATACACAGTTATAACTGGAGACTTCAATACCTCTCTCTCAGTAATTGATAAAACAAATAAACAGAAAATAAATAAGGATTTAGATGTCCTAAACAGCACTATCCAGCAACTTGACCTCGCTGACTTTTATAGACCACTGCATCCAACAGCAGTGGAATACATATTCTTCTCAAGGGCTTATGGAACATTCAACGTAGACCATATCCTGAACAAAACCTGAAGCAAAATTTAAGTTAAAAGAATAGAAATCACACAAAGTATATTCTCAGACCATAAGGAATTAAATTAGAAATCTACAATAAAAAGATATCTGGAAAATTCCCAGATGTTTGGAAATTAAACAGCGCGCTTCTCAATAACCCCTGGATCAAAGAGGAAGTCTCCAGGGAAACTGAAAGTACACTGTGTGAAGCCGGGATTGGGTGCGGTGTAAAGGAAGTTGGCATCACCCACCAGGGACATGGAAGCGGGAAGCAGGCCCCCAGGCTCCTCAGAGAAGGACACGCAGGAGATGTGGGATGAAGTGCAAGCAAGGGTGGAGCTGTGGGTGTGGGCTGGGCACTGCGGTGGGGAACAGCGCTTAGAGAACATTTGGGGCCCCTGTGGTATTGTTCTCAGCACCACTGCTCAGCTCTTCTTTCCCTCAACATTCTGCTTTAATAAATGCAGCAGCTTCTCCGGGCCAGACACGGCAACCAAGTCAAAGGGGACAGCACAGTTTGTAGGAGAGCACTCCATTCTGAGCTCTTTGCTTCTGACCCCTTCCCTCCGACACTCAAAGTATCCCATGCTGTGCTTTCCCCATTATAATCAAACCGTAAAAATTATACCACGTGCCAGGCACTATACTAAGCATTTTACAAACATTACCATGTTCAATCCACACAAAAACCCTGTCAGGGAGATATTCTTATCTCCATTTCACAGAGGTGTAAACTGAGGTGCAAAGAGATTAAACAGGCACACAGCTGGCAAGTGGCAAAGCCAGGATCTGACTCCTACTTTGTCTGATTCCTAAGACTCAGTGCCCATGATGTGCTGCTTTGCACTGTGGGTGCTCACTGCCTGGCTGTTAACTTTGCACTTCTGAGTGCTTAGAAACACAAAGGTCTGAGAGGATCTGATTGAGAAACTTTTGCTTTCCTTGGGCAGAAATCTAGACCATTAAGACTGCCCAAGGAGGGTTTAGCAGGAGTTGGGGCAGCAGTCATATTTCAGCAGAACCATTCAGACATGAATAATAACTTCACTAATGGAGGTCTAGGTTTAAAAGTGCATAGCCCGCTTTGGTGGCCCGGGGTTTGCAGGTTCGAATCCTGGGTGCGGACTGATGCACCCCTCATCAAGCCATGCTGTGACGGCGTCTCACATATGAAATGGAGGAAGATGGGCACAGATGTTGGGTCAGGGCCAGTCTTCTTCACCAAAAAAAAAGAAGAGAAAAATGTGCATAGCCCTGCCATCTTCAGTGGGCCTCCTCATTTGACTCTTCTCCAGTGGGCCTTGAACCGTACACCAACAGCAGAGAGGAGACACTCACTTTAGACATACACTCTTCAGGTTGGGCCTTCTTTGATTGCTCATAAAATATTGAGATTAAAAGCAAAATAAAACAGGGGCCGGCCCAGTGGCGTAGCAGTCAAGTTTGCACACTGCGCTTCAGCGGCCCGCGGTTTGCAGGTTCGGATCCCAGGTGTGGACTGACGCACTGCTTGTCAGCCATGCCGTGGCGGCGTCCCATATAAAGTAGAGGAAGATGGGCATGGATGTTAGCCCAGGGCCAGTCTTCCTCAGCAAAAAGAGGGGGATTGGCAACGGATATTAGCTCAGGGCTAGTCTTCCTCACACACACACAAGCAAAATAAAACATTTAAAAATCTGTAGTCATTCTTCTCACCAAGCAATAGAAATATTGAAGGAAAATAAGAAGGATGCTAAACTGGATAGAAAAATATTTATGTAGGCAGAAAAAGTAAAACATAAGGCAGGTTGTTGGTGGCATAAAATATGAAATATGTGTACCTTACAGCATGGTGTTTAAGCTCTCCAGCTCTGGAGTTAGATTGCCTGGGATCAAAAATTGGTTCTGCTGCTTACTGGCTATGTGACCTTGGGGGTCTGTTACTTTATCTCCCTTTGCTTCAATTTCCTCATCTCAGAAATGGGGATAAGAATTGTGTTTATTATTACACAGGGCTATTGTGAGGACTAAATGAATAGACATATGTAGTAATCGGTGTTCAACATTTTTAGCTGTTATGGTTATATGCCCAGGATTATCACAGAATTAAAACATGTATGGAATAGTTCAAGCCCAAGGAAATGAGACTGCAAATGTTTACCCTCCTTTGAGACCTTAATCAAGTGTACTTTCTTGAACTTCCTAAGAGGATAATCCTTCCCACTTTCTAAACTTTGGGTAAACCACTGGTTCAGCATTCATTACACTTTGAGTGGAGTATAGTTATTTGTGTAGCTTTTCATGGGCTGTACGTGGTCAGAGCTCTCTGAGGGCAGGGATCAGGTCTTGCTCATCGGTCTCCCTCAGCCCTCCCCGCCCCCTCCCTAGCCTGCAAACATAAATTGCACCTAGGAAAATGCCTGGAACTTAGCTAGTACTGAATAAATGCTTGGCTAACTGAACTGAATTGAAATGCAAAGATTGGGCCCACCCAGGGGAAAAGAACTGAGAGAGCCAGAGGAAAACTGAGCGCTTGCTACCCTTTGTCGTGCAGAAACAGGACTGTCTCGCTCATATATGTATGAATGAAAGGGATTCAACAGCACACTTGTGATTGAAAGGTAACAAGAGTGCGTGTGAGTCTATTGGGCAGGGGGAAGGGGGCATGTGTGTGCAAATCATCCTTATTCTGTATCAATATTAGTCTGTATCAAGCTGAGAGAGCCCTGAGAAGCTTTTGATAAAGCTGCAGTTAGTGCAGCCTTCCTTGTGCAAATTAGTGTGAGCTAAAGGAAACCTTTCAGCAGATTCTACTGTGATTCCCCAGTCAGAAGTTCATTAAGTGCACAGGGGTCAGATTTGACAGGAGCGTCTGTAGAAGCCTGAGCAAAGTCCTGGAAACCAGATGCAGTTAGTTGTATTGCCATGAATCCAGAGGGACCAGCCCGAGAGTCGTGTTTGTTCTGTAGTGTAAACACAAACGTGTGCTTGCACACACGCTCTCTCAAACACACACATGCATGCTTTTCTGTGGTCACTTCAGAAGCTGCCTTGCTAGAACGATTGAGCCGTCACCACGGCTGTCGGGACCCAGAGCCTGGCTCCACTTCTGTGTAAACTCCGCAGTGCTGGGTGGTTTCGGTGTTTGGCCCCTCAACTACCAGTTCTCACGTTTACACTCATCTGTCAAAGTTTCCCGTGGAGCGTTGAAAATGAAAATTCTTAGGACTTGCACCTTTAGAAATTCTGACTCGGCAGGTCTTGGGCAGAGTCTAAGAATCTGCATTTGGCAGACA
This sequence comes from Tapirus indicus, assembly GCA_031878705.1. NCBI lineage: Eukaryota > Metazoa > Chordata > Mammalia > Perissodactyla > Tapiridae > Tapirus > Tapirus indicus. Next base: position 135,721,913 of record CM062923.1, read on the forward strand.
AATCGGTAAGAGGCCACCTGTAATGAAACACACTTTGAGTAATGATTTTCTGAAGACTTGTGGCTACTTTTTAAGGCCTGACAGGTCTACCGTACATTTTAGTATTGAGCCAATGAGAGCGCAGTGGCTTTGGGAACGCAAACACAAAAGCTGAGCTGCAGCCTGGCCGGCCTGGTCTGGATGCTCCTGTGTGCTTCCCTCCCCGCGTTCGCGTCAGAGGAAGGGCTCCACTTAAGAGTGCGCCACCGTGCATAGTTGTACCTGAAATGAGCAGACGCTCACCCTCTTGCTCTGGGTGTTCACACCTAGTATCTCGCTTTATCTTAGCAGAGCTGGCACTTGACCCCAAATCTTTTGATGATGCCAAACCCAGTGTGTTTCACTGAACCACAGCTGTCTTCCGTGGGTGACCAGGAGTCTTGGAAAACGGAGTCTTTGTGTCAGATGATATTAAAAATGTTTAGCAACCAGTTAAACAGGTGCAGTCTCCCTCAGAAGTGATGCAGACAAATGCCCCCACCCCACTGGCCCCACCCACTGGAAATGGTAAAGCACCCTTCAGGATGTTATCACGTGGGTTTCAGACCTCTAATGAGGGGTGGGAGAGAGAAGCAAGAAATCACCTGCTCTCACCCAACTTCCAGGAGAAATTACAGGAAACAGAAAATGGTGACTAAAAATGCAAGTTCACTCTTTTCTTGAGCTAGAGTAGAGGGCTGCATTAGAAGGTTGGGCTCCGTAGGAATGGTAAGAACTTTTTCCCCCTAAACAACATCTCAGACTCAGGGTCTGATAAGTGTTCCTGTGTTTATGAAGATAAATGGTCAGAGTATTTCAAATCATGACTCTCCTACAAATTTGTGACAAATGCTTGCCAAATCTCAGGCATCATTTGGTCATCACTACTATGCTTTACCCTAAAATCTGTCCCCAGGGATGGGTGAAAAGCTGCCAGGAGAGGTTTATTTCCTTACTCTGAAGAACTGTGCTCCTTCTGGCTCAGATGTAAACACCTGGGATGAGGTCGCTGGGAGGTCTAACAAGGTGACTCATTAAGTCCCAACTAGCCTCACAGTTTTGCCTGGACCCAGTCCAGGCTGGCTGTCCTTTGACCCTCTGTCAAGGCCTGTAAGAACCCCACATGAGTGGAGGTTGGTTTTCTTTGGAGATTGCACTTTAGAAGGAGCTCTGGTCAACCACAGGTTTCCTTCTCTTTTTCTCCCATCTCCACATTTCCCAGCTGGCAGGCATCTTACCTCTTCTATACTGAGTTTCCAGTCTTAGTGTTTAATCCTTTTACACTTGACAGCTCACGATTCTCTATTTTCTTATTAAGTTGAACTTTCATTTTTGATAGCAGTTTCTAGCCTTCCTTTTTTTTTTGTACAACCATTTAAATGTGGAGCACTATTGTCCTAAATGCTTCATTTCTGACTTAAAATGATTTCTGATTTAAAATCATGACATTCGGATTTAAAATCCCACACTTAATACAGCAATACTTAATAACCATGCTCACAAGGTATTTAACGTAATTGGAAAATATTTTATTTTGGCTTTGCTTCCCTAAAAGCATTCCAACATCTCTCATTCAAGGAGCTAAAATAGAAGCTTGATCTTGGAATTAATTGGAGATTAACACAGAATCTTAATTTTAAATGTATCAAAGGAAAGAAAACAATTTAGACCCCAGTGTACATCAAAGGATAATTCCATCTGGCAGCGTACAATAGCTTTGCCGCGGCCTAATCACTCACCACACCCGAATGCTTCCATAGCTACCGCACTGCAGAAGCCACAACAACATCTTTAGTGCTGTTCTCTCATACAAGGAACTCTCCCCAAGCACTGTGGCCAGGATTGAATTAATTACGGCTATTTACAAATTCACAGAAGCTGGTTACACGCCCACAAAAAGTCTCCACTGACTCAGCAAGTGGCCTCTCTGGAACTTGATGGACTGCCTTCTGACCGCTGCTATTGAGCACGAGTTGGATCCTGGCAGGGACGCCAACTCAGCCCCAGCCCTGCAGCAACCTCTGCAGTGGGAGAGGCCCTTAGGGCACCGGGGCGCTTGGCCAGGGGGATGCGTGAGGCCGAGAACTAGGTGGGAGAGAATGCAGAGTCCAGCCCCAGCCCCGGCTGCCTGCAGGGTTCAGAGTGGTGTCAAATGTCAGCACTGGGCAAGGAGACTCCCGTGCACAGACCTTCCCCTCCTAGGCAAGATCTCGTGTGCATTTTTCCTTTTTTCACTTATTTGAAAATCTTGCACTGCAGAGGGATTATATGCTGGGAGTGTTTCATTTTCAAATGTTTTTGCAAAGAGTGTTTTGCCTCCCACCAATATTTCAATCACCTATAGTGAGTTTCACTAGAAAAAAGTTTTTCATTTAAAATTCGAGTAAACACTACAAAATCAAAAAGGATTCAGCATGCCTAATTCTGAAAGAGAGAATTCTGGCTAAAGTAACTGTCTTTTATTTAGAGAACAAGTTCTACCAAAACTCCACCCTCTGAATCTGAATCAACCTGCTTATAATTTGAGACTGGTAGGGGAGTGGAATTAGGACTTTGAGAGCTAAATTTTTATTTCATTAGGATGCAAATATTTTAAGTGTATCTTCTTTTTTTTTTTTTGAGGAAGATTGGCGCTGTGCTAACATGTGTTGCCAATCTTCCTCTTTTTCTTTTTTTCTCCCCAAAGCCCCAGTACGTCATTGTATATCATAGTTGTAGAGTTGTAGCTCTTCTATGTGGGACACCACCTCAGCATGGCTTGATGAGCGGTGAGTAGGTCCACGCCCAGGGTCCAAACCGGTGAACCCTGGGCCGCCAAAGTGGAAGGCGCAAATTTAACTGCTGCGCCACTGGGCTGGCTCCAGGTATATCTTCCATTCTGATCACGTTTTCTAAAAAGGGTATTCCTTCTTCTACTTCTCCTCCCCCCTCCTCCTTTTTTTCTTCTTTGTCTAATAAGTGTAACTAAAACAAAATGCAAAAATGATCCTCAGTACAACTCAGTTGAATCACCTCTTCTCTATTGCTCTCTACTCTAAGCTTCCAAATGCTAAGCCACAAGTGGCTTCCACCGAAGTATCGATCAGGGTTCCTCTGGGCAACGGAGTGGATACTATGCAGATCCTTTTTACTTTTATTTTAAAATACCTCTCAGGGGGGACTTTCCTCCACTCTGGGGACAGCCAGCTCCGATGGGATTCCCCTCACACTGGAAATAGTCTTTTATCTCTAAGAAAAGTTTTTAACTTCAACTGATAAACAAAAATACGTTGTTAGTGAGTGTTTTCCTGGGTACGGTGTACCCCTCACAGCATTTTTCTTAAGAGGGAAATGTTAAGCTCTTGACAAATGAAAAATAAACTATTTTTCTCTAAGATAAATTATTACAGTGAGAACTTTCTCCAACCTTAAAAATTTAATACTCATCTTTGGCCATGTACCGTAGAGTTTTCCTAAACTGGTGAATGCGCTGCATGTTCTCAGACCTTGTTTTGGGAAAGGACAGGGGAGCATCTCCACTGGGGGAGGGATTACCTTATCATCCTTTTACTGCAGGCTTGGAGATCTTTAACTTGCTAAGCAGTGGCATTTAAGTCTTGAGAACACCCAGAAGTTTGCCCCAGGCTTTAGACATTCTCAGTTAAAAAAAAAAAGAAGAAGAAGAAAAGAAAAGAAAAAAGAAAGGCCAGCTTGCGTATCAACAAAGCAAAAATAGAATAAGCCAGGTAGTTTAATTCTGATAAGATCGGAGATCTTCTGCATATCAGGTAAGCTGACCTGCAAACAAGGCCCCACTCTGCAGAGGCCGCCTCTCCTCTCCTGGGCTGGTAGCAGGACCTTCATTCTCAGACGACACTTAATGGCAAGAACAGCTGGAGGTAAGCTCTTTCCCAACGTCCCTCAGCAAGGAGGTTATTCTTTCACTTTTACAAACATTTTTAATCACATCTTCTTACCTTTCCTTTGTGCATCAAAAAGAGGTTATCTAACTGACTGGCAACCGTCTCTAGGCTATATTGCAAAAACTGGTAGAATCATCAATTTTAAGAGGATTTTATCACCAACAGTTTATAATGTTACAGTTGAAATGAAATAATAGACATAAGGAATGCTTGGCCTCTGAAATGACACCCCAACCCCTGCCAAAGGAAAGCCAACTCAAAAAGAGAAAGAGAAGAGATCATAGGAAAATACTCAAAAAAGAGAGAGAAAAGATTGTAGGAAAATGCTCTGAAGACCTAAAAGTCAAAATGTAGAAAGTTATTCCTTTATTAAGACTCTGCAAATTGGTCTTACCTTAAACCCTTTTATAATAAAGCCCATATGGCAGAGTAATGATGTCAAAACCCTTAAACGTCACTGGCAAATTGAAAAGTAATGGAAAATGAAAGATCTGATTCAACTTTGTTTAGTTTTGCATTTTGCTGAAAGTATTGCCTATAAAATAAATAAATCAAACAAAAGTGTACCAGTGGATCTAGTTTTAACTTTAATAAGACAGCTCTGAATATTTCACTTTATAGTTTTTTTGTTTTCAAATTAAATGAGGTTTTTATATAATATCAGCTATAAAAAGAATGCAAAAAAAAAGGTAGGAAGATCATATACCTAGAGCTAAGCAGTCCTTGACCTTAAGCGATGCAATTATAGTTGATTTTTTTCTTTACTTTTTTTAGTTTTCAGAATTTTTCAATTTTCTATAATTAGTATTTATTGTTTTTAAAATTTAACATAATTTTGTTTAAAATATAAAAAGATTCCAATCATGTTATTTCATTCCTGACTGTTTGAAATGAGACATTTTTAATCCTCTTTCTCTTTCCACTCCCTCTGCTTATCTCTGGCTGAGGTTCTCCTTGGTTGCTTTTACCCTCTTCTCATTCCCCATCCTTCTTCTGTGCTTTCTCCTTCTGTAGTCGGGGTCACCTGCTTGGAACTGGGAGTCTTTTATGAAAAAGAGGCCAGAGGGAAAAGGAGACCCGTCTTACCTGGACCAATGAAGCTCCTTAGGGGTCACAGAATTTCAGAGCTAAAGGGTTGAGACCAATGACCTCACTTTACAGAGGAGAGAACTGAGGTTGACTGTGGAGTGACTTGCTCAAGGTCACACACCAGTTTGGGGCAGAGTGGAAATTAGGATCCAGGACTAGTCTGGCAGCTTGAACCTGCGAAAGGGACGAGGCTGTCGAAAGCAGCAAACACAGAAGCATATGAGGAACAACGCAGACGTCTGCTGCGTGAAGCAGGCTGGATTTTTCTAGGAATGTGCTGTTGACTCTTTTGTTTTGTTTTGTTTTCATTCCCTCAGCTTTAATAGAGAATGTAAGCACAGAGAGATGCTTCTCTGCTGTAAGAAACACAGAGGTGCTAAGGCACAGGGAAACACAGACTGGCCTGTGGCCTCAGCATCACAGGGAGCAGCAGAGGAGCTGTGGCCACCACGTCTCAAGGGGGCCGCCACTCCAGCTGGTTATTGCCTTGTAAGATTCAGCCCCAGCATTGCCAGATCTTCTGATTTGACAAGAGAAGTGAAGAATTAAGATTTTTGTGTGAAATTTCCCAGTTTTAAAATGTTGATGCAAACATTTAAAAATGCTATTAAGCCAGGCAAAATATGCCAGAAGTTTGCAGCCCTTGATGTAGAAGGTGACAGCAGGGCAGAGTTGCTTCAGAATCTTAGCATGAGAGATCCTTGACGAAGAGGGAAGGGTGACGTCTACCGCCGCTGATGGTTGATCTCAGAATTAAATAGTAGTAATACACACCATCAGCACAGGGTGTACAAGGGCACTGGGCATTCTTGGCAACTGCTTTTTTCTTTTGTGGGGAAGACCAGCCCTGAGCTAACATCTGTTGCCAATCCTCCCCTTTTTGCTGAGGAAGACTGGCCCTGGGCTAACATCCGTGCCCATCTTCCTCCGCTTTATATGGGACGCTGCCACAGCATGGCTGACAGGCAGTGCGTCGGCGGGCACCCGGGATCCGAACCTGCGAACCCCGGGCTGCCAAGCGCGAACTAAACCGCTGCGCCACCGGGCGGGCCGGCAACTGCTTTTTATGTGCTTTTCATGTCCTGCCTGGCTTTTTCTCCCCTCATTTACACTGAAACAAGATGAAAATTGTTGCATCCTTGGCTTATAACTAATACAAACACTCCCCCAACCATTGGTAGAAAGCGGTGGCAGTGGATTGGGATCTGCTTGTGGCAGCTTGAATGTAACACACGAGGCACCCGGACGGGTGTGAGCCTGTGCTCTGATGACCACAGAAGAGCATCCTTCTCGCCATGTACGAGAGTCTCATTTAGAAAAACCCCTCTCCTCACCACAACACTTATTTATTCACTCTATATACCTAAAAATTGGCAAAGACCACACCATTCCATTTTACTTTTATTTCTTGTGAGGAAGACCAGCCCTGAGCTAACATCTGTTGCCAATGCTCCCCTTTTTGCTGAGGAAGACTGGCCCTGGGCTAACATCCGTGCCCATCTTCCTCCACTTTATATGGGACGCCGCCACAGCATGGTTTAACAAGTGATGCGTCTAGTCTGTGCCTGGGATCCGAACCTGCAAACCCTGGGCTGCCAAAGCAGAGCGCATGAACTTAACCGCTGCGCCACCGGGCCGGCCCCAAAAGGCATTGCTTTTTAAACGAGAGCAATGAAGTTTCAGCTTGGCAATCTAACCTAGAAATGATGATCGAAACTGTAGATACAATGCTTCTTTATATGTTCCTATTTTCTCCAAATTTCCTGCAATGAGTGTTTATCATTTTTATAATACAGAAGGGAAAATGCTTAGGAAGAAATCGAGAAGGCAAATCAAACTATGTGTCTATTTGAAGAGTCAGATCAGTTGACAGGTAGTTTAAGAAGCTACCAGTGAAATGGAAACAACTTCAGCTCAGGAGTCAAGCAACCTGAGTTTTAATCCCAGTGTGCCGCTCAGTGTTAATCTCTGGGCATTTAGGCTTTTCTTCTGTTAAATGGGGATAATAATGGCAACATTTCAGGGTAATTGTAAATGTTAATGATACATTATGTGACACATGGTAGGTCATGAATTAAAGGTAATCGTGACTTATATGGAGATTTTGTTTAATGCAACACTCAACACCAGAGTATGTGAACTTTGGAAAGTCCTGATGAATATTTGAATTCATGTGTGCTCATGAGGGCAAACCATCCTGAAGTAAACAGACAGCTCTAGAGTTTGTCTTTATTTATCCCACCAAAACATCTCAGCAGAGCACCACAGAACCATACTGGATAGTTTGGGTTTCTGTACAAATTCTTTGATAAAAATCTGAGTTTTTCTTTTGTTTTGGGTACCATACCATTTTTAAAGAGTCAGTGGTTTAATTTACAGAGTCGTTTGTAAATTCAGTTGCTTTTACATCTTCAAATAAATTGTATGTCATTTTGGTTTTTCTAGAGTTCTTTAGCACAAGAACAATCTTTTTGAGCAAACTTGGATCTTATACTAAAGATTATGATACTTTTAATAATGCTTTGCACATAGTAAATACTCAATAAATACTTGTTATGTGTGATTAAATGCTCAGCCTCCTTTAAAAAGGGCCACAGCATGATAGAATCCCATGGAAAAATGCTAGACATAGTGCATTCAGTGAAGCTTCTCCCCTCTCCAGAATTAGGGAGATGCCAACATCTTCAGGGCTAATTCTATAAACTTTTTGAGAATTTTCCCAGCCTACTGTTTGCTGCTGTTGTTTTACAGCATTGAATTTACAATTTACTACGCCACCTTAATATTAGAGTTTTTCTTCTTTTTTTAAAGCAATGCTTAAGACTGACTGAAGATTTATGGGCCCATCTTCCTCCAGCCCACCACCACTGTCCACTCTGGGCTTCACTGTCTCCGGCCTAGATTGTTGCAATTGGCTCCCATCTGGACTTCCTATCTCAGACAACCTACTCGTGCTCACAACTGCAGTCTTTGTAAAATGCCAGTCTAATCCTGGCCTGTGACCTACTAGATAATAAGAGCTGTTGAGCACTTACTGTGCTTGGCATTGTGTTAAGCACTTTACATTCATGATCTCATTTAATCTTTGTAACAATCCCATGAGATAATCTCCATTTTACAGAGAAGCAAAGGGAGGCTCAGAGAGGTTAAGTAAATTGTAGATTACATTTTGGTCTTCACTCATCCACTTAACTACACACACTCCTCCCTGACTACAGCCACAGCAGCATGATGGCAGAATGCACTAGGCATGGTGACACCTCTGTCACATACTGTCTCCCCGTCTGGGATGCTCTTGCTCACTTGGCACTCAAACTGGCCCTGTCCACTGTGAAGCCTTTCCAGGTCTCCCTCCAACTCCCCACTTAGTGCTGACATTTCCCCAGCTATTGCTCTGCCGTTGTTAGTTTGTCTGTCTGTCTCTTTTATCAAATGTCATGAGGGCTGGGGTTAACCATATTGTATTTGTATTCATTTACACAAAGCTTGGGAAGTAGTAGACACAATAAATGTTTGTAAAATGGATGAATTCTGAGATCCTCAAGAGTGTCTTACTGATATTTATAACCCCCAAACCAAGCTGCAATACTAGGAGGTCAGCCTGGAAGAGACAGATTGACAGACTGACTACATAAGTAGGATGTCACAAGTCATGGAACAGAGAATCAGTAGACAGAAGATGCTAAAGCTGGAGCTAGAGGAATCCAATTGGGGGCCAGCTGAACCAAGAGGGGTATTGGATAAGGAGCAAGTAGAGATGGGGTGGTGTATTAGAGTTCTCCAGAGAAACAGAACAAATATAAAAAGGAATTTATTGTAAGGAGTTACAAGTCACATGATTATGGAAGCTACAAGTCCCAAGATCTGCAGTCAGCAAGCCGGAGACCTAGGAAAGCCTATAGTGTAGTTCCGTCTGAATATTAGCAGCCTTGAGACCCAGGAAGAGCCAGTGTTTCAGTTCAAGGCCGAAGGCAGGAAAAAACTGATGTCCCAATTCAAAGACATTCAAGCAGGAGGAGTTCCGCCTTACTCCTGGGAGGGTCAGCCTTTTTGTTCTATTCAGGCCTTCAACTGGATGGGACCCACCCACATTGGGGAGGACGATCTGTTTTACTCAGTCTACCAATTCAGATGTTAATCTCATCCAGAAACACCCTCACATACAAGCCCAGAATAATGTTTGACTAAATGTCTGGGCACTTTGTGGCCCAGTCAAGTTGACACATAAAATTAACCATCATCGGTGGGGAGTAGGATGGAGTAGAGTTGGCCCAGGCAGACCCTCATGGGCATCAGGTTCCAATCAGAGTCCCTCTTTTACTTGCAGGCTAGAGCAGTCTCATCTAATGTGGACAGTTCTTAAAGTGCCTACTCCTGACAATCAAAGGCCTGAGAACCCACCATCTCCCACCACTCTGCCTCAAACCTGCTCCTTCTGTGTACCTCTCTCCTGAAACTTCCAGCAACATAGGCCCTATCTTGGAGTCACCCCTCATTTGTCCTCCCCCTTGGTCCTAACATCTAAACAGTTGCCAAGACCTGTCAGTTCTCCCTGTGAAATGCTTCTCACATCCCTCCTCTCCCTTCTCTGTTTATTGCTACTTTCCCACTATACAAGGATGGCTCTTCAATGTTTAAATAGGAATGAATTGGGTGGGGAGGTCACAGTCTGGTTGCAAAGGAGGTTTAGGGGACTTGTTTTGAAGCTGTCTTCACAGAGCAAAACAAAATTTTCTTTAGATTGTATGTTACACAATAATACAGCAAAGTTTTATATAAGTATACTTTACATAAATTGAGAAAGTGTCATAGTTATATCAAATTATACATGTACATTTTTTAAATTTGTGGTAGAGATTATGATGGGGAGATCCTACTTTGTACAGCAACTGTTAGAATTGTTTCTTTGACTCCAAGCGCTTTCTCTTTTGTTGCTGGATAAATCTCCCTAAAGCCCAGCTTCAGTACTGTTACTACTCACCAACCTTCACTAGCTCCTCACTGCTACTACATAAGTAATGATCAGTCTGTAAACAGACTCTTTGACCTTTCAAAATATGGATCCCACTCAATTTTTTGGCCTTACATCCCATGAGTCGCCATTGTTCCCTGTATCACTCAGGAATGCCTTTGGCCGCAGGTAACAGAACATCCAGTGTATGCGGGCTTAGACAAATGGAGAGCTCTTTTTCTCACATAATAAGAAATGAGTAAGTCTGCAGTTCCGGCTGTGCAAGTACTCATGATGGACTTAAGCTCCTTCTGTCTCTCTGTTCTACCATCCCATCATATGGCTTTTGACCTTTTGCCTACCTCATGACTTCAAGATGCACTTCCAGGCATCTCATCCACATTCCAAGTAAGAGAAAGAAGAGATAGCAAAGGGCAAAAGTTGAAAGAAAGTGCATACTAATCGAGCCTGTCCTGTTTTTGTGGATAAAGTGAATACTCTCCGAGAATCCCAGCTCAGCAGTCTTCTGCTTATGACTCAATGATCAGAAGGGTGTCCATAGTGGAAGGTGATGAGGGGAGGCAGGGCTGTGGGTGCAGGTGGGCCAGTCAATCGGCAGCACCTGCTACATACACACCCACTCTAGTTAGGCAGCTCGCTCACCTTGCTCCACATCTACCTTCACATGGGTTCCTCTACCTTGAATGATTTTTGCCCTGCCCCATCTCTGCTTAGTGAAGGTCTTTCATTTTCTTTAAGTCCTGATAAAATACCACTTCTTCCAAGAAGTCTTCCTAGTCTCCCTCCAAACCTCTCTGATAAAATTTCTCCTTCTGAGATCAACCACTGTTTGTGTTTCTGCTATACCTAGAATCCTCATGCTCTACATTGTTACTTATATGTGTTTCATCTCCCCATCTATATTTTGAGGTCCAAGAGGACAGAGAGCATGTCCCATTCATCTTTGTATTTCCAAGGCAACTTAGCACAGAGTAGGTATTCAATAAGTGTTGGATGAATGCATGCATACTCTGCAATATTCCGTTCTGAACAAAAGGGTCTGCAGTACCCACGCTGTTGATAATGGCCCCTCTGATCCAAGTTCAAGGAAAACATCTGCAGTCCTCTGTGAATACTGGCTGCTGTCCTCTGTCCTCAGCCAAAGCAGGGACATCTGTAGTGGCAATGTGACTATCTACCCATGCTTTTTATGTCCTTCTGCCCAAATGTGCAGCTGTTTCCTGGTGGGAAAGTAAGGGAACAGAAAAATCAGACAAAATAACAGCAATTTCAGCAGGAGACTTATGAGGGTATTAGGCTCAAGTTAAGAATCTTGAAGTTGTGCTACAATATAAGCAATAATAATTAATACCAATTAACATCATTTATTAACTGCCTTATGCCAGACACTGCACTTTATAAGCATTATCCCATGGACTCCTCATAAGAACGTATTCATTTATTAAATAAGGAAATCAGGGCTCAGAAAGATTGAGCAATTTGCCCAGGGTTACATAGCTTATAGGTGACAAAACTGGGCAGACACTCATTTCTTAGTGCAAGCCTAGGGGGGAAGGGGTGTGAGTTCTGTCTACATATGAAAAACTGCAACCCAGAGAAGCCAAGTGACTTGCTCCAGGTGGTAGTTCAGCAGGAGAGGAGGAGCTCTGCAGGTACACCTCCTGGCCTGAATCCCTGTGTGACCTGGCCGAACTGTTGAAAGTTTCTAAGCCTCAGTTTTCTTATCTGTGAAACAGGGCGAACAGTTGCTTCATAGGTTCTTGTGCAAACAAAATGAGTAAGCACACTTCTAGCCTCGCACCTGGTCCAAACCTTGGCCAGGGCCTCAGCCACCCTACGTGATAGAGAAGCCCAGGGACAACATACCTGATGTGCTGAGTGGAGGGGAGCTGGGCATTCAGATATGCTTTGGTCCTTCTGAAGAAAAGAAATGAATACTACTTTCTGACTCCCAGTGGTAGGAGTCCTGTTTCCTCCACAAAAGGGGCACTTAGGTTTACCAACCCCATGCATCAGAGAGTCACACCTTTTGAACAGAATGGCTCTGTCTGCATTTCTGTTCACTGCCAGCATTAACTGACCCAGAGAATTAGCAGGCTTTGGAATTGTTTTGGGGAAGGCCCTTCATTTGGTATGTGCTGAGCTCTGTGGAGTCACCTTTGATATTTCCATAGTATAATGCAATTTTGTTTTGTTTAAGCTACTTTCTTCATCTTGGGAGCTAGTCTCCAAAGATGGGCCCTCAATGAGCCATGCCTCGTGGTATTCACACTCTGCGTAGACACTTCCCTCACTGAATCTAAGCTGGCTTTCTGTAATCAATAGAAGATGGTAGAAGTGACATTGTGTGATATCTGAGACCAGGTCATAATAAGCCTAGTATTTGGGTTCTTTGAAAGCTTGCCCTGGGGGAAGCCAGCTGCTGTATAAGAAGTTCAACTACTATGAGACCACCATGCTGTGACAAAGCCCAAGCTATCCATGTGGAGAGGCTGCATGGAAAAAAAGAAATACCTGGCCACTCCCAGCAATTCCAGCCATCCAGGTGAGGTGCCAAACATGCCGGGAAGAAGACGCCTAGGATATCCGGCCCAGTTGAGCCTTCAGATGTCAGTGGCCCCAGCTGCCATCTGACTGCAACTACTAAGACCCCAAGCGAGAAGCGCCCAGCTGAGCACAGTCAGCCACGGACCCGTAAGAGATGACAGCAAATTGTTACTGAAGTCACTCTGTTTGGGGTTGTTTACTATGAGGCAGTAGATAACTGAAACACCCATGATCTCCTACAGCTGCTAGTGCAGTCTCGAGACACTCAAACCCAACCACAGGTGAGGATTTTAAGCTGTTTCTTTTTATTAAATTAGATTTTGCAGTAAATATACAGGACCAATTGAAGCCTGTATGCAAAACTCTTGTAATTCTTTCCATTTTTCTTAAACAATAGGAGAAATACTATTCTAACACTGCCTAATATTATATTACATGTTTATTTGTGTTTGACTGTTGCTTGTCTTCCCTTTTTGAATATAAGCTCAAAGCTGGCAATGATTTTGTCTGTTTTATTTTCCTTTGTATCCCCAATGCTGGCTATAGTACTTGACTTATAGTAGGACTACAATAAATATTTGTTGAATTAATAAACACTTGAGCAGAGAGAAGATGAATGTATCACAGATGAAGTTAATATGTTATAAAATGTTTCTGTAATAAATATATTCAGCCTATAGAGAATGTCTCACATTGGCTTCAAGAAAAAATCTGACATATGAAGATATGTATGATATATTAAACAAAAAGGCTGGTTTTTAAAAATTAGTTTGCAAACCAGTAAGTGCAGCATAATTCCATTAAAAAAAGTTTTTAAGTGTATATTTGCAAAAGAAGTGTCCAAAAGCATTTTCGTCACACTACTGACAATAGTTATCTCTGGGGGAAAAATTCCCAAGGGAATTTTGTTTTTTCTTAGTGCCTTTCTAAAATGTTTAAAATAAAATTGCATTAGTTTTGTAATCAGGAACAATGTTATTTAATAAAACTAAATTGGAGCATTGATATACTTATTTTTAATGTATATCCCATCTGAGGCCACAAAAACTGTTTTTCAATTTCTTCTCAACCAGTTGAAGATGCTTCATGTGTATTTGTTCCAGTCACGCTTTTCTAACTTCCGGTAGAGTCATAGCACAGCACTTCTGCCCACACAAAGAATAAAATAAAAAGTGGAAATAATTCGTCTGTGGCTCAGGTAAATTCCTAGAGCAATTTCTGCAGATCAGATCACTGCAGGATTGATTGTGGAGTCATAGACACTGATGAAAATGGAGCATTCCTTGGCTATAATCTGAGTTTCCCAAACAGAGCAGGAAATTCTGTTTCTGATTATGTAGAAGTACACTTTCTAGCCCATTGTGAAAGTGACCCATTATAGAAATAAAATTGAACATGCTTATGGTAGCAAATTCTTGTTTGCTTGTATCTCTGAGGTCCAAATGAAAATGCCTTGAAACTAACCAGAGAATGGAAGGTTCTTGCTTGCCTCCTCCCCGAGACAAGAGACACTCTCCTTTGGACAGGTAGTACACATAAGAAGGAGCAGGGCCCTGTCACTTACCCATTCTGAATGTTTTCTTATTAGCAAAATGGTGACAAGATCTTCTGTTCTACCTACCCTTCCATGATTTACTGTGATGAACAAATGCAAGACATTTCTGCCAGACAGATGGTACTGAAGACCAGATATGCTCACGGTGATGGGTGGCAGGAATTTCAGTTCCTTGCATGGACAGTAGTACCTCTTAAGGTGACCCACTTTGGTTCTCTAATTGCTCCATCATTGGGAACTAAGCATTATTTAATGGTGAAAACGCTTTCAAGAACATAAACTAGCCTCGTTGATGACCAGACACTGAATTTATGTACCATAAAGTCTCCTCAAACCTGGGTTTCCTCCTAGATTTCTTATCTGCATTAATTGATGGAAACAACAAAATCCTCCATACCTCCTCTTTCTGTACATCTCTCACCTGGAAATTCTTGTCAACTAATCCTCAGAAAAATCCTCAGACTCGAGTTTCTCTCCTTTTCCAACGCCGTGCCCAGGGTTCAGGATCTCAATATTTCTCACCATGACTCATGCACCAGCCTCCTAACTCCACTCCTGACAGGTGCTTTCTGTACATCTTACCCACCAGATTAGGGAGTGTTCTCTGAAGACAAAGAGCAAGTTTTATAGACCTTTATATTTCCCAAAGGACATTGCTCGTAATAGGTGCTCAATAAATGACTCTGGCTCACTGGTTTGCTTACTGACTGAGAGGTAATATTTGGTGTGGAAAGAGCACTGAGACTGAGAAACTGAAGGCCTGGGTTATGACCCTTTGTATCAGTTAACTATGGCTGCTTAATAAATCACCCCAAAACCTAGTGGCTTAAAACAGCAATAATCATTTTATTATTTCTCACATTTTCTGTGGATCAAGAGTTTGAGCAGGGCGTAGTGGGGGTACTCATCTCTTCGCCATGATGCCTAAGGTTTTAGGAAGGAAGACTTGAAAGCTGGGGGTAATGTAACAGCTGAGGGCTGGAATCATCTGGAGGCATCTTCCTCACATGGGTGGTGGTTGATGCTGGCTGTCAGCTGAGGCCACAGCTGGCTGCCAGCCAGAACACCTACACATGGCTTCTCCATGGAGCCTCTCTGCATGGGTTCATCTGGGCTTCCTCACAGCATGGCAATGGCAGGGTTCTAAAAGCAAGTGATCCAAGAAAACCAGTTGGAAGCAGTGTCACTCTCATGGCCTAGTCTTGGAAGTTACATAGCTCAATTCCACTCTACTCATGAGCTTACCCAGGGTTGTAGGCAGAATAATAACCCCCTAAAGATGTCCATGTCCTAATCCCCAAACCTGTGACTATGTTACCTTACCTGGCAAAATGGAGTTTGCAGATGTGATTAAGTTACGGACCTTGGATTATCTGGGTGGGCCCAGTGTAATCACAATTTTCCTGATAACAAGGAAGCAGAAGGGTCAGAGGCAGAGAAGGAGATATGATGCAGAAGCAGAGGATGGAGTGATGTGGCCAGGAGCCAAGGAATGCCGGCAGCCTCTAGAAGCTGAAAAAGGCAAGAAAACAGATTCTCTCTAGAACTTCCAGAAGGAACGCAGCCCCATCAACACTTTGATTTTAGCCTGGCAAGACCCATTTTGGAATTCTGATCTCTAGAACTGTAAGATAACAGATTTGTGTTGTTTTAAGCCATTAAGTTTGTGGTAATTTGTTGCAGCAGCAAAAGGAAACTAATATGCCCAGATTTGAGGGGAGGAAACACAGACCCCCATCTCTCAAAGGGGAGCGTGTCAAAGTCACATTCAAGTGCATGTGGGATGAAAGACATTGTTGCAGCTGGTTTTGAAAAATACAATCTGCCTCACTCTGCCACTAAGTAGGTGTATAATTGTAGTTGATCTCTCTGGCTCTCAGTCTCCTCATCTGTAAAATGAGAGAATTGAATGTCAGGATCTTGAAGCTTCTGGACCTAAAAGTTCCTGGTCCTACGATTGAAAGGGAGACGTAGTAGTCCTATGAGAAGTCACAATAAATCATGGCTGATTTCCCAAGTCCTTCCCTGATGCTCACTACCATTTTTATACTGCTCTTATAGTGTGGGAATGGAGTGCCTGGACCAGAAAACCTAATAAGGGATGGGTGATGAATTCCCTGGAAGATAAACTTTGAGGCAGGGTTTTTAAATTTCAAAATATTTAAAGAAGGAGAGAAGGAAAAAGGGAAAAGGAAGGAAGGAAGGAAGAAAGAAAGGAAAAAATGATGAATTCTTTGAGACAGTGCCCTTTCTTATTCATTATTGGAATCCAGCAAGTAACATCCAGTCTAGCACGTAGATGACTGCCAAAGAATGTTGAGTGAGAACAAAAAGAAAAGACAACTCCAGGTCCACTGCTTATATGCCTAATAGGTGTTTGGGGTGGTCCAACCCTTGGCAGGTTATCAGGTAAGAATCCTTTCATCATTTTACTCTGAAAGTTATTTCAACACTCTTCTAACTGGTCTCCTTTATGTTATCCTTGCCCTAAACACAGCAGCCAGAGCAAGCCTGATAAAATATAGGGTTGATCATGCCACTCTACTGAGAACCCTCTGGGGCCTTCCTGACTCACTTGTAGTTAGAGCCAAAGCCCTTTCCAGAGCCAGGACTACGGTGAAGTGAGTGAGGCACCAAGGGTGCAGGGCTTCAGGAGGCACTGGCACTGGCTCCCTCGCCTCACCCCAGTCCAGAGGCCTCTAACCTCTCCCCTACCCCCCCAACCTCATCCCCAGATATTCTCCCCTGGTTCAGTCACTCCACTCAAGCACGCTGGCCTCCTTGCTCTTTCCTGAACACCCCGGGCCTGCTTCCATCTCAGAGTTTATGCTCTCTTCCTTTTGACAAAACAGTTTCTGCTGATCTCTGTGTGGCTGGCTCCCTGGTCTCTTTCACCTCTCTGCTCAAATTTCACCTTTTCTGTGAAGCATTCCATGACCACCCTATTAAAATTCAACCCTATCACTCTCTCTCTTTCCCACTTTATCTTTGTTCTTAGTACCTATTGCCGTCTAACATGCTATACATTGTCAGTATTTATTTTGTTGGTCATCTGCCTTTCCTCCTAGACGATAAGACCCAGGAGGACAAGGATTCTTATCAGGTTTTTACTGCTATGTATCAGTATCTAGAACACTGCCTAGCACATATAGATGCTCAAAAAATATTTGTTAAATGAATGAATATCATAAGAGTCAGTTTAAAGTCCTGAAGAATAGAAAATTATAGGATTTTAGAATAAACAGGGGCCTTACTAAAAGGATCAGCAAACTATGCCCCACAGCCTGTTTTTGTATGGTCTACAAGGTCAGAATGGTCTTATGAACTGAAGTGTGTCCCTTCAACATTCATATGTTGAAGTCCTAACACCCAGCACCTCAGAATGTGGCCTTATTTGAAAATCGATGTAATTAATTAGGGTGAGAGCATATGGGGTAGGGTGGGCCCCAAGCCAATATGACTGGAGTCCTCACTAAAAGGATAAATTTGGACACAGACACACAGGGAGAACATGAAGGCAGAGATCAAGGTGAAGCTTCAGCAAGCCAAGGAAAGCCAAAGATTGCCAGCAAGCTAGCAGAAGCTAGAGAAAGGTAAGGAACACTTTCTCCCTCACAGCCCTCAGAAGGAACAAATCCTGCTGACACCTTGGTCTCCAACTTCTGGCCTCCAGAACTGCAAGACAATAAAGTTCTATTGTTTAAGCCACACAGTTTGTTTGTTACAGCAGCCCTAAAAAACTAGTACAGATGGTTTGTACATCTGTAAACAACTGTAGAAGTGGGAGGAGGAGGAAGAAGAGGAGAAGAAGAAAGAGAGGAGGAGGTGGGGGCAAGAGGGGGAGGAGGGGAAAGAAGAAGAAGAAGGAATAATGACAGAGATACTATGTGGCCCACAAAGTCTAAAATATTTGCTATCTGGTCCTTTACAGAAAAACTTGTTGATATCCAAAGTTTCGAGATCATACAGCCCATATAACTCATGAAGAAATGGCGGCCCCCAGAAATAAAGTCACATAGCCAAGTTCATACACAGTGTGAACTAGTTTTATCTATACCTAAAACCAGGCTATCTGACTTCAAGTCTATTTTTTAAAAATCACACCACATTGACTGCTGCCCTTTAAAAAATCATTTCATCAAGTCCCCCTTGTTTAAGTTAAAATGTTTCTGAGGAGATGTTTTCATCTATTATTCCAGCTCAGCAACCTGAGTCCTGTACAGAAACATACCATAATTCCTAATTTTTTTTAGTGAAGTGCCTACTGTGACCCATATTTTTTTGCTTTTGCTTTTGGGCCTTGCCCTCCAGCAACTCATTTTCTGTGATACTGGTTCTCAAGCCATAATTACAACATAATTAAAGATCAAGAACAGATGTCTGCCCGCTCTCTGGAGCTTTCACAAACTATGGAGTGTCGAGTTTGGTATTATGGACTTTATGCTAAAGAGAAACAAAATAGGAGAACTATCTGTTGAACAAACCCACATACCAATGCTAAAGGCATAGGAAAGTATTTAAAAGAAAGTGGACCCGAGCTTGTGGTAGTTCTTTTAATATACCTGTAATGCGGGAAACAGCAAACTAAATCTGTTTTATCTTCTCAGCTCCATGACTGGGTGGTATAGACAAAAAAAGAGCTAGATTTTTGCTAACTCACCTTGGGTGAGATAGTTAACCGTTTGGAAGGGGGGTCTCAGTTCTTACTACAGAGGGTTACAGAAGGGGTTGCAGGAGTAGAGGGCTGAGATGTTCTTTCCCTTCTGAGGCTGCCCAACTAGTTGAAACATAGACGCCACTAGTAAGGAATTATGTGTATAAATTTCTATAAGATGTTAGTGAACCTGAACTGTGGAGGAAGTGAATGGGTTAAAGACAGTTTTCCAGAAGAGTATATGAAGTGGAGAAGACTGAACATCCCAAGTGTGGCTGCTCTATTTCAAACTCTTATACTTTTGCACAGAATGCACAAGTACCATAGGAATTAAATTTACCTAAATCTGAACGAAATTTACTCTTTTTCTAATATCCCCTCTCTAAAGCAGGGCCCTCCTCAGGAATTGAAATCTGGTGTTTGTTAGCTGGGTGGCTGTGGGCAATTCACTTAACCTCTCTGCGCCTCTTTCTTCAAATGTTAAAAAAAGGCAGGAGTGGGGGATAATCATGGTATATAAGCCATAGGTTGTTTCAAGGATTAACTGAGATAATGAAGCACGAATGTGCCCAACAATGGTCAGGAATCCAAAGTATATTGATTTTCCTTATAAGTATATGGCTGAAGAAAATATGCAAATATTCACATAATTATAATTATTTACATAATTGTTCATATAATTATAACTAGCATGTGGAAACCTATCAGCATTTATTTTCATAAATACCACTAGCCATGTGTTTTGTGATCTGTAAATTAGTTTCACATATACTCCAGCATCTGATTTACAGGTTAAGAATCTCAAGAATCCTAAGTGGGTAGGTGGTGGGTACAGCTGACATGGGGCAGAGCAGGGACCTGGGTTCTGAGTCACCTCTGCCCTTCTGCCAGGGTCCTTTCCCCTGTGTGTTTGGCTCTAAACAGAGAGACAATTCTATTGTCTCAGTGAAGAGTTGAGAACATTTGCTCTATGTACCAGTGAATCAAGTTTTGTATGTGTGCAACTTGGAAACATTATCCAATAAGAAAGATTTACTGCATGCACCAAATTCTGGAGGTTTTTAAACTTTCCTGGGTCCCAATCTCTGAAAACTTGATAAAATTATGCCCCCCTCCATGCACTTTTACACTTACCCCCAAAATTGTATGCATAAATTTTGTGGTTCACAGATGCCCTAAAATCCATCTAGAGATTCTTAATGAGGCCATAGAGTAGGTTTAAGAATCTCTAATTTAAAGAGATTAACATTTAATTGAAATACAACAAAGAAAGCCAGCACTCACTTTTATGCTCTCCTTAAGACCTTCAGTTTTCCAGTCCTCCAGTTTCTACTCTCCACCCTTTTTTTCTGGATTCTATCTAAAGCTGGGGAAATAAAACTGGACTATCCAAACTCCTCAGGTTCCAGCTAAAGAACTAGTCAGATGCAGGAATGACACAGAGCATTTTGGTGCACTGAAGACTTATTTACCCATTACCTGTAGTTGACACCCTAGGTGTAGGGAGTGAAGAAGGATCAAACAGATTTTCAGAATGAAAGAATTCTGAGGCAAATGCTTCAACATCCAGCCTGCCATCCCTTTGTACCGACTATAGGAGTCTCCTCACGATTCATTGTTAACCAGCTTGAGGGAAGGCTCCGGCCCCCCAGGTTGTTTGGCAATGATCCACTGCCCCACCAGAGACTGTCTGAAGCCCCTTCCTGCAACCTCACACCTCCTGCTGGCCTTCTCCATGCCAGGTCCCTTCTCCTCCTCTTTCTAGCCTTATAAATCTCACCTCCTTCGAGTTGCAGAAACTTGCAGGTACCACTGCTGGGCTTGGCAAGTAGAAAGAGCAGATCCCATGAGCCCAGACACCTGGGGGAAGTGCCCTCTTTAACTTACCTGATGGGGAAAACCAGACTGCGGCCTGGACAACCTGTCCTGAGATGGAACTGGTAGCGGAGCGGGTGGGAAGCTAGAGAGACAAGCTTAATAAATACTGTCCAAATTTAACTTTCTGCAAGTATAATTGTGCCCTCCTGTACTCTGTGCCCCAACATAGCTAAGGTGTGTGTATGTTGCGGGGGCGGAGGAGGGAGGTGCTGCAGGGAGCAGAAGCAAAATTGTCCCTGGAACCACGTTAGGACCGCCCATCTCTCCTTCCTCTTTTCCCTCCCTCCCTTCTTTCCTTTCTTCTCACCCCTTTGCTTTTCCTTTTCCCTTCCCCCTCCTCCCTCCCTCCCTTCCTTCTTTACTCCCTTCCTTCTTCAGAAATGGTCTAGAGTTTCCAAAAAAAGAGGTGGGAATTCTCGATGTCTCGGGAGCCTCCTGGGCGGCTGGACGGAAATTCTGCGCGGGTGGTTTGCCTGGGTTGTCCGGGCGCTCGCTGTTTATTCAAGTGTGGGTCAGATTAGCTACCTGGGGCACAAATCCTGCAAAACGAGTCTGAGAGCGGGGCCAGCTCTTGCAGGTAGGAAGGTGCAGTCGCCGAGCTGAAAATAACGAGAGCCGGAGGTCGGCGGGCGGCGCGGTGGAGGCAGCGCGGCCACGTGGAAGGCGCCGGGCCGGCTGTGCCCGGAGGGCGGTGACCTCCACCCACCCTGCGCAGACCCCCGGGCCGCTGGCTCGGGCGTCACCGCCGAGACGCGCAGAGAGTGCCCGAGGAGAGGGCGCCGCCGCCTCCCGAGCCTCCTCCCGTGGCCCTCGGGCCTCGGGGACGCACGTTTCTTTAGGGGACCTCGGGGAAGCCCAGCCCGTGTCTGAGCAGAGAGGGCAAGGGGATGAGGAGCAGGAATAAGGTCCCCGCCTGCCGGCGGGCGAGGAATGGGGAGGCCCTGGGGCTGGCGAGGCTCGTGTCCCCGGCCCGCGGCGCCCCTGCGGTCGCGAAGGGCAAGCGTGGTCGGGCAGGGCCGGGCGTCCGCCCGCTTCTCCCCGTCCCGCGACCTCGCGCCCCACGCTGCTGGCTCGCGGCGCAGCCTCTCGGCACCCCTCTGCATTTGTCCTGACGCCTCGAATTTGAGTTTGCCGATCTCTGAGCCCGGTCCTGGGGACGCAAGGCCCCCAAAAGGGCCACACCCCGGCCACAGGCACTTAAGGCCAGTCTCTGGGCGTCCGAGCTGGGACTCGGCTTTGGCGAGACATCAAGAGAGGCGCCCCTTCGGAGCCCCATGTTCTTTATTACTAGCCTGTCCCCAGCCATCCCTCAGGCCCAGGGTTCCCAGAATAGGGGGATGCAGCCCATTTCTGTAGCCGAAGCTATTACCTCTCCTTTGGGCTTAGTGCATTTCTGTCCTAAGAAATACGTATCTGGTGTCCCTGCCTCCTTTCCCCAGAGACTGCCGTTTGGCAATGGCCAGTCGGAGCCTCTCAGCCAGAGCCGAGTACGAAGCGCAGACGCCTCCAGGAGCTTCTCTGGCCCCGCGGTGGGCCCTTCCCCGGCTGCCGGACAGCGCAGGGGCGCCAGGCATCTTGCCCTCTACCGTCTGCTGCGCTGGTCCCCAGAGGCCAGGCCTGGGTTGGTGCGACTGCGCTTCTTGGGAGGCCCTACGGTGGGTTCCCTGAAGCCAGAGGTCGGTTCTTCGGCGCTGCGGCCACCTCAGGACTGCAAGCTGTGCGTCTCCTCGCTTGGCCTCGTGCAAGCCCTTGGCTACCTGAGGTGATGGGGAACACCGTCTCTTGCTGGTGGGCTTCAAATGATGGTCAAAGAAAATAACTTTTAAAAATCACTTGAAAAGCGTATTTTTAGTAAATTTTTATTGAAATATAACACGAATAGAAAAGTGCACAATTCTCATGTATATAACTTGATGTATACAGCTGGATGAATTTCCACAAAGTGGACATCAACAAGCATTTTTGAGTGTTTATTACATCTATATATAATCCCTGAGGGGGTTACAAATAATATACATTTATTTTTGAAGAGGACGTTGATGAAGAGGACTCTTTCTCCCCATCAAGGATCATAAAATATTTAGACTATTTGTAAAACATCCAAGTTTTATTTATACAATGAAAACTTCTTGGATCACATACCCGTCTGGACAGAGCTTTCATTGCAAAAGACTGAGAAAGCTGTTAGCATGAACTGAGGGGAGAACGTTAGATGGTATCGCCCAGTTGACATCTGGTTGGGAAACCACAACTCACTTGTTTAAAGTCCGAAGTCCATGTAGGACTCTGCTCCTGCTTCCAAAACTCATCCCATAGTGACACTGCATTTTTCATCCAGGTCCTAGTGTTCACACACAACAGGGAGAGAAAGAGAGAGAATGAGAAGGATGTGTACACTGAGAACAAAGACATTCCGAGGTTTCAACCTTCTTGATACGTTCTATAATTTATTTCCAAACAGCAGCCCTGCTGTAGACTCAGGTGGGTGCAGTTGACCATTTGTTAGCAGACGAAGCCTAAAACGGGGAGAAGCTCAATACCCTTCACTTGTGCCAATCCCATCCTCTCCGTGATAACCCTTCCTTGGAAAGGGAGGAATTTCAGCATTCGTGCCCTCTCTGCCATTAACATGTTAAACATGGCAAGACATAAAACAGTCTTTTAATCTGTCTGAACTCTCTGGGGTCCTGTTTAGAGCTCTCTGTCCGTTTTTGATGGTCTGTTTTGAAGGATTAAGAAAAAAGAACCGTATTCCAGAAAGTAGCAAGACAACAACTTAAGGCATAGGGAACAAAAGTATTATTGCATTTTATTTTATTCATGAAAAAAATGTTAGAATCCAGTATTATTTAGCTTTTAGTGAGGTATATCAAAGATTGACAATAGTGTCAAATATTTGGAGAAGGAACACTTTGCAATCAGGTTTAAATTTCTTCTTCAGACCAGGGTAAAAGAAATGGGTTTACATTTTAGCAAGAAGTGTTGAGGAAAGTTGTTAAAAGTCAGAGGTGTTAGGGAATCAGAAAAATCAGAGCTGGAAAATGTTTCCGATATGTCATCTAGTCTATTATTTCCTTGGTCTCAGTCATTATGGCTGTCCACTCTGACAGTTATTAGTTATCTTGGCAGAGATATGTTCATGGGTCAGATCTATGCAGACAAATCATAATGAAAGTTAACTCAGCAAATGCTGATTCACGAAACAGGCTCTATTCAATCAGCACCTAAGATGTGTGCCGCACCAGTGATTACAAAATAAATGTGATATAACCCCTTCTTTTAAAAAGTTTATCCCTAACTGTACATAAAACTTAACACCAGAGTGGCTGTTCACCTACTTTGCTCATGAATCATAACTTTTGCAAAGAATAATAATAATAGCTAATATTTATTGAGCACTTATGTGCCTGCCATTTTATTACATTAATCCATTTAATGCTTATAAGAACAATTTGAAACAGAAATTCTTATTCTCACATTATAAATGAGGAAACCAAGACTCTGGAGGTTAGGTCATGTAGCCATGATTTTAACTAGTAGATATATTGTTTCTTGATCTTGGGGCCTAAGAAAGACCTGTGAGAAACCTGGTCAATGCTTACTTTTTTTTTTTGCTGAGGAAGATTCACCCTGAGCTAACATCTGTGCCAATCTTCTTCTATTTTGTATGTGGGTTGCCACAACAGCATGGCCACCAACGACTGGTGTAGGTCTGCACCTGGAACTGAAACTGGGCTGCCGAAGCAGAGTGGGCCGAACTTAACCACTAGGCCACAGGGCTGGCCCCAGTGCTCACATTTTACAATGAGGAAAACAAGACCCAGCAGAGGTAAGAAGCTTCTTTCTCAAGATGACAACCTTTTCCCGGGGAAAGTCACAGAAAGTTTTGCCCTAAGGTGGGCTATGTAATAAGATCAGGAGGAGATAAACTTCTAGGTCTAGATTTTGTTTTGTCTTCTAAGAACTGGGACAATATCCTGAAATTCTCTGTAACAGCATGCCACAAGGATGGAGCAGCAGCTGGTGCCTTGGCCTGGGGAGAGCCCCCAGGGGTTTAGTCAGAAGGTGTGGCCATGGGACCCAGCCCTCTGCAGGCCCAGCTCACTGGCATATGGAGACGGAGAGGAACTGACCTGGTCTGAATTTAGGGTCCGCCACCTACTAGCTATGTGACTGAGTGACTTTAGAGTGACCTCTCTAAATTTCAGATTCCCATTTGTAGAAGAGGGATTTTGTGAGAGTTGTAAGGGCTCCACAGTAAATACATAACAATGGTAAATATTAATAAGAGAAAAATGAATAGCCTTGGCCAGTTTCAGAGATCCCTTGTAATTTCTCTTTCAATTTATCTATCTTATTGCTTCCCAAAGGTCTTCAAAGTACCCCTCCATAGTTTCTACAGACAGTTAACTGGCAAAGAAGGTTTGAAGACCTGATGTGGTTCTTCACTGAGGACCTAGAAGCAAGGACTGCTCCATCTGTAGGGTTAGAAATCTTTTCACTTGTAAAGACTTATTTGGTGTGTTCTAGGCATAGTAATACTATAATTAGCATATCTATCAGTTTATAAAGCCAAGCGTATTCCTTGCCTGTTTAATAATGTCGAGGTATCAGCCTTTTAGTGGTGTCTATCAGCCTGAAAATATAAGTGAAATAACTTTTAGAACAGTGGTTCTCAAGCTTTAGCATGCTCAGAATTAAGAGGGAACGTTGTGAAAAATGTAGATTTCCGGGTCCAGATCTCAGGCAGGCAGGGCCAGGAAATCTGCATTTTATCAGCACCTCCAGCCTTGTTCTGAAGCTAGGGTCCTCAGAACACACTTTGAGAACAGCTGTGCTGAGGGCTTCTTGTCAGCTACTCTTCCTTGACTCTCCAGGAAAAACCCGACAGCTGAATGCCCTTCGTTAAGCAGCAGCAGCAGAGGAGCAATACTTGCTCTTGAATTGGGAAGGATTTCCCTTCCTAATTTACATGCTTCAAGGGTACAGTTTCATTTGGTCCATCTATATTATATTCTATAAAAACACCAAAATTCACAAGAAGCTTGAGATGGGGAAAGACTGGACTGATTTCCTTCACCAGCTCTGGTCACTGGGCTGTGACCGATTCAGCTCTGTCACCAACAAAGTGAGTTGTCCCTGGTTGTGAGAGAGAGGAAGGAAAAGGAAAAGAGTGAATAGAGGGAGTTAATAATAGATGGTTTGCACCCATCTAAAATGTGGGCTAGAAATAAAGCGGTCCCAAGAGAACTGAAGCTGAGTCCTCCTACTGCACATCTAAAGATTCATGCCAGCGTCCAAAGAAGGCGCGTCAGGTGGCTTAATCAGACAGTCCTGGATGATGTTTCACAGACTCATGGGTGGGCCAAGGGCCACTTTATTATCTGGGTTTCAGCGAAATAAGATAATAGCTAACATCTGAAAACATTTGTGTTTAAGAAAGGAAAAAAACTATTATCCAGTGCCTTAAAATAAAATAAAATAAAGCTCTGGTTTTAAGCACAGCATATCACTGTTGTTTTTGAGTTTAAATATTAAGGAACACATTTTGTTAATGATTAAAACAACAGTGATTGATTTAGGGGGCTCGGTGACCATTTAATCTGTCCTTACTACAGGCAGTGTGCTCCTTCAGCACACTGCCTAATGCCCCAGGATGGACATTAGGTAACTACTTAATGGGATTTTAATTTTGTGTTGTTATTATTAATAATTAATGTAATTTTGATTATGCTGGAAGCTGGAGGTGTATTTTCAATCATCTTTTCAGGGTGGTGGTATTGCCCTGCCCTGTTTAATCAGAGGTTCTTAGAGGAGGTAGGCTCAGGCATGTTCTAAAATGAAAGAGAATATGGGGCCGCCCGGTGGCGCAGCGGTTTCGTCCGCGCTTAGCAGCCAGGGGTTCGCGAGTTCGGATCCCGGGCGCCCGCCGACGCACTGCCTGTCAGCCATGCTGTGGCGATGTCCCATATAAAGTAGAGGAAGATGGGCACGATGTTAGCCCAGGGCCAGTCTTCCTCAGCAAAAAGAGGAGGATTGGTGACGGATGTTAGCTCAGGGCTGGTCTTCCTCGCAAAAAAAATAAAATAAATAAAAAATAAAATGAAAGAGAATAGATGTTTAATAAAATTTCAATTAAAAAATGAAGTCATTTCAACTGAAAGGGGTCATGGAAATTACTTGGCTGAATCCTCTCCTTCTGCAGATGAGACCACCGAGGCCCATAGGAATTATAGGACTTGCCCAAAGCCACACAGCTGGTTTTATTGTCTGATTCATTGTTGGGCTCAGAGACCTCACAGGCCCACGGTGGAAAAGAGGCCCTGGCCCTGTGCATAGTGGCTTCTCTGATCTCATGCACGTCCCTCCCTTGGTAATCTGCCTTCCACACAGGAAGTAGTTTCTAAATATTGAAGGTGTGTAAACATAAAGTTGTTATAGATGAGCTACCCTGGGACAATATCTGTTTCAGTAAAGACCTGAATGCCTTGCTGAGACAGTGAAGTGTAATGGCTATCCCAGGAGAGAAATCCAGGACAGGAAATGCTCACTCCCGCATCGTGCCCCTGGCTTCCCTGGGCTCTGGGCCATGACCCTCAGCCCCGGCAGCAGCATTAGCTCTGGACTCCAGAGCAGAGGATGTGCTTGACTTCGGCTCTGGGCCAGTCCCTTCAACCTGGCTGTCCTTCCCCTCCTGCGTTTGTAAAACAGAGATGATGCTGATACCTTTCCCACTGCTCCATCAGAGGCTCTCTGTGAAATTAGCTCCTGTGTGGGAAGGTTTTAAAGCCACACATTCCACCTCCCTGCTAATATGATTACTAGCACTTTCTTGTAGAAAAGGGCCAACTCCTCACTCCCCTTCTTCCTTTACAAACAGACCAAAGGGTATCTTTTCTTGTCTCCCTGTGGCCAAAAAGGTTGTCACTTCTGTGGTTACCTCCTCAGAAGGTCAGTTTACTGAGGTTAAGGATTCCTAGGTGCACCATGAATAAACAACAAGAAAAATCACCAACAGTAACAACAAAAATAACTGTCCTGGTGGTTCTTAAGAGGGCTTCTGAGTTATAAAGACTTCTAATTGTAAAAACGTGGCCCCAGCCTGTCTCCAAGCCACCTCTGTGCTCAAAAGGCTTAGGCCTGGGGGGAGGGGAGAAATTAGACTATTTATTGGGGCCTTCTGAGGGTCATCGCCAAGGCTTTCCACAAGAAGCATTTTAAAAAAATGTTTTGGAAGGAAAGTCACCTTTTAACAGCTGGAGAAGTACCTCTTTTGGACACATAGCTCTGCGCACACCCTGTTTCTCAACGTTTGGAAATCCTTGAACAGTTTATGGAAGGCCGGCCTTTAAACCAATCCAACAGCTCCTTTCTCCATAACCTGACTTTAGAGGTGTTTCATTATCTCTAATTACTCGGAGTAAATGGTGATTACTCAGTGTTTTAATCATCAGTTTGGGCAGCAGTTACTCTAAACTCAGGGAAGCCCAGACTCCCATGGGTATTTTTGGAAGGTCGGCGACTAGTCGGTGCATGCTTTCTAGTACCTCTGCACGCGGTCCCCAGGTGAGCCCGGGCCGCTTCCCCGAGCTGGAGACAGCGGCGTCCCAGCCCGGGCGGCAGGGGCGGACTCCGGCGCTGCCCGGGCTTCCGGGACCCAGGCCTTCGAGGCGAGGCCCGGCGGCTGGATGGGAGGATGTGGGCGGGGCTCCCATCCCAGAAAGGGAGGCGAGCAAGGGAGGAGGGAAGAAAGGAGGGGCTGCCGGGGAAGAGGAGGAGGAAGGAAAGAAAGAAAGAGAGAGGGAAAGAGGAGGAAGGAGAAGATGCCAGAGGGCAGAGGAGGAGGGAGGGAGGGACGGAGAGCGGAGCCCGGCCCGGAAGCTAGGTGAGTTTGGCATCGGAGCCGAGGGACGGGGGCCTGAGCCGCCGCCGCTGCTCCGAGCTGAGTCTCGCCTCTTTCCCTGATGGGATTCGCGTCCGCGCCGTCTCGAGCCTGCAGCGCCCCAGTCCTCGGCCCTCGCCCAGGTTCACTGCAGCCGTTCAGAGGTCCCCAGGAGCTGCTGCTGGCGAGCCCGCTACTGCAGGGACCTATGGTGAGCAAGGCTGCTTGGCGAGGGGCGCCTGGCAGACGGGCCGAGGTGCATTCTCGGGGGGAGAAGCAGGGGTCTCAGGCTGTGGCCGTGGCACAAGGTGGCCTATTTTTTTCCAACGGTGGTGCTAGAGGTAGGGATGCTGGCGCTGAAAGGCACTTCCATATCTGCCACTGCCTCTGCCCAGGCCACTTTCTCCCTCCGGCGGCCCGGGCGATTTCCCTCTTTGGTCGGTTCGGGGCAGGAGAGGAGCGAAGAAGAGAAGCCTTTAGTTGGGGGTCGTTGGGAAAGACTGTGGGGTCTTGAGCGTAACACGTTGCTGATTGACTGGTGTTTGCGATCCTGGGACGGGAGGGGCTGGGAGAGAAAGGAGAGTGTCGGCTCTGAGGTCGGGAGAGCGTAAGGGGGCTAAGGGGCGGCGAGATGGAGAGAGAACACCTAACCAGGGCTGGTTCTGCAGCGGGGAGCGCAGGTCTGCTGCCTCTGGAGCGTGTGCGCCTCCGGAGGGGCTGCGTCGAGGGGAGTGTCACCCGACCCGGCCCCCAGCCGGCGGGAGCCCCCGGGAGAGCTAGCGAACCGCCGCTGCACCACGCGCCTCCTCCACGAGCCATTTTCGTAGACCTCCTGCAGCATCCAAGGAGCCTCTCCTCTATCATTTCACGGTGTGGGGTCTGTAGGGACGACGGCCGTGGTGCCAGGCGCTCCAGGGAAGCGTTTTCCTGCAGTGTCGTGTCCTATGGGGAGTCGGTGGCGAGAAGCACGGCGGACGCGAGGCTCTTACTGGCCCTCTCGGCCCGGAGCCAACGGGACAGGGTCCCGGGATTCCCGGGTCGCTGCGGACCCCTCCCCGTGGGAGCTGGGCCCGCGGCCTCAGACGCCTCTTAGGCACCGCTTAGGTGGGTGGTTTGTGAGAATCGCTGTTTGTGGGCTGAAGACTTTGTGAGCCGTTAAAACATCAAAAGACGTAGACTTGGTAAACTGAGGCTACCTCTGAACACGCGTCGGCGTTGGGAGAAGACTCGGGCAGGGGAGTAAAGGACAATCGCTACGAGTTGCATCCCCACCCCCCAAGAAAAAGTTCTGGAGACGAAAGTTCTTTTCGGCTGTCTTTTTTAATTAAAAAAATAATTGGGGAGAAAAACGAGATTAGAGACGAATTCTTCTGAAACCGAAATTGAAATACACCCCGCTCCTCGCCAGCCCTGGGTTTCGGCGCAGCGCGCGCTCCCGCCGCCGTCCGGGGAGGTTCCTGGGAGCAGAGGCTCGTCCGGGATCCCGGGCGCCCGCCGCTTCCACGGTCCCTTCGTCGCGGGACCGGCCCTTCTCCATCTGCTTTTCCCATTTCTGGAGCTCCTCCCACGGGGCTTTTTTAGGGTTCCAGGAGTCTCAAAAAGACTCCGCTCTCCCCAACCCTTTCTCAGGCACCCCAGCGGTGGCGCGGGAGCTGGAGAGCCGGCGGCCGCTCCACACGCGGCGCGGCTCCGGCCGGGCGCGGAGAGTCGCGCAGGGGCGCCCGCGGACTCCCACCCCGGCCGCGGAGTCGGGCGGCGCCGGACGGCCGCGGCGGGAGGGAGGGCTGAGCGCTCGATTCTTTACTCTCAAGACTTGCCGCGAATGCCCCAAGAAGAAAACCAAGTGTGTGGGGGGAGTGAGGCGGGAGCCCCGAGCTCTCGATCTCCGAAGCGACCCAAGGCAGGACCCGGGAACAGCCTCAGGAAAAGGCGGCGGGTGCGGTGGGCTTGGGAGAGGGAGTCGTGGGACTCGGGGCCCCGGGGCGGGCCTGGGCTGACGCAGAGGGTCGCGGGTCAGGTTTTCGAAAAGGCCCCTGTGTTGAGCGACCCACGCGCGCAGCATCTTCGGTTAGAGTCAGGACATCCCAGTAATTCCTTGAGCTGTAGGTTGGTAAAATTCTTGAGGAAATATTTGCTGCGACTCTGCAGCTGGTGCAAAGGAGGAAGGGGGTGGGGGAAGGAAGTGGCGGGGGAGGAGTGGGGGGTTAAAAAATAAGACACGCTGGAGAGAGAGACGCAGACGCAGAGGTCGAGCGCAGGCCGAAAGCTGTTCACGGTTTTCTCGACTCCTGGGAACGTGGTGGGATTTCCTTTCCGCGCCGGGTCGGGAGTTGTAAAACCTCGGCGACATTAAGACCTGAAACATGTGATGCGCCCTCTCCGTGGCGACGCCTCCTTTCGAGCCGGCCCGGAGCCGTGAGCGCCGGCGCCCGCCCCTCGGCGGCGAAGGGCCCCGCCGGCCGCTCGCTTTGGGGATTTGCTTTGCCCGGGGCGGACGCCGCGGCCGACGCGGTGCCGAGATTCTCCCCGTAAAGGAACCGGAGAAAAGAGTCTAGCGCCCGCTCCCTCCCCACTTTCCCACCCCAGTCACCGCCTGACCACCTCCCCCTCCCGCTCCACGAGTGACAGGGTCCCCAGCTCTTGGCTGGGAGCTTAAGCGGCTGCCCGGTGCGTCTGAGCACTCGCAGGCGTTCGCCGGGGGGACTGGCTGTCCCTGGGAGCCCTGGCAGAGACCCTGGGGAGGAAGCGGCGGGGTGCACGCGCGGCTGTGTCCCTCAGCCCTTTCCTTTTAAGTGCTCCTTGGTGGTGAGGCCGTGAGCGGCTGAGGCTCCGCCGCCCCTACTCCCGGCCCCACTGGAGCCGGGTTCGCGCTGGAAGGCGCAGCCCCTCGAGTGCGCCCCAGATCCTCCGGCCCGACGCACCGAACGCCCAGGCAGAGGCGAGGACCGCGTCCTCCACGCGCGGCGCCCGGAGACCGGCGCCTCGGCCGAGCGCCGCTGGAGGCTCGGCGGCGGGCGTTGGAGGTTGGCCTCTCCCGGAGGGGCGGGGCCACGGGGGCAGGGCGCGCGGGCCCTTTCGCCGGCGGCCGCCGGGAGGGCGGCTCCTCCGTGCGCGGGGCGGGGCCTCTGCGTGCACGTGACTCGGAGGGGCTGGAAGAAAAACAGAGCCAGTCTGCGCCAGAGTCTCATTATATTCAAATATTCATTTTAGGAGCCATTCCGTAGTGCCATCCAGAGCAACGCACAGCCGCAGCTCCTCTGAGCCTTTCCAGCAACTTTGTTCAAGATTGGCTGTCAAGAATCATGGACTGTTATTATATGCCTTGTTTTCTGTCAGTGAGTAGACATCTCTTCCTTCCCCCATCCCGGGAATTCACTCTGCCCTCCCCACCCCTGCTCTCTTGTGTCCCTCCCTTAGGACCTTCTTTCCAAAGTCCACACTCCGCTTTCTGGCAGCGCTGTCGCTTTCTTCCCTGGCGGGGCAGCCTGGCGCTCTGAGCGTACTGGTTCTGTTTAAAGTGCTGCTTGCTCCCGCTCGCACTCTCAGATCGGGTGCATTGCAAGAGAGGCTAGTGAGAGGGGGCTAAAGAGATGAAAGGTCTGCAGCCCGGGATTGTACCTTAAGGGCTATCCCCCACCCCCACTTGACTGGGGAGTGCCCATTGCCCCCGCGACGCGTTCCCAGGTGCTTGTCAAAACTCACGGAGGTTGCTACCGGAATCGCCCCCCCCCCTTCCTTGGGAGTGAGCGAGCAGGCGCCATCAGATACTTTTTGCTGGGCATTTCAAACTTATCAGCCGCAGTAAAATAAACTGTCAGGCCACTCGGTCAGCTCCCAGACCACGTCGTCTGCCTTGGCCTCTGGACTCTGCCGCCCAGTGCCTTCCCCCTGCCCCTGCTCCTCTTTCCCTCCCTCCTGTCCTGAACCAGCTGGAAGTTGTGGAAGTTGGGCTCCGAGGACGGAGGAAGGGGGGGTGGAGGAAGAGGGGGAGAAGCTGAAGGTCTGAAGTGGAGAGCGATGGCATTTTAATTCTCCCTCCCCCACTTTTTTTTACCCCCTCAATGTTAACTGTTTATCCTTGAAGAAGCCAAGCTGAGATCATGGCTCAGATAGCAGTTGGGACAAAAAAAGATTAACAGGATGGAGGCTATCTGATTTGGGGTTATTTGACTGTAAACAAGTTAGACCAAGTAATTACAGGGCAATTCCTACTTTTGAGGCCGTGCATGGCTGCAGCTGGTGGCGGTGGGGGTGTGTGAGGGAGAAGACACAAACTTGATCCTTCTGACCTGTTTTACATCTTGACCCTCCATCTCTGGCTCTATATGCATATACAGAGACATCTCTGTTTCTCTCTAGTTATTGGTATTTATTTATTTTTTAACCTTCCACCTCCTCCCCCTCCCCAGAGACACCATGATTCCTGGTAACCGAATGCTGATGGTCGTTTTATTATGCCAAGTCCTGCTAGGAGGCGCGAGCCATGCTAGTTTGATACCTGAGACGGGGAAGAAAAAAGTCGCCGAGATTCAGGGCCACGCGGGAGGACGCCGCTCAGGGCAGAGCCATGAGCTCCTCCGGGACTTCGAGGCGACACTTCTGCAGATGTTCGGGCTGCGTCGCCGCCCGCAGCCTAGCAAGAGCGCCGTCATCCCGGATTACATGCGGGATCTCTACCGGCTCCAGTCTGGGGAGGAGGAAGGGGAAGAGCAGATCCACAGCATCGGCCTGGAGTACCCTGAGCGCCCCGCCAGTCGGGCCAACACTGTGAGGAGTTTCCACCACGAAGGTCAGTCCCTGCCCTGAGTCTGGCCGGGGGAGGGCCAGTAGGGCCGGCTGTAGGGCAGTGGAAGCCCTGGGAGAGGGAGGTCAGGTTACATCAAAGCCCCACATCTAGGAGGCTGTCGAACAGAGCTGCTTACCTCCAAGAATTTCCAGAACTGTGGCTGAATTTACTTTTTGGAGACAGAGGGGAGGGGTTTGTCGGAAGGGGAATGACACCACTCAGACGTGGGCTAGCCCCAGCGGTGTGTTTTTGCTATATCAAAGCCTTTTCTGCCAGGTTTTCTGCCCGTTTTTTCAAAGCACCTACTGAATTTAATATTACAGCTGTGTGTTTGTCAGGTTTATTCAATAGGGGCCTTGTAATCCGATCTGAATGTTTCCTAGCGGATGTTTCTTTTCCAAAGTAAATCTGAGTTATTAATCCACCAGCATCATTACTGTGTTGGAATTTATTTTCCTCTCTGTAACATGATCAACAAGGCGCGCTCTGTGTTTCCAGGATCGCTGGGAAAATGTCTAGCGACATGCTTGCGAGTGGAGGAAGAGGGCCAGGGTGGTGGGGTGCATTTGCTCCGGCCTCTGCTCTGTGGGCCCCTCTCTGTCTGTACAACCACTTGTAAAGAACACTGTGTGCACAAAGCCAGGAGGGCTTTAAAAGGAGAGTCTGATGGTGGTGGAGTAAGGAGTTGACACATGGAAATTGTTAGACATATAAAGGAGATTAGGAGATACTTTCTGTCTTTGGTGCTTGTGGAATGCTAGCTAAGTTGCACTGGTTAGCCAGCTGCCCCATTTGTCTGCTTCTTCGAATTAAAGGTATGCTTATTTCTCCAAAATAGGCTTCTACCACATAAGCAGAATTCACCATTCGTCACCCAACTCCGAGCTATTTCTTGACTTTTCAATCTCTCAGAAAAGTTCATGTGCTTTTTTTTTTCTTCTCCCTTTTTCTTTTTCACCCCAACTGTGCCTAGAACATCTGGAGAACATCCCAGGGACCAGCGAAAACTCTGCTTTTCGTTTCCTCTTTAACCTCAGCAGCATCCCTGAGAATGAGGTGATCTCATCCGCAGAGCTTCGACTCTTCCGGGAGCAGGTGGACCAGGGCCCTGACTGGGAGCAGGGATTCCACCGAATAAACGTTTATGAGGTTATGAAGCCCCCAGCAGAGATGGTGCCTGGGCACCTTATCACACGACTACTGGACACAAGACTGGTCCACCACAATGTGACACGGTGGGAAACTTTTGATGTGAGTCCCGCGGTCCTTCGCTGGACCCGGGAGAAGCAGCCAAACTATGGGCTGGCCATTGAGGTCACTCACCTCCATCAGACACGGACCCACCAGGGCCAGCATGTCAGGATTAGCCGATCGTTACCTCAAGGGAGTGGGGATTGGGCCCAGCTCCGGCCCCTCCTGGTCACCTTTGGCCATGATGGCCGGGGACATGCTTTGACCCGACGCCAGAGGGCCAAGCGTAGCCCCAAGCATCACCCACAGCGGGCCCGGAAGAAGAATAAGAACTGTCGGCGTCACTCACTGTATGTGGACTTCAGCGACGTGGGCTGGAATGACTGGATTGTGGCCCCACCAGGCTACCAGGCCTTCTACTGCCATGGAGACTGCCCCTTTCCACTGGCTGACCACCTCAACTCAACCAACCACGCCATTGTGCAGACCCTGGTCAACTCTGTCAACTCCAGTATCCCCAAAGCCTGTTGTGTTCCCACCGAACTGAGCGCCATCTCCATGCTATACCTGGACGAGTATGACAAGGTGGTACTGAAAAATTATCAGGAGATGGTAGTAGAGGGATGTGGGTGCCGCTGAGATCAGGCAGTCCTTGGGGAGAGACACACACACACACACACACACACACACACACGCACACATGCACATTCCCATCCACTCACCCATACACAACACAGACTGCTTCCTTATAGCTGGACTTTTATCTTTAAAAAAAAAGAGGAAAAAAAACCTAAACATTCACCTTGACCTTATTTATGACTTTACGTGCAAATGTTTTGACCATATTGATCATATATTTTGACAAAATATATTTATAACTACGTATTAAAAGAAAAAATAAAATGAGTCATTATTTTAAAGGTAAACTATGTTCTTTTTTCTCTTTAATCTTTATTCCTTCTGCCCCATCTCTCTTTTTTTTGGGGGGGGTGGCGAGGAAGATTGGCCCTGAGCTAACATGTGTGTCCATCCTCCTCTATTTTGTATATGGGACGACACCACAGAATGGCCTGATGAGCGGTATGTAGGTCCGTGTCTGGGATCCAGACCTACAAACCCTGGGCCTCTGAAGTGGAGTGGGCGAACTTAACTACTACGCCACCAGGCCAGCCCTTGCCTCCTCTCTTTTGAATGTGATTTTTGTCCTGTTGAGATGCGGCCGGGGTAGGATGGAAGACAGAGGGTGGTAACTGGAGGTGGTTAAGTTGGAGGGACAGGAAGTGAACTGATGGTAGAAAGATGGTAATTGCCAGGATGAACTGTTTTCCATTTCTACTTAATGTTAACAAGGATGCAGCATCCTCTCCCATCTGGATGACACATGCTTTGGAGAAACAGTGGGATGAAAGAAGTAGGCCAGATTAAAGACTCAGTTTTGGGCTCCTTGCACACCTTCTGTTTTTGCTACCCTGTTCGAGGTGTGTCCCAGCTGAATGTGACAGATAAGAGTGTCGACTCTAGAGAAATGACTCCCACCTCTGCATCGCGTTTCCAGTTACTGTAGGTGCCAATGCTGTATTTTCAAACCAAAACTAATTTGCACACTCACATATTAACGTGTTATGTGTGTATTTTCTTTTAACGGGAGGGTTTCATTTTTGTTTTGAGAAGTGGGTTTTATCCAATAAAACAAATAATGTGCCTTACCTTCAGCAAGATTGGTGACCACTATTTTAACATATTCTGCTGGAATTCTCCAGTGTTTCTTGACTTTTTCGCCTTGTCTCCTATTCCCCACATGAAGGTCTTCATCAAAATTCCAACAGACTGGGCTGGGTGGGGGGTGGCTATGGGATCAGATACCGAAGGGTCAGAATTTCTAAGTAGGCACTAGGAAAGGGTTCCACTATATAGAATCTCTTGAGTGAAATGCCAACTCTCCTTGCCTCTCTGGGCTGCACTCCACTTCCCTGGAGCGGGGCAGAAAGTGATGTACTTGGTGGAGGTGATATTCTGAGCCAGGGTTTCTTCAAGGAGAAAGCTCAATTTTTGGCCCAAGTAAAAAAAGAAAAATGCTAATGTGCTTGAGCAGCCTCTCTCAGTTAATGGCTGCCAGCAAGGCAGAGAAATGACGTTCTGGAATGACGTGGATATAGGGGCTAAGAGGACCAGAGGAGAGACCTTTGCTTTTTCTTATTTGCCGCCAGCAACTAAATTAAGCCCCGGAGTTTCAGCCTGCTCATTTCTTATATGTGCATTTTTTTCTTCATAGGCTTGGATAAGTTTGGGGCAAAAGCAGTGTCTTTGTATAGTCTGTGAGGGGTGGGCTGATGGGCACGCATTCTCCATCATGAAGGTGTAGACATGAGTGGTGGTGGTGGTGGTGGTGGTGGTGTGTGTGCGCCTCCTGCATTCCTGCACACATACTCTTCCATGTGCTCTTGGGTGTGGGGTGGGTGAAGCAGCATTCAGTTTTGTTTTTAATTACTGAAGTCCTACAATTCTCCAAAAGGAGCAGCTTAGTGGAAACCAATAAAAATAGAAGTGGAGTAGTTGCCAAAGCCCCAGCTCCCTGGAGAGCGCAGGTGGAGAGAGGAGATCAGAGCTCCAGGCGCAGGCAGCAAGACTCCACAGTTCCTCCAAAACTCTGCAAAGGGCGACACTGCCCCCCAACCCCCCAGGTCGCTGGCCCTTTGATTAATGGTATGGAGGTCGAATAAATCATTTAGGGGAACCCCTGAGGTTCCCCTTAGGCGGCCTGGTTTGTTTTGCTCTTTTTCCAGCAACTTTCTGAAAGGTGC
Organism: Tapirus indicus; assembly: GCA_031878705.1. Classification (NCBI taxonomy): domain Eukaryota; kingdom Metazoa; phylum Chordata; class Mammalia; order Perissodactyla; family Tapiridae; genus Tapirus; species Tapirus indicus. The sequence goes on from CM062923.1 coordinate 135,759,188, forward strand.
GTGTCACTGAAAAGGAACTCACAGGTCTCGGGCAAATTTTCCGAGGGCGAATCCGGAGCCCACTGGCTGCCCAGCTCAGGCCACTTTCTAGCAACCGCCCTTCCCCCAACCTCTCCTCCTTCTACTGGCTTATTTTCAGGAATGGATAATGTTGTTTATTTGTTCAGCCAAATATTTGGTCTGGGGAATTTACCGTGAAATTCTGTGAATTGCATATACCTAGTTAACAAAATAGTCCTAATGCCACAAATGTTAGCATGAAAAACAACGAGCTATGACCAGCTTTAACTCTTTAAGTTCTGTTTGAAGGCAGAGTCCTGAGGCCTGGGAAGATAAGGAATTGAATGTGTGTGGAGATGATTTAATTTAGGTTTCAGTATTTTATAGTTTGGACTGATGCCCGACCCAGTACCTTATGGAAGTTGTAGGGTGATCTCCGCGTGCGTTTGGATCCAGCCCGCCATTCCCCCGCCCCCTTCATATCTTTTTTTCCCAGAGTAATGTTTCCATTACTTAAAGAAAGGTGAGGAGGGAGAATCGCTCTTGAGGCGTTTAGCAAAGTTGTAACCACATCAGAGGAGCTGCTTCGTCGACCCCTGCCCAACCCTTAAACTGGAACCGGCTTTCTAGGAGCTTCAGAAAGAAAAGTGGCGGAGGTGGGGGAGAAGGCATCACACATTTCTCTCTCATCGCATCATTTCGCTCAGCACCTGCCAGGTGACCCGCCCACTTTGTTTTCGGTCTTGACCGGGTCTCGCTCCTCCAGCCCTTGCCGCGGGGCAGCGCACGCCGAGAGGGGTAGGGGAGCCGCGACGCTGCGGACCCCAACAATCCCGGCCCCGCGCCGGGCCGCGGGCACCAGGGGGCGTCCTCCCCGCCGGGACTGGACGGTGCACCTGCGGCCGCGCCCGAGCGCATCGCGGGCGGCTCCCCGGCCGCTCCCGGCCAAAGTGCGGGTTTCGGGTCTCCCCCGACCCCAGGGTGACTGCGGGAAGCGCCCTGGGGGACCCGGCGCTCCTGTGACGCTCTGCAAAGACGGATCTGATCAGCGCACGCAGGTCCTGAGGGCGGGTGCTCGGCGCATTTGACGAGAAATGGGGTCCAGCGGCCGCGCAGAGCCGTGGAGTCCGGGGGAAAAGCTCCCCGGGGGGAGGGGTGTAAGAAGAGTGCAGATCTTTAGGGGTTTTCCGTGGGCGGCGGAGCGCAGGGATTAGGGAGCGAGGCTCTCCTCGCGCCGGGCTCACAGTGGGCCCCAACTTGGAGCACCTGAATGGGGGCGTGGGCGAGGGGGATACAGACCCCACCGCAGAGGGTCGGACATGCAGACCAGTCCGCGAGCTGCCGTCTCAGCTTCCTGGGGACTCGCAGAACCCCCGGCGACGCTGAATTGCCGCCACGCCCCCCCACCCCCAACTGATGGGGGTCGGAGGAGAACAGAAGAGGCCCGGTGCGCGCGCGTGGGGCTGGCTGGTTGCTCTCAGAAATGAGATGCCAAGCCCAGAATGTTTGGCAGCACTTCAGCTGACCTCCTCTGGGCCTCTGGCCCAGGGACTCCCAGCGCAGGGACCCTCGCCCGCCACCCAGACGCCAGAGCTCAGAATGGTGACCCCTAAGGTGAATCGGGAGAATCAAGCTTGAGGCCTGTCTCCAAACCGTCCTCGGTTATACTTTTGCTTCAACACAGAGCAAATTGTGTAACACACACACTTTCTCTTTTTAAAATGAGAAGAATAATACAAAAGCAACGCTGACGACCTTACATTACCAGAGAATCAGAAGGTTGCTAGTATTCCCTAGAGGAATTTAGGATAACCGGTGGACTACCGGTTAGTTAGAATTGATGCAGGGTGTCCAGGTGTACCAGCTGAGAGAGACTAATGCAATTCTGAAAACTTAACTGGAAATAAAATCAGAGTGGATTGCAGGGTCCCCTGTCCCGGAGCTTTCCACACTGAGTGCAGAATAAGTAAACCTTTCAAAACCACGGCGGTCACCAACGCAGAAAAGTGGCTGGTTTCAGGAAGAATTCTGGATTGTTCTAATATTAAAAAAAGAAAACACCACTGGAAATTTTGAAAAATAAATTAAAAATCAAGGTGTGCCACATTTAGTCAATCCTAGAAAAAGAAATTAAAATATTTTCTCACTGAGGAAGCCATTTGAAATGACCATATATAAGTCACTTAAGGTATTAACTGAAGCAAGTTCCAATTGTCTCTGCTTTTTCTCTCCAAATAGTCTCTAAAAACTCTGAATGAAAATATGAATGCTGTTATGTTGTTCAGAACAAACTATTCAGAAAATATAATACTATAGGATTCATTGCTATAGAAGTGTTTACTTCAAGAATGTGAAATTTGAGGAAAAGAAGACAAGATGGAACAATGGTTTGCTGTATTGTGTTACTAATGAGAATTTCTTAAGTCTAGCTTTCAGTCAGTTTTGCCACACTTTTCTGAAGGAAAGATCTCATTGATTTCTCTTAACTTTTTAAAATTTGATTTCTAACAAAAATATTTAAAAACAACAAGGCCTCCCACCCTAAATTCCTGAATCCCCAGCCAAGGTGCAAGTAGATTCTAGTTTTGTATAGTTTCATTGCCATTACTTTAGCAATATTCTCTTCCCGTTTTATTAACTGAAGCCCTGGCCAGCAGATAATTTTCTAAAGGATCCAAAGCATCCTGATTGAGAGTTTAAGACATTGGATTCTCTTGTTTACTCCTGAAATTTTTTCTCTGTCCCTCTGGTACCAGCAACTGACTCCATCCTGCACATAGCTGCCCGTTACCCACTGGAGAAAATGTGTAACTGTGTGCATCTCAAGCTTGGTGCTGATTTAATTTTTTAATCCTTATCATTTGGTTTCAAAGCAGTTTGTTATCAAGGTAGGACCCAGGAAAGAACCCAAAGAGATGCACATTATGAGAAAGAGAGAGAGAGAGAATTTCTAATTCAATTCCATTTGTCTTAGTCTTCTATTGATTATTTTGAAAAATAATAAGATGCTCTTTTTCAAGGATAACAACAAGTATAGTTAAGGCTGTGCCCAATATCCCTTGAATTCACCTAGGATTCTAAAGTAGAAAAAGGTGTATCTTTGGAGAACTGACTTATAAACCCTCTTTAATTGGTCCGTGAGAGCTATATAACCCAAAACAACAACTTCACCTCCAGAAAGTTCAGACTCAGTATTGAATGTGCAATTGTAATATCTCATTCCAGTTGCTTAGACGCAACTATCTCTTTCCTCCTTCTATTGTTTCCAGCTTTTATTAAAATGATATTTAAAAAATTTTTGAGACAGCAAATTTGCTTAAAGCTTTATCATCCTAAAACAACCATCTATGTTTTTCTATGTTCTTTTTCAGTCTTTGTCCATATATTTACATATAGCTTTTATTTTGTGTTCTGTTTTTCTTAATTTCAGACAAATATTATAACCTTAACATATTTTAAATCTTAAATGTATGGTGTATATATATATAAATGTGGGTTACCTTCCCTCCTTTGTGAAAGTAGGCTGGGTATAAAACTTAAATAGTTATCCTCAGGTAATTTTATGCAGCCTGGCTGTAATAGCAGATCTGTGGGCATCACTTCCAAATTTCATTAAGATTCTTACTGACTTCTTAAGGCTCAACTTAAAAGTTGTGGTCCCAGTACTAAACAGAATGCTCCTTGTATGCTTTAAGTATCCTAAAAAGTGGGTTACCTGCCATCTGGGGCTCACACAATTTTATTCTGGAGGACTTGTGTTTGCCTGACTCAGTCATCTTGGGAATATAGTTCCTTCTCTGGAGAAAGAGAAGGACTCGCAGAATCTTGTGACTTGTGACTCGCAGAATCAGAGATGTGCTGAAGGTCTGTCTCATGTGCTCAGAAGCCATTGGCGAGAAACTTCCTACTGGACTCCATGTGTGTCCCTTGTTTTCCTGCCCTGATTTCTTGCACCGGTTTTCTCAGGAACCAAAGGTGATGGGAAAGGGAGGCAGAATTATCTTAATAGAGTAATTATCAAATTGAAATCTATTTAGTTAGGTTACTAGGCTCAGAACCAACTTTGACTCTTGCAACCTTCAGATTCCAGTTGGTTGGGATCAGACACAAATGGGGAGTTGCTGAGTGGTTTCCACGTGCTTCTTTTGTGTGCCTCACCCAGGGCAGACAAGAGATGTTTTTTCCAATGGGACTCACTCCTTCTGAGGCCTGACCCTCAAAGGAGTGAACTAATCTCAGGTGATTTTGAGATTTTAGGGCACTAAGAGAACTCTTAGAGCACAGAGGAGTAATTTGTTCAATGGTAACTTAAAAGAGTTAATTTACCTCCAAAGGGTGAGTTCTTTACTCTCCTGAGCCCCTCACTTCCTCTGCATCAGACTCATTACTTGCATAGCAAAGCACTCCGTTTCCTGCAGAGGAGGGGTGGGTATCTTTCCCACAGTCTATCAGATGCAGGAGTGTGATCAGAGGGTTCGATCAATCTTTCCCCTCCCCTAAACTCCAAACCTTCAGACTATTTTGCTCATTACCTATTTTGAGATTGGCCAGCTTTTCCAGCTGGAAGAGTTGCAGGATTCAACATACAGCTGCAGACGGCATTGTTGGTTTTGGCCAGTCGGTGTGGACTTGCGGGGGTGGGGCACGCCAGGAAAACAAACGCCACTAACATCCCTCCTCCTCTTCTGTACAGATCTTGCCTTTTATTTTTAATAAAAAACCCAAATAAATCCGGGAGGAGATTGCATCTATATTGATGAAACTTTGCATGGGAATTATACAAATTTATCCTCATGATGTGTTTGTCGCTTGGCTGTCCAAATTCAACTATGCATTTAAATCATGGTCTCTGAGGGCCTACACTATGTGTAGGTTATCGTTTATTTGGTTGTCACTTAATTCTCCAGAACTAGCTCATAATTTATTTTAACCAAATATTCTCCACCTTAGAGACCCACCACCATAAATAAAGGGGACTCTTCAGCATTCTAGGAGATTGAACACTCTGAAGTTCTAATTAGCATGAGATCTGCTGGTACTTCTTTAAATGTGCCTACTATTTCCAAATTGGAAGATTAGTCACAGGGATCTGAGGGAAGAAACCAGGCCTTTAACAGGCTCTCAATTTGAAAGGGGAATTACAAAAATATGAAAGATTTGCTGCTAGAAGCCAAACTGTGATTTTGAGTTGAGACTGTTACATTTTGAGCATTTCTGAGAGAATCTAAATCTAGCCACATCTCCCTAATATCAGAAATGTTGTATGACAAGTCATGGTGACTTTAAGAACAGTAAATTTAAGGAAATGTTGGAGGAAGAGAATGACAAGCAGGACATAATGATGTGTGGCCTCTTCTGTAGTGCTGCACCTATTGACAACATTGATAGGTTTCTCTGACAGGAGCACAGGTCTGGGGAGGGCACTGTGACCAGGTAGGGGACAGTCAGGAAGGGGCTTCTATTTTCCCTAGAATAGTTCATGAAGAAAATATATTTAGGTTGTCCATCCATAATTAGATTTAAATACCCAGAATTTTTAAACAGAAAAGTAAGTGTCTACCAAGAAAAACATCAATTTATAAAGAATTGAGTGCATCCTTGCATTGTAATGCTGGGGTACTTTTTTTTTTTAAGACATGGATGTGTGAACACATAGAAGCCTGGGCATTGGTGGGAAAATTATGTTTATGATGAAAATGAAAATGCCCCCTAGTTTAATTGAATGTAACACCTACTAAAATCTCCTTAAACATATTTTATGGCACTTGAAGGATATTCAGATGGGGCAATGCACAGGGAAGACTATCCCCTCACACTTTAAGGCAATAATAGTAGACTGGCCCTAGAAGATATAAAACTATGTCATGAAATGACAGTTACAAGAAGCCATTGTCATTAGGTTATCAACAGAAAAAGAGATCAGTGAAATAAGCAGACAGCTCAGAAATAGACTTAAACTATTGCGAGAGCTTGACATCTGACAAGCTAGAAGCAATATAGGAGTAGGTGCAGGAATTACTAAGAAATGCTACTTGGTTAAATGGATATCAAGTGAGTGATTTAATGTAGAGGAGTACATCACACTCAACTTCAGAAACGTCTAGACATTGGGAGAGTTAATCATAATGTGCTTTTACGTTGCCTATTCCAACCTATTGAAGAAACACACACTCAGACTACTTGAGAAACTGAGGGTATTATTAAAGGTGAAGAAACTGAGTTTGATAAATATTTTTAAAAATTTATAACAAAATGTAATAAATATAAAAAGCAATAGAGTATAAAATAGGACAAATACTTGATAAATATTTACTATAAAATATAAAATTTATGGCTATAATGCAAGGTCCATGTGAAAATTTAGAGTCAAAGTAACAGAAGAGACACTTTAGACCAGAGGTTGGCATACGTTTTCCGTGAAGGGCCAGGCAGTAAGTCCTTTAGGCTTTGGGGACCATGGGTCTCTGTCACAACTACTCATCTCTGCCCTTGTTGCTCAAAAGCAGCCACAGAGAGTAGTAAAATGCATGTGGTTGTGCCCCAATAAAACTTTATTTGTGCACACAGAAATTTGAATTTCTATAATTTTCACGTTATTCTTTTGATTTTTAAAGACTATTTAAAAATGTAAAAACTATTCTTAGTTTGCAGGCTGTGTAGAGGCAGGCAGCAGGCTGGATTTGGCCGGAAAGCAGGAGGCTGTCAACTCCTGCTTTTGGCTGGTGTTTCCCACAGCATTTTCCTTGAAACAATAGTCTCAACAGCTCCCTTCTGAGAACAAAACGCCGGACCAAACACATTTGGGAGCCCCTGGGAGGTGTGTCACCCTCTTGGAAATTGGCAATGAGCATTCACATGGTAAAGGCTTTGAGAGGGAGAAACCTGCTTCCCTTGGGTCAACCCAGTGAGGCTCAACTCAGCTGACCACAGCACTCCCTTTTGTCCCACGGGTCTTCATCCTACAAGGCTTTTTGCATGATCTGGCTGTTGCCTGTCTCTCTGAGGGCACTTCAGGCCTCTTTTTCCTTGTTAACGAGATTCCAGCCACACAGGCCTTCTTTCTGTTGTTTAACTACCAAATATGTCAATTCCCACCTTGGTTGTCCTTCTGTCTGCTCTCCCCTCTGTCTAAAAGATTCTGCTGCGAGAGCTTCACAAGACTCAAATGTTCTCAGCTCAAATGTCTCCTTCCCAGGAAGGCCTTCTCTGAAAACAGCTCACTGCTTCTAGCATGCTCAACTGCAGGCTTCAGTCTGTGTTCTTCACTCAGTGTTATATGAAAATGTCTCTCCGTCTCTGTGCACGTGTACCACATCCACACCGCAGTGAGAGCTCCACAAGAACAGGAACTGATTCCTCTTGTCTTCGTTAGATTATCCTGTCCCTAGAAGAAGTATCTGCACATAAAATATATGCAAGATAATTGTATTCAGAGAGGTGGAGATAGAGATGGAGATAGAGATGGAGATGGAGAGGGAGAAGGAGAGAAAGCATTTCACAGATCACTTTTCAAATTTTGGAAAATAGTATTTTGTGCAAAAGAAAATACAAAATCTAAATTATCACTTGAAAAAATGCGCAATGTCCCTAGCAGTTGCAATGCAAATTAATACAATTTAAAGTTTACATTGCAACCCAAAGCTTATTCTAAACAGCTCATGTAATTACACCCATCAATTGCTGATGTTTCTGTAAATGGATCCATTTATTTTCTTCTGGGGCATACAGATAATCTGCAATAAAAACTATAAAATTGTTTATACTCTTTGACACTTTGGGGAACACACCTCAGAGAAATAATCTGAAGAGGAAAACAGTAAATTTTTTCCCCATAAATTGATATCAACACTGGTTCAAATAGCAAAAGATTGGAAACAATCTTTCCATGATTGTTAAAAATGACAGTAGTGTAAATTACATCAATACCTGGACTTGAATTTCTTGAGCAATATTAAACGAAAAGAGCAGAACACAAAATATATGCACTCTGATTACATCAATGTAAAACTTGCAGACACTTACTAAACATAGACAAGAAATTGTAATAAAGTGAATTAAATTTCATGTTCGTTGCTGTCTCTTCTCTGTAAAGTGAAAAAGTTGTCAGAAGAAAAGAGGTTGGCGCTTGTCTGCACTGAGGAGAGAAAACCGGTTCTGTACATGCTTTAATTTGTCTGAGGTCAGAGAGAAGCCTTAAATATCTTGAACTAAAGTGGACAAGCTTGTCGGGTTCAGCCTTGCAAGGTGAGCTGTGGTGAGCTGAGCCTGTGGTCCCAGGCGTATCCCACTTACCTCACACAGTGTCCTCTGAGTCCTTGGAGAAGTAGAAGGTCACTAAGTACTATGAAGTATTTGCATTAAATAGGGTGCTTTGGGATAAATTGCATGGAAAGCACTAGCTCCTACACCTTGAATTTGTTAGCTTTTTCTGTTGGTTTAAATGGCTAACAAACACCTGCTGTCAAAAACTTTCAAAAGAAAAAACTTTCCCATGCCTGGCCATGCTCAGGTTAGCTAAGGGGCAAGAGCGGGGCCCATACTCAGAGGGTGCTGTGTGGTCCCAGTCCAATACGCAATGAGTGCTGAGGTGCTCATCTGAGTGTTTTGCAGACGAGGCGGTTTGCTCCCCAGTGCGAGGATCCACTGGTGTGTACGTGAGCTCTGGTCCAAGGAGAGCTGTCATGTAATTATAGCATCCACAGCATCAACTGCCACCCAGCCTAGCCTGATAGTTTGCACTGGGAGTGGGTGTCATAAGGATGGTGAGAATGAATGTTTATGAAGACTTGTCCAGATTCATGGGAGAAAAGCACTGGGTAAAAAAGGCAGTGTGTTTTGGAAAATGATATTTCTTTTTTTTTTTTTAACTGAAAGTTAGAGCTGGTTAGGCAGAAATGTCATTTCAAGGTAGTATTCATTTTAATTTTTTTGGTAGTGTTGGGCAAATTCTTTTCTTATCTTATAAGTCGTGTCTATTTGGAGTATGGTGGATTTTGCCAGCATACAAACTTGTAGAACTGGGATTTGACTGGGCTTAATGTACATAAAATATCTTCATCATTCTCATCAATGAATAAATGGAATCAATTGTCCAGTTCATATATGTCATTACACCACTTCTTTATAATGTGCAGAGTAAGCAAATATAATCTCTGCAAAATTTAGTAGTTTACAATCCAGGAATAATTTTTACCAAACTGTAAAGAAACATAATAGCTAGAAATGTGTATTTGAATTATTCACACATAATTTTCATCTTAGCTTAAAAAAATTAAAGCATGATATAAAAAAATACGTAAGTGCTATCAATTGAAATTTGTTTATCATTTTAATGTAGCTAGTTAACTAGCTAATCCTTTATGTATTTTCTTTTAAAGAGATTATTTGAACACTGAAAGCAGAAAATAAGTATGATTAACGTAAAGTTGTAAAGTGAAAACAAATTGCACACAATATTTGAAATAGCATTTGCTCACCTATATGGCATAGGGTGTAGAAATATTTTTTATTTAGTAGATTACATGTAACTTTAAATATAACATAACATGGGAATAAATTGCTAACTGGTATGTGCTTTTATAGTTTATCAGCCTGTACTCTAGGTGCTGTATGGGAGGTAAGTTGAACACAGTTCTTAGCCATTGAGCAGCTTTTCTGGTGTCCTAATCAACATCATTAGACAGACAAGGTGGCATCATCCTATTTAATTCAGAATAATTATTTTTTAATATTTGAGAATGATCCTTCTTTGTAATTAAAGGAGATACTTAGAATATCCTTAATATTACACTGTAATTTTCTTGTAACAGATGCCTAACTCAGCAGTTCATTCATGTGTGCTTCACTAGGCTCAACACATTTCCTAGCAGACCTGCAAAATAGGAAACAAACTCAGGTACTGGAGACCACAGATATCAAACGTTTTAGTGCTGGCTTTTAATTCTGTTTACATTTGATTTAAATTACTTCATAGCTCTTTACACTTCTTTCTCAGGTGTGCAAATTATTTTCTTCTTTAAATTGCATTTTCAGTAGAAAACTCTACCTTGTCTGTTAATCCAGGGAAATGTGAAGGCATTACAAAGAATTGTGTGTCATCCATTTGTAAAGGGATTGATCTGGAAAGAGGCAAAGAATACTTTACTTAGAAACTCATTTTTTTGCAAGATTTCATTTTGAATAGAATATTAATCTACACTATTTGTAATTTTCACAATGAAAGGATGCTTTTGAGCACTGTCATGGAAACACCTCCAGGTGGGGGATTAGGCCAGGTGACCAAGGAGGCCTGTGAAGACAGTGTGGGTGTGTTAGGGGTAAAATCAGAACAGCCTAAGGTCAAACCAAGAAGAAAAACTGAAGTGGAATTTGATTTGATGAAGAAAGCAAAGCCATTTGTTTTTAACCTCAGGTTTTACATTTGGTCAAGTGTGAGCTAGAAACCAGAACAGATAATTTATATGACGGCAGGACGGAAAACCGAATGGCATGGAGAAGAACTGCGAAGGCTTGGAGAACGGATCCGGTGGCATTCAGACCTACAGGGTCTGCTGATTAACACCCTGTGGTCAAAGAAGAATTAGCTGAAGTCGCCACGAGTGAAACAAACATTCTGAAGAATTCGGGGTTGACTGACAAGATGCCTAAATAAAATAATCAATGCATTTTTAAAAAGAGAACTAATCAGCCTGCCAATTTAATATGTGGAGATACTCAAGTGCATCACAAATTGTCTTAATGTAAGTTTTCGTATTTTCATAGAGCAAGTGAAATTTGAACCAGCCTTAAGGGTTGAGAACTCGGCCTGTCAGGAGCTCCTGACCTGCTGTTGCCCACATGGACTTTGAGGCAGTTTTCCACCACTCTCCTAGACTTGCATTGCTTTTCCACACAGATTTTGTCTCCAGGTTCCTCCTGGGACCAGAATGATACTGAATTATTAGGGCAGTCATCTGTAGCTGTGCCACAGAGGGAAAGTAACCGATTCTGTAAATTGACACCTTGACCTTGCCCCTGAGCGGACAATGATATAACCAACTTAGCTAACTAGTCACAGACCTAAGTAGATGAGCTTGGTTGACTGAGGGGAAGCAATAAATTATGTTTGTATTGACCTTAGTAAACCTTTTAATTCTTTCCCACATGATATAGCTCTCAACAAATTGGGAAAATATGGCCTGGAGTCTAGGTAATTGCACAACTGCAGACCAGTGGCCAAGGCCTGCAAGCATTGGTTTTATGCCTCAGTGTGCTCAGACAGTTTCATCATCTGTAGGGAATGGTGGGGCACTTAAACTCCAGGCCATTCCCTCCCACGGGCCCAGAGAGGATGCTGACCTTGTGTTGCCTATAATAGAGGGAGGAGGGGACAGAGCTTCCTGCTCCATTAGGGAGGAAACACTGCTCCAGGTGTGTTGGGGGTCAGGGCTGACATGAGGAGGCCTGAAGGTTATTGTTGCATTTCTCCTAGCAGCTGGCCTCTCGGGATGGAAAGAAGGACCCACTTTGCCCCCTTGCACCATTCATTTGGCTGCTGGTTGCTGTCACCTTGAGTGGAAATCTTCCTGAATTGTCCTGGGCATTTTATCTATGCTTGTTCTCTAATAAGTTGCTTCACTATCTCTCTCTTAGTTACAAAGGGAATATACTAAAAACTTAAACGGCTTCCAGATTGGAAAGTCTATACAATTTGTAGAAAATTCACTCCCGCACTCAATCGATACTTAATTGTTGAGTAACTACTACCATGTGTCACCACTGTACGTGGCAGTGGGATACTGAAGAAGATCCAGCCTTTGCTCTGGAGGAACTTTCAGTCTATTTGACGACACTGACATGTATATACATAACGACTGTATTAGTTTGCTAGGGCTGCCATAACAAAATACCACATTCTGGGTGGTTTAAACAAGAGAAACTTATTTTTTCTTAGTTCTGGAGGCTAGAAGTCCAAGATCAAGGTGTTGGCAGGTTTGGTTTCTCCTGAGGCCTCTCTCCTTGGTTTGTAGATGACCACCTTCTCCCTGTGTCCTCACATGGTCTTTCCTCTGTGTGCACACATCCCTGGTGTCTCTGTGTGCCCAAATTTCCTCTTCTTATAAGGACACCAGTCAGATTGGATTAGGGTCCACCCTAATGGCCTAATTTTCCACTCAGTCACCTCTTTAAAGGCCCCATCTCCAAATGCCATCACATTCTGAAGTGTTGGGGGTCAAGGCTTCAACATATGAGTTTTGAGTGGACGTAAGTCTGCTCATAACAATGATACAAGGGGAGATAAGTGTTAACAGGCATGGAAATTTTTACACGAGCTCAGACAGTATCTTGGCACCAGGACGAACATCAACTCTCAATATTACTAGAGTCCAAAGCAGGTGTCACTGTGGCAATTCATAGATGGAATCAGGTCTGTGGTCGTGATCATTTGGCTAACATCAAGTTCAAATCTGAATGTCTTTGAGGTGGGATGCACGCTTGCCTCTTCTCCACATTTATAATACCTATTTAGTCCTTAAGGTATTGAAGTTTGCAATCCCTGGCTAAATTCATAAAGAAGAAGAGAAACTTTTTCCTAACCATGCCATAATTTGTCAGGCCCTCCAGCCCACATGGAGTCAGTAAACTACATTATTGTACGTCTAACTATTATTAATTTATTTTATCTGTTCCTCTCTCTCCACCCATTTTCACTGAGTTCTTCCCCAGCCAACCAAGAATCAGAGATGGGCTCAGTATTGATCCATACACCTCTTCACAGCTTCTCCTTTGGCTACTTGAAGATTTAGCCAAAATTTTGAAACTACTACTTAAGGTCCTGTTAATTTCCTATACAGGACTTTCCCCTGCGACTACAAAACTGAATCTTCTCCATTCTCTTCTAATTTAAAATTGCACATGGTTGAGACTGATGATAACCAAGACCTACCTCACGTGATCCTTTAACATTCAGCTCCACTGCCAACCAGCAACCGTTCTTGGGATATCCTGGTTTAAATAGCAGGAAGATAGACTCTGACTGGCTGATTCATTTCCTGGTATCACGTGGTACCACCACTGTGGTGTGGATGAAGTTTGTGAGTTTCATGGCAACGGAAGGGTAAGTGCACAGGCTATATCTAGATGCCTGAAACACTTTATCATCTTGGTATTGTCTGTTTTTCTGTGATGGTTTAGAAATAACACTTCTAAAAATAGCAGTTTTTTCAAACCAAAATAAAAATATTTTATGTGAATTGTAAAAAAGAGCGTTTTAGTAGTAATCAAAGAAATGCAAATAAAGCAAATCTGAGTTATTGCGTTTGAATCTATCAGTTTGGCAAAAACGTAAAGATTAGCGATGAATTATGTTTATATATTTGTAAGACTGTGGGAAGATGAGCACTTATACATTATTAATGGAGTGTAAGCTGGTACAATTTCTGGAGAGCAACTTGATACTGGATATCAAAATTTTAAATTCCACTTCTAGGAATTTATCTCAAGTGTACCAAAATACATGTATAGGTTATCACAGCATTGGAAGTAATTGGAGAAAAAAACACCTAGAGACCTAAATGTCCATCAATAAAGGACAGATCAAAATCATTACTGTACATTTCTATAATGGAACTTCATGTTGCCATTAAAAAGAATGTCATAGCTATATTCACTGGCATGGAAAAATATTGCAGTAGCATATCGTTTAATAATTTAATAAAAGAAGTCTTGAAAACAACTATGTAGGACAATTCCATCAATATTAAATTGTGCATTTTTGTGTGTGTGTGTGCATGGAGAGACGATAAGACAGTGTTCAGTAATACGGATACAAGGATAACCTCTGGGAAATGAGATTTGGGATGATTTTTACTGATTTTTAATGGTTTAGGGGAATTTTAGTCTTTTATAAGACTATTTTATTTATATTTATATCTATATTTAGTCTTTTATATTTCTTTAGTCTTTTATAAAGATGAAACATTTTCTTTACATTATCTTTATAATTAGAAAAAAGTGAATTAAAAAATTTGGACAAAAATATGTTTCCTAGGGCCAAGATATTTACCAAAAGAGTTCCATTTTAATACCCAACTCTATAAACTATTGGCTTCTTAAATATCTTAGTTTTATTTGTAGGCATAATTCTTGTTATGCAGAATATTATTAAAAGGGTTTGCAGTGTATCTTGAACTTCCCTTTTAATAAGTATGAGGTATTCCAATTGTGGCCAATTAAATTAGGAATATGCACATATTCATTGAAGACAAGTGTTATAGGCTGAATTGTGTCCCCCGCTTCAAACTCAGATGTTGAAGTCCTAACCCCCAGTACCTCAGAATATGACTGTATTTGGAGATAGGGTCCTTAAAGAGGTAATTAACTTAAAATAAGGTCGTTAAAATGGGTTAATTCAATATAATAGATGTCCTTACAAGAACAGAAAATTTGGACAAAGACACGAGCAGAGGAAAGGCCACGTGAAGACACGGAGAAAAGACAGCCATCTATCAGCCGCAGACAGAGACCTCGGAAGAATTCAGCCCTGCCGACAGCCTGGTATCAGACTTGTAGCCTTCAGAACTGGGAGAGAATACATTTCTGTTGTTTAAGCCCCCAGTCTGTGGTCCTTGGTTTTGGCAGCCCTAGCAGACTAATACAAGTAAATCAAACCCTACCTCATCCATAATCCCAATTGAAAGTCTTGTGTTTGTTCTGTAATATTCTGAAGTCATTTAAGCATATAATACATGAATGGTCTTAAACAAATTTTATTAAGCTGCCCTGAAGAGTGAAAACAACATCCATAGTAAACACCAACTTCAAATCTTACACCTGAAAAAAATCGTCTAAGGTAGAAACCTAAATACAATACCAAAGAAATGGAATTATACCAGCCCTAGATGGGGCTGGATTTGGCAAAGAAATTTATATACACAGGTGTGGAGTTGTTCTGCAATTTCAATTAGATAAAAGTATTTGGATTAGAAATACAATTTTAATCAGAGCTGTATCTTGTAAAATTGAAGAAACTATTGTTTTCTTCCATTTATTGTTTTTGCATATATGGCTTTTCATAGAGGGGAGGGAAGCCTCACAATCCAGATAATTTAAAAAATGGGAAAAAGGTAAACTATTGCACTTAAAATATTCTGAAATTGGTGGGCCTTCTAAAACTTGCATTGACAAATGGAGTCTATAGAGTAATTTTTACTTAGCAATATCTAAAAATTTTAGATAAAGCTTTAAAATTTTTGGAATGTAAAGGCATATTTGTATATGAAGCGTTTAATTTTACCAAAGTGATGGTAGCTACTTGATGGTTACAAAGTATGAAATCCTCTGGAGAAAAAGTTACTTTTAGTTAACATGTGTTGGATCTTGTGTATTTACAGGAAATGTTTCCATTTAAGACCATTGATACATTAATAGTTTCCAGGCACATTTTATGACAGGGCCTAAGTTTGTTCTCTTGAACAACTAGGAAAGGATGTTTTTCAAGTAAGCACTTAGATTTGCCTGGATCTCATTTATAAAGCAAGGGGCTTAACTCCAAATGTCTCTGAAATCAACTATACCCTGGAGTAGTGAATTCCCCAGAGACGACCAATATATCTTTCATTCCATTTCTTTTTACTGTCATTCAAACTTCCTAAGTCTCTTGTACCCCTGTGTTTTCTTTCTTGAAAAATAGTGAATGGGGGCCGACCCGGTGGTGTAGTGGTTAAGTTCACGTGCTTTGCTTTGGCAGCCGGGGTTCATGGGCCCGGCTCCTGGGCGAGGACCTAAGCACCGCTCATCAAGACATGCTGTGGCAGCATCCCACATACAAAATGGAGGAAGGATAGCACAGATGTTAGCTCAGGGACAATCTTCCTCATGAAAACAACATAGTGAATGGATGCAGATCCTGGTTGCCCCTCCATATCCTCCAATTTTATTCATGGATAGTCTGTGATTTTACTTTCATAATTCCTTCAAAAAGTTGCTCATCATAAATCATTTATTACAATACTGTTTTAAAGCTCTGTGCTCATTTTGACATTGGGGTTTGACTGGCATATTTTAGTGGCATTATGAGACCTCTAAGAATCGGGGGGATCTGATTAGGTGGAAAAATATATAAATGTATTCTCAAAAACAGGCGAAGTGCAATAGCACTCAATAGGCCTGAATCCTTTGTCTTCCAGTGTATACCTAAAGCCCCTGAGTGGCCAGATGACCCCTCTCGGGTGCTGTGTGCCCCATCTTTTGGGGAGAGGATCTGGAGATCCTAGCTTTTCCTCTCTCCAGATTTCTCTGAACTATAAGAGAAGACTGTTGGGTCCCCAGTATAGCCCAATTCCCTGGTTTCAAAACTTCTCAGGGAGTCCTGGCCTTTACCCCTGCAGGCTTCCCAAGGAAGGGGGAGGCCAGCAAGTTCTCCAGCTGAGAAGAAGGGTTTAAACTAGCTCTTTAAAGTGGTGAGGGATATTCCTACTGTCAGTGAAGACTGAAAAACTCATGAAGGCTCCGAGAGCTGTGTACTGGGGCTCCCCAAGCTAGCTTCCTAGTTTTAGGTGTCTGACCCTGCCTGCATAATCTCAGCAGGAGGGAATGGAGTCCAGATTTTCCTAGACTTTTTCCTAGGAAAGTTCAGGTAACACAAAAATATAGTCTATGCAGTTACATTGTACTTGGTTACACTGTACAGTTACACATGACTTGGGTACTTGCTGTAAAATCAAATGGTCCCCCAACTTAGGCTGTACAGTGTAGACCCTTGAAGAATTCTCGGCTCCCCTAGGAACCCATTCCTCTATGCCCATGTGGCACCATAGGGCACAAGCTCATTTATAAACATGTGACAAGGGACCATGTCTTCCCTGTGTCCTCAGTGATGAGCAGGTGGTCTGGCACATAACAGGAGCACATTTAATCCTTGGAAGAAACGAAAGTAATCGAATCAAGTGGAACTGAACTATATATGTTCCTGAGGAGACCCTCTAAGTTGCAAAAGGTGCACTTTATCAAGCTTTCCAGCCAGGTGCTTTTTGTTGTGTGAGCAGTGTATCGAGCACTATGGGGCTGCAGAGAAGTCTCAGATCGAACTAATTCCTGTTCCTAGTGAGGAACCTATAGTTGAGTGGAAACCACGCCCCCTTGACCCCACGTCCCCTCTCAGCCCTGCCCTAATTCTCCACTCTTTGTTAAGCTTCTTCCTGCTCTTTCCTCGCTATGTGCTCCCCCTCAGCCTTATCCTCTCCCGTGTCCTGTATCCACCGCTCCACAGAATCTGCTCGTAGTGAGGTCTCCAAGTCGTGAATTCATTTGTCACTTTTAGTCGTCTCAACCTTAATTTCACCTCTGGGGCATTTCCACATATGACCACTTCCTCATTTCCCCTCTCTGCCCTGTTACTTTTCGACTTTCTGACTGTTCCTTTCCAGTCTTCTTTGTCAATTCTCCCTTTTCTTCTCAGATCTAAGTGCTGGTTTCTCTTAGACCTCTATCTTGGATCCTTTTTTTTTTCTTGGTGAGGAAGATTGGCCCTGAGCTAATATCTGTGTCCATCTTCCTCTATTTTGTATGTGGGATGCTGCCACAACATGGCTTGATGAGTGGCATGTAGGTCTGTGCCCAGGATCCAAACTCGCGAACCCTGGGCCACCAAAGTGGAGTGGGTGAACTTAACCACTACAGCACCAGGTCGGCTCCTAGGATTCTTTTTCTACTATCACTTTTCTGGCTATTTTAATCATGGATGTATATCAGAAGCACTTGGGGAGTTGTTCTTTTAAGCTACACGTATCCAGACCCCAGAAATTCTGATTTATTGGGCCTCTGGTGTGTGTATTTTGAGAAAAGAAAATTCCACAGGTGATTCCTAATAACAGCTTTGTTGAGAATCATGGCTCCGTTTCTCTCCCTCTCCCTCTCTTTCTCTCTATTTCTCTCTCTCTTTCCCTGTTTCTCTAGGTGATCTCATCCTCTGCTATGGCTTCTACACACTGATGCCTTTCAAATCTAAATCCCCACGCCAGAGCTTGCCTTTGAGTCCAGATAGATCACTGTATACAAATGCATTCTTGGGTGGCTCAGAGGTGTCTCATAAAACTTGTCCTGAATGGAAATCATCATTTATCCCTCCAAATCTGCTCTTCCTCTTGTCCTTTCCATTTCAGTAAGTGACACTGTCATTTGTACAATCCAGAAAACCAGACACTTTCCTTGACTCATTCTCCTTTATCCCCCATATTCAAAAAAGCACCAAGTCTTGCCAAGCCTGTCTCCTAAATATGCAATTGCTGATAAGCAACTACCTTTTTTTTCTTTTTGCGAGGAAGACCAGCCCTGAGCTAACATCCACTGCCGATCCTCCTCTTTTTGCTGAGGAAGACTGGCCCTGGGCTAACATCTGTGCCCATCTTCCTCCACTTTATATGGGACACCGCCACAGCATGGCTGACAGGCAGTGTGTTGGCAGGAGCCCGGGATCCGAACCTGTGAACCCCGGGCTGCCAAGCGCGAACTTAACCGCTGTGCCACCGGGCGGCCCCAGCAACCACCTTTTACTGCAAAAAAAAAAAAGAAAAAGAAAAGAAAAAAAGGCAATTTCAAATTATTCAATCCAATACTTACCAATGCTGTTCACTCTTTTCTATTTCAGTGACAACATCTTGGTCCAAGTGGTTCTTCAGATGGCTGAAATACCTTTCTTACTGGCCTCTCTGCATCTGCTCTTGTTCCTTCCTTCCATTATTTACACTGTCTCCAGAGTGGCTTTTTTAAATGCAGATCTAATTACATGATGCCTTCAATTATAACCCTCAGTAAGCTCTCAGTGCACTTGGAACAGGTTTAAAATTCTTAAATGGCTTAGATGACCCTATATCATCTGGTCCCTTTTTCCTCTGCACCTCATTCTAAGCAACTTTTTTCCTTCCAATTCTTTCTATGATCACATCTCATTGGACTTCTTCAGGTACCTTCTGGTTTAGGGACTTTGCACATGGTGGTTTCCTAGGCCTGGTATGCTCTTCATCATTGTTTTGTTTGGGGAGCTGCTGCAAGTTCTTCATATCTCCGTCTAAACATCACTCTGCTGCAAGCTTTGCCTGATGCTTCCTACTAGGTTAAGGGCCCCTATTATGTAGCCCAAAACTCTTGGTTATAGTACTAATCACCACTGTTATTCGTTTTGTAAATTGCTGTGCAATTACTTATCCAATAACTGTCTCTCTGTTAGACTAAGGCTCTAGGGAAGCAGGGACTATGTTCATTTCATTTTCTGCAGTATCCTCAACTTTTTATATGGTGCCTTAAATTTGTTTAAATCTCAATGTATGTGCATTGAATGTGTGAATAAGGTGGGAGTTAAGACTTGTGTAAAAAACAAATAGTAGAAGCTTCATAGTAGAGGCACGAACAGAGCATAGGGGGTGTTGGAAGAGAGAGATTATCCTGGGTTTTCCATGGAAAATTTCACACAGAAGGTGGTATTTGTCTCGGCCCTTTGCAGATGGTGAGGTTTCCCAGGGATAGGGAATGGCCTCATAGGTAGAGGGAAAAACAAGAGCAAAGGCATAAAGGTAGAAAAAGATAGAGTAACCTTGAGGAATAGTCAGCTATCCAATTGACCCGAGGATAAGGTGTGTCCTGGGGAGGTAGTAGGTGAGGAGGCTGAGAAACAGACAGGGGACAGGGGCAAATGGTGGAGGGGCAAGTTCACCCTTGCTGTTTTCACCAGGATCAGAGCAGTGCTCTGAGAGGAGTGAGCTGGCCTTTATGAGCTAGGAAGACTTGGGGCACCCAAACCAGTCAGGAAGACTGCAGTGAAGCCTGGAGAGAGAATGCGAGCCGGAACTCAGACTCTTGCAGTGGGAATGAAAGAAAGATGGACTTGAGGCAAAGATTCGAGAAGTAGCATTGCTAGGAGTTGGATGACTGGATCCATGTAACAGCAGCAGAGAGAGACCAGGCCAAGCTGACCTTCAGGTCCTAACACTAGAGAAAGGCATGCCTCGCCGACAATTTCAGAATAGCTACTAACTAGAATTCTAACTAGAATTTAAGGGGAACTGATGATTGTGTCATGTGTCCATTCTCCAAAGCTGCAAAACTTCATTCATCAGACAAACATATTCACCAAGATTCCCTGCTTTCTATCCGGTGTCATTCTGCTGGAACGTTCTTACTCATCAGTAGTTGCTGAGGTGGTTTGTAGGCTGATTTTTAAACTGGTGATTAAAAAAATTTTTTGCATTTTTAAAACTTCTTTTCCTTTCCCAGACAGTTGTCACGGTTCAGTCCACTTCACAGGTGTGCGGGAGGCTGCAAATGACCACTTCACGTTTCCTGTGTCAACTGGTGACGCACTGTGCTGCTTCAGACCCAGACACGTGTGGTTCTGCTTCACTTGAGGAATTCGGTAAAGAACACACTCCACATCAGCAGAAACCCTCGCAAATCTATAGAGGAGGACATGAGTAAAACCTTTTACAATCACATGGCTGCATGGAATTTGTTTCCTTTTTCTTTGATGGAGAAGCTGTAGATTTTTCTCTCATACCTCAGAAAAAGCTGATTCATGCCCATGAGCTGACTTTGAGAAGGGACACCATTGTCATATTTTTCTTAAATTTACTCTTCAAGGTTAAAAAATAATCAAAGGAGAAAGTAAAATTCTGGGGGTTGTTATTCTGCTTTGTGTGTCAGAGCTGTGCATTTTCCTCCAGACCTGTCCTCCAGGGGAGGCTGCCAAAGAAAACAAACCGCGGCCCCACGGCCTCTCCTGCACAATGGCTGAGGGTCTGTATCTGCCCTGTGTATGAAGGTATGTGTCCTGGGATAGACAGTCTTCCAGAAGCACAAAAACATGGACACAAGAAGTAGACGAGAGATTATTTATTTTTCAGTTGTAAAAGAACATTTAAACCATTACTATTTCAGCTTGGATAGAGATTAAGCTTTAAAATTTTTTCTGTAAGTAGCATCTTCTGGCTGTGCAGGTTTTGGCTCAGAGACATCGGGGTTGGGGAGATTAAGTGGAAGGAGATCAATATTAAGGGAAGTCCTCAGATGGAAGGGTTTCTGCAGAAGACACCTGCCCAGCTGGGCGTAATGGACGCTGCCCCGGCAGAACCTCTATTTGAATACTTCGGTTGCATTGATGACCTTCTGTGGCCTTCGTGGCATGGAAAAACCATATATTTTTTTCTGAATGAAGCACTATGTGTTCCATAAAGAGTCTTTGGCATTCTGTTGTCTCATGGCCTTTAGTTGTGAACTGGAGGAGGTTCTTGGACATGCATGAGGTTAGAAACAAATTTAGGACTTCTGATTTTTATTTTCTGTATGCCACATTATAAAATTTTCCTAGGAAATTGATGTATTATTTATCTAAATTTCGACTTGAAATGCAAAACATTTCATGTTGTTACAGGGACATTTACTTAGTATTACTGTTTTAAAAGGTGTTTTTGTTTCATTTCTGCCCTAAATAACACCATTCCTTTTGTGTGTGTGTCTGTGTGTGCATGTGTACGCCTGAATGTGCTCGTTAGAAATTTGTCTTATTTTCTTTGACTTTAGAAGACTTTTGAGGCTATTAGTCACACTTAGTGATCAGTGCACAGGGACCGCCCGGCCCAGAGAACACAGGTCTTGGAACTGAGGTGACCACCCTTGATTTAACAGCAGCCCGAGCGCTCCCCATGGCCAGGTATTTCAATATTTCCTTTGGTGGGTAGGACTAGAAAACATTCCTCTTTTAATTTATAGATGACACTTCTTTGGAAGGAAAAACTAAAAGTGTACATTTGAGATCAGAATTAGACTTCAGAACAGCTTTGATAGAAACTGAGGAATCAGTAGAGCAGAGCTTTGTCCTGTAGCAAATACATTCCCTGGTTTACAGAGCATTCCCTCTGTCGCCAGCCTGAACTCAGACCTCCATATCCCCAGGACTGCTACCCCCCAGAACTCCTTCTGCTCGGGTCTCCCCAGTGCAGTGCTTGCAGTCCCTGCTCACTCCCCACTTCCTATACATTCATGGAAAGTGTGGTACCTCTGAGGTCATCTGGGTCTGTTGCTGTCTTCTTCTGACCACTTTTCTCTCACCTTCCACCGACATTCATTGATGGATTTGTCATGTTCCTTCTTCACGCTTTCACCACAAGTTTGTCCTCCTTTTCCTCTATCATGATGGAAAAGATGTTTCTTCCTCTACCTAAGGTCCTGCCCTTGGGCTCTGGATCCCACCCCTTCTGGCTTCTGATTTTACCTACTTAAGAGCTCTTGGATTTTTTTCATATCTCTAGCTTCACTGCCTCTGTCTTAATTCAAGACACCACAATCTCACAATCTCTCAGCTCCCCCAATTTGTCTCTCTGCACATAATATTGCCTTTCCCAGACCACCCTTCCTCATAAAGCCAGAGTGAGTTTTCCAAATGTAAACCTGAGTGTTTCACATAACCCCTTCTTTCCCTTCCATCCTGGGTTCCCCTTGGTTGTTAGAATAAGGTCCAACTCCCCAGCTCAGGACTCAGTGCTCTGGACTTTGCTCAGCTCTGGGAGGAGATAACAAATCACCTCCCGGAAAATTAAATAGTGATATGGATTCAGGAAGTCTCCTATGTTATATATATATATATATATATATATCCATAGTTAAGATTTCACATTGACCTGTTTTTATTCTCTTCAATATATATAGCAAACGAAGCTAAAATACATTTTTTTTTTCCTGAGAAAGATTCACCCTGAGCTAACATCCACTGCTAATCCTCTTTTTGTATGTGAGCTGCCACCACAGCATGGCCACTGACAGACAAGTGGTGTGGGTCTGTGCCTGTGAACCAAACTCCGGCTGCCAAAGTGGAGCACACTGAACTTAACCACTAGGCCACCAGGGCTGGCCTTAAAATGTGTGTGGGTATATATATATATATATATATATATTTTTTTTTTTGGTGAGGAAGATTGTCCCTGAGCTAACATCTGTGCTAATCTTCTTCTATTTTGTATATGAGATGCCACCACAGCATGGCTTGTTGAGCAGTCTGTAGGTCCACACCTGGGATCCAAACTCATGAACCCCGGGCTGCTGAAGTGGAGTGTGGGAACTGAACCACTATGCCACTGGGCTGGCCCCTAAAATATATTTTCTGAAGAAACAATTTCCAGTATATACATAGCCTAACTTTAAAGGGTCAGGTGAGAACTTTGGAGCTTATGGAATATAGTCTTTTCTTTACAGGTCTGCCTGTAAAGAAAACTGTTTCTGACATCTGCTGAGTCTCTAAAAACCATACACTTCTTTCTTTTAGATGCCTATGATGCATATTTGGGCAACTTCTGTGTGGAGATGTGATTCATAGGGGAGACTGACTGCTAATTTAGAAACCGTTAGCTTCTAACTACAGGAGCTGCCTGTGCGAGGCCTCTGCCCACTTCCTCAGCCATGAGATGGTGGCAAAACTACCGCACCACCTCTGTGAGTGCTTGTGAAACACAACTGATAAAAATAATAGGGTATATTATAGGATATTAAGATGCCTTACAAATAATAATAATCTTTTTTCTTAATAACGCATGATGACTTATGAGTCCTTTGGAATTTTTTTTCATCCCTGAGTTTAGCCCTTATGTAATTTAAGCAAGAATAATCAGATACAACGTGGTGATATTTCCTGTTTCTCAGGGTGTGTAATGCTATATATGATGCCAAGATAAAACCATGAAATTGAAAACAAAATCAGCTAATATTTAGCATTTATGAGTATCATTTTGCTTTCACAACTGTTTCCAAACCTCAACTAATTAATTTATACACATCTCAGTGGAAGGTGGTGATTATCTGTTTTACAGGTGGGAAGAAGCTGAAGTCAGTTGTTAGAGCCTTGCCCGGGGCCACAGAGGAGGGGATGTCTGCGCCTGGCCTGAACCTGGGCCCTCCTGACATCTAGTTCAGCGGCACCCTGTGCTCTGTACATCAAACCTCTGCTCCTCAAGACAGAAGCCTTGATGGTTGGTTGAATGGATCTTTGACATTTGACCTTCAGTGGCTAGAAACTCGAAGCTAATATGTCTTGTGATTCACGTGGACTTCATGGGTCCCCAAAAACTCAGTTCACAGAACCTTATTATTTAGTAGAGAGAGCAAAAGGAGCCTGAGGCAATAAGTAAAAACGTGATGAACCAGGAAAATCTTCTGCTCCAACCTGTGGGTGAAGGACAACTGATGGCTTGTGTGGCTTCCAGTGAGGACAGTTAAGCATCTAATGTCAATGTGAACCGTGAGTGCACTTGCCTCACCTAGTACAAGGTGAGCAACTGTAAACTTCCAGAGGGCAGAGACGATGGTGTAATTCCCTTGTACCTGCAAACTGAGGATGACAGGTTAGACAGGTTGTTCCGAATGCTCTTTGAGAAGAGACTGTCGGAGGTCTTGGATTGCTTGCATTCCTCAATTTATGTAACAGATGTATTCCCCTCAAGTTTGTGTAAATGGTCATATTTTTAAAGCACCGGGAAATCTTGCCTTTTAAAGGATCCTTGTTTTGACTCCATTTGAAAGTGAACTAAACTAGTGTGATTGAGGCAATTGCTTTGGAATTAATCTACTGTGCAGACTGGGCTTTTAGAATATGTAATTTTTAACAGCAGAGCCTTTCTATGAACTTGTCACAAAATGTAGCAATGATACACTACATAGGAGAAGGTATAGGGCCTCTGGAAGAACAAGGCCTTTAGACAGATGTCTTTGGGTTGCAATATAAATTCTGTCAATTAATCCTGAGTGACCGTGGGCAAGTTTTCTTTGGTAAGTTTTACAAAGAATCGAATCATTTCATACTGAGAATTTTAATTTAACCAAGTACTGTGGAAAACTTCAAGGCAGCTCCAAGGCACTTTACATCGATCTCTCTCATTCTTTTAATATTTGCATGACATTCCATTTCATACATTTACTATAGCTTATCTATTCATTCTTCTAGTAATGGATGCATTCTTTTTTTCCCCCATTTTTTTTAAACAAAGGATCTTGCAAAGAACATCTTTACAATACGTGTTTATGTATTCCTATTATATATACAGCTCAGATTTCTAAAGGTGGGATGACTAAGTATGTGTATTTTTAATCTCATAGATCCTGAAATTATGCTCCAAAAAGGGGGCAGCACTTTGAATTCCCATGAGCACTGTGTCACAGTGCTCAAATCCTGACACTCATCCTCGGTTCCCGGTTCTCATTTATCTAATCTGTTGGATGAAAAAAGTATCTCAGTGTTGTTTTTATTTGTATTTATTTAACTGTGGGTGAGCTTAACAAGCAGATTTTACATGTGTGTTAGGCCAACTATTTTGTTTCTGGCTGACTGGAAAGGAATAAAAATTAGGTATGCAACTTAGTCCGACTCTGCGACTGAGAACTGCCCTGAAGCTCCCCTTTGTTATAGTGGTGACAGTAACTTGCAGGATGATAACCCAATTGATCTGTTCTCAACATATTGGAAAAAAAAGAAAAAGCAAGTGCAAGCAGTTCCTGTATTGTCTCCAACTTGATTAAGACTCCTAATAATTAGACAAGAATTTTTGGTTCTGGGAACTGGAGTTGGTGGAAACACTTTTAAACAAAGTTTAGGAAAGAACTTAATTTCAAGGAACATGAGACTAAGATTTTAGGGGAAGAATGATTATTATTTAATGGAAAATAATTTTATACCGCTGAGCTCTGACTTTCAGCTGGAGAATTATTTGTTGCCATGACATTTTGATTGTTATAGTTGGTAGTAGTTATGGGCTTAATACTTTAATTCACGGTTTGAACAGCCCACAGAAATTTGGCCTGTAGCCTTTTGAAGAAAATGACCCTTTAAATGTGTTACTGTTGAAAAAAAGAATCATCTCTGAGCAAATATTAAGTCTGATAACGAGCCTGTTTTTTAGGCTTTCCCTGTAATTCTCTCTTCCCTCTCTCCTTCCATCAGTCAATTCTACTTCTTCCTTATCACTATAAGAAGCATTTCTCAGGTCTTACCTTACCTTATATTAATCAAAAAAAAAAGGGGGAGAGAAAAAAGACCATAACATAAAAGCAGCCTCTTTTTAACCTACAGGAGGATACAAAAGAAGATTGCAATTAAAAAAAAATCAAGTTTTTTTTGCTGTCTGCTCCTTATGACTGCAGTGCAGTTTCTCTAACATGGATCACTATTTGGAAAACCCTGTGAAAGTGAGACTGAGCAGAAATATAAACAGGGGCAGAGTTTATGTTTCTTGGAAGAACCAAAACATCGTTGCCGAGGAATCGCAGGTAGTGCCTTTCTTTTAACCGGGTTTGTGCTGCTCCAATTAGACCTCAGATGCTGTCTCGAAGAAGAACCCGTCAAAGCTCGCCTCCGCGCTCAGGATAAGAGTATTTAGTGCCTAACGAGAAGACGGTGAAGCCCTTATCCTATCACTTAGGTCATGTTGATTAGGGTAATTTGGTAGGAGGGGATGATGGGGGCCAATGGAAAAGAACAAAGGCCAGCAAGGTGGGGAAAACCTGGTGTGCTATGTGGGGGCGGTCTG
Organism: Tapirus indicus; assembly: GCA_031878705.1. Taxonomy (NCBI): domain Eukaryota; kingdom Metazoa; phylum Chordata; class Mammalia; order Perissodactyla; family Tapiridae; genus Tapirus; species Tapirus indicus. The sequence continues at coordinate 135,785,725 of CM062923.1, forward strand.
GCCATGAAAAATGGTGGTGGCCAAGAGGACTTTCAAGAGCAGAGGAGGCTAATTTTTAATTGTATGTTGTTTGCAAATATGCAATTTAAATCCTCTTCATTTCATCAAAACTTCAGTCATATCTGCCTATACACACAAAGACTTGTGTGAGTATCTTGTTTTTTAGTTATTATTCTTTGGAAATTCAGGAAAGAGCCTGAGTTGACTGGGTGGATGTGTTATAGAGGAGAGAGAGCACGCATATGCTGTCTAAATATTTCAAAGACTGAATTAATAATTGGAAGCAGGAACCAGAAGTCAGAGATTACCTTGAGAATGTAACCCTTGAACCTCTCTGACCATCCCTCTCCCTCATCACTCCACTGTCTGCAACAATCGGGGAGTTGTAGAAATCTTTGGCTGACAGTGAAAGGAGGAGCAAGGGATTTTCTACAAAATGGGAATGGTACGTTCAAGCCGATCCTGTCCAGACTCCAGAAGCTATATCTATAAGTAGGCAGATGAGAGGAGGTGCTCCTCAGAGAGAAAAGAGCTGCATCCCCAGGTTCCAGCCCCGAGAGCAGATATAACTTTGGACGATACATTAGCACTAGAGATAGTGTGTCAAGATTTAAAATGTGTGTCTCTGGTGAGGATATAATCAGTTAGGGGAGCAAAAATAAAGTAAAAAAAATTTAAAATAACTTTTGTAAAAGGACATTCCCTGAAATGATTTTTATTAGACAAAACTGAAAACGATACCCTGTTTGGTAGATGCCACGATTGCCAGTGTAGACAATCCAAAGGAGTCTATAAAACAGATTCTACCAGAATTCATAAGTGAGTTTAGCAAGATTGAACACGATCAGTGTACAAAAATTAATTGTATTTCTATATAGCAGCAATAAACGATTGGAAATCAAAATTTTAAAAATGAGTGGCATTTACAACAGCACCAGAAACATGAAATACTTAAGTATAAATCTAACAAAATATGTGCAAGATCTGCATGTTGAAAGCTACAAAACACTGATGAAAGAAAGATGACCTGGATAAATGGAGTGAGAGACATCATCTTTATGAATTGAAAAACTTAATATTGTGGAGATGTCAATTGTCCCCAAGCTGACATATAGATTCAATGCAATACCAAACAAAATCTTAGCAGAATTTTTTGGGGAAATTTACACACTGATTTCAACTTTATATGAAGTCAAAAGAACTAGAATTTTGAAGAAAAAAACTACAATTTTAAAAAAGAAGAACAAAGTGGGGGACTCAACTACCTGAATTCAAGACTTATATAAGGTACAATAATTAATACAGTATGGGATTGGCAAATGATGACATATAAATGGAGCAAAAGAGAGATTCCAGAAACAGAAGCACACATATATAGCCAGTTGATTTTTCAAAAAAGTTTTTTTGAGATAATTGTGGATTCACATGCAGTTTTGAGAAATTTTACAGAGAGCTCCCATGTACTCATTACTCAGTTTCCCTCAATAATAACATTTTGCAAAACTATAGTATATTATTGATCAATTACGTTAAATCAATCTATCAATCTCGTTCAGACTTCCCCGGTATTACTTGCACCCATTTGTGTGTGTGTTATGTAGTTCTATGCAATTTTATCACATGTGAAGTTTCATATATCTACCTCTACAAAGTACTCACAAAATACAGTTCCATCGCCACAAGGATCCCTCATACTTCCCTTTCGTAACCACACCAATTTCTTCCCCTCACTCTTGTACTTAACTCCTGGCAGCCATTAGTCTGTTCCCCCTCTTTATAATTTTATCATTTTAAAAATGTTACATAAATGGAATCATGGAATAGTTAACATTTTGGGATTGGCTTTTTTTCACTTAGTATAATTCTCTGGAGATTCAGCCAAGCTGCTTTGTGTGTCAACAGTGCGTTCCTTTTTGTTGTTGAATTGTACTCCACGGTATGATGAGCTACAGTTTGTTTTAACCATTCACCCTTTGAAGGACATCTGGGTTGCTTCCAGTTTTGATTATTGTAGATACAGCTGCAATGAACATCCTCACACAAGTTGTATGTGAATATAAATGTCGGCTTCTCTGGGGTAAATGCCAAGAGTACAGGTGCTGGCTTGTATGATAACTGCATATTTAGCTTTTTAAGAAACTGCTAAGCTGTTTTCCAGCCCTTTTTCCATTCCTACCAGCAGTGTTTGAGTAATCCAGTTTCTCTACATCTTCACCAGCATTTGCTAGTGTCATTCTTTATTTTAGCCATTCTGATAGGGGTATAGTGATATCTCATTGTGGTTTTTAATTTGCATTTCTCTAATGGATAATTATTTTGAACATGTTTTCGTGTGCTTATTTACCAACTGTATATCCACTTTAGTTAAATATGTCTTCATGTCTTTTGTCCATTTTCTAATTGGATTTTTTTCTTTACTGTTGAGTTTTGAGGGTTCTTTATATATTCTAGATACTAGCCCTTTGTCAGATATATAATTTGCAAATATATACTCCCAATCTGAAGGCTGTCTTCTCATCCTCTTAACACAGATTTTTGTATGGCAAAAGCTTTATATTTTGATGAAGTCCAATTTTTTAGTTTTTAAAATTATGCTTTTGCTTTCTAGTCTAAGAACTCTTTGCCTACTCCTAGATCTCAAAGATTTTTTCCTATGTTTTTTCATAAAATTTTATAGTTTTAAGTTTTGCATTTGAGTTTGTGTTCCATTTTGAGTTACTATTTTATAAGGTATGAGGTTAATGTTCAATTTCTTTTTTTTTTTTTTTGGCCTACAGATGTTCAATTGCTCCGGCATCATTTGTTGAAAAAATGCCAATTGATTTTTGACAATGGTACAAAGTCCATTCAATGGAAAAAGGATAGTATTTTCAACAAATGATGCTGGAACAATTAGACATCCATGGCAAAAATATGAACCTCAACCCATACCTTATACCTTCTATAAAAATTTAGCTCAAATGAATTATAGATCTAAATGTGAAAACTGAAGTTATGTAATTTCTGGAAGAAAACATAGGAGAAAATCTTTGTGACTTTGGGTTAGGCAAAGATTTCTTAGATACAATACCAAAAGCACTACGCAAAAAAGAGAAATGTTGATAAAGTAGACTTCATTTAAAACTTCTGATCTTTGAAACTGTTAAGAGAAAAAAAAAAGACAAGCCGCACACTTGGGAAAAGTATTTACAAAACACATATGTGACAAAAAACTCGTATCCAGTTTATGTAAACAACTTCCAAAAGTCAGTTATAAGTATACAAACAATCTAATGAGAAAATGGGCAAAGGACTTGAGCAGATACTTCACCAAAGAAGAAATTCAGATGGCAAAAAGCACATGAAAATGGACTCAATATCTTTTGCCTTAGAGAAATGCAAATTAAAACTACGATGAGATAACACTTCATGTGTATTAGAATGACTAAGATAAAACAACAACAACCGACAACACCACATGCTGACAAGGATGTGAAACAACTGAAAACACATTGCTGGTGGACATGCAGATTGGCACAGCCCCTTTGGAAAATGTTTGGCAGTTCCTTGTAAAGTTAAACATACACTCACTATGTGACCCAGCAATCCCTCTCCTGGGTATTTACCCAAGGAAAATGAACACTGCGTGCAACTGTTCATAGCTGCTTTAATCACGGTCACCCAAACCTGGAAACAAACCAGATGTCCTAATGGACATTTTAACCTAAAGGTTAAAGCTAGTGGATAGGTGAACTGTGGTAGCTCCGTGCAACAGACTACTATTCAGCGATACAAAAGAACAAACTACCGATACATGCAAGAACATGGATAAATCTCAAATGCATTATGCTAAGGGAAAGATGGCAGACTCAAAAGGCTATACATTGTATGATTCCGTTTGTAGGACACTCTGGAAAAGGAAAAATTATAGGAATAAAAAATAGACCAGTGGTCAACGGGCTGAGTGTGGAGAGAAGAGTTGAATGAAGGGGCAGCAGGAGGGAATTTTTTTGAATAATGAAACTTTTCTGTATCTTCATTGTGGTGATGGTTACATAACTGTGTTTGTCAAAACTCACAGAACTGACATCAACAGAGAACGAACTTTACTGTGGATAAATAAAAAGAGCGAATAATGGGGTCGGCCCAGTGGCGCAGCGGTTTAGTTCGCGCTTGACAGCCCGGGGTTTACGGGTTCGTATCCCAGGCGCTGGCTGACACACTGCTTGTCAGCCATGCCGTGGTGGCGTCCCATATAAAGTAGAGGGAGATGGGCACAGATGTTAGCCCAGGGCCAGTCTTCCTCAGCAAAAAGAGGAGGATTGGCAATGGATGTTAGTTCAGGCTGGTCGTCCTCACAAAAAAAAAGAGTGAATAAGAAATATTTCTCCACAAAAATACATACCAAAATCTTAAAGATTATCTCTTGAGTGGTAGAACATTGCATAATTTCAATTTTTCTTTTATTCATATGTACCTTGCAATGTTTCTGTAAAAAATAATTTTCAAAATAAAAATAAGAGAAAAATTGATACATGCTCATTGTGCAATATTTGTAAAAGAAAGAAAAGTGGAATGAGGAAAAAAATTACTGTAGCCTAACCACCTTTTGCCAACCACATTCCTATCTATTTTACGCCAGTCTTTTCTTTCTATGTAATATGTCCACATGTTTCCAAATGCATTAAATCTGGTTTTGTCTTTCTTTATACCTGTACTTATTATCTTAACTTTCAAGAGCATGTATCTTACCGTAGGAAATATATTTCTGCTGTTAATAAAAACAATGGACACTTGTTCCACTTTTGCTGCCACCCCCGAGGCCTTGAGACCTGGGTCTTGTCTTGGGGACCATGTGGTTACCACTCGGTCAGCGCCTTCGATGCAGAGCTAGCGACAACCCGGTGGGCAGCTGCCAGGGTGTTCTCGCGAATGAGAGCAGAGAGCACACCTCCAAGAGCTTTATTTCCAGCACAGGGGGTACCCTACTTAGACAGCCCTCTAGTAACAAGTCTGTGTACATTTGTCCTCAAATCTAGTTCCCTTCTTGGCTCCCTCTCCTACTTACAGTTCCTTTACAGCTCCTCCCTTTACCTCAAGCCCAAGTGGCACATTCTTTCAGTTCCCCCTGGCTGATCAAGGCTGTGTGTACTAGACGTTTCCAGATTTGCATCACGTTTCCTTCCGAGCATCTCCTTGACTGTTCCGGCTGCTCCTCTGGCTGGTCCCTGCTTACAGTTCTCTCTGTCTTCAGGTCGTTACTCTACGTCCCGCTCCTCTCTCTCTCTGACCCCTCCTTCTCTCTCTCCTGTTCTCTTTCCCACTTGGACTCTAGGTGTTGCACAGAGACATCTGAGGGCCAATCCTCCCTCAAACCCCTCATGGCCAAAATATTTGTAGTGACTCTATATCTGGCGCTAAATACCTGTTGACAATATCGTCTATGAATATAAATTGTCAAGTGTGAAGATTATAAAAGAGGAAGTATTTTGGCTTACCTTTGCAGTATCTTTTTTATACATGGGGAGAGGAAGGTAGTCCAGCGACCAGGAGTGAGCACTCTGGGGCCACACGACTTGGATTTGAATTCCCGTGGTGCCCCTTTCCCACTGTGGCACCTTAGGTGAGTCCCTGCACTTCTCCGTGCCTTGATCTTCATATCTGTAAAACAGGGCTTAAATGGTATCTGTCTCAGGAGTGGCTGTGAGGATTAAATTGGTTTTGTTAAAGTCATCTAGAAGAGTGCTTGGCACATTGTAAGTGCTACAGAAACGAGAAGTGCTCTTCTCGTCGTGGGATAATTTCACCTCTGTAGGCCACGAAGATGGTGGCAGAAATAAGCATTAACCACAAATGTCAAACATAAGTTGGGGAATGAGCCGGTTCCCAGGAGAGGATTCTCTGTGATGCGAATGGAAACTAGCAGCCAGGGCAGAGGTCAGAGGACTGAGACGGTGGGGGTGCTCCCGAGGGATGAGACATGCCAAGGAGCCTCCCCAGACAGAGCAGCTTCTCGGACAGCTTTTACCACTGGGAGGCCTGGAAGGACCAGGAGTCCAGAAAGCTGCTCAGTCCTGCCCAGTCCCGTGTGTGCGCGTGAGTGTGTGAGTGTGTGTGCGTGGGTGGCGGTGGGCGGTGGGAAGCAGGGTCTTCCCTCAGCGACCTTCACGGAGCTAAGCAGGGGTTATATCTACACATGCCGTTTAAGGGTCCTGCTACTCCCTCGGGGCCTCTGCCTTGGTTCTTGGTTGAGTCTTACTTGGACCTGGGAGAACACGCTCTGCTGGGAAAAAGTTAAACCTCCTTTTGGCTTTTGAAACGTAAACTCAGAACCCTGAGAATCCTACTTACCTTTCATGTTTTGCTCTGTCCTCCCTGGCAAGTGACTCGCACACAGATGCACAATCACATCATTTCCCCAGAGAACAGAGGCAGCAAAGGGACGTTTACGCGTACACGTGCCACGAGGAATGGCTCTTTTTACAAAACACACGCGGCCGGTAGAGGACATTTTCGAATTCGATGACCCGGTGCAGCACGCCGCGGTCAGAGGCGCTGAGCGCGTCCGCGAGCTCTCCCGTCTGCGGACAGCAGCGCTCGGGCATCCCTGCCCGACCCGAGCGCCCCCGGGCGGGTCCCCACCGGACAGAGCCAGAGCAGCCGCAGGAGGGGTTCAGCTTCAGCCGAGGCGGAGCAGCGGGGCGAGAGGGGCCGCCGCGGGAGGCGGGAGGCCGTGGGGAGAGGGTGCCCGCCCCCTGACTGCAAGAGGGTGCAGGATGCTCATTTCCTTTTCTCACGCAGATGTTTGAAAAGCGAGATATTGAAAAATTCACTTACCATAACCGCAAAAAACCGTAAAAAACTGAGGAATAAATTTCACGAGAGGCATTGGAGACCTCTACCCTGGTAACTGCCAAGCCCTGCTGATGGACACCAACGGAGACCTAAACGGACGGAACGCATGTGCGTGCTCACGGGCCTGACGCCTAACGGCTCAGCTGTCAGTTCTCTCCTGTGTGACCCGTAGAGTCACTGTGAGCCCAATCGAATTCCAACAGGATTTTTTTTTCTTGGTAAAATTTGATAAGTTGAGGGGCCTGCCCGGTGGCGCAGCGGTTTAGTTCGCGCTTGGCAGCCCGGGGTTCGCGGGTTCGGATCCCGGGCGCCCGCCGACGCACTGCCTGTCAGCCATTCCGTGGCGGCGTCCCATATAAAGTGGAGGAAGATGGGCACGATGTTAGCCCAGGGCCAGTCTTCCTCAGCAAAAAGAGGAGGATTGGAACAGATGTTAGCTCAGGGCTGGTCTTCCCTTCCCCCCCCCACAAAAATGATAAGTTGATTCTAAAATTTATATCGAAAAAGCAAAGGTCCTTGAATAGCCAACCCAATCTTGAAAAGAAAGTATTTCATAGACTTTGAACATTATGATGACTAAAGTTCTGTTATTTAGTTTAATGGTTTAAGCTCATTTGGGGAAAAAGTTAAAATACTAACTGATGTGCCCAGGGGGATTTATTTTTTGTTTTCACTTTCTATGTGTATTTCACTGGCAGATAATTCTGAAAAGTAATGCAGTTATAACTGCATTTGGTTCTTGGTTGCCTGCCATAAAAAAATGGTGGGGAAGATTGGCTCTGAGCTAACATCTGCTGCCAATCTTCTTTTTGTTTGAGGAAGATTGTCCCTGAGCTAACGTCTGTGCCAATCTTCCTCTTGTATGTGGGACACTGCCACAGCATGGCTTGATGAGTGGTGTGTAGGTGCGCCCCCGGGATCCGAACCTGCCAGACCCTGGGCTGACGAAGTGGAGCGTGCAAACTTAACCACTGCACCACTGGGTCAGCCCCAGCTGCCTTCTTTTTTTAATTCAAAAGTTACAAAGGTTGGGGGTGGAGGGGGGGCAACCAAACAGATCATTTCCCTGCATGCTTCTGCTGGTTTCCAAGCATATAGGCAGAAATTTAGCTCTAGCATACACAACTCCCTGAATTTACTAACAAAATCCCTGTGTAAATCTTAAAAGGTCGCTTATATTTATAACTGCTTCCTAATGTCTTCCCCTTTGGTCCTCTCTTTATACACGCTAACCATCAGGTTTAGAAAACTGGGTCTGTTTAGCGAATGTTAGAGAAGATTGGATTAAGGCCAGGATGTGTTAAACTTCTAAATGTAAATATCGACTAACATCCCATGGTGCGTGGGAGTGCAGCTCGCATTTGTATTTACCATTGGTTTCCATAAATTCACATTAGCTGGGCTGCAAAGTTAATCTGGATACAAAACTTGAATGGAGCTCCTTTCCTATGTACAGTCTGTGAGTGGATGTGAATGGTGATGACAGCTGCTAGAATAACAAAACTGAGGAGAGGAAAAAGGATAGCACAGCTCTCATCCTGAGCTCAATTGTTGCTAATTGGAGGACTAGTCTCAATATCCAGGCAGCTTGTTCTGGGCTCAAATGGCAGACAGATGCTCTAAAGCCCTTGGGCTCAGGTGTCTTATAATTGTGGGTCCAGCCAAGGATAGATTTGATTTGTAGCCCACATTTTGACCTCTTTAGAGTGCAAAGTGCTGGGAGTTGTTCCCACTTTGCCCCTCTCTTTCCGATTGTTTCCATCACAGTCCCCTACTCCCAACTGCTTGTCGATTTCCAGAACTATCTCCATATTTTACTAACAGCTCTCAGGAGATTGAATTCCAGAAAGAATGATGGGAAAGACATGAGACTAGAGGAGAAGGGAGGACAGACTCATTGTAGAGGTCACTGTGAACCTGACCCATAGGCTATTTGGGGGCAGAAAACGAAGAACATTACCTTGGGAGCTGAAAATCCTGGGAAAACCACTTCTGTCTCTCCAGTGCAGATTTTTATGTGGGTAGAGTCAAGTCAAAAAGAACAATGAAGGCAAGTTGGAAGGGACAGAGGATCATGAGAGCAAGCCTCAACTTGCATTCGGTGTATAAGGAGGTGGTGTTTGGTGACGGTTGAGAAGATTTAAGAACTGATTGTGTACTATAAGCCTCAAAACTTTTTGGTTACCAGATGTCACAATTACCTCTCAGGGAATCAGCAGGCCTCTGTAAATGCTGTCACCAATACATGGGTCCTTGGGTATTTATCGTAAAAATAGCTCAGATTGATGGTTAGGTGTATGGGGTGGCACCCTGAGAAGTTGTCTACCTGGATTAGAACACATCCTCAGCATTACAGCACTCCCCACCACACACACTAAAGCACTTTGCACACAACCATAAGCATCAGGGCACTAGTGAGAACTTCTGCAGAGTTCTTTATTAAGGTCAAAACTCTACAGCCCCAAGCATTTGAACTTCCTCTTTAAACACTAAACTTAGCTTTTAAAATGAGCTGTTTTTTTTTTAAAAAGAAATATTTGTGAAATTGTAAGATATAACATGCATCTTTCATTATACATCTTATTGATCCTATACCATCTAGATCTGTGCTGTCCAGTATGGTAGGCACTAGCTACTTCTGGCTATTGAGTACCCAAAATATGGCTAGTCCAAACTGAAATGTGCTGTAATTATAAAATGCACTCAACTTTAAAGATTCAGTGTAAAAAAATGTAAACTATCTTACGAATAATTTTTATATTGATTGCATGTTGAAATAATATTCTGGATACATTGGGTTAAAATATATTAAAAGTAATTTAACTGTCTCTTTTTACGTTTTTAATGTAGCTACTGGAATTTTAAAATTATATACATGGCTTACATTATATTTCCATGGATAGCACTGTTCTGGATTTTTAATATAAGAAACATGTAAAAAGAAACCTGATCAACAGGCAAGAAACTCACTGATTCAAGATATTTTTCTCATGTAAACAATTAAATATTTATTCAGGACCAACCATGGAGTCAACACTTTGCTAAATGTAAAGGAGCTTACAATTTCAAGGAGAAGACACTCTAATAAGATGCATTGGTGTCTAGTCATTTCTTATTCTGAGGTTGGAAATGAAGAGTCAGCATTATACCTACAGTATTTTCATATGAACGATCATCCATGATGAATCAGATGAGCCGGGGAAAAGTTACAAAAAGAGACAAGACCCAGGGGTCATAGAATTTGGAGCAAGAATGAATCTTGGGGATCATAGATTCCAAAGCCTTCTTTTCCCCTTTCTCTGAGGTTCACTGTGGGGAAGCAAAATGCCTATCACAATCCTTGAAGGTCGTAACAAAATCCCTTTATTATTTTGTGTTGTTTCAGGAGTTTCAAACGTATGCTTCAACCTTCCTAAGTGTGAGTCCATGCTCCTCATTAAAAATACGTTTAATATGAATATATTTTTAGAAGTTAAATGAAGAACTTTAAAATCATATAAAACAGGATTTTTGGTGCTTTTGTGTTTATCAGGAAACCCATCACATTCTGTATTTATAAACCAAATATTTGATGGTAGGCAATTGCAGCAGGAAGTTGAAATAACTTGTGGGAGCCAGTGTTTCTTTTGGTGTAAAGTTTTTTTTTCTTTTATTGTTTGTAAGGTGATAAACTCATTCATTAAAAATAGTTTGTAAAAAATACACTCTACTTGAGGTCTGGTGTTTTGGAGGCCTGCCATGATCTTTGTCTTTCTTTTCCAGCTTTGTTGAGATATAATTGACATATACCATTGTGTAAGTTAAGGTGTACAACGTGTTGACTTGATACATTTATAAACTGCCAAATGATCACCACCACATAGTATTAGCAACCACCTCCATCCCGTCCCATAATTACCATTTATTTCCTACTCTCTTAGCAACATTCATGTCCATGATCTTTGTTCTAACTTAAAGTTTCTCATTTTGATCTTAGTGATTTTCTCCCCCCAAATTTAACATTATTTTTTCTTCTTATTTTAAGGAAATAGGAAATATATGTATAAAAAATTTATTTTAATTTCTATGGGTTCTTTTTTGAGATCAGTTCCTCTTAATAGTTAATAACAATTTTTTTCTACCCTTCTCTTTGAAGATATGTATTACCATCACTGATGATTTGTATTCAGTAATCTTTAGATAATTATTTTTATTGCTTTGAAATTTTTGCTAATAATTTGGGACTGAAGACTTATCTCTGCATATAGATTTCTAATTCTGGATCTTCTTGTTTCTATAATTGGAGTCTTGAAAATAATTTCTCCTATTTTCTTAATGCAATTTAGCTGCAGAAGTTGGTCACTGATTTTGTTCCTGTTTGTTTTTGGAAAGCTTGTTTCTTTGTGGATTAAAGATGATGAATAATTTTTCGATTGGAATATAGTTTGTTTTCTGGCTTTGGTATACTAATTGGTGACCAAAATATTCTCTTATTGAAGTTGCATTTAAATATAGTAAGCTCTCAGTTTCTAGACTCCAAACAACTAGAAAGATAAATCATTTTAAAAAATAAGATCCTTTAGTAATACTTTAAAAAATGATCCTGAAAGATTGTGATGTTTCAAAATGCTTTGAGAAATGTGTTGCAAGAGGATGATGTTCAAGACAGCGTCAGGACTGTGGGTTTCCGTTTTCTAACGTGGTGCATAAACTAGAAATGAGACGTTCCGAACCCAGCTTTCATGTGTCTTTTGTGCACTCGGTCTCCTTGACTTTGTTTTTACACTTCTGAGGCAGTGACACTCAGTTTGCCAGGATATCAGATTAGCCAGAATATCCCAAAGAACAACAGAAACAACTACAACTAGCTCTCATTTTAGTCATAAACATTCTTCCTTCCACTCAGAAGCTACCAACTTTTTTTGTTTCTTTTCTTTTTTAATGTTGCTAACGTTTGATCACTTAGTTGAATAATTTTCTTTTCTAAAAGTTGTATTCCTCCCACTGCAGATTTAGGTTCTGCCTGGTTTAACCTAGAACTGACTCTCAACAACTGTATTAACAGTCCAGTGTGACTGAATGACCTGACAGTCCCTTTAGGGACACATGTAAGTGTCTGCTCCATAGTCAAGGAAATGAAGCTCCATGGATCTCCGTCAAACCATCCTGAATTAGGTACCGATGGTGTCTGTTTCCCCAACAGGGATATTGTGATATTCCACTTTGTTCTCCCTGATTCATCCAGCCCAGGGTTCTGCATGTGGTGAGCACTCAAAAATGTTTATGGATTAGAAAGAAATAAACACATTTACAATAGGCTTTGGAAAGCACTTCTTTTACGGAGGCTGTCTTGGCTCTCAGTTGGCTCCTTCCACCTCGTTGAGGGCCGAGCTCTCTGCTGGCACACAGGCCTGCGTTCAACAGAACTGGAGAGGGATGGAGCGAGAATGGGGGTCCTGGGTTTGCTTAGTTCCTGAGACTGAAATGTGTGGACCCTCTAGAGAATCATGCACCAGGGGACCGGGCAGGGACAGGTGTCATGGTGGGGAAGCCTTGGTTTCTAGTCAGGACCTGGTGCTTCCAGGGGCAGTTCTGACCTATTTCTGGCTTCATTTTCACATCTGTCTAGTATAGGTATATTCTGAGTTGGTGAGTAAGGCAAGAGGCCAGTGCTTCTCAAACGTCAATAAGCACACGAATCTGCTGAGTGTCCTGTTAAAATATGCGTCTTGGGGCCCGCCTGGTGGCGTAGCGGGTAAGTTTGCGTGCTTTGCTTGTCAGCCACGCCGTGGCGGCGTCCCATATAAAGTAGAGGAAGATGGGCACGGATGTTAGCCCAGGGCCAGTCTTCCTCAGCAAAAAGAGGAGGATTGACAACGGATGTTAGCTCAGGGCTGGTCTTCCACACACACACACACACACACACACACACACACAAATGTGCGTCTTGATTCAGTGGGTCTGAGTTGCTCTCTCACCATCTAGTTCCCAGATGATGCCCATGCTGCTGATCCATGGACCACACGTTGAGCAGAGAGGTAGGGGCCTGTATAAGTCATGTCTAATCCTGTGAATGGAAGAGAGCAGGCCTTCAATAACTGTCTGCTGAAAAAAAAAGGACACTTCTATATTTCATACCCAAGCCGAAAGCTTTCAATTCAGAACCGGTCCCTTAGAGAAGAAAAGAAGGATTTGGAATTCCAAACACTTTGCTTTTAATGTCAAAACCCTGGTAGACTGAGAGCACAGAGTATTTACCAGGAGCCCCAGAGTTGGGAATGATGGCTGGTTTCCAGCTGGAGAGGAAATTCGAGTTCAACCAACAGTGAGGAAGGAAGGGTTGGAGACACAATGCAAGGCGAGGTCCTAGTGGGTGCCTAAGAAGGGGTCCCTCCGTACTGCGTGCTCCAGGGCTCAGGCCCCAGAGGGAGTCCCAGAGCAGAGAAGACAATTGCCCCATCTCCCGGGACTCCAGGAAGACTGGAAGACCCCCCTCAGAGCAGCACCTGAGGAGCGGACCAGTCAAGGTGAGGATAGCCTCATGGGTCCTGAGCCCCCTCAGAGAACTTGAACTGGCAAGTTCAAGAGTTCCAGAAGTGGGGCTTGTGATCTGAGTTATGCACTGTCTAAGTTAGCGAGATATGAAGTGTGGTTATTTTGTGTTTCTGAGATGCGCTGGTAAATTTTAAACTTGCTCCAAATGTCTGATCTGAGGCTCTACCCGACGTGGAAAAAAGTAGAGAGGCAAACAGAGGGATGAAGTCAACAGAAGAGTCGTGGAAAATGCCAGACAATCGTTGCATGTACCTAGTGGCAGTTTCCAGGTGTCTCGTGCCTGGTGGATGGAATGAATTGCATTTATTTGATCATGAACCTAAGGTGTTGGGATTATAGTGAAACATTCCCAAGAACTCCAACAGGTCTTTGGCGACCCAGGCAAGGAGAAACATCCAAGTACAAAATTCACACGCCCCGCCCTGTTGTGTGTTTCGCTCACTCAGTGAGAGCTAGATCTGACATGAGTTCGCCCTCAAAGATGGGGTTCAGACAGATCCTATTCAAGACAAAGAACCAGAGGAGGATACAGGAGAAAACCTGCCTCAAGGAAATCATGCCGAAGGGAGAGCGCAGAGTGCTTGTTTGTTTGTGTTGCACTGTGAACCACTTGAAACCCACATACCAAAGTGAGCATCTGTCTGCTGTGCATTCCCTCCCACCCCACCTCCAATGGGATCCAACGTTCCATACTTCTGTGCCCCACGAGACGACGAGGACCCAGTTCAAGTGGTGCTGGACTCTCGCAGGCACGAGTCCAGTTACAACATCTGGTAGCTTGGGAGGGGCGTTGGCCTGAAGCTTGGAAAACTGTTGTGACATCCTTGTCCTCACAAGAGGCAGCCTTCTACCATGGCTTCCTTTTGGAGCTCCTGCACCACCCAAGCTGACAAGTGTGGAAGTGGATGGGATCATGAATCAAGTAATGGCAGGACCCCAGGACTCTGGACCTTCAGAAGGACTGGACTAAGAAATCCATGCCCTGGAAGATCACAGCCCCCTTAGGGTTCTAATACTTTGTCTCCTTGCTAATTTCCTCAAGCTTTGATCTCACATTTGTCTGAGGACTCTGGAACTCCATGCTCCTACTTGCATTGGGTCTCAGACTTAAGCTGCTAACAGTTCAGATTCCCAGGCCTGACCTCAAACTTGGTGATTAATGTCCAGAGGTGGGACTTGGAAAACTTTTCTTTCTCTCCATCTTCCCTCCCTCCCTTTCCTTCCTTCCCTCCCTCCTACCCTTCCTCCCTCCTTCCTTCCTTCCCTCCCTCCCTTCTTGTCCATCCCTCTCTCCTTCCCTATCTTCTTTTTCTCTTTTCCCCCTGTTTCTCACTCTTCCTTCCTTTTAAGAAAAAGCTTTCCAGGTGTTTTCTGCAGGTCACTTAGGCAGAGCTGGGCAGCATGGTGTTCATGAACACTCTGAGGTTTCTGCTGTGCTCCTCTGGCCGTGCCCCTGACTTCCCTTTGGCCTCATGGACCAGGCTTTAATGTCTTGCCCAGGCATTCCTAGCAACTACCCCTTCCCCTGGTCTTCTCCTTTGTTATTTTTGTCTCAGCCAAGGCCTTGCAACAGTACCAAAACACTGAGAGGCGGGCTGAAGACCACGCCTTGGAGAGAGCCTAGATTGGGATTATGGCGCAGGGCATGCCAGAGGGGTGAGGAGAAGGAGAACCAAACGATTATCATTTCAGAAGGGAGGAGAGCAATCGAGGGAGTAAGGTAAGCATTGGTGCCAATATCCGCAGATGTGTCAAGAGGACGTGCACACGTGAGGCAGGGCAGCTTACTGCAGTGGCGGAGGAAGTGGGCGGCGGGTGGAAGGAGCAGCCAGATCACGGGGTAAAGCAGAGTGTAGGAAAGCCCATTGAAAGGGAAAGGAAATGGCTTCCCACTGTGGCCGCTATAGGCAAGTTGCCTCCATTTCTGTGTCAGAGTCCTCACCTGTAAAATGAAGATGAGGGCAGTTATGGAGTTTAATTCTTTGCCTCCACAGTAGCTAAATGTGTAACACAGGGCTTGGCACAAAGTCAAAGCTCAAAACCCATTTCTTCCTCCTGCTCCTCCTCCCCCTCTCTTCCTATCCTTTTCCCTCCTCTTTTTTTCTCTTTTAAATCTTGTTACAGACTCTGGACTTTGTACATAAAGGTAAGCAATTATTATTATTACTTTAGTTGTCAAAGATATTGACCTTGAGTTAAAATTATAACTTTATCTGGATACACACTTCCATTTAAATTTTGCAGATATGAATGCCCTCTTTTCCTCTTCAGCCTAATTCATTTGAATCTCAACATCTGAGCAAGTTACAAGGCTCTGAAATCATGGTATGTACGGCCAAGCAAAGTTACTGTCCCGGGCTGAGTCTTCTGTTGAAATACATCTCTAAATTTAAGTTTCTTATGAGCAAGAGTCTCTTTGCTGCTTTGAATACTCTTTGCTTCTTTACTCAGTCAGAATTTGTGTTATTTTATTTCTTAGACACCTTGTTTATCTGTGTTGGAACTTATTCTAACATATGTGGACTTTCCCCCATTTACTGGAGTCTCTACTAAGTGTGAAAAGAATGGGGGGGAAAAGCATACTGCTTAATCTGGTAGAAGTTATTATTATTCACAATTCTAGAGAGGAAGGCAGAGACAACACCAATCTGTTTTTGGTGGTCTTCACACACAAGTTGGTGACTGAGAATTGTTTGGGGTGGAGAGGTGATGTCACTTGAGGTAGTATGCTATATTCCTAGACTGCTTTAGTATTACTGGGAGCTCCTTCAGGGAAGAACTGACAGCTTCTACTTCTCTCTCCAAAGCACTGGGCCTATAGATTTGTTAACTTTATTGGTTTCTTTTTTATGCTTAATAATGGATATTCAACTTTTAAAACATGGTGTTACCATGGCTTTAATGTAAAGGTGGAAACTGCCACCACTGAAAAAGTCTTGACATCACTCAGATTTTCTTGGATCTTCTTTTTGTTCCCAGGGCATCTGAGTTCTTAATGTACCTTTAAGCCTTAACACGTTGCTTATTGCTTGCAGATACTGAGGACATCCTGTCTTCACTGTAAATGCTGGATTACCCCACTCAGTTGCAAACAGTGGTAAAGGAATGCTATATTGGTGGCCCATTGTTCTAGCCTAGTAGACCCTGGAAGACATTTGTAACATGTTTTTTGAGTTTTAGATTTTAAAGCGAATATTTACAGGGTCAGCTGTTTAATGTTTTTTCACTAATTAGACTAATTCCTTACAGTTCGCCCCTCCTTTGTGTTTTATGTTTATTGTGACCTATATAACACACAAAAATACATAAAGTCATTACCATAGTAAAAAATGTAATAAGTAGTGAAGTAACTTCAGTTTGGAGTTCTTGGCTAGAGTCATTTTAGCCACATCTTCCTCCCTCCCCTTCTTCCTTTTGTTTTGAAGTCTCCCCAGGCCTGTGCCTTGGGGGACCCGTAATTAATAGGCCTTTGTTCCCAGTGGGCCTCTGTTCTCTTGGCCCACTTCCCTGAGTGATGTTTTGGAACAATAGTGGGCCCAGGGGGTTATTCTCCCATCCCCTTAGGTGCACTGTGGCCTCTGCTGAAGAGATCTTCGCTGGGCAACACTGGGTGGCCCTGTCCCGCCTTCCTCGCTCTAAGGGCTATAGAGCCCTGAGCCAAGAGCGTTTCTGGAGGAGGGGAGCCAACTGCTGACCAGCTGGGCTCCAGAGTGAAGTTCCACCCTGGGTCACAGGATTCCTGGAAAGATGGTGTCCAGAACCAGTGTCATGCTCTTTGTAGAACTAACTAGGTACTGATGTGGCACCAACATCTGGTTTTCCCTGGAGATGTTTACATGCAACTGTTCTGTGAAATCAGTCCACCACGCAAACTCATCTTACTGAGAAAATGTGTGCAGATGATTTAACTTAATGATTTAGTTGAATTGAATGGCTTCCAGTAGCATAGTAATGTGTTTTGAAAGAGAGAGAGGAAAAGCTGGTTTCCCATCTCATTCAAATAATTTTTCCATTCCTCAGGGGGAGAAAGGAAAGTCTGAGAATCCAGCAGAATTAATGCAGGTTACCCATTACTTCATTTTATAATGTTTGGCAAGGAAAACATGTAAGTCAGTTAAGTCTGTTTATTTGGCTCTTCCAGGCATTCCATGTAAATGGGGCCTGGTTGGAGGGGACAGTGAAGTGTGCTTCTGCTCAGATGCCTTACTGGAGAGAACGAGGTCTCTTGTATAAGCAGGGCCGGCAACACCTGGATTCTAATGGGATCATCAGGGACCCGAGGGTTTCCGTGAGCGTTTGTAAGCAGCAGGCCCTCCTGCACTTGAAGAACCCCGAGCAGCCCGCCTCTGACCCTTCGGGCTGTTATGGAAAAGCTCCACTGGGGTCACGTGGGTTCAATTCCTGTTCTGCTATTTGCCAGCAGTGTGGCTTTGGGCAAGCTGTGAAATCTTACTGCACATCCTAAGGAAAATTCCCACCTTCGGAGGATTGTTGTGAGAATCCCGTGAAACAGCAGATGTGAAAGTGCCTTATAACCTGTGAACCAATATAGTAATGCATTCTAAAAAAATCATTCTTAACACTGACAGTAAGAGAGCATGTTTTCAGCTAGAACGTGGTAGCCGAGAGGGTATTGGATATGTAGAGTGTCAGGATTCTTGGAAGGAAAATACTGCCTTCCCAGACCTGTTCCACAAGTGCGCGACTGGTGGGTGCGAAGAGACGGCCTTATAGGACGGAGTCGTGTGGTCATTGGCGGGGCGTGGGCTGTCTGTCCCGCAGTGGACCCGGCCTGGCGCGCCTCGGCAGCGGAGGCTGAGTGCAGGCCGCGCTGCGCGCACGGGGACGCCCGCGCGGTGACCTCAGCCGCACGCCCGGCCCGGCCGGACAGTCTGGGGCCCTACGTGCGCCACCTGGTTTCCTCTCCACAACCGGGGACTCGACCCCGATGGTTCTCTGCGTTTGACGGAGGAGAATTCTTGGAGAGGTGAAGAAATGTGTTCAAATTTACACTGCTAGAAAGTAGCAGACCGGGGACTCAGTCCGGGCTGACTCACTTTCGAACCCACACCCTTAACCTCTGTTAAAGGGAAAGAAATACAGCAAGGCTCTGTCCCAATACAGAAACTGCCTTTTCTTCTATAACCGTTAGCAGGACTAACCCCAGAATTCCTTAGGATCACCCAGAAAAATGACAAGGGAGAGGCAGGAGGCGGTGCGCCGCGTGTCTGTATCACCGTTCGTGGGGTCGCCGGACGCAGGGCGCCTCCGAGGACGGCGGGCCTCTCCCCGCCGAGACTTCAGGACAGGCCGCGAGCGCTAGACCCCGCCCTCTGCGAGGACAGGTGCGGAGCGTTTCGTTTCCAAGGATTCTCTTCAGCGCTCGCTGCCTCATGCATCATTAAAAAGGAACTACTTGGTGACCAGTAGAATTAATAGAAGTGAGAACAAAACCAAAAACCCTTCCCCTAGACCCTGTCCTTTTATCACTTCCAAAATCTCCGGCTCGGTTTTGCCCAGCGGAGCTCTGAGAGCCGCGCCCCGCGCTGGCCCCCGGGCAGGTGAGGCCCGCCCGCCCCGCTCCCTCCTGCCCTCTGGGTGGAACGGCCGCTGAGCTCTCGCACGTCTGGAGGAGGGAGGAGATGTGACTGGAAGGGAGCGGGGCCGGAGCTGTTCGGCTCTTCATTGAAGACTTTTGGTCCTCTGTGATTCTGTCTTGTTTTTTTCTAGTTGTGTTTACAGACAAAATAAACAGACATGAAAGCGTCAATGAAACAGAGAACGCTCGTCTAACAGGCTGATGCTGATTTACGCGGCCGATAGTTTCAATGTGCTAAGACTGTCTCTTCATTGTTCTCATTCCTTGATTTTTCCCCCTTCCTTGCTGATAACGTGGAAGAGGAAACATCGCTAATGCGGTCTTTTGTAACCAACGGCTACCGTATACTTCATTTGGATCGTTGTGAAGGTATCCCCAAGGAGTTTCACTGAAAAGGAAAAGACGTAATGATGCCAGGAGGCCAGGGGCTGTTGTGTCTGGTGCAGAGGTAAAATCATGCATGCTTTCTGGAAGACGAACTTGGGGTTGTATGACTGGTGCTTGCTCACTAGTGCGTGAGAAAGATCTGGGTGAGATGTTGCTGAAGCTCCCGGGGCCAAAGAGATGATGCTGAAAGCACGTGACCTGCCGAATGAGACCCTCAGTCCTGCTTCCTGTGAAGGGTTCCTCTCCAAGTACTTCGCAGCAGACCTCAGCGAAGTCTGTACCCGGCACACACTGTCCCAGGTTCCCTCTTCCGCTCCCGTCGTTGGGAAGCTCAGTTTCTTGCATTTCACGTCCCGTCCAGGTGGTTTGGTAGGTAATTTACAGAGTGGTCTGGCGGAAGACCCTCACCCTGAAGACCAGGCAGCCTCATCCTTCTTGACTTGGCACTTACAGGCTATCTGACCTTGCCACTTGACCTTTCTGAGCACAGTATTCTGCTTGGCCTACTTCACAGAATTGCTGTAAGCATAAATTCAGTAGTGTGTGTGAAAAGACTCTAAAATCTATGAAGCACTATGTAAATTTAAGGCACTTTAATTTTCTCTATAAGTTTAGAAAAGGCAACTTATTGTTGGTAAGTTAAAGATGGAATAGAGAAAAAATATATTTTTTTATTTTGTTCAAATAATGTTTATGGTAAAATCATATGAATTGGAGCTATTGTATGAACCATTTTTGAATGTAGGATTCATTAGTGTTACAAAATAGAAATATATTGAACTGATGTATCAGTTTACAATTTAAAAGATTAGAAGCTGATGTATTTTGTAACCACATTATAGGAAGTATTATTGGAATACTTTTTAATCCATGGTCAAGGTGGTTAGAAAGCTGAATTATGGTTGCTTTGCACTGCTTAGCTATAACATTTATACAATTATTCTATTTATTTAGAATCACCAAATTATAACAAATTACTATAATTAATTATAGTTAATCAGAATTATATAACTTATTCTCCTTATGCAGATTATACCTTCATTAGGTATAGAGGAGAGTTTTTTTTCCCTAACTCAAATACTTACATTTAAATAGTGCTTTGTAATTTTCAAGGCCTTTCACCAACTACTTAAACTGAGGCTTGTATAATATAGACTTTCTGTGTTTTTCTCTCAAAGTAATATGGGAGGTGAGACATTGCTGACCCCCACAGTCCCAGGAAACCCAATGCTCACTGGGCCCTAAGGCCCTGGTGAAGTCAGATTCTCCTCATCAGAGGCTCTCCTAGCACCACCTCCCTTTCCCTGTGGTCCTTGCCATGGTTGTGCTGTATGCTTCTTTCTGTGATGACGTGGTCAATGTCTTTCTGTCCCAGGAGATGTGAAGTCCCGTGAGGGCAAGACCGGTGTGTTTGCTCACCCCGGTCTCCCGCACTCCCCACACAGTGCCTCACACTTAGTAGGGTTCAGTAGAGATTTGACGAACGAGTGAATGAGTCCAGAACATTGCTTGTTACACCACCTAGGGTCTGCTTGTTTGAGGCTCCAAGGAGGTTTCTTTGTGGTCTTACTATTGCAAACAACATTGTTTCTCCGAAACAGTTGGTTTCTTCTTGGCCCATGGACGCTCTCAGCTGTGTTCCCATTCATATTTCCCTGTTCTTGTTGGTAGCTAGAAGGTTTTGAAATGAATTGTAGTTGACCCTTAGCAGGTGTGTAGGACTTGACGGTATATACTTTGTGCACTGGCCACCTTCCTGCTTACAATTTATGCCCCACTCCTGATTTTCCCTTCTCTTTATTTATTTACTTTTTTACCATCCTTTTGTTTATTATATTGCATATTTTATGTGACCTTTGCTATTATCTTAAGTATATTTGGCAGCAAGGCAGGTTATAAAAAATAGTACTCATATGAATGGCCTTTAATGTACTGGAGGCAATAGACAAAAGGTTAGAATTTCAAGAATGGGATATTTTCAAATGAAATTTTATTTCATACGTATATATATTTTTATTTCATGGTAAAGCAGTAATAAAAGTCGATATTCACACTGAGATTTTTGGGTTCTAGCAATGTAAGATCCTGTAACTGCATACAAATGTGGACTTATGCTGTCCACTTCATGTTTAGATTGTGTGTGAGAAATAAGAAAGTCATCTGAACAGTGCTTGGCCAGAAAGATCGCTTGGTTCTTTCCTGGTCTGCTTCTGCATCCTTTAGCTTTTGGAGATGTGGTTGAGGAGGGCTCTTCTCTGGCCCACCACTCTGTTTTTCCACTGGGCTTCAGAGATGTCAATGAATGGGGAACTTAGTTCCCACGCTGAAGGCTTGGTTCAGCCTAGACCTCCTCAGACATTCTTTGGCTTGAGAAATGCTGTCTAACCCATCACGTTCCCTAATCAAACCTTAAAAATAGTTCTAGCCACAGTTTCCACAGTGTTCAAGCCACCAGATTTGTAGCACCAGCTTCTCTCTGTGCTTTTGAAACTCTCATGACCCCACTGTGGGGTGCAGGGAGCTGTGTTTACACGTGGGTCACCACTTTCAGTTACACTCACGACTATGTGACTTTCGGTATTCACTATGTCCTCACTCTTGGCCAACACAAATATGTTATCACATCCGACCTTCCTTAGCATAAGAATGACTTTGCAAGGCCACAAGATTTTCTAATAAACAAATAATGAAGGAAATGGGAGCACCTGCAAAAGGAAGGAAACGCTCCGACTGCAGATGCGGAGATAAGACCTAACAAAGCCGCCTCCGTTCCAGTGGAGTGATGGGCCCTTCCAAGAATGCAGGACGCTGGGACGGCTTGTGTGGAATGCCCGTCCTGGAACATGCCAGACCGGAGGACTGTCTGATTCTCCGCTACTGATGGGCCCTGCGCCTTCACCCTGGGCCTCCCGACCCCACCCGGGAGGCAGAGACGGGGACAGCTCCCGGTGCCATTGCACCCGAAATCACCTCTTTGAGGGCGATAACTCCAACAGCTAACCCCAGCCCTTCTTCCGGGTCCCTGCTGCCCATCCTCGCCCACCCCTGCCACCCCAACTCTTTGGAGGCCTGTTTGTGAGGACGGCCCTTAGGACTGGGAGGAAAGAGGCTCCCTTCTTATTCTTACTGAAGAGAAATCTCTTAGCTTCCATTAGCCTGGGTTTCATCCTCTGAAAATAATCCAGTGAGACTAGAGGGTCTCCAAGGTCCTTGTACCTTTGATTTTTTTTTTATAGTATTAACTGTTTCCGTACTTCCAAAGATGCTCAAACTTCTGTAGAATGCTCGTTTAACTTCTCTAGATTGTCTCTTCTTTTACTCCTTGCAGGAATAGCAGGCTCTGGGTTCAGACTCCCTCGGTTCAAATCCATGCTTCATAACTTGCTAGCTATCAGATCATAAGCAAGTTCCTTAAACTTTTTAAGCCTCAGTTTCCTCATCGGAGGAAAAAAAAGGAATAATGGTAATAATTATTATGCCTGTTTCCCAGGTTCGTTGTGAGGATTAGGTGAAAAACCTGCGTACAGCAACTCATGTTCGTTTTTCTTCTTCTTCCCTCTCCCCTCCTCCTCTTTTTCTCTCCTCTCCTTCCTCCTCCACTTCCTAGCCTTCTCTCCTACTCTGCCTACCACCTCCTTTTTCCTCTGCTTCCCTCACTCCCTCCTCTTCCTCACATACTCCATGTACAGCTTGGGTAAAGCAGAATCTAAAAGGGACCAGCAGCCAGATATTGGATAGGAATATTTCAGTTCCTACCCCCCCTTCCACTCCTACCTCCCATCGTGACCGAGGAGGCGAGCCCAGAGGCCCTGTGTCTATGGACCAGCAGATGACATGAGAGGACCCCAAGGGCACAGAGCTGCAGGAACAGGTGAGAAGCACGTTGTGTGCATTTCCTTTTAAAATGGATACAAACACGTCTAGTGTCTTAAAAAGTCATGTCTTAAAAAAGCAACGACCTCACTTTAGTTCAGGAAGTTTCTTAAAACATCTGCTGCCTCAGAGATTCATTCGTTCCTTAGAGTGGTTTTCCTTTTGGGTCTATGACCACCACGATTACTGAGGGAAGGGTGGGGAGGTAGAGAGGGGGGAATGGAAGAGAAAAAAGGAAGAGGAAGGAACAAAATACAAGTTTGTGTAGGTAGGTTCCTGGCGTGTTTTGGAGTTGGTTTGGTAAGGAGTTTGTAGTTGAGTTTTAGGAAAGTTTTTTTTTTTTTTTAAATCCTGCCTAATATATCCTGAACTTCTACTGCTGAAGAAGCTGTGAGGTTAGAACTACATCTGCAGACAAGCTGGGGAGCATCTGGCTAGGATCTCACATTCAGTGGTAATTAGGTTTCACCTCAAGTGCCTACCCTACCAGTTTGTAACATTTGCCTAGATGCTGTGTTGAGAAAGATCCGGAGGCTACAGTTTCTTATCAGTGGCTGCTGTGGGCAAGGCAAGAGTGATGATTACATAGGGACTATGTATTTGCCAGTTCTAGATTAAGATATGCAGTGATGACACCACCATCTCAAGCAGGAAGCAAAATAACCCAAGACTGCTCCAAAGTATAGTGTAGCATGCTGAAAGAGGAAGAGATGAGTATTCTTTTCTTGGGGGTGAGGGTGGGGAATGGAATGGGGAAGAGAGAGTGGAGAAAACAGGGCTGCTGAAATGAATCAGGAAGGAAAAAGAACTTGTTGCATGGGAGGGGCATATAGAATATACATGGACCTTAACTCTTTGGGAGATGAAGTCACGTGAAACAAGGTTTTAACAAAAGTCTCTCTTTACACCTGTGAATGCTCAGCCTCTGCTGAGGTGGTTTCCAGTGATTCAGCTGGACATATCCACTGAGTGTAAATGGTCTTCTAGGTTTCCCACATGATGTTTCTGTCTTAAGCTACTGATACTTGCAAAGAAAAGGAAAAAGAGTTTAATTCAAGTGTATGGAAGAAGCCTTGCTTGTCCTCAATTCCCTTGATGAAAAGCTCTGTATTTTAGATAAATTGGGCTATAACAAGGGCTTTAAAACACTTCTCTTGCTTTGAAAATAGTTGCTATTACAGATGAGAATTTAAATCTAAGGCATGAAGCAAAATCTGGCCATGACTACTCAATACAAACTCAAATAGGAATTGTCCCTGTGTCTGCCAGGTGCTTACGCTCATTAGAATAAATTAGGATGTGCTCCAAAACCCCCACAACATATATGGGTTTCACAATGACAGTCACTATTTTGAACTGCTAGGTTTGTAATTGTAGGACATTTGATGTAGATATGATGATTTTTTCCTAGGTGTCACGATTTTGCAGTTATGAACTCATAGCTTTCTGAGGTAGCACAATTAGGACATGTGTAAGAAATTATGTATTAACAAGGTTTGTTTTATTCTTTCTGTAATGACTCCCTCTATCTCCTATATCAAACAGAACACTCATTCCTGTTGATTTCACCTTCATATCTTTTTGTGCTTAGTTCAGAGCTTCATATTGATCTCCTTTCTCTGTTTTTAGTCAAACCATCCTTGCTTCTTTAATCTATTTACCAAACTCCTGCCATAATCATCTTGTTCCTCCTTTATTTAAAACCGTCCAGCGGTTCTCCGGTGCCTATAGGACAAAGCTCATTTGAGGCATTCACACTTTGTCTGCCTCTCCAGCCCATCTCTGCCCTCTCCCTGTCCTGTGCTCTATGCTCCTGCCACATCAGACCTCTTATGCTTCCCTCTGCATTCCCTGGTGATTCTTACCTCCAGGTTTCTGTGTGCACTGTCTCTCCTCCGTTCACCTTTTTGTCTGCCAGGTAAACTCTTACCCTTTGGGATCCAGCCCAAGCATTATCTCTAGTCACCATGCCATTCTTTCTGCTTTCGCCTTGTTTTTGTCTGTCCTAGCCCAGGCAGGATCTCCAGGCTGCATGCTCTAGTACAACCAGACAGATTGTTAAGTAATTAAATACTTCCACAGGCCCTGGGGACCCCAGGAGTTCCCAGTGATCCAGCAGTTAAAGGGTTACCGCCTGTACCAGCAGGGGGCCTCCCAGGATCCTATCCCAGCACTTTCATACTACCCATTTGGGTTCAGCAGGTAATATTTTCAATTTCCCCCTTAATTACATTATTGTCCACCCTTTATGGCATTGCCTATTGCATTTACTCACTCTTCTATCTCTCCTCCTAAATTATAGCTTCTGTGAAGGCAAGGACACAGTCTTTCCTGATTGAGAGTCCCCAGCATCCAGCACAGAACCTAAAACCAAGAAGGTGCTTAATAAATGTGGAATGAGAATGAGGCTGTCTCCTGGGGCAGGGAGAGGATAGTGTAGAAGTGACTGTGAACTGATTTCTGGTTGGCTCGGAACCTCCCCACACTGGCTTCTCTTATAGCAGCGCTTCTTACCTGGGGTGGTTTGGTTCCCCAGGAACATTTGGCAATGTCTGGAGACAGTTTTAGTTGTCATGTGTGGGGGTGGGAGTGCTAATGACATCTAGTGGGTAGAGGCAAGTGATGCTGCTAAACATCCTACACGCACGGGGCAGCCTCACAACAAAGAATTTTCTAGTCCAGCGTGTCAGCAGTGCCGAGGCTGAGACCCTGCCTTATAGCCTCGGCAAACAGTTCCTCTCCTCTGCACTCCCCAACAGTGGGGTCTCCCCCTCTCCTTGGTTAATGCCTTTTTCTCCCTACTTTCCCCCATTCCATGGTTCTAGTGAGTCTGTACCCAGGAAAAGAAGAAAAGAGGAATTCCTTTTTCTTCTCTCTGCCTTTCCTTTCCTTTGCTGCCTGAGGAGGGCCCTCTACACCTTGTCTCTGCCGGAGTCCCTCCAAGTTTGAGGTCTCTCCCTTACTTACATACCTAAAAGTGAAGGTACTTGAACAATGTGTAAGATCTGAAGTTTACTTGCACACCACGACGTACTCAAGACAGTGTCTGGGTTCGGAGAGAACTGGTGAAAGGCCAAGGGGGCATGACAGTCTGGATACTTGACTGTGTCTGAATGGGTGGAACATGGAGAAAAGGGGCTGCCGGTCAGTGTTTATGTGGGACGAGCCACTTGTTTCCTCCACGTGAGTCGCTGGTTCTGTTGTGTCTTTGTGTAGCCACTATCCTCTTTCTTCCCCACAGACTAACTAGAACTCATTCTTTTTGTGATCTTTGTTTTGGCTTTTTCTTTTTTGGTTTCTTCCAATGAACTCTTATTTTGCGGCATAATGTCAAAATATTTTCTTCAAAGACAATTTCCTTTAAAAATAAACTGTTATCAGGAGAGAAGCTATGTTCACAGCTGGTAAAGGCGTGATTAAATAATCCCCGTATGGGGAATTAAAAAGCAATTTCATAATATAGCTTTAGAATCCAAAGAGAAAATCGAAGGAAACATCCCAGTTAGTTAAGAAAACTTTTAATCAAATGAAGTGTTTGAACTCTATTTGGTTTTTGTATTTTTTTTTGGCAACTTTCTGTATCTGCATGTTTTACTTGGTGAGAGTTTGTAAGAGGTTATCTTAATACAGTTATGGGCTTCCTGAGAATTTGGTTAACCTTCTAATTACATATAAAATAGTCTTGCAAATAGTTACACTAAATGTTTTGGACATAAATTTGACATGGGTCCTTATCTTTACTGCCAGTCTCCACCATAGCTGTTTTTTTATTTTATTTTTAAGATTTTCATTAGTCTAAGAGGAAACAAGAATATTTCAAGAGAAACTCCTATAATCTTTATGTTCATAGGGTGTCATAGACTCCTTTATCCATGAGTAGTGAAGATATGGAAAAAGAGAACCTACTTTTGAGTCAAAGAGGCTGGGGCTCTGCCAATGACCAGCATGTAACTCTCAGAAATCACCCAACCTCTTGGGGGCTTAGGATGCTTTTTCTGTAGACTGGGCACAGTGTTACCACCTTCAGGTTTGTGCTGAGGACTAGCATTTACCAGTGCAAAGCCCTCATCACAGTGCATGGCCGGTCCCAGATGCTCAGGAAACAATAGCCGTAGTCATTACTACCACCATTGTGTTGGTGATTCAGAGAACACCAGCTTTTTACATAAAAGTTCTCGTTTTGAAACTGATAAAAAGTCAGAGCTACCAAACAGGAATTTGTAAAATGCATATCAGAATTTCTGAGACCACAAATGTACAGATTCTAAGCTGAACAATAATTTATGCCTATCATTTTGGGACCAGTATATATTGATTTTAGATGAGAATTCTTTGATATTTTTTTAGCATCATTGGGTATGGAAATTCTGTACTAATACCAGACATTAAAACAATTTACACACCTGTAATTGGAGATAATGTAAATTCCATAGAAAATTGTGTTTGAATGATTATAAATGTTATTCTAGTATCAACTCAAGATTTTTAAATAATTAATTTAGCTATGAAACTTAACATTATTTAAATATATTCAGAATAATCTAAATGTGTCTTTTGAATATTTTGAACTTCGCAAGTTGATTTCACAGCTGAGATAGCCTGTTTCATAAACCTATATTAAATCTTGAAAAAATGAAATAACTTGGAAATGTCTTTCCAAATTTTGTGAAATGACTTTATTTTTATTGTTCACATGTAGCTCAGAACATGTTAATGTATGTGTATACACTAAAACAGTCAAAATTATATATTCTAAAAACATGCCTTGAGATTCCATACCAGAAATGACATATGCTTTTGAATTGTGTTTGAGGAGCACATTCAGGAAGCCAGTTAATCACTTTGCAAACACAATATCTGAAATGCCTTTCCAAAGCATATTGATTTGTGTTATTTCTCCTGAAAATTTGAATTTTATTTGAGTACTTCTGTGTCATTTTTGTATTTATCTTGAAAAATTGTATTTAACATTTTGTAAAGACTTCCATTAGTTTTAATCCAATAGATTTTCAGAGAATGGTATTTTAATTAAATTCTTATTTTTCACCTTTTATAGGAGAGCTATATCATACCTGTTTTCTAAGGTTTAGGTTGGAGGTACTTCAATGAAAAGATAACCTTGCCTATCCACACGCAATCTTATATGCACATAGGATTTTTAAAGATGCAATGAGTTCAATTATCCAGCAAAGGACATTCTCTGATTCTAAAGAATGGAAAAAAATTGGTAACATGCAGATATAGAGAATCAACCTAGTCTTAAAGCTTATTACTTTGTATGTTTGTCTTATGAACTTTGAATTGAACTTCTGCACAGATCTGACCTGGATGAAATGTCATATCTGAGACTGATCCTTATCTCCTAAACGTTTCCTTTGTTTCTTGGATTCTCTGGGCTTTACCCTCTTATTTTATTGTGAGTGTCCCAGAGCTTTGATCTTGTAATGAGTTTTGGCTCGCAACACAAACCCCTGCTTTGGTGTGACACACAGAGGACATGGGTGTACTCAGAAAACCCCCAGACAAGAGGTTACTTCTTCTGTAGTGAGGGCTGAAGGCAAATGGGGTAACTCCAGAATTTAGTGTCTCCCATTACATTATGGGAAACTGAAAATTCACACGGGTATTTTAACATTAAGAAAGCACACCTGTGAGAACAAATTTGATGTGCAGTATGTATCTGTTTCTCATTTCATTTACAATAGATTCTTGAGCTTTAAGAATTATAATTTTCCCCTTTGTATTGCTGCAGACATGAAAATTTAGAGCTATCTTTCAGATTCCAAATTCCTTTCTGCTTAAAAAAATTACCTTAAAACAGTTTTGAAGCTGTACAGTAAGTACAAAAATGATTAATATACTGAGCACAAAATATATCATTCATAGGTTTTTTTTTAGCCTAAGTAATAATTACAAATGCCAAATGCAGAATAAAATAGAAGTCATAAGTATTTTGTTTACAAATAATGTTTCGTATTTCCTGACTGTTGTAAATTCTCACTTTAAGGGAAACGAGTAAAAATTTTCTGAAGCATATAGTTAGTTGTATGCACACCTTCAGAGAATGCACTTGGTAGCGAGAGGAACATATTTAGACCATGAGACCCCTTGCACATGTGAGATACGTGCGTACAATGTACGCTACAATGAGAGGCGGCCCACCCCACACTCAGATAACACTAAAGACGAGCAAAACTTCAAGGGTTTCCTCCTTCAAGCAGATCTACTAATAAGTTAATTGTAAACATAGAAGTTGTGTTTTTTAACATAATTTTCTTATTTTTTTGCCTTGTTTAGGCAGAACATGTTAAGCAGCGAGCCAGATTCAGCCACATGACTATATTAATGGTAAGTTTGTTGTTTTGAGATGGACGCTGATACTTTTATGTACCTCAGAATAAAAACAGCCAAGAAATTGATTTCATATGCTTAATAAATGAGGAACTAGGATGGAAAAATTTTATTTGCCAACATCAGATGTTTCCTTAACAGACATTTCTACTAACAGTTTTCATTAACTTTGAGAAATTTTAGCTGAAAGAGCCAATTCAGGAATATATTGCTAAACAGCTCTGAGTGGCACATTGTGGTAAGGAAGCAAGTCTTATTATCATGGCCATTATGTCAGCCTTCCGTTCTGAATATCTAAGATTTCTGTTATGTTGCTCTTTATTTATATGTTTATATACACACATGTTTTTTTAAACTTGGACTCACCCACTCGCCACTAAACAAGCCCTGAACTCTGTCCGGTGGGGTCATAACCTGAATTCAAGCTGTAGGTAGTGTTTGTAATTCTGAAAATGCTGACATTCGTCATTGTGAATTATGTTTCCTTTAGGAAATTCCTTTACTAAAGGGAGGCAGTCATTTTTGACACTAATCAGATGCCTCTGTGCTGACCCTCTTGCTGAATGAGGCCAGGCTTTCTAGGTTATTTGTGTTTAAAAAGGAATAACCATTCAGTGTAGCATTTCAGTAAATAATGACCTACAAGACTTAGGCATATTCCACAAATGTTCCCACCCACGGCAAGGATGAACTTAGAAAACATGACGGGGCTTTTCTTGTGTCAGCTGAGAGGGGCTTGTAGCTCTTCATTCACATTTTTCACTTAATCCAATGGCTTTGAATTCCCTGCCTTGTAAGTTACTATATATAAAGATTAGAAACTGCTTTTGGCCATGCAGAATTACATGCTTTTAGATGAAATTCAATCCATTGTAAAAGGTTTTGTTCAGAGCAATACTATTTATTCCTTGTTGAATTTGGATGACACAGAGAAGAAAATTAGTTAACTGGGAACAGAAATCGTGTTACTCAATTTAAAAAAGCTGTAGCAATAATTTTGGGAAAGACTAGAAAAATTAAACACCCGTGAGTTTATTTAAGCCTTTAAAGGAAAAGAGGAAATACCAGAAGATAATTAAAAGTGCAGGGCTAACTTTTCCTCTGGAATGTCTTTGACTAGCCTGCCTTTTATATAGGTTATATCATAATGAATGTCGGGGGTTGAAAAAGAATTTTTGATATTTGAGGAAGTGATGGGCTTTTGTGATTCTTAGTACTCATCTTTGATTAAAATGGGTTTAAAAAAAACCTTCAGGAATGAAGCAGGAAGAACATTTAGATCTCATGAGTTGTTGGAAATTGTTTTCTTTTTGCCTATTTTCCAAATATAATTCGTCGAAAACTTGGAGAAGCCCTAAAAGGCCTCTGATTACTGTCTCCCAGATGATTCCTCTATCCCACCACTTACAGCCCAGATGGGAGGCTCCTCTCTGAGATTTGAGATGAGACTCGATATTTGACTGCATTCTGAAGAAACAGAAACACAGAGGGTAGGGGTGGAGTAGGAGGTGGGTGGGAGCAGGAGAGATGTCCACATATCAGCCATGGAGGAAAATACTGACCAAATATTTCATTTGTTCACAGAGCAGGATTAAAATGTTTGTTCACTGTGGAGCACAGGCATAAACCCTCAGACAATCTCTGCAAAATTTTTTGAAGGATCCCTTGAACTTTAACAAATTCTTGGGGTCTTTGAGTTACACGTCTTATGTCCTTACACCCTTTTCAACTAACAAACTAACGAAGACCTCCCTTGTTGTCCTCTGTGTCCTTCTCTGCCTTTCACATCTTATTTTCTTCCCAGATGCATTTAGCAGATTTTCATTTTGTTTCGTGTAAATGAGCTTCATCTCAGAGTAGCCATGTCCCTCCCACTTCTGAGTCCACTCTTAATGGATAACCCTTACTTCCTGTTTCCCAGTCTTCCCCCACGAAACATTTGCTGCTCCGCTGTGTTTAACATTAGCACTGGATGGTTCTCAGGATTCATTTAAAGATGGGAAATGAGGTTTTGTTTTTTTTTTCGAATTGACTTGGCTGGAAGGTGCTCATATAGTAGAAAGGATGCCGGGAAAAGAAAATGAGCAGACATTCTGGGGAAGTGAGGTAATCACATTGGGCAGAGGGTGGTTCCGGAAGGTCCCACTCAGAGTGGGCTTCAGTGTGACGGAATGTGAATCTCCCAGTTCCTGGCTCAGTGCCTGGTAACAAAAAGGGCTTCATAAATAGTTAACCCCTCTCCTGCAGGCCCGTCTCATCTCTAATAAGTATTATGCACTAACTGGCTATCTTCTCCTGGAAGACTCTTATTTTTTTAGAAACTAATTTTTTAAAAAAGACCAAAAAATCATGCCTTCATTGAGCTGAGACCCACACTTCTCGAAGAGGAAACCGGAAATGCTCAACTGAGGAAAGTAGATGGCTGTTTCATGTGTATCCAACTCACAATATTTGACTGGGAAAAACCCAGAGAAGTTACTATCAGCAGAAAGAACAAAGAATGTAAGGCTCTGAGAAGGCTGGGACATGACTGTCCTGGCCACCACACAGCCCCATGGGTGCTTGGTGCATGTGTGCTGAATGGATGAATGGATTATCCTGCAAGCTGCAGTTGCCAACTCTTTGGCGTTTTCCTTTTTGATGTTATTTGTATCAGGCCTGAAATTTGCTTTGAAATCACAGGAAGAAAGACTCTATATAAACTAAATGGCCATTGTGTTTGCTAATATTATTTTGTCACACCCAACCCCCAATCCCCCCCGGACAACAGTTGAACCAAAGCAATATCTGTCACATGACGCCTGAGGTCAGCTTAGTTCACCTCTCTGCCTCTAGCCTGGCATCATGTAAACTACTGAAGTAAAGACAAAGAAGTCTAATATTTCTTTGGAGGTACACACTTAATAAAAATACCATTTGAGGTGAGATGGCAAAGTCAGAACATGTTCGATTTCTTCCAAAGGAGTAAGTTATGCTCAGACACAGACCCAGTCTCCTGCAAATTCCTATTTTTCTTGGATGAAATTAACAAAAAAAGGATTTTCGACTTCTAGGTTGTTGTGGGGAAGGAGGGCCTATCCTCATTGCACAAGGTGATTCCATCTGTCTCATGGTGTGACATTTTGGTAATTGTAGGGACAAATGGACACCATATATGAGCCTCATGAAGATATCCTAGGACTGGCAAAATCTCTAAGTGTGTACATTTCAGAATTT
Source organism: Tapirus indicus (assembly GCA_031878705.1). Classification (NCBI taxonomy): domain Eukaryota; kingdom Metazoa; phylum Chordata; class Mammalia; order Perissodactyla; family Tapiridae; genus Tapirus; species Tapirus indicus. Next base: position 135,818,519 of record CM062923.1, read on the forward strand.
ACGGTGAGAAAAGGAACTGCCCTCACATAGTCCCAAATGTTGATGAGAAGTATATCCTTCTCACGATAATATGCCACTAGGTCTTCATGCTTTTTATATATCTATACAGTGGATATTTATTTAGTATCTATCATGGGTCAAGCTGGGGTTAGATGGACATGATTCCTGCCTTCTTGGAGTTCCTATCTTTAGTGCTGAAACAATGATCAATAAACAAATAAGATCTCTCACACTCTGAAATACTGTATTCAGAAGTTGAAGGCCACTTAACAATAATAATGAGGAGAAGGAGGAGGAGAAATGGAAGAAAAGGAGGAAGAGAAGAAAATTAAAGAAAATAAAGCATAAGGCATAAACCAAGAACAAACCAAAAAGAAATCCAGGGACTGTGTTAATCAGCAGTGAAAGGTCAACCCAGATCCTCGAATCCACCGTGCCACCTTTAGATGCCCTCTCCCGTGTTCTTTGTTTAAGGACACTATAGAGTGGGAAACAGTAGGGGAGCCAAGGCTTGGGTCAGGCTGCAGATGTTTGCTGTTCTTCCTATTCTTCAGATAGTTCCCTCCTGACACAAACGCCTGCTCAGGTCACAGAATTGTGGCAGCCACAGAGAAAGCACAGAAGGGGACTCCCATTTATCTTGCAAGGGCAAGTTGGGCCACACGTTTAATACCCCTTCCCTTGATAAGATCCCTCCACTGGTGACGCTGAGCCTACCTACCTTAGTCACCCCGTGCCAGTGGTGAGGACCCTTCTGCTTTCCTTCATTCGCTTGGTTTATGTCCAGCAGAAGGGAGAGAGGAGGCCACACATGATGACAGAACGTCCTTTCCTGCCATATCTTCTTTCTTCCAGATGCATCTACAAGCAGTGCTTGGGACACAGAGAGCCATGAGAAAAAAGGATGTCGCATAAACTAATAAAAATGTTGTCTAAGGAGTAAGCCAAATGCCTTAAAGGGCAGGTGGAAACACAAAGAGCAGAGTGGCAGTGTGGTGAGTGGTGCTCAAGCCAGGGGCCAAGCCGGCAGCACGGGCCCCGCTTCACAGGTAGCAGCAGCTTAGTTCCACGTCATATTGCCACGGAGGCCCATGGGTCCAGGATTTCTCAATCTTCTGATCTTTCAAGAGGAGCCAGAAACCTAGACTTCTGTGTGAAATCTCACTTTAAAAAGTCCGATTTTTAAAATGTTGCTATCATTTTTAAAACATCGTGAGGGGGAAACAAACATATCTGTGGGCCAGATGCAGCCCAAGTCTGCTAGTTTATAGATGAAAACAAAGAGGACCCTATGGGGGGAACAACTCAATGAAGAAAACAATTTTGAAAAAGTTGTTTTCAGTCCATACTCATGAACTCCTCTGGTTTATATCACTTACAGAATATGCTAGAGACTGTGAGGTCCTAGGCAACGCTGTCAGATGCCCTCTAATTCTCTCAGTGTCAGGAACTCTCTTTGGCCTTCTGCTGCCTTCTCAGAGCAGGTCCCCGAGTCCTTTCATTAGCTCTAGGAGACTAAAAATCTCCGCAGGGTTACTGCTTATGCTTAATTCATCTGAATTAATGGAATGAGTCTAAAATACTTTTGTGCAGGTCTTTTTGTCTGGTGATCAATGGAGGTACCAATGAGGCCATGCTCCGAGAATGACCACAACAGGCCATAGCACTTGACCCAAATATGTTTATGTGTTAGTATGGGGAGGGGTGGAGGACGGAGGCCTGCTATCACTCTGGGAATGAGAGAAAATGACTTTTTACCCCTGTCAGGATGGAGCGAATTTCTAGGGTGTGACCTGCAGAGAACATCTGTGACCTCCTAGGTTTCAGAAGTTCCAGGAGGAGGCTATTGCTCTGGCTGCCACCGCCAGTCGAGCTGGTCAGCAGGAAGCTAGGCCTGCCAGAAACACAAGGGAGGCAAGAAGAAAGGCTTTTTTCCAACTTATCCAGATGTCTCAGAGCCTAGAGCTGACTGGCCAAAGAGAACTGATTTGAAGAGTTTATCTCTATTCGTCTGTGTTAGATATAGTAGGTTATTACAGAGACACCCCCAAACCTCAGGGTGAACAAAAGGAAAGCTTGTTTTTTGCATAGGCAAAGTCTGTTGGGTGCTCAGAGGGTGGCTTCCGCATAGCTCCTAGGATCCAGTTCCTTCCCTTCAGGGCCTCTGCTGTCCCCGGAGTTGCCTTGATGTCCTCTGCTGGGATTAGCAAAGAGAGAGGACTGATTGGCCTGTTTCAGAGCCAGGCCTAAGAATGGCAACCTTTGCGCGCGTCACATTTCGTTGTCCAGAACTTACTCACTTGGGAAGCTGTTTGCCCTGGAGGAGGAAACAATGTGTGTGAGCATATAGTCATCCTTACACAGCACCTGTTGATCATCTGAGCAGAGGAGGGAGAATTATGCCAACGTGTTCCTCTCTCCTACCCTCCCTTTCTCCCTCTCCTTCTTTCTCTCTCTTCCTCTTATCTTTTTTCTCTCTCTCATGCTGATTATGACTGGCCCACCACAACTGCAGGGAAGCCCAAATGATAACAGGCTGGTAGCCTGCTTTCCACAAGGTTGGACTTTAGAAATCAGGGAAGAAACGTTATGGTCTCATCCAGATTGAAGCACAAGAGCTCACTAGTCTCTAATTAGCCTTTTGCTAATTTCTCACTTGACGGAGCTGTTTTCAAAGAACTCTTCCTCCTCCTCCTTAGTGAGTCCAAACTCATATGACACATAGACTGACATAAGATGTATGTGGTGATTCCAGCTAAATATACACATAGGTTCCCTTACTTACTTCCATTCCCATGACTAAACAAATTGTCGAATTCATCGATTCTTTGCACTTTTGAAGTAGCTTCCATCAGAGGACCTAATGATGCTTCACAAATATTTAAGTCATTAACATTCATCCGAATGAGTTTTTGAGGTAGCTGAGCCAAACATCAAACTTCCTAAGTTTATAAGGGAGAAACTGAGTCACAGAAGAGTTAAGAGTTTCATCCATGGTTACTCTCACAAGTAACCATTATTGCCAGAAGTTCCTAAGATTCTTAATCATCTAATTCCCCAAATCAGATCAGAATTTGCATTTAAACCCCTTACATTACTCCTGCAAAAATTAAAGTATATTTTTGCTTCCTATATTTTAAATATGCATTTTTAAATCACTGCCACTGAAATTACAGGTCTTTTGCTGTAATTCAGAAATGGTTGGGACATACAAAGAGTTCACTCAGTCAAACACAAGATTTTAAAAGCCACATGTCATGTTAGATGTCCAAGCCAGCGGGTCCTCCTGGTTTGTGACTCTGGCTTTATGGTGAGCGAGACTGTGTTCCTATGAAACCAGCCTAAACAACATGGCTGCCCTTTGAACACAGTTTACAGAGTGTCAGTAAGAGGTGGTGTTCTTAGTGCGAACAGCTTCTGTGGGAAGGCAATGATATTCCAACCAAGTTAAGTGAAAAATGACTGTTTGATGCACTGTATATAGAATTGTTAAATTAAAATGACAGACTTTTGAGTGGGCTTAAAGTGACATTTTGGGGGAGAGTTTATTGATCAGATGCCGTGAATCTGAGATCAATTAATTTTGCTTTGAAGTTTGTTCTTGATCCAGATCTTCATTAAGAGGGTGGTTTCCAAATCACTGGTCTGTGAACACTGCTTGTGATTAATTACCCTTTTACAATCTCAGGAATTCTGTTCTTTGCTATATTTTGAATAACTCAGACTCCATGGGGAGTTGTATTTTGGCTGGTATATTTGGAACCGCTAATAAACACTTACTTCCTGTTTTTCTTACTACGGTGTATAGCAAATTGTAAAATTACTTGTATTGCCACCTCTGTTTCCTGCGTGCTTCCCCAGCCCTGACTGACGTTAGGGAAGAGTCGACATCACGGAATCTTTGTCAGCACATCTCCCATAGCTTCCAAACGTACGATGCTACATCTCACTGCTGCGGTACAAACTGGACGGATGACAGGAGAAAGCATTCCATTTCATCAGCACAGAAAAATTCGAATTTTAGTATCTTGAGCCCCAAATAACTTTTGGAAAGAAGTTAGTGTATTTTTATTTTAATTTTTTACGTATATTTTTGAGGTCAGTAGTTTTACTCTTTTAGGAAGACGTGATGCAATAGAAAAGATTTTTCTGTTTTCCTTTGAGGTGTAATTTTTCTTGCTAAAGTTGACAGCGTCTTCAACCAATAATAAGTATATTATTATTATTACTCATTTCAGGTTTTTAATTTGGGAAATGCTCTGGTTGCTTTTGTGCTCACGTGAGCCTGGCTAGCACTGAGACCTGCCTCCTGGGGTGAGTAGGCTGTGGGTTCATGTCCGAGTCCAGGAAGTTGCTGACTTAAGATAGATTGGGGCTTCCCATGGAAGACTAGGCGCCTGGGGAGAACTGGCCCTGGGTCTAGCACTGGCCCCAGGAGGAGGGGACTCTCTTTGCTTTGCAAGTCTGGGCTGGTATTGACTGAATGATCAACAGATATTCATTCACCTTCATTGATAGAAGAGTATAGAGAGTCAATGAGTCACTGGTGCCCTGGAATCTCTACCTTTTTTTCAAGCTCCCATCAGAGCTCCACCCCATGTTCCTGGTGACCCCAGTGGGAATGGAAAGGTTGAAAATAATACGAGATGTTACTCAGGAACAGTGTATAATTTGGCACCACATTGGCCATGGAGCAGTATTACCCTTAGACTGGGCAACTGGGCCCCCGCTTTAGAGGATGCTGCTCAGACCCTTCTCTGCTTTGCCCCTAACCAATGGGGCAGGATATTTTGGGGGGTTAAGGAGTGTCCACCCAGAGCCCAATGCTCCATAAACTGGGTACCCAGGACTAGAGAATTTCTGCCTGAATGACCCCAATCCTTCTTCCAGGGCCTTAAGTCCTTGTTCCTCGTCCATCCTCCTGAGGGGTAGCTGGTATATGTGTGTGTGTGTTGGGAGGATGGAGTTTGGACATGAGGGATGGGGTGTCCACACACCTGCACCCCAGGCCCTCTAAATGCAGGATGGAGCTGGTGATGGGAACACAGGGAGCAGGCCAATACCTGAGGCCTCCATTTACTTTCTTGTCCTGGCCAGGAGATGTTAGGGGCAGGCTTGCTGTGCAGGGCCAAAGGGAAGATGGAGCTTGAAAGCCTACAGAGTGCTCCCCAAGTTTCCTTCCTCTCCTCTTCCACCTTCTGTTAAACGCTTTACAGCATTCTCCTGTCTTCACCTGTCACCTCTCTGCAGCTGACTTCCCAAACCATCCCTCTAACCTCTCTTCGTCAAACTCCAGACTCCCGCCTTCAATTCTGCTTTCTTGTTTTCTCTCCCTGGAGGTCCCATCAGCACCTTGAATGCAATATGTTTAAAACCAGAGTCAAAATCAGAGTCTCCCACAACCAGCTCCTATTTTTGAGATCTCTGCTTTGGCTAATCACACCAGCTTCCGTAATTATCTAGCCAGCGGTGTTCAAAACCAGTTTCGACTTCTTGCTCTTCTCTACTGCCCTCATTTAATTGACTCAAAATTGGTGAGTTAATTAACTCTCAGTGTGCGGTCGAATACCACCGGCCAAAGCCTCTAGTTTGCTGCCCTTCTCAGTGCCGCTGCCTCCTGGAGGGTTCCTGGCTGCTCCCCGGAAGGACCTTTCCAGCTCCTCACCTGCTCTAGCTCCCTGTTCTGACTCCCCTACACTACCTGGCCAGACTCCCCTTCCCAAAGGACGGGAGCACTCATGTTGCTCCCCTGCTCAACAGCCTTAAAGGAGGCTCATTTGCTGAGCAAATTTAGTGAAAACTCCTTGGCCAGTTATTTAATTTTTCATGCTTCCGTGACCTATATATTCTGTTTCTTCTATCAAACTGTTGTGATCAATCAAGATCTATCAGAAATAATACCAAGAACCTATCTTGAATTCTCAACTGTAGTGAATATTTTTTCTTTTAATGCATTTTTTATTGTAAAATAGTTCAGACAGGCAAGATTTGGGAATAATTCGATGAACAGCATGTACTTACCATTCAGCTTTATCAAATCCTAACGTTATGTATTTGTTTCAGATTTTTCTTCTTTAATTTAAGAAATAACCTTCGCTGATAAAGTGGAGGCTCCTGGGTACCCCAATTCCATTCTCCTCTCTCCCTCTTCTTCTCCCAGGGAAAAACCATTATCGTGAATTCAGTGTTTAGTATTACCATACATATGTTTATGCCCCATGTTTATGTATCCAAAAATACATTTTATTACTTTTCAGGTTTATAAACTTAACATAAAAGTTATAATTTAGCAATTGTTTTGCTCTACATATTGTTTTGCAGCCTTATCTCTGTTTATTTCATTTAATGACTAAAAGTTATTCCACTTGTGAATGAATATTCTGCAGTTTATTGATCTGTTTCCCTTTGACGGACATTTATGTTGTTTCCAATCCTTTGCTCTTCCAAACTCCTGTGCCTCCTCACACCTAAGTATGAGAGTTTCTCTAGGGTTTATACCTAAAAGTGAAATTTCACAATTACCTGTGTGACCATCTTCACTTTCGTTAGATTTTGCTAAAGTGCTCTGCAAATTCTATCCATTGATGTTCCTACTGGCAGGGTAGGAGGGTTCTTGCCTCCCCACACTCTCACGTGCCCCTGTGATCATCAAACTTTAAAAATTTTCCCAATATGATTGTTGTGAAATTATATCTCACTGTTGTTTTAATTTGCATTTCTTAGATTTTCAGTGGAGAAGGCTTTGCTGGACAAGACACATGAAGTCCAAGCATGAAAGATACGTAAAAGATCTGTAAATTTGACAGTCCGGAAATAACGACTTCTGCATAACAAAAGGCTCTGCAGAGTTAAAAGACAAGACACAGACAGGAAGAATAGAATGCAATGCAAATTACTAATGCAAGGTTAGCATCCAGAATATGGAAAAGAGCTCCTGTAAATTTTAAAACAAGACAACCTATAGAAAATGCACAAATGATATGAAAAGGCAGTTCTCAAAAGAAGAAGTCTCACACCTTCCTGGAGCTCAGCAAACATTTGCTGGTTATTAAGTGAACAGAACGAGGGGCCAAAGCAGATCTCTGTGGACAGTAGTGTCCTCATCAGGATCCCGAGACATAGACCCTGAGACGGAGCTGGTATGTGCAAAGTGTAATGGGGAGCGGGCTCTGAGGGAATCAGGAGAGCGGGACTGGCCCGGGGAGAAGTTGATCTGGGCACTCGGATGCGGGATGGCCCTTCAGAGGGGTCCAGAAGTGACCAAAGGGGCTGGCTCTTTGTGCCCTTGTCTCTCTCAGTTACTGGTTACAGGCTTCCCCGGGGAGGGGAAGTAACTTTTGGCAGATCCCTTTGGCGGAGAAGACTGTCCGAGGAGAGACTCAGCTGTGAGCCGTCAGTAGCCTACATTCCTGGCAGCTGGGGGAACCAAGCAGGAGCTGGGAGGGGCACGCCACAGCATCCACTCCATCCACTATTAAGAGCCAGTGAATTAATCTGAGTGTTGTGATTAAGAATACTGGCATCGGAGAGCCCTAGAATTGAATCCCAGATCCACTGCTTATCCAGTCGGTAACCTTGGGCAAGTTAACTGTGCCAAGTCTCAGTCGTGGTGTTCTTTCAACGAATACTCACTGAGTTCCTGAGAGGCCCGACCTGGAGATTGTTGTGAGGGTTAAGTGAGTGAACACTCACGAAGAGTTTCACACAGTTCCTGGCACACGGTTCCTGCTTGCTCAACAGTGACTATTATTTATTATTATTAATCATACTTGTGGGTAAAAGCCTGTGTTTCTTTTGCTCTGTCAGTGGAGTACGGCAAGAAACTGTCTTGGAATGTGCGTCTGTGGCTTCCTTAGACAAATGGAGCACTCCCGAGGTCAGCCGGGTTTAGAGCAGGCTTCTTCTCTGGTCGAAGCTGGTAAATGCCTCAGCTCCTTAATCAAACATTTCCTGGATGCATATTTAAAACTCAACTGACTTTTCACTCTCAACGCCAATTGTTATTTTTCTCTTCCTATTTTCATATGACTTAATTCCTATAACAAATGCGTAATTTCAGGCAAGAGAAATGATTCAAATGTTCCATCTCTACTTTGACTCTATCAGGTGACTGTGGTAAGTAGCTTTAGACATTGGAAAATTCTTTATTTGGTAGAATTGGGTGGAATCAAATAAATTTTAGAGCCAGAAGGGACCACTGGCCTTAAAGACGATCTAGAGTAATGGTTTTCGTTTTTTTTTTAAGTAGTGGGAATGTTCCTCCTCGTGCCGCTGCCACCACTGTAATAATGAGATCTCATGCATTAGCCCTTTATTTGGAGCAAGAAAACAGGCTGGATGTGACTGAAGTGGGGATGAGGAGAGTAGCATTTGTCCTCTCTGTCTCCTCCTCACAGTCCTCCTTTTAATACAGCTGTCCCTGATGTAGCTCTTGGCCATAGTTTAAAAAAAATCACTGGTGTAGTGCAACAATTCACCGTAAAGATGAAGAAGCGGCTGGTTTCCTTCTGTGTCACTGGCTACTCTTCTCGGTCTCCTTTGCTGGATCCTCCTGTTCACCACCGGCTTCCGCAGGCCTCTGTCTTTGGACCACTCCTCTTTCAACAGTCACATCTTTGATGATTCTTTCCAGTCTCATGGCTTCCAATTCCATCCGTATGTTATTGATCCCACATTCACGTTTCCAGCCGGACCTCTCTCCTGACTCCAGACTTATCTCCAGGTGCCTAGCTGACACCTTTCTTGAACATCTAACAGAGAGCTCAAGATGAACACGCCCTGATGACGCCCCTGGCCTCCTGCAAGCCTGCTCTCTCTTATTCAGGGGCAACTCTGTCCTTCCAGTTGCGTGATCCCCCAAATCCTTGGCTCCTCTCTTTTGCTCATGGTACACATCTAATCCATCAGGAAATCCTGTGGTCTCTACCTTCAGAATATTCTGAATCAGATCACTTCTCCTTCATCGCTATGAACCGGTCTCATATCATCATCATCTCTGATCTGAATTTTGCAAAAGTGTGGCCTCTTAATTAGGGTGATAATATAATTTATCATTCGAACTGGGACACTTTCAAGACTCAAAGGGGAGGGACAGTAACAACTGTATTGAGACACATTGCCCAGGATTGTTCTGGGCAAATAGGAGTTGTGGTCACCCTGCTCTTCACTCATCTTCCTGTCTCTGCTCTTGTTATCTCGAAGTCTGATCCTGATGTATCAACCAGAGTGCTCTGCTCAACTCTAGCTTCAGAACATATCACACTGTTCTAACCCTTTAAATGGATTTCATTTCACTCAAAGTAAAAGCCAAGGTCCTCACAAGGTTCTGTACTACCTGCTCCCCATTGCCCTCCAAACACATTTCCTATGACTCTCCCCCTGTGCCTCCCTCTCCAGCAGCCTCTTTGCTGTGTTTCAATCAGGCCAGGCATACTTCACCTCCTCGCCTCCGTGCTGGATGTTCCTCTGTCTGAAATGCCCTTCCCTAGACCTTTTTCTGGCTGCAGCCCTCATCCCCCTCGGTTGTCACCTGGTCATGAGGCCTACCCTTACTGTGTTATTTTAAATTATAGCCACCCTCTTCTACCCCCGCCCCTGACGTCTCTTTCTTTGCTTTGATTTTTTTTCATAGTACTCCTCTGATATTTTATATAATTTACTTGTTTATTATATTTATTTTCTGTCTCTGGCCAATAGACTGTAAGCTCCATGTGGACAGGGAATTTTTTTGCTTGGTTTCTGCTGTAGCTTCTGAGCCCAGAACAGGGCCTGGCACACAGGACTCAAAAGATATTTGCTGGTAACTGAGTGGAGAAGCCAAAACCTCAGAAGGTTCAAGAGTTTCCTTCAATTACTAGATAAGCTTGTGGAGTGTCTGAACCTGGAGCTGGAGTCCTGGCTTCCCATCTCAAAGGCTTTGGTTGGGATGACAAGACCCCAATGTGCAATGAGAGAACAGACCAAACTCCTGACGGCTCAGCTGGGCTCGCTGATAACTGTGTGCCTTGTCCTGCTCAGATCTGCGTGTCATTTCTGAAATCTGGGTACGAAAAAGGACACTGGACATAGATCAGAAAAGTTCATGAAGAACTAATTCTTAGCAGAAGTAATTCTTAAGAGCAGTAACATGAAAATAAATGAAATCCCATTCAAAGGATGATCTGGGAAGGATTTCTGCTTAATTCTATTGAACTACAGATTAAAATAGCACTTTTTGTGGTGACTGCCTTGGAAAACAGAATAGTTCTAAGAAATTGGTTATGTTTGAGGAGGAGAATGGTAGGCTGTAGGCTGGGCTTTGTGAATGCTTGGAAATCTAGGACTCTCTGTGGTTCTCCTTTCATCCTCTTCTGTTTCTCTGAAAATATAAATCTTGCCTTGTTATAAATAGAAGGGTGATGAATGAAGTCAAATTTTCAGTATTAATATGTGAATTCTTATTGGTAAGATGTGACTTCTTCCATTTCTCATGTCTGAAATGTCCTCTCCACACTCTTTCCTAAGTTCTTCCAATAAGAATCCAAAGTTTAACTATTTTCAATAGTTCGAAATATTTACATGTTGCTTTGTATGTTATATGTAGCTTTCAAAATGTTATTCCAGTACTTTCATGAGAGTCTTCTTTATATTTCCAGTTAAATGTGCAATCTTCTGAAGGTGGAGGCTGAGTGCCTGTGTACCTTTTTTTTTTAAGTTGCTCTTAAAGCGAGGTTCTTTCTCTTATAAGGGCTGATGAAGGGAAGGAGAAGACCTTGACTCCACTTTCAGATTTACCTTTACCACCTATAGAATCTCTCTGAAATTCAGTTTCCTCATCTGTAAAATGGGAATGGTAATAATAATAATAACAAACATGTCAGTGGATGGGGCAGAGGATCAAGTAAATACTATATGTATTAGTAGCCATTGGGTTGCCGGTCCTGGACCCTCACTTTTGGGGTAACTGCCCCCTCCACTGCCTGGCCCACTCCCATCGACATGGTCACGATGGCTGGGCTCCTACAAGCCATATGTGGGCAGTGTGACCCAGCCTCCCTGCCCCAGGTGATGACAAAGGATGCGTGGGCACCTGACCAGGGAGCCCTTTAAACACTTGGAATTAGGATCAAGAAATTCCAGTTTCATCTGGCTGTCCTTTTAAACAGAGGAAAGGCAAACTCAGAAGGTTTTGGTTGGTTACATTTTTTCCACCATGAAGTTGAATCAGAGAGAAAGCAGCTCTGCAGTTAAAGAGAATAAAATAAAGACAAAAGAAAGGATTTTGGGGTTTCCTGGACTAGAGCATTCCACTTCCTCATTGTTGAGGCCCAGCTACATTCCCGTCCTGAGGTCAGGGCGCTACCCTCCTACCACATAATCAATTATTATTATTATTATTTGCTTTGGTTAGCTTGAGTCGGTTTCTGTTACAACTGAAAGCATGCTAGTTAATACGTTATATGTGAACATGATTAGTAAGTCGGGTATCATAGATTATTATTGAGTAACTTCGTTTACTCTGTGTTCCACATTCTCTTTTCATGCTTGAGCCCTGGATGGCAGCAGGAATGTGTTAAGATTTTGAAGTGAATCAACACCTTAGCCTCTACTTCCACCCCCAGCACACACTGAGGCATTCTTTGTTACCAGCGGTCACCAAACAGCACGTCCTTTGCCCTCTATCAAGCTGATACAGCCGTTCTGTGGACAAGAAAGGAATTGGGAATATTGTGGTAGCAAGCTAAGACTGAGTCAGGGAAGTAAGAATGCACAGACCCTGAGAATGACTGTTTCAACAAAAAGCCTCCTAGAGCAACAATTATTTGTGGGAGGTGGGGATGGGAGTGCCGGCGCTGGTGGGCTAGAGACCAGTGGAGCTGGGAGATACTATTTCACAGCACACTTTCAGAGTCACTCCAGGCCAGAACTTGCAGGGATACAGGGCTGGGCCTCATATGTAACACTCGGATGTGGTCCATTTTGGTTTTCCTCACACCACTTCATAACGTGACCTCTAAGAGCCAAGATAAAATGACACAGATGTGCTGCAGAGTCAGATGCAAAGATCTGTAAGTTGAACTCTTTTCCTTTAATTTCATGTTGAACTTTTAAAGACTTTAAAATCTAACACAAAGGACCCATTCAAGTTTTCTACTGTTGTAGGGAAGTTGAAACATGCGTATGCAAACATCTTGGCTGTTTGCTAGCTCCAGAGGATGCAGTTATGAGCACCCCAAGCCTTTCCCCTCACCTCCCACGTGTAAAGTCAATAAATGAGGCTAATCACAGGCACCCATATCGGAAATAATTTTGGAGTCAGAACAAGGGTGAGCAACCTGGCCCTCCGAGAGGAATGTGTGGCTCTGCATGGCAAACGTCACAGATGGCATGGCACACTGAGAAGAACCACATTTCTCTGTCATCTAGTCTTTTATGTTAAAACTCAAGTGCCTTGCTCAAACTGAGCTGGGTCTGTCTCCCATCTCCGGAAAATGCTGGGAGAGTCTTGAATATCAGCACTGTGGCTGTTTTTAGAATGTGGCAGAAATGGATACTATGGAAAAATGGGTGGCAGAGTGACATGATGTAAGCATCTCTTGCTGAGAGGTGGACAGTTGTCGAAGAAACAGGAAGGTCAAGCAGAACACTGGTCAGAGTTAAATTGAATGAGCCGGACGAGACCCACCAGGATTCTCTTAGCTATGATTTTACTGTGAGAGTTCCACCATCTCTAATGGGGTATGCAGAGGAAAATTGTTTCCCCCAAATTCACTCTCACCCTCCACCACGCTCACTGATTTTAGTAGCTTTAAAATATCCTGAAAACTAGATGGCCAGAGGACTTTTATCTCCCCAAAGTTCTCTGCTATGGCGTGTTCTCTTTGAAATTTTTGATTATTCATTATCGTTCTATAAGAATTCGGTGACAACAATTTGGAAACACCAAATAAAAAGATTTATGGCACTGCATATTGTACACAATTATTATATTGCAATTCAATGACTTTTTCTAAAGCTTAAAACAATTATATTCTTTGGTTGGTTTGTATATAAAACAAAGAGTAGAAAAGGGTGTAGTGTTAGCCATCCACATAGAGTATCAAATGCCATGACTAACGGTAATGCTCCGGTACGGATTTCTTTGCAAGTAATGAGTATTACACAATTACAGGAGCATACACTGTGGAATCAGATCTGGGTGTGGATCCTGGCTCTATCCCAGCAATCGTATCATCTTGGGCAATGTAAATGACCTCTTAAAACCTCAGTTTCCTTTTTGGTAAATTGAGAGTAAAACCCACTTTACAGAGTAGTGATAAGAATGAAATTAAATAATAAATATAAGGCACCTGGAGCTGCTATGAGCCAAATGGATAAGATAACTTCCTGCCTTCTCCTTACTCCCGCTTTTCTTCCAGGTTACACTCGAAACTAGCATATACTCCATTATTTTGATAGCTTTTTCTTTTTTCCCCAAAAATTAAATTTAGTTTTTCACTGATTTTCTCTTCACAGGGCGTTACAAAATAGGAACAACAAAACCAGTGGAAAAAAACTCCCTTAGGAATGAGTTGATTAGTTATTGCTGATTATCTCCAATGTTGAGTGCAGGACCTGGTGTTTGGTAGGAACTCAAGGTTTTTGATTAAGATTGACTCTTCATCAAATGCTTTAATATAAAATTTCAAGTTTTACTCTGACAGGAGCAGCGACAGTTGCCAAGCAAGGAATTAAACCTTTCTTAGATATTTCCACGTATGAAAGTGTACCATGATTTGTTACAGAGAATAGAATTAGGGACAGAAGTTAAAAATCTTAGGGAAGGTAATTTAAGCTCAATTTTGAGAATTGTTTAATAAGTAGAATTGCCCATTTGTACAGTGGGTATTCTTGTGAGGTATAAGTTGAAATGATCTTAAAAACACTCATTTTCCCTGCAATGTCTCCCTACTTATATTGTATCCAGTATTGATGTTGTTTTGTATTAATTGGAATCACAAGAGGTTTTACCTATATGTATGAACCAAAGAATGTTAGTGAACTTTAACCAGTCACTATATATGTATATTAATGTATATATACACATATTAATGTCTTGGAATGTCAGAGCAGTGTCCTATTCTGGACAAGCATTGTGAAGCTCGGGGCTTGTCTTGGGTGAAGGTAAGGAGTAGAGGATGTGGTTATAAGTGAGTAGGGCCTGTGCTCTACGTCAGTTTGTGACTCAGTCTTGGAAGGGTCAAGAAGTGAGCACTCAAAATTTAGCTGCACACCAAATTAGGTAGCCAGGGTGGGAAATGGTTTTTAAAAGGTTGTTCTGGGCACTCCTGTTGAGTGTTCTTCACTACTCCTCCAGATAATTTACTCAGGGCTCTGGTGGGTGACCAATTGGGCAAATAGCATTCGTGGCAAATGAGGCCAGTTTTATGACATTGTTTATGAACCCAGTGGAGTCCCATTCTAGAAGTGTCCCTGTCTTCAAGACTGAGGGGTAGGATATAGGGAGGGGCAAGAAAAGGCTATACTGATTGGCTTTTCCATTTATCCCTACAGTCTTCCAGCTGTTTTAAAAGACTAACTGTTAGCAGAAACTGATTTAATCAGTCTGATTCAGGCTGGGAAGGAAATCTGAAATCCTCCGGAATTCTGGGAGCTGCATGTCTAGTAATTTGAACCTACCAAGAACCATCCAGAGAGGTGGTAGAAGCTTCTGCCCTTGGGGAGCCTTCTATGGAGGGCCAATGCAGTAGGTGTGAGGGTGGGCAGGTCAACTGTATGTTCTTTTACAATTGGGGGAATCTATGGGAATTTTTAAGACAATATGGAATAAATTCTGGTTTTGGAGGTGAGAAAGTTCTAGACTAGATTTTACCACGTGATTCTGCTTGTAAGCTTCTGCTTGCTGCGGCTGTTAGAATCTCAGTCCAGCTGCTGTGTGAAATCTGTGCATTTTCTCTAGTGCTACTTTCACAAAGGGGTCAACCGAAATGCTTACCTCTCTGCCTAATTTTTAGCTGCTCAGAAGGAAGCTACGGAAACACATTGGATTTAATCATGGCAAACGATGTGTTTACCTCAGAATATTTTAAGTTAATGAAAAACCTGGAAAATATCAATTTGGTCATAATGCAAAGTCCAGAAAGCAGTAAATAATTCTAGCACCTTTCCGTGTCCTTGAAACACAAAACTAGCTTTGTTTTATTTTTTCTATTTTAAATCTATTTTCTGTTTTAAATCACAGTGGGATATATTTTCAGCTTTGAAAGGCTCATTAAATCATAGATCCTTAAATTAGGTTCCTTTCAATGGGTTTGAAAAACACACCAGCACCCATAAGTTCTGCTAATTCACGCTGTCTTGAGTTGTCTGGGTGGACACATTCACATTCAGAGAAACTTAGTCAATCTACCGAATGACTGCATGGCACAAACATGTTAGTTTATCAATGTGTACTTGAAGGAATTGACCCATATGAATACTGATCTCTTAATCTATATTTATTTTATAGTCTTCACTTTATGATTGGCAGATTAAACACTTCATTTACATGCTCTGAAAGGTCTATAAAGAACAATTTATGCTAAAAATATTCCTGCTTGGGGCCCATGACTTGGGTAGAAGGAAGAAGTGTTTAGGGATCAGCACAGTGCAAGTGTTGCTTACTGAGGCTAGGCATTGCAGGGGGGTACAGGGACCGCATGTATTTATTCCAGCAAAATGTCCTGAGTACCTGTTATGTACTGAGTCCTGTGTTGGACACTACAGATACCACTGTCTACCTCACAGGCTTAACAACTTTGTACAATTGTACAACTTTGCAATTGTACATTGCAATTGCTAGGGACAGCTTATAAGAGCTGTGTGAAGGGAAGTACAAAGTCAAGTCATGGTACTCATTGGATTGGGACGGATCCCAGCACAAACCAAGAGGGATGGCCTAATCTTCTCTTATGTGTGGGCTGCCAGGGGTCAGCTTCCCAGGAGGATATATAGACTTTTTGGTCAAGAAGCCAATGATAAGTTATCAGATTGGAGGCCAATTCAAGAGCAGTTTTTTGTGTTAAATCATAAATGCCTTAGGAGAAACTCAGTTCAAGTTAGTGAAATAAAAATAGCAAGTGAATTTTATGTGACCAGCATTTTTATCCTATTGCTTACTTTGTAAAGAGAAACAAAGCAATGTATCTACTGATTAAAAAATAGCTAGCATTATTGCGTGCTTACTACATCCCAGGAGCTGTACTAAGTATCATATATATATATATATATATACACACTCTGATGTATATATATAGATAGATAGATAGATAGATAGATAGATAGATAGATAGATATAGATATAGATACTATATGAGAGTATACATATATATACTCTCATTTAATCTTCAACATCAGCCTTCTGAACTGTATACTATTATTATCTCAGTTTTACCACTAGGAAATTGAGGCTCAGAATTAGTTATAATTTGTTCAGTGTCATGTGGCTATTGAATGGGAAGGAAGGCAGTGGACTGGGACCTCAGTCTCTGACTCCAAAGCTCATGCTCTCCACCGGTCACTCTTGGTTGAGCTCCTGGTGTTGGGGGAGGTGTGCTGGGAAACGAAACCCTCTGCTCCTCCGGCAGCCCATTCATGGAGCTGTCATCTCCCCAAGCCAGAAACTGGTGAGTCCCCTTGACCTCCTTTCTTCCTCTCTTGCTCCTTCTGCTCACCCATCAGGCTGTAAGTCCTGATGATTTTAATTCCTAGTATTTCTTGAATCTGCATGTGTTAATCATTTTTCACCTGGACAATGGCAGTAATTTCCTAACCAGCATCTCTCTCTCTCTCCCAATCCAGTCTTTGCAATGCTGCCAACAAGATCAAACAACAAAGATATTTGTGCCACACCTGTGCTTAAAAACCTTCAGTGGCTTTCGGAGCCGTCATGGTCACCGCCCCCCTGCCCCGTCCCCCCCGCCCCCGCCCCGCCCGGTCTCACTCTGCGCTCCAGGGACCTTGAACTAGTTGCAGTTGGTCAGTTGCACCGTTGCTTCCATGCCTTTGTCCTTCCTTTTGTCTATGTCTGTGGTTTTCTGCACAGAAAACTGGCTCTAATGTCTCCTCTCAGAAGCCTTCCTCAGCCCTCCCGGATAGGGGTAAGCCCTCCTGCCTCCGACTGCACCTCATCCGTGTCTCTGGGATAACAGTCACCACTTTGCTCTGCAGTTGAATACCTGCCTGTTTGCCCCACTATACGGTGATTGTTCCAAGTCAGAGAAATGAAACCCACCAGAAAGACACGGTGCAGTGGAAGGACCACCAATAACAAGCCACCTGCGGTCTCCCACGTCCCAGAGGAGTCCTGCTCAGGGTCATCAGAGGAGAAGCTTTCCAGAAAAGGATCCATGACACACGGACACCTATGTTGCTGGTGTCATCAGTTCATGTGCCAAATGTCAGCCCTGCCAGCATGGTCCCTGTGTATTTCTCTGCTGGAATGTACTAATTCAGGCTTCCCACTCACCTCATCAACTGTGCTGCCCTCTAAGTTTGCAGCAGGGAAAGTTCTGCCAGAACTGATGTCCCTCCTTACTAACTGGGCACAGCCCCTTTGTCCCTGCACACATAGAGACATCACAGGAACATGGTCTATTTGTCCCCTCCCTGAACAATACGCCATTCTCTCTATTTCTTTGCACTTCAGGTTTTTCAGTTTGTTTTTAAAAACAACTGGAAATATGTCATTCATAAGTTTTCTTTGGGGTGATTTGTGAAATGAGGTTCTTACCCCTCATTTGAGCTCAGTTTTTCTCTGAGTTGTTACTTGGGCCATTGCCTCCCCTCGGATGGCAAATCGTGCACGTGCACAGCCTCGCCGAGCTCCCCACTGCCCATGGAAGACATCACAAATGGATTACAGCACTCTTGTCACTAAGCCTAGGCACCCTCAGAATCTTGCTTAACCCAGCATTTTAGGTAGCTACTAGCAATCATTTGGAGTTGACACCTGAGAGGAAAACTATTTACTATCTTCAACCCACAGGGCCAACCTGACCTGTGTTCTTACGTTGACTGGACAGTCCGCCTAGTACTTCTTGGAGAAAATGGAACTGTCTTTCCCCAGGGACCACAACATGACTTTTATTAATTTTTTTCTTGCTCCTATGAAGCTGTTAGGTCCTGGTGGGTGAAAATTTAAGAATCTGCAAAAATCCTCTTAGGTATAACGTTAAAAGCTCACGAAACCCAGACTTATTTGCCATCACCAGGAACAGGAGCTGCTGTCACCGCTCATTAGGGGAGCAGCTCCTGACATAGTCAATGCCCAGATACTCACAGCAAACTCAGGGTTAACTACCGATACAGCTAATGAGATAACGTGCATATGGTGTGAGAAATAGAAAAAGAATTTGAAAAAGCTGTAGAAGATATTTAGACTTTTTTAAAAGTAAAGGAACAAAGGTGACAGTTGTGAATGTTGGTGTGTATTGAAACAAACACGGTAATAAGAACCGTTGAAGGAAAAGGAAAATCTAGGTTTCAGTTAAAATCTAACAAGATTATCCAACAAGGTCAGATAGCTAAATATTATACTTGCTTTCATTTCATTTCATATTTCGTTTTTGCCTCAAAATAATCTTAAATGACAAGAAAATCCATATGTATGTCCCTTGAGGTAGGATTGCAAACATTCAGCCGATTGAAGATGAAATTTAGCTTTAAAAGAAAAGCATATTGGAGGCCTACAGAGAGAAGGTGAGCATCTCGGAGGCCATGTTGAATAGTAAGGAGGAGGCCTAGCTGGGAGTTGGGAGACCAGAATGTTGTTTGGTCTCTGCCTGTTGCCAGCTGTGTGACACTGGGCAGAGTGTGTAATGTCTCTCAGCCTCACTCTCTGCGTGTGTGACATGGAGATAGTTACCCACATGAACATGTAATGCTGTAAGGCACTTCAAAAGCCTAGCATACAGTCAGCACTCAATCAGTGGGGACACTATGTGTTAAGTGGACCCATAATAAATGAGAATGCATTTTACTATTTAAATTGCAGTCAGAAAGATTGCCCTTGGTTAAGGTAATCTCTTCCTTCTCCGTAGATTTTTTTCACCAAGAGACCCTTAAATCAGCTGAGCAGCAGACCTGAACTAGAGGGGAGATTAGCCCTGAACAAATGAATCCACGTCTGAAATGACCCTGAAGGCAGTGCTGACTACATTTGCTGCAGTTGGCCTAGGTCTGCCCTAAGGTCACCAATACTTCATTTTCTCAGTGTCCACTCCAGAAGGGGCTGGAGGCCTCCAGAAGAATCACCCTTGTGGCAAAGAATGACATGATTAATCCAGCTCATAGCCTGGGGACTCCTCTCCTGGTCACAAGAGTCAGCCTTTAGCAGCTGCTCCAGGAGCAGGAATAGACAGACTTGGAGAACTTACCTGTTGCCCCCTTGCAGCATCTGAACCAACATACACTCAGAGAGAGAACAGGACAAGAATGATTGTTAATTGACCGTCAAAGCCAAGGAGTACGTCTTACAGGCGAATAGAGTTCTGAGTCTGCCAATCCTCGCTGCAGCTCTAGGGGAAATCAGCATTGCCGTTCTTATTGTATAGGCAGAAAACCCAAGGTGCAAGGGATTAAATGATTTGTATTGGAACGAGATTTTACTAACTCCATAGAAAATTGACCTGAAACTTAAACATGGATAAGCCACATACTTTATTTAAACAATATTTTACAGTCTATGATGAAAGAATACTTAGAGATGGAATTTCCAGATTGGCTGTTTGTGAACTCACAGAAAAATTATGCAACTTTCCATTCATTCAGCAAACATTTATTCAGTACATACCAAGTGCTAGGCCCCGTGAGAGGTGCTGGGGATACAAGCTCACATAAAACTATTACCTGCCCTCAGGGAAATCAGAAGGAGACATACATGTAAAGAAATAAAATAAAATGGTATAGACACCGTGACAGTGACAAAAATCTGAACACATTACAGTAGGGGCCCGAAGAGGAGCAAGTCCTGAAAGATCGCCCTGTTTGTTTTGCCCTGGGTAGGCTTGGCAACAGAAAGAATGCTACCGAACCCTAAAAGAGTCGCAATACTTGCCAAGTGTAAACCCACAAATAGGCGAACACAGTCCACGCCTAAGTGCTAGAAGTCATGAGCGTGTGCACAGAGAATGTTCTCTTTTATGTTTAGTATCTGAATTGAGATTGTAATTATTTTCCAAATCCTAAAAAACTAGGCTTTCAAGTCTCCTACAGTTTGACGTTTAAATAATAACTCCTTGCTAATAGCTATCTCACCAAAGTAGGGACTTACCAAGGGGAGGGCCTGAAATCAACTCGGGGTTTGATGGTGGGAAGGAGGGTGGAGTCCCAGGCCCTGCCAGAATGAAACACAGCTTTCAACCCACTTACGCACCCGCTTCTTGAAACATTCCCTTGCATTGACTTTGGCAACACCCCATTTTCCTGGTTTCCTTCTAACTTACCAACACTCCTTCAAAGTCTCCTTTGCTGACTCATCATCCTCTATCTTTAATGAAGGGATTTTTCAGGCCCCTCTTATTTTCTCTCTATACTCTCTCCCCAGGGAATTGCATATTCTGCCATGACTTCTCTTACAATGTAAATGTCAATCACTCTCACTCATCTCCAATTTAGGTTTTTTCTCTATCATCCAGACATGTTTGTCTAACTC
Source organism: Tapirus indicus (assembly GCA_031878705.1). Classification (NCBI taxonomy): domain Eukaryota; kingdom Metazoa; phylum Chordata; class Mammalia; order Perissodactyla; family Tapiridae; genus Tapirus; species Tapirus indicus. The sequence continues at coordinate 135,839,190 of CM062923.1, forward strand.
TAAACTTGATACATCACTTGGGTTCCTCTGGCAAAACCCACATAGGATGGAAACTCATGGAAATTCCCCTCGATCCCCCTCCCTGTCAGGTGTTTTTAACTTTGGAAAACTCTTGTCCACCAATCCAGGGATTCTCGAACCTGACTTCACATTTGAAACATCTGAGTGACATTGAAAACATACCTGTGCCTGGGCCCCTGCTTAACCAATTAAATCAGAATCTTGGGGATGAAGGTCTTTAGGTGAGTTTAACAAGCAGCAAGGTTAAGAATCCCTGAGCTAGTTACTCATGTCTACCGAATAGCTCTTGACTTTATCTACTGTTTTCCATCAACAAAGCCACCACCCTAAACGAAGACATCATCATCTGTTGCTTGAAATAACCTTCTAACTGTTCTCTCTGCCTCTATTTTTGTTCCTATCCACACCATTATTCACAATGCAGCCAAGTGATTTTAAAAAATCTGATCACATCACTCTCTTGCTTAAAATATTGCACTGGCTTTCTGCTTGCTTTTAGAACAAGCCCCAGAGCCTTACAGCCTATAAAGATGTGAATAGAGAGCAATAGCATTTTTGTTTTGGTCTGATCAGCAAACTTACTCATGTCCACTCTTCTGATAACATGTCTTCCTGACCACCAACACACACGATGGGCTTATTATGAGCTCTCCCAAGGATGGGCTCAGTGATCCAAGCCCATCAGGTTAACCAGGGTCCTTCTTCCTTACAATTTTTGGGGCTAGAGTAGAAGCACCCTTGCCGTGGGTTCACGTGAAGGAACATGGATTTGGAGCTCTTGGCAAACATCTTTCCTCCTCCCCAGCTCACAGAGTCAAACCTAGTACTCCTGGCAACAGAACGAAATCCTCTCTATGATTAATTATTTGAGTAATATTTTCTTTACTGTCTATCTTTCCTGCTCAACAGTTAGCTCCATGAGGGCAAAAGCCAAGCCTGTTTCATTCAGTGCCGTATTTTCATTTCCTAGCATATAGAAAGTCATCATTCTTTGATGGATGGATGAATGAATGAATGAATGAATGCCTAGTCTTAGACATCCACTGCAATAAAGGCCAGATTAAGGAAACAGATGTCAGCGAAAAGTTGGTGGATCCATTTTGCCAGATTTTGCTGTGCTGACTCAGCAAAGGGGTCCTGAAGCGGAGGAATGTACAATATGTGAGTGCCCAGCCACTCCCCGTGATACTGTCAGGAGTTTCTTTAGCTTTCTCCTACCAGGAGGTGCTCCCCTAGCATTGTCAGGTTCCTCTTCCCTAGTAAGGTAAAATTTCTGTCCCAAAGCACCCCATATTGAGACAGTTACTGTGGGCTGCTTTATTTTATAACCTGACACCAGAATGGAAGGGGGGAGCATGCTTTTTAAGCTCCTTAAAATGCCATTCTATTGAAAATAGCTGCTGAGACACACGCGTAAAATAAGCCGCTAAGGAATAAGAGAGACAGCAGAGTTACAAAAATGTGTTCTGGTGTTCTATCCAGAAATATTGTGCAATATGGAGATAAATGTATTCTTCAAGGATTTAACCAAAATGTGTATAATCCTCTGTGATTTTTGTTTCATAATTTAATTCACTAGGCTTTCTGATGTTTGGATATAGCCATTTGATTCAGTGATATTGAGGTGAAAATATTTTGACATAATCTAAAAAGTAAAAAAGAAAACTCTAAAAGTGTGATCTATTATAATTATGAATAATACATCAATCAGATTTACCCCATCTTTGAACGTCTCCCCATCTCCAGCCTATTCTTCCTGGGGTAGGGATTAGGGATGAGATGAAATCAGGGATGGGTTAGTGTCAAAGTTGGAAGAAGGATGCTATGGAAATATGGTCCCAAATGGCTGGCAAACTACATGGAAAAAGGAGTCATAATCTTACCACACTTGCCAATCTCAGAAATGGCCACCTGCCCTCCAAGCCAGGAGGGTGCTCATTTTCTGAGAATTCATTTGCATCATCTGTATCTCAATATCTCAGATTTATCTCTGAAATGACAATTATCATTATCATTTGCTTTTAACCAACAAATAGATGTGTTCATCTAACTGAGGTGCTCATTCTGTCTTTTCATTTGAAAATCTATAGGATGAACACCTTTAAGTTGACTTCTTGATTCTATAATCCTATTTGAGTGGGTATGTATTACCCTCTGGGCAAGGTGGAGGTGGGAATAGAAAGAGGACCTTTGTAGCACAATAGGATCTCATATTCTCCAGATTTCGCAGAAAACAGATTTCCAATCATCTTCTCAGTAATCCATTATGCATAGGCATTTTATTATATTATTAAGCTCTTGTAAAATGGAGGTTGGGGGACCAGGCAATTAGCCTCTTAGAGCCTATAGACTTTAAAAATTCCAATAGACTTTAAAAATCTGTGCTGTTTTCTGATTTTAAAACTAAAACTTATTCATACATAATAACATATTCTGTATTCAAATAATACAGAAATAAAATTTTAAAATAGGAAAATTCTCCATGATCAAGTTTGAGGTTAGGGATGGAGTAAAAGTCAGAGATCAAGGAAGTTTCATTGCAAAATGTTGAAGCATAAATTTCAAGGCCCCTCACTTGCATGGGCCCCTTCAAAAGCCCTGGGAGGGCCCTAGTAATATGTACATATAGTCATCTGCTTTTATAAAATGTGCAAATATAAAATATTTTAACGTAAGTTAATGGCGGCTGCTTTCTTCTTCCCACTCTCACTCCTCTTGTCAAATTTGCCCTCGTGTCGAGTGGCACTGAGGTTGCCACAGGCCTTTTGGAGAACAGGCTACAGAGAAGTCGAGTTGGGGATCCATTTCCTTTAGGTCAGAGGAGCATGTCTACGTTGGTGGCAGTCGAACCCATGCAGAGCTGTTTAACTAGCTGTTTTGGCGTAGAAATTACCTCCAGGCCCCAGTGCTTCAAGTCACCAACGCTGTGACACAGAAGGGTAAGACCAGAGTGTGCATGGGACATGTGAGTGAGCAACAGCTCCCACCACTGAAGTATGTGGCTGGTGGAGGAGAGACAGAGTTTGAAATATGGAGCCAGAAGCCAATCTGTGGAAAATTCTTCCCATCATCGGGCATGTAAACGTGTAAGAGAATCACTCAGTTCTCATCAATGCCTTGTCAAAACAGAAGTTCTTTGCTGCCAGGAATACACTCGAAAATGTGTTTGATTCAGTTAGAAATATTTTGGAAATCTCTCAAAAGGGAATGTATCAGAATTAGAGTGTCTGTAGGACACAAATTTGCAGCAGTACTACAAACTTTGTAGTATGTCTTCGTGAAGTTACATGTTTTATGCATCCCAATGTATCACTGAATTACACGGATGTATTGGGAAAATACTTAATTTCTAACTGCTTTAAAATAAAATACTGATATCAACAATGATAACATAAAACTTCTAGTGTATCATTATAACAAGTTCATTGACCAGTTATCAAGTTCTGTTCATTCAGAGTATTGAAGATTGGTCCTGGGACAAGGAAATTCGGAATGCCCTGAAATCTTACAGCTCATATATGAAAGAAATCTGTTAGAGGTTTTCCAAAATTTGGCAACAATCCTAAGAATGTACGTGTATCTGCCAGTAACAAATTGTGATGCTAAACTATCAGTAACTGTCAGCAACTTTTCTAAACTGTCAATAATTGAAAACAAATTTTGGTCAACGATGCTAGAAGAAAGAATTATCTTTCTATTCTCTCTAAGGACTGACATTACAAAATCATTAGCATGTGAAGGGATGATCAAGAAGGATGCAATCAAAAAATACAAGAAAAAATGTCCTTAGCGGTCTGCTAGGCAATTAATAAAAAATTGTTATTTTTCTGAGTTTTTTTATGTTACACTTTTACAGCTTTTTAAAATTTGTAATTTGCTGTGTGTTTTTTTGTCATTCTGAATAAATACTTATTTTCATACCAAATTTATTCTTTTTCCTTCAAATATAAGACCTGGATCCATCACTGGTAAGGAATATCTCTTCTATGTTTTTGAAAAGATGATGATTTTACATCTTGATAAGGTGGTTTGACATCAAATGGTGCATCAAAGTGTTAGGTCACAATGCCCTGCTTTGACCCAGGCCCCTCCCAGGGAGGAGGCCAGAGCACTGCTGGCCCCGCCTCACACTCACAAATTAGGCCTTTGACGTTATCTCTACCAAGTCAGTGACATTCTGCCTACAGTTACCAGGACAGGTAGAACTGAAAGCAGAAGTTATTCACTGAACACCTTTATATGTGTGGCCTGCTATCAGACCACATGCCCTGGGTTGGACTTTGAATTGATATTTAAAAAAATAATTCTCTTATGGCTAGTACAATTATGGTGCATTGGATTTTGTTTCCTGTTAAAGGCGTTGATTTATTAAACGTAAAACATTTAAAATTGGCCACAGTTTCTGTAATCTCGCCTTGACCTTAGGAAGGTTCTGATTCTTGGGCCGTGAAAGCTGTGCTGGACTTTATTCTTTCCCTCAGCGTCTGGCACACAGTAGGCCCTCAACTATTAGTTTTTGCTTCCCTCCTTCCTTTATTGTTTTTGTTGGGGTACGTGTGTGTGTGTGTGTGTGTGTGTGTGTGTGTCTGACAGGCATGAGGAAATTCTTACAAAAAGAAAACATGCCTAACACATTCCAGTTATATTACTGAATGATTGCCTCTGTTAAGCTATCTAGTGTGACAGAGTCCAGGTCGATGACAACACAGCACCTAGGAACTGTCTTTGCACCTGGCACATTTTTCACTGTTTCACACGGGACTGTAACTAAACTAATCAACTACAACAAACGAGAATGAAACATGTATATCAGAATGAAGACTTATGCTTAACTGAGAGATGATGTACGTGAACGCTTGTCCTTATCAGGACAGAATAATAGCAACTAATAATAATAAAAGTAATGATAATGCTAAATTGTAAACCCTTTTTGGTGTATAAGGCCTTTCCACATTCAGCGCCTCCTTAAATCCTTTTAACAACTTTGGAGGGTGGGCATAACTTTTGTCCTCATTTTGGAGAGAACAGCGCTGTGGGGGGGATTAAGGGACAGACCCAGGATATCCCCGCCAGCGAGCGGGGAAGCCAGAACTTGGATTTTATGGCATTTGTATTAACAGTATTCAAGGACGCACCTGCCTTGTTTCCAGCGCTTTGTTCTCCCCTATTCTCGGCTAATATGGAAGCCACTGTGGAACCCTCGTGGGTGTCGGACAAAATGTTGTAACTCCGGGAAGGCTCCGAGGGCCACCGGCGTAAACAACAGAAGGAAATGACAGAAAAGCCAAAAAAGAGGCGGAAGCTCTGAAGCAAGGGAGAGCTTGACACTTGGAAGATCATAAAAGAAAGAGGCGGCGAGCCACGGCGGGGCGGGCGGGAGACGTGACCCGCTGCCGGCGCCACGTGGCGACCCCGCGCGCCGGGCGCCTCCCACCCCGCAGCCGCTCCGCGCGGCGGCGCTTTCCGCCGGGCACGCTTCTCAGGTGGGAGCTGCGGCGCGGGGAGGCGCAGCAGCTCGGCGACGCGGACTCGGGCAGTCTGGCTCCGACTCTGCTTCCTGTGGAGGCGACGGGATCGGTTTATGCTGGAGCATCCAAGGGGAAGGTCTCGGGTCGGTTGGGTGTAAAGCCTGAGACAGGGCTGGGTCGGGACGGAGGATGCAGGTCCATCAGTCGTGTAGGCTCCACCGGATGCCCTTGCATCACTGTTTTGTCTGTTTTACGCAGCAGATTTAAGGACGGCGTTTCTGTTTGTGCTCTGAAGTCAGACAAACTTCTGCAACAGTTGCAGCACTTGGCTTTAAGCCCTCACGATCTTCCGTAGATTTCCTTGGACCAGATGTATTGAAATCACAGCCTCCTTTCACTCACTTGTTCAATTTATAATTTTTTTTAATTAAAAAAATACTACTATTTAATAGTACTGAATACAATTATAATAATAAAATAGTATTAAAATACTATTGCTAATCACTTTTTTGTGTGTCTGTGTGAGGAAGGCTGGCTCTGAACTAACATCTGTTGCCAATCCTCCTCTTTTTGCTGAGGAAGACTGGCCCTGGGCTAACATCCGTGCCCATCTTCCTCTACTTTATATGGGACACTGCCACGGCATGGTTTGATGAGCACCGTGTAGGTCTGTGCCTGGGATCCAAACCTGCGAACCCTGGGCCGCCAAGCGGAGCATGTGAACCTAACCACTATGCCATGGGGCGGCCCCCACTCATCACTTTTTTAAAAAAGCATATATATAATAAAGCAAAATGCATACACATTATTTTAAAAAATGATACAAGAGAATGACCTAAAAAAGCCATATATGACATCAAAATTTCTTTATCTAATCATGCTTAGATGGTTTTCTTCAATTTTGAAGAGAATCCTCCTCTCAACTAATCCTGGATTTTAATCTTGTATACAAACATGGTTCACAAGTATATTCCTGACGTTAGTGTACCAAAACATCATGGCAGTTTGGTTTTAAAGTTATTTCTTTAATGCATTGGCAAAAAATGCCAAACTTTACCATGAACTGAAAGGGAGACATTAGCCTCCTTTTGGTTTAGTGTTGTACTCTAGCAATGTGAACAATAATGAATAAGAGGTGGTTCTCGCTCTGGAAGGGTGCACAGTCCGGGGAAACTTGGCCCTGTAAACAGCTAACCACGAGGCAATGTGCAGGGCTCTATGAGGCACAGACGAAACACACTGGAATCAGTGACCAGAGGAAAATACAGGCAGTCTGTCCCTACATCAGCCATTGGGAAAGCCCATACTGACATCCAATTCTTAATTTGCATAAAATAATACTGCAGTCATGAATACAGTCACTTAGAATGATTACACACTAACTTCTGCTGATCTGACAGTCACTCCTAAGGTTATAAAGCAGATATACCTGGAGTTTAAGGATTTGAATGAGACACAGTATGTACAATAAAATCTCACCACTGTGCTAATGTGTTTTTCCATTTTTCATCTCACTTCTGTATTTGTAGTGTCTCTCTAATTTTGATGTCTTTTCCTTTCTATTTTCTTTTGTAGTTAAGTCCTTGTCTTTTATATCTAAAGTATTTGTGTCGTCCAGCTACAGTTATGCTTTGAATCAGACTCCTGGTTGGAAATGATTAACCAAGTAAGTGGCTTTCTCCTCTCACTCTCCCATATTTAATCTATTTTTATTTGATTTGTGTGAAGAATGCATCTGAATGCATCTGAAGAGATGCATGGAATTATATAACCTATTAACTGCTGCTCGTGAAGAAAATTAAAAGCAGATACTACTGGATCAGATGGAATTATAAAATTCACTTATGGAGACAGAGACTATTTCTTTGCCTGAGATTGTTTAGGGGGTTAATTTTTTTATATTAAAATGGAATTATGTGCTTAAATTGTTTTCACTTTTGTCTGTCAGCATGGGGTCTTGATTATGGATGAATTCAAGCATTATGAATTTTGTGTTGGCTATTTTCCCAACTCTCCTATAATATATGTGAAAATAGGATGTTTGCTAGTAATGATAATTTCAGATAGATTTTCTAAGTTTGTCCACTGAACAACAGATGGAATAAACTGCCTAATTTAAATGTTGAGGTAAAATCTTAGACTTGAATGCCTCTTCCTGCTGAAAGCTGTCTGCAATACGACCTACATTGAAATGCTTTGTCCCTTTCTGTCCCCATTCTAGTCTCCTTGCCTCTTTTAAAATTGTAGCCCCTCTGCCCCCCTCCCCGGCGAGTTTAGATCAGGGACACATTCGTTTGCTCAGCCTCTCTTCTCACGTTTACTTGTTCTGTTTTTCAGAGAGTGGAGTGTGTGCCCCAGGGCCATTCCCTGCTGACTGCGCTTGCACTGCTTCTAGCTTCACTTAGGGTTTGTTGCTATTTCTAAGCTTTTTCTCTTTCTAATTGCTAGCCCTGCCCATGTATTAAGAACCAATCTTTCTTCCCTCATCCCAGTTCTCTTACTATCCACGCACTGTGCTCACAAAATCAGTTCACATAAACTGTAAATTGATGACAAGATCAATGGCTTTTGAGTTACATGTGACTCTCAGTTAGTGAGGACTTCTTTTTTCCTAAGTGAAAAAAAACCCTAAATTAAACAGGCTTAGGCCCCCCCCCCCAAAAAAAAAATCACTGTCTCACATACTTGAAATGACTAGGGGTGGAACTTTTGGCATGGCAGAGTCCAGAGGTGCATTAATGCAGCCAACTTCCTCCAGGAGGTACACCCTGGTAAATTTAGCTAATCCCTGGCAAATCCAGTCCTAGCAGGAGACCTTTTCTTTCCTGATGTTCTAATGCAAACTCTCAGATCAGCTCTTGATTGGACCAATTCAGATCACTCACATCCCTGAGCCAATGATTGTCATCAGAGTAATGGAATGAGCTAATTGGGCAAGCCTGGGTCACGTGTCTGTTCTTGGAATCTGGGAATGGGGATCAGCCCCAGCAGAAGCACAACGACTTAGGTGGGGAGGAGTGGTACTCAGATGAAAGTCTGGATGCTGTACAGAGAGGGAGGGATGCTGGTCAGGCAGACACAACAGGTATCCAGTGTCATCTGCTGCCCAGGCTGACTGTGAACCTTTCAGAGTTCTGAGTGCTGTGTTTGGACTTGGAACTCTACCCACCTCTACCAAGAATACTGTAGAATATGATGTTTTCATTTATTGCTAATAGCAAATCATGCCTGCAGAGTAACGGAACAATGGTTTAGATTTCCCCACTTTTAGAAAAGTGGCAGGAAATAAATATCTGCTATTTCTCTATCTCTGTAGTTACTAATAACAGCTTGGGGCACTAAGGAAGGTTCTTGGCAAAATAGGTGATAGGACTCTATTCCTGACCCCACATTCCTGACCCCTGATACCTGTGTGTATCCTTTGGTCTCAGAACTTGGCTTCACTCCAGGGCATGCCTGCTGCTGGCCTGGCTCATCTCTGTCCCATAGAGGGCATGCTGGGTGCCTCACAGGTCAGATTCTGCCAATTTGACTATAACACAATTTGTCACCTAATGGGTGTCCTGTGATTTAACAAGCTGTGTGGCTTTGCTCTGGACATTTAACCTTGTCAATCTTCAGCTAAAGCCCTACTAAATTCTGATTTCATAGGGTGATCACAAGGCTCTTTTGAGTTAATGTGAAAGTGGCCTGGCATATAGACAGTGGTCAGTAGGTGGAGGTGATCATTGGCTTCCTGCTTGGACCTCTGGCTCTGCCCTTCTAGAATTTTCCTCTGTTTCATTTCCTTGTTGCATCTCCTTCACCTGTTCACATTTGGTGAATTTTTTTCTTTTCTTTTCTTGTGGAAAAAACACTTATCATGAAATTTACTATTTTAACAAATTTTTAAGTGTATAACATATTATTGGCTGTAGTTGGTGAATTCTTCATGAGGTTATATGATTTCTATTGCATTTATTGAGTGGTCACTATATGCCTAAGCATCTTAGATTGTTAATCATTTTATCCTCACAACAAGACTATAGGTAGATAGTATTTACTGTTTTCATTTGACAGATGGGGAAACTGAGGCAGAAGAAGGGCGCAGCTTATCACAAAGCTGTGGAGAGAGGCCTGGAGCTCAGGACAGAATCCATCTGACACTCTTGTTCTCATCTGGTAAGTGGTTCAGAAACTTCAGTGTGCAGAAGAATTGCCTGCAGTGTAGTCAAAGTGCAGATTTCTAAAGCTGACCTTCAAAGGCTCTGATGTGATGGCTCTGGAGTGGGTCAGAGAAATATGCATTTATCATGAGCTCTCCAGGTGATTCTCAGACAGGTGGTCCACAAGCCACATGTTTACAGGTGGACTTCAGATGACTCACTCCCTTCCTGGGGTTTCTCATCTCTCCCAGCCTCTGGTGGAAGGAGGGAGTTGCACTGCTGCCTGAATGTTCTGGCATCTACCCTGCTGCCAGGCGTGTGGTGGCCCTCCCTTGGCTTCCTGCTTTTTCAAACAATTCCTTCACTCTTCACGTGCCCAAGCTGATCTGATTCCCCTTTGAGCCATCAGCACTTGAACATATGTCAAGAGCACGTGTATTAGCCTTGTTCATCTATCTGCTGTGCACTATGCATATAACTGGAGCTCAACAAATGTTTATTGATTACTTTGTATTCTGTAAATTTCCATTTAGTCTTCTTCAATTTGTATGTTCAATTTTCCTCAACTTGGTTGTAAGATGCTTAAGAAAAGGGACTGACTAGTCTTGATTGTCTTGGGGAATAGCCAGAGATCTCTCCATATTTCACAGATGCTCAGCAAAGACAGCTGACTCATTCAGTTATAAGAGAAGATGCGTAATACATGTTTGTTGAGTTAATTAACCATTCAAAGGTATTGGTTACCACTATTCTTTCATAGATGATGAGATTTTCATGACTGGAAATCTTTTGAACACTTACACTTAGTTTTCCACCTTAAACATTCAGAGGGGAGGAAAAAAATAACCCAATTTTAGCCTCAGAGGTAAAATATTTAACTACTCAACATTCTTTGTTTTGCATGAAGAAATGTTTAACCAAGATTCCTCAGGTTACAGTCAGATGGCCAAACTTAAGAACAAATGTGTGCACACAAATATGTAGGCAAGATTTACCTCAAAATGCAACACCTTGTGGATTATGTTTCTACTTCTATTTCTTTATGGGATCTCAAGTTTTTTCTAAAGCTCGGCTCCACTCGAATAAATGGTTCGTCCTTTGGCATCCAAGTCCTCATCAAAGACAATCGTTGAGATCCCCAAAGTTCAGACATAGCACCAGGAGTTAGAGATGGAACTATAAGATAAAATGCCTAACGTATACCGGTGACTATCATTGATAACACTGTATTGTATAATTGAAATTTGCTAAGAAAGTAGAACTTAAATGTTCTCACCAAAAAAATGTGAGGCTATGGACGTGTTAATTAATTTGATGGGGGGAGTCCTTTCATCACTTTGTACACTTTAAATATCTTACAGTTTTATTTGTCAATTATACCTCAGTAAAGCTAAAAAAAATTAAAAATAAAAAACCAAAAATAAGATAAAATGCCTGCCTTCCAGGAGTCTATGATCTAATTGGAGTGACAGTAAATGTGCATGATAGACAATTGAGAGTAAAAGGTTTGTGTTGGGGACTTCCAGAATCTTAAAGATTATCTAGTTCAAACCTCTCACTTTTCAGATAAAGAGGCTGGAAGAAGAGATACAGTGATGTGGCAAGGTCACAGAGAATGTTCAAGGCATAGCCTGAACCAGAACCCTGATCCCTTTTCTCCTATTTCCAAACCACGATAAAACCTAAACTTCTCAGAGAAAAAAGTTTACATTTCACCAGAGCGTTGGCAACCTGCTGGAGATGGCCAGGACCAAAAAGCTGGTCAGACTAGAGTTATTAGTTATATCAAAGAGCGAATGTCATGGGATTTCAGCCAGGAAGCTAATTAGCTGGAAGATGGATGTGTGACTCAGACAATTTCAAGTGGGGAGGTAGAGAACAGGGTCTACAGCTGAGCTGGCCAGCAAAAATATAATGTGAGCCACAAATGCAAGCCACATGTATCATTTTAAAATTTCTGGCAGCCACAATAAAAAAAGTAGGAAGAAACATAATATTAATTTTAATAATATATTTTATTTAACCCAATGTCTAAGTTATTATCATTTCAATGTGTAATTAATATGAAAAAAAGGTATTTTACATTTGCTTTTGTGTATTAAGTCTTTGAAATCCATTATATGTTTTATACAGACAGCACATCTCAAATGTTTAAATAGCCACAAGTGGCCAGCGGCTTCTGTACTGGCCGGTCTAGGTCCAGAGGATTCTCACTGATGGAAGATTAGGAGAGCAGCTTAATGCCAAATAGGTTGACGTGGTCTGGGGATCTCCTAGAGAATGCTTCTCAAACTTTAATGTGCACAGATCACCTGGGGATCTGACTAAAAAGCAGATTCTGATTCACTAGGTCTAGGTGTCTAAAGTAGGTCTAGGATTCTGCATTTCTATCAAGCTTTCAGGCGACGCTAATACTGCTGGTCTGTGACCCACGCTTTGAGTAGCCAGGTAAATTTGGGAGGTCAACCATAATGGGGAGAAATAAACAAGTAAGGAAGTTCTAAGTGGGCCAATCAGAATTTTATCAGCAGGGGAATGTTTTCCTCACTGAGTTCCTTGGCCCATGAAATAGGAACTTCTACCAACATTTCTGCTCTCTCAGAGAAACAGAGGATGCTTCTTCCACTCTGTCTATGGCTTCTTCCCTCTCCGGGCTGTGACTGAGCTGTGCTTCCACGGGGAGAGAAGAGAGAGCAGAAGTGGTGGTAGAAGTTCTTATTTCACATCATGAATGCGATATCTCTTTTGATTTATATAGATCTCATTTAATGTATTTCATAGCATTTTATGATTTGCTTCATAAAGGTCTTGAATGTATTTTGATAGATTTATTCTTACACTATTTTTTTCCCAGGCAAAATTTATCATTTTTGTTGCCATAGTAAACAACATTTTAGAAAATTATGTATATTTTTTCTCAGTTTGTTGCTGGTATCTAGAAACGCAATTGATTTTTATTTTATATCCAGAAAACTCACTAAACTTTCCTATTAATTTTCATGATATACATGGAAATTTTTTGGATTTTCCAAGTAGACAATTATATCAACTATAAATAATATCAGTCTTCTTTTTTTCTAATCCTATTCCTTTGTTTCTTTTTCTTGTCACATTGCACTGTCTAGGTTTTTCAGTGTATTGCTGAATTGATGAGGTGAGAGTGAGTATATTTGTGTTGGTTTTGAAGCTTTTAGTATTCACTATTAACTACGTAATTTGTAGTATATATTTTTTGTAGATGTCCTTTATCAATTTAAGAGTATTTTACTCTATTCATGTTTTTTAAATCATGAAAATCTATGCTAAATTTTCTCAAATAAATTTTTTGCATCTACTGAGTCAATCACATGTTTTTCCTCTTCTAAGCTATCAATGTGGTAAATTATATTAATATATTTTCTAATATTGAACCAACTTTTCATGTCTGGAATAAACCCTACTCAGTTATGAGATATTATATTTGTTATACATTGCCACATTTGGATGCTAATGTTTTGCTTAGAATTTTTATATTTTTGTGTTACTGAGATTATCCTGTGATATTCCTTTTTTATACTTTCCTCATCTGTTTTGATGTCACAGATGTATTAGGCTCATACAACTAGTTGGGGAGAGTTTCCTCTTTTGCCTTTCTTAGGAGAATTTGTCTATGTTTATAATGATCCGTTCTTTGGATGTTGGAAGTTTTCCTGTAAAGTTACTGAAGCCTGATGTTTTCATTTGGGGCAGGTATTTATGCAATACTTCAATTTCTTCAATTGTTATAGTATTATCCATATTTCTATTTCCTCATGAGTTGATTTTGGTGGTTTGTATTCCCTTAGTAAGTTACCATTTCACCAAAGTTTTAAATTCTTTTTGGCATAAAGTTGTTCATTTCTCTTGTTATCATTTTCCTGAAGTATCTACAACTATGTCCCCATTTTCATTCCTGATATTGTTTATTTAGGCTTCTTTTTTCTTCATCAATTTTGCCAAAATTTTGTCAGTTTCATAAGTTTTTTTAAAGGACCAACTTTCTGCTTTGTTAATTCTATCATGTATTTGTTTTTTATTTCATTAATTTCTATTCTTGCCTTTATATTCTTTGCTTTCTTTGGGTTTGTTTTGGTTTTCTTTTTTAACTTAATTTTTTTTCTTAATATATCATTTAAGGCAATAAATTTTCCTCTAGGTACCACTTTATCTTTATCCCATAATTTTTGGAATTTGGTTTTCAATTTCCATTGTGTCTTGTACTTTTTTTTTCATTTTTATTGATGTCTTAGTAGTTTATAACATCGTGGGGTTTTAGCTGTACATTATTATTTGTCTGCCACCATGTGGATGCATCCCTTCACCCCTTGTGCCCACCCCCCACCCCCTTCCCCTTGGTAACCACCAACCAGTTCTCTCTGTCCATGTGTTCGTTTATATTCCACATATGAGTGAAATCATGTGGTGTTTGTCCTTCTCTCTCTGGCGAATTTCACTTAACATAATATCCTCTAGGTCCATCCATGTTGTTGCAAATGGGACAATTCTGTCTTTTCTTATGGCTGAGTAGTATTCCATTGTAGATATATACCACACCTTCTTTATCCAATCATCAGTTGAGGGACAATTGGATTGCTTCTACTTCTTGGCTATAGTGAATAATGCTGCAATGAACATAGGGGTGCATAAGCCTCTTGTGATGGTTGATTTCCTGTCCGTTGGGTAGATGCCCAAGAGTGGGATTGCTGGATCATAAGTTATTTCTATTTTTATTTTTTTGAGGAATCTCCATACTGTTTTCCATAGAGGCTGCACCAGTTTGCATTCCCACCAGCAGTGAATTAGGGTTCCCATTTCTCCACAACCTCTCCAACATTTGTTGTTTTTTGATTATAGCCATTCTGATGGGTGTAAGGTGATATCTTAGCATAGTTTTGATTTGCATTTCCCTGATGATTAGTGATGTTGAACATCTTTTCATATGTCTGTTGGCCATCTGTATATCTTCCTTGGAAAATGTTCATATCCTCTGCCCATTTTTTTTATTGGGTTGTTTGTTTTTTTGTTGCTCAGTTGTGTGAGTTCTTTATATATTGTGGAGCTGTCTTGTACTTTGATCCATGAATTATTTAGAAGTGTTTTAAAATTTCCAAACGTATGAGTTTTATTAGCTACCTCTTTGTAATTGTTCCTTACATGGTTTTCATTGTGGGAAGTGTAAGTGATCTCATGATGCCAATCCTTTACCGATTTGTTGTGACTTGTGGTAGCATGTGGTCAATTTTTTAAAATGTTCCAAATGTACATGAAAATTAATTCATTCTCCAAAATTTGGGTGCATTATTCTATGAAAGCTTGGTTCAAATCTTTACTGGTGTAACTTCTGCTTCATATATCAGTTACTGAAAGGGGTATATTAAAAATTTTCTACTATAATGATGGATTTGTTAAATTTTCTTGTAGTTTTGCCTATTTTTAAAAAATATTTTTTAGGGCTATATGAGTAGGTACAATCAAGTTTAGAATTAACTTCATAGTGTGTTGAACTTTTTATTATTATGCAGAGACCTTTTCTTTTAATTTGCAGGAATGTTTTTTGCTTTAAGTCTATTTTGTCAATATCAGTATAGCTTCAGAAAGTGGGAAGATAGTGTCTGCCTTGTGTATCTTCTTCCACCCTTTAACTCTAAACATTTCTGTGTCGTAATGTTTGTAAGTGTCTCTTGGAAACAGTATTTAACTAGAATTCTTATTTTATCTAGACTAAAAAGCTTTTTCTTTGGACTGGAGAGTTTTAGTCTATTTACAGTTATTTTATATTACTATGTATTTGTATTTATTTCTGCTGTATTACTTATGCTTTTTTCCACCTTTTTAGTTTTCTTTCTCCTTTCATGCTTCCTCCTTATTGTTTTTCTCTATTCTCATTCCATATCCCCCTTCTACGAGGTGACAGAATATAACTTCTAATGTGTATCCATTGAGTAGTCACCTTTGATATTTTAATATGGTCTCTTAACTTATCAAAGTTAATCAGTTTCTTTTTCCTCCTCCCAAATTATACAAAGACTTTAGAATACTTTAATCACCATCCTCCCTATTTATACTCTATTTTTGTTGTATATTTAAGTTCTAACCCCACAAAACAAATTATTATTATTGCTGTATACGGTGTTAATTTAGCTCAGCATTTCTCAACCTCAGCACTGTTGACATTTTGGGCCAGATACATCTTTGTTGTGAGGAGCTGTCCTGCACATCGTTGGATGTTTAGCCACATGCCTGGTTTTCTAAACATTATATGTCAGTAGCATCACTCCTTCCTCCATTGTCACAGACAAAAATTTCTTTAAACATTGTCATATGTCCTCTGAGGGGGAAAAATTGCTCTTGGTCAAGAACCACTGATTTATATCTATCTACTTATTTAACAATATGTTTTTCACATTTTGTCATATCTCACAACTTCCTTCATTTCCTTCTGCCTAAAATAAATAATTTAGAATTTTCTTGAGTGATATCTAGAGGGCAAAAGGTAACAAATCTGTTTTTGTTTAGTTTTTGGTAAATCTGAGAAAAGTCTTTTTTTTTCCTTTGTTCTAAAAAGACAATTTATTGGGTATAAAATCTTAGATTCAGATTTATTTCCTTTTAGCACACTGGATAAATCGTTCCACTGTTTGGGGATATTGTGGCTGTTGAGAAGAAAGAGCTATCAATCTAATTGTTATTCATTTTTAGATAATATGTCTTTTCTCTCTGGCTCATTTGAAGAAATTTTTTTGTCTTTTATATTAAGTATCACTATTATGTGTCTAGGAGTATATTTCTTTTTACTTTTCTTGCTTGTGATTTGTTGGGCTTTCTGAATCCAAGAATTGGTAACTTTCAACAGTTTTGGAAAATACTCGGCTATTATTTCTTTGAAAGTTGTTTCTTCCCCGTTGTCCCTGTTATCTTTCTGGAAATTAGACACATATTAGATTTTCTCACAGTATCCTCCGTTTTCCCTTAAATTTTTTTTTACATTTTCCTTCTCTTGGCTTCTCATTTTGTGTTTCTTTATATTTATCTTCCAGCTGAGCAGTTATCTCCACTGTCATCGAACTTGCTGTTTCATCTTTGAATTGAGTTTTTACTTCTTGTTTTTTCATTTCTACTTGTTCTATTTAGTTCTTTTCCAAATGCTCTTGAGATTTTTGAAATTATTTCTTTATTCTATTCACACTTTAAAGCCTCTTTTATTTCTTTAAACGTATTGAACAAACTTATTTACTATTTTGTGATGATTACTGTATCTTTGTGGGTCTGACTTTGCCTTCTGTATCTACTTGTCCTTTCTCATGGTACTTTGTTTCCTTGTGGGTTTTGTGTTTTTGAAACGTCAAGGATTCTGTAAGGCCTGGATTGATACTAATGTTTGATGACTTCTCCTAGTCACAAAGGGGTTATAGCTGACCTTCAAATTAAATTCTCCATTTAAGTTTTTTTTTTTTTTTTTGATCCACATAAGTAGGTAAAGTTGGTCTGGAAACCCATGGATGGAGAGCTTATGGTTATGAATTCTTATGGGTGATTTGCCCCCTTCAGCCAGTACCAAGTTTTCTTGCTATCCCTTCTACACAGTGGGTTTATTTCTAGAAAGTTGTAGTCCTTTGGAGTCTCAGCCCCCCCATCTTAAACATCCCCTAGATTTTATTCTCTTTGTTCCTTTCCCATGCAGCCATTGTCAAGAACTGTGAAGGGCCTGAGATTTTTTTATCCTGCTTTTTCCCTACTTTCAAGCCATCAAGTTTCATGGATTCTGGTGCAAGACTTGAGACTCCTAAGTCAAAGATGAATGACAGTTCATTTTTATAGCAGTAGGAGTAGCCAGAGCACCAGCATTTTGCACTGGTTCCCCAAGCCTCAATTTCCACAAGGTGACATGAAGAGGTGTCAGATGACATCTATACATGCAGTGGGTTGTATTATTAGACGGGAACCCTGAGCTCAGGGAACCCAAATCTTTTATAATGGACCTTTAAGCATGCCTGCTTTTTGCTCCAGAGGGAGACACTATCTCTATCTTCCAAGACTGCTCAGTAAACAAACATTCTTGAAAAGATAGTTTAGAACAAAGGGCAGCTAGTGCCTTTCTCACAAGACATATAGAAACAAGAGGGACTTATGGAGAATTATCTCCCAAAAGTCATCAAAATGGAAGGTCAACTTTCAGCAGATAGCCTTGGAATAAAAGTTATTAGTGCTAGCTAACTTCAAATAATTTCTATTTCATTTTAACCTTTGCAGTCTCCTTACTTTCTTGCTAACACAATGTTTAGTATATTTTATTCACCTTTTTTAAAACAAAAACATCTTCCCAGATTTTTAGACTGTAATATTTCTGGAAACAGAAGTTGCAAAGTTAATTTTAATGGACTTAAAATAAGCCAACTACGTACCCTAAGCTCATGTCCTACAGTAATTCTTTAACTGGTCTCTAATATCTGAACTATAAGCAGTTCCTTTGTATTTCCTTTTCTATTTTAGTATTATGAAGTATGGACTTTCCATTTAAAAAAGAATAATTTAACATGCAAAGGAAGATTCTGCTCTTGTGTTGTGTACAAAAATGGATTTCCACATAAGCATTTGTAATCTCTTTCTTAATGACAGAACAGAGGAGAAACTGTGTTAAGAGTGGCCTCTCCATGGATGACAGGGTTAATCTCAAGAATAAAACTGTATTAGATTAGTTTCTCATTTGAAATTGTTTTCCTCAGTTGATTGGGAGTACTTTGGAGTTGAAAATATTGGTAAAATTGTTTTTACTTCTTTTACATATGTTTCAAACTCTCATGTAGCTTATTTCTCAGGAGATTTTGTTGTGGCTGTATGTATGTGGCCTACATGTAGATGTCAGGAAATAGTTAAATAGACACATTTTAAAACATAGTCTTATTAAGTTCCAGCCCCAGGGGTAGTTTGTCTTTTGTATTTTGCTATCTACAATGGTAGTATTTGGTAGTGAGAAATAGAATAAGCACCATGAGAAGACATTTATATCAGAATAGAAAATCTTTCAGACAGAATTTGCCAGAATTGACTTTTTCTACCCAACCATTGAAGGTATCTCTTGCCACTCTTCGTGAGGTTAAAGGGTTTCTAAGAGGTAACCACAAGGTGTTCACAGGTCACTCAAGCTGTAACTGGTAAGTCCGGTTTTCAGATCTCCATGCTGTTCGGTTTTGTGTACTAAGGAGAGGGCTGATTCCACACTGGAGACTGAACACCAAGGCCCAGCGTGGTCACTTCTGTTAGTGTCGCATTGCTGAAGAACGAAGAGCTGGGTGGAGACCTAAGCCAAGGTCTGTTCCAAGTTTGATGCTTTTGCCATAATAGAAATGTTTGCCAAATTGTCTCATGGAATCTTGTTTTCATAGATGTCAGTAGGTGTTCCTCTAAATAAGGGTCAAATGATTTACAAAATGTTGATTTAAATAAAATTTAGAGTATTTTTTCACATATTTTGGATCCTAATCCTTTATTAGTTATATGTTTTGTAAGTATTTTTCCTCGTTCTGGGCCTTGTCTTTCTACTTTTTTAGAGTATCTTTTTTTTTTCTTTTGTGAGGAAGACTAGCCCTGAGCTAACATCTGTGCCCGCCTTCCTCTACTTTATATGGGACGGTGCCACAGCATGGCTGACAAGCAGTGCATCTGTCTGCGCCCGGGATCCGAATTTGCCAACCCCGGGCTGCCAAAGCGGAGCGTGCTAACTTAACCGCTACGCCACCAGGCTGGCCCCTAGAGTATCTCTTGATGAATAGAAGTTTCAAATTAAACTGTAGACTAATTTATTAATTTTTTTTCATCATTTAAGCTTTTGAGGTTTGGTTTTAGGGATTCCTCCCTACTCTCATACATTCTCATATATTTTCTACTAGAAATTCAATGTTTTGTTTTTTACATTTAAGTCTATAATATATCTAGAACTAATAATATATTATACTGGAACTGATTAGAGGATTTGGTGTGTGGTAAGGATCTAATCTAATTTTTTTCACATGAATAAATAATTGTCCCTGCACCATTTGATAACCAAACTTTAGGGGTCACTGCATCATGTGTAAAATTTCCACACATGTGTGAATCTGTTATTGACCTCTCTATTCTGTTCCACTTGGTTAGTCTATCTATTCATACACCAATACCAATGCTGTTTGTAATTGCAGAAAAAAGAAAAAGCAGTCTAAATGTTCAACAGGAGACTAGGTGAATAAATTGTGATATATTCATACAATGAAATATTATTCAGCAGTGAAAACAAACCAACTAGAGCTCCATAAGTGAGAGCCTCATAAACATAATGTTGAGCTCCCCCTCAAAGAATTAGCAAAATAATACCTAAAATATTATACCTTTCTTAGAAAAAGCTAAAAACATAAAAAACAGAACTACTCATCGTTTAGGAACATATGGAAATGCAATAGAGATATTAATGCATGCATAGAAACAATCTACATTCAGAATTTTGTTACTTCTGAGAGATGGAAGGGGTATGATGAGGGAAGGGCACACGGGCTTCCATTGTATTTGTAATATTTCTTTCTTAAGCTGCTAGGTGGGTACATGGGTTTATTTTATTATTCTTTACATCTTTTTATGTCTTAAATTTTTCCTAATGTTTTTACAAATAGCAATATAAAATGTCTTTACTACAGTAGTTCTCAGAGCCTTTAATTTGCTAAATGCCTTGTCTTTATCCAAAAAAGGGGGCATTCTATGAGTATTTCCCAAATTTAATTGACCATGGAAACTTCTTTTCGCAGGAACACCGATTGACACCTTGGGAATCAGTGTGTTTTATGGACCCCAGATTCAAGATATGTCCATTAGACCATACTGCTTATAAAGATGAGACATCTACAAGGTCTAGTCTTTCTTTAGAGTGTCATCGAGTTATGAGAAGTGTGTTGAACCCAGCAAGACGTAAAGGGAGATGTAGTTTATACCTTAATGTCTTTTTTCATGTTTCTGGATATTCCTATGGCTTGAATTTGTTGGGTACATCCTCCTCCCACCTCACCCTGTGGTGGCAATTGAAATATTTGAAATAGAGAAATCAACAAAGTATAATTTCCAAATGGTGATTGTACGGTTATAACAGCCTCCTCTTTGTTTTCAAAGTGGAATGCAAATAGCACATGGTGTAGAGAGTATCTCCTACAGGAATAGGGGCCACCAAAGGCATCCATTGATCAAGAGTCATCATTACAGAGAGTTTATTATCACCCTATTAATAGAGCATTTTTACGATGGCTCATCCTTGTAAACAACATTGCTACGTAGAATGTATCTTTTTGTAATGGAAGTCACTCCAATGAGACTTTGTTTTAATTAGCATTTTTTTAATATGTAACAATGAGGCTGATTCCTACTTTTTTTGCAATAGGAATGCTTTATTTGGCAGACTTTATGTGTGTGTGTGTGTGTGTGTGTATATAAAGAATGTATAAATAAAGCAGCTGATTTGACCTGGCAAGCTTCGATTCCAATTCAGCGTACTTTCCCTATCTATAAAGTGCACTAAAAATGTTGGCCTTTAGAAACTGATATTCCCTGGGTGTACAAGTGTGGTAAGACTTTTTTGTTGTTATTTATTATTGCTCTTTTTAAAAAATGTAGCAAAATTCCAATAGAAAAATTCCAAATAAGAGGTAATGTAGTGTCTGTATCCGTATAAAAAAAGGAACAAATTATTTTAAAATGACTTTTTTGAAGATTGTGGCCCCAAATGGTGACTGCAGGCCGTGTGCAGTCTAGTATATGTGCTACTATAATCTTGCTTGAGGCTCATAAATCTTGCAGTATTTTGAGTAAGTGTAGACACTCCAAATGAATTTAGAGGCAAATGTGAATGTGTTTCTGGGCACAGGCTGGGTGGAGAGAATGTTGTGATCACGTCTCAAAAAATTCTAATCATCTGGTCTTATAATGAATGGATTAGTTCCTCCATTCTGCCAATAGAACATAAGCATAAAAGTTTCATAAAATCTTTTTTTTATGAAACAAAGTTTTCATAAAAACTTTGAAGTGCGGGAGGCCACGGCAAAGAAAACAATAAGCTGTGCATGTGAGACTGGCTTGATGCGTGGTGATTAAGAGATGAGGACCCCGCGGGTCGGCTCCCCATAGGTACAAACAGATGTTTGCACTGTTTCACAGCTGCTAAATATGATATAAATCCAAAGAATTTTTCTTGTTTTTATAAAGGAAAAAAATACCCAGACAGCAAATTTTTGGTCATTCAGATACTCTTACCGAATGACATCTGGCTTCTGTACGGCTTGTTTAAGCAATCCTTAAAAAACGTTTGCCAAGGGGAGTAACTCTAAACGTTCAGTCCTTCACCATACAGAACAGTACAGTTTAAGTTACAGTGTAGCATGCAGAGTTCATTATAAGCAATGCCATTCTTTCTTTCTTAACTAGCAAGTTTTACTTTTAAGAAAATGGGTTCAATATTATGTAATTAGTTAAGGGAAATCTATGGTGAAGTTACTTTTAGAATATCTAGGATTTCTATTCTAATGATGGCAAAGAAAATGAATTAATTGCTTCCATATGTTAAGAATGGTGGTGAGCAAAGTTAAACTCTACAGTTACCTAAAATAAAATGTCAGCAATATAGCAAGACGCTATTTTGACTTGCATCGAGGTGACAGAACATGAAAAGCAGAAAGGAAGCAGTGACAGGTTGAAGGTCAAGATGGAAATGAATCTTGATAAAAGACTTGCCCAAACCTTGAGAGAAGAACCACATTTTTGCCATCTCTACACTTATTATGTCTTCGAGTTTATATGCAGAAATTAGTTCATTACTATGCTCAACAGCAAATACGTTTATATTGATTGTTCCCCTCAAAGGTGTCTATTGGAGTAAGTGTACAGGCTTACTTTCTGGATTTTTTCTACCACAACCTTTGTGTCTGACATTGACCTGTGGGTTTGTGGGAGCTTTCATTCAATGAATCTCTCAGAGCTTAGCACTGAAACAGAAAATGTGATAATTCCATAACAAATTTGGCAATTAGCAGCATTCCTCCTTTTGGGTTTTACATCATTATTTGGCCTGATACTGTGATTCCAGTCTGATAGTAATAAAGAGTAAGCAGTCTGACAAGTCCAGCTTCGTTGGAGATTCCTCCCCCGAAGACCTGTTAGGTCTGTATAGTATTCAAAAACTAGTCTGATGGGAGTTGCCCAGAGTGAGGATAATATACTGCACAGACCTTTCTTTGTTTCTTTTTAAAATTGATTTGTTTGTTTTCTGGGTCCTAGGTTCTTGCTGTTCTGTGGTATAGGGTCTACCAGAGCTGAATTTGGAGGAGGATAATAATTTTTCCTATTGTGTTTCACTTTGTGAAGTTTGGCTATGACTTCAGGCTTGGCATTAGATAATGATCTTATGTTTCAGCATCAAGTCTAATTCACTGGTTCATTTAGCATTTCTCTTTTCGTCTCTAGCAGGAATGTTGCTTTCTTCTAGATTCCATGATGAGGTTTACCCTATCTCTAGCATCCATCGTTTCTGTGTTTACTCACTTTGAGAAACCTCTCATGTCAAACTTTCTCATATATGCCATCTGTGTATGAAAGTCTCAGGTGGGGGCTCATAAAGAGGTTTCTTGAAACTACGGCTGATGAACCCCATATTCAGATTGACACTCAACTGTGCACATCTAACCTCCACCCCACGCCCCAGTGCCAAGTTCTCCTTATCACTAACAGCTTTCTATTGATGTCAGTGAGGCTAAATATGCAAAGGAAATATGAAGCTCTTCGTTCCCTGAGAATGAGGATATTTAGGTTGTGCAAATCCCTGAACCCTAAAATGAATTTAATCAGCCCAATTCACATCACAAATATCATGTTGCAAGGATACACATGTGCTGGAACAGATAGGAGATTTCATTTTGACTTTTAAATTTGAAAAATTATGCCCTGTGGGCATCTATTTTTCTGGACACTCCAGGGACTTCATACCAAGAGGAATTCTTGAGGGACTTCATGCCAAGAGGAATTCTTACTTACATTGAGTAAGTTCATGCTCTTTATTGAGAAGGGAACAGTTTCCTCTGTTATCAAAGATACCTCATTTCACCTTCTAGAACTGTACTGGAATCTCTTACCTGTTCTTCTTGCCTCCATTTTCTCCAGACTATTCTGAAGAATGGCCAGGTGATCTTTTGCAAGATCCATTTCTAGTTTTTCTCTTCTCTCTCCCATCCCTCCTGTCCCAACTTCCCTCCTGTCCCTCCCTCTGTCTCCTTTCCTTCCCTACTTCGTTCCTTCTTTCCTCTCTTTCTCCCTCCCATCTTCCAAATAGCCTATTAATATATATTGATTCCCTCCTGAATCTCATCTAAATATGGAAGAAGAACTGATTTACTTTTTATTTTGAAATAATTGTAGATTCACATGCAGTTGTCAGAAAGAATACAGAGAGATCCCCTGTACACTTTACTCAGTTTCTCCAATGGAAACATCTTGCAAAACTATAGTACAATATCACAACCAGGATTTGGACATTAATACAGTCAAGATGCAGAACATTTCCATCACCACAAGAATCCCTCATTTTGCCCTTTTATAGCTGTAACCCACTAACCCACTCTCCTCCCACCTCAACTCCCTCCTTAACCACTGGCAACCACTAATTGACTTCTAGAATTTTGTCCTTTTGAGAATGTTATATAAATGGAATCATACATTTAGGTAATTTGGGGGCATTAGTTTTTTTTTTTTAAACTGAGCATAATTCTCTGGACATTGATCCATGTATTTCATGTACTAGTAGTCTGTTCCTTTTTATTGCTGAGTAATATTCCATAGTATGGATGTACCATAGTTTGTCTAACATTCAACTGGGGAAGGACATCAGGGCTGTTTCCAGTTTTTGGCTACTATGATTAAAGCTGCTATGAACATTCATGCATAGGTTGTGGTGTGAACATAAGTTTTCATTTCTCTGGGATAAATGCCCAAGAGTATGGTTGCCGAGTCATATGGTAGTTGCATGTTTAGCTTTTTAAGAAACTGCCAAGCTGTTTTCCAGAGTGGCTGTACCATTGTCCATTCCCGTCAGTGATGACATATAAGTTATATAGTTTGTCTGCATTTGGTTTTGTCACTATTTCTTATTTTAGCCATTCTGATAAACGTGTAGTGATATTGCATCATGGTTTTAATTTGCATTTCCCTAATGGCTAGTGAAGTTGAACATCTTCTCATGTGCTTATTTGCCAACTGTGTATTCTCTTCAATGAAATATCTGTTAATGCTTTTTGCCCATTTTGTAATTGGATTTTTTTTTTACTGTTGAGTTTTGAGAGTTCTTTACATTTTCTAGACACTAATACTTTGTTGGATACATAATTGGCAAATACTTCCTCCCAGTTTGTAGCTTGTCTTTGTACAAAAAGCTTTGCAGCAGAGCAAAAGCTTTTATTTTTAATGAGGTCCAATTTATCTATTTTTCCTTTCACAAATTATGTTTTTAGTGTCAAGTGTAAGAACTCTTTGCCTAGCCCTATGTTCTGAAGATTTTTTTCCTAAAAGTTTTAAGGTTTATAAAGTTATAATTTATTTAGTTTATAAGTTACATACATAGCTTGTCACCGCAGTTATGCTGTTGACATGTTACGAGTTTGAGTAAAGTGTAGAAACGTCACCTCCCTTTACGTCCCTTTACCCTACCCCATTTATACTATAATTTTCTTAAATATTTCTTCTTTACAATTTAGAACCACATCAGCCAGTGTTATAATTTTGGCTTTCATCATCAAACATAATTTAGAAAACTCAAGAGGAAAAGGAAAGTCTATTATATTCACCCATTTTTTTGCTTACTGTGCTCTTTCTTCTTTCTTAATATTCCAAGTTCCTATTTTTATTATTTCCTTTCTGGTTAGAGTACTTTCTTCAGTCATTGGTTTAGGTTAGGTGTGCTGGCAACAGATTCTCTTAGTTTTCTTTCATCTGAGAATATCTTGATTTCTAACACAATAGTAATTACTTCTGCAAACCACTGGGGTTTATTATTAGGGACAAATTACTCTTATAGGTGAGTTTTAAGTCTCAGGGACTAGAGAAGCTACTTGCCTACTGCTTAGGACCAGTCACAACTTGCGGTGGGTAAGATAACAATCTGTGCTGTTCAGACTGTGTAACCGGGGAGACAGGAGACTGGTACAACCTTGCAGCTTCATGCAGATTCATAATATTTGTGTGGCTGTTCAAGAATACATTTTACATGCATACATTCAAATAAATGCATTTTATTTTAGTTACTATGCATAGAGAAGTGCAACAGAGGGTGGTCTACTGGAAAGTGGAATCCTGTGCCCCATCATTCCTCATGAATTTTTTGAGGCTTTGCCTTTTTAGATGATTATAGTTGATTGCTAATTAAAGGCCTTCCTGAACAATCATTGATTTTTATCAATTTATTTTAAAAACAGGTATTTCTTTCCCACAGATATTAAAGTATATATATCTATCATTTTGGAAATTGAATTTCTGCAAATATGAACTTTCAAATATCATAGAAAGATAATCAAAAGCAATAGGTAGTAGTACCAGATGGTTTTAAGAATTAACTCATATTTATGCTATTTTGTAGCAGGCATTGTGCTAGTTGCTTTAAATACATATCTCATTTAATTCTCAAAAAACACTCTCGAAGATCACACAGCTATTAAGTGATGGGCTCTGGGTTTGCATCCAGGTCTGTGTGACTCTAAAACACATACCTGTTTTTCTTCCAAGGTTATCTTCTCCATACCCTGTTTCCTGGTGATTGAGTAGCTTCCATGGCTTTTATTGCTACTGCTGGAGTGAGGGATCCCAAATTCATAATCCCAGCACCAAATTCTAGAGTCATTCACAATGCCTGTGCACATACCAGTGGCAACGGAACTCTCTGTCCCAGATCAAACTGTGACTTCCACCCGGGGAGAAGCATGCTTTCCTCCTGACTTTCTTATTTCTACTGACAGAACCACCATCCTCTCTGTCATCAGTTCAAATCCTTTGTTTCCTCCCTTTCTAACTCTGTGTTTCCTTCTTTCAGGACTCACTAAAATTTATGATTTTCTTCAGACCCTAATACCTGTATTGCTGCTACAGCATCCTGACAGGTCCTCAGTGATCAGTCCCTTTTCTCTTCCACCTCATCTTAGACATTGCTGCCAAATTTATCCCAAGTCTGGGATTGATCTTACTATACTTCTCCTCTCCAGACTTCAGGAGCTCCCCTCTGCCTATTGATTTATGTACAAAATCCTGAGTCTGCCTTCAAGGCTCACCGTGAAGTGATGACTCTTTATTTTTTCACCCTAATATCCAGCTACATTCTTACTAAACTCTTTGCATTCCCCTCATATAATCTGCAGTTTCTGCTTGACCCCTCCTCAGTGCTGTTGCATTTTATTTACTTTTCAACAGTGAATTCTACATATCCTTTAAGGCCCATCTCAAATGCAATCTCTTTTAAAAATTCTTTCTTGATTCCCCCAATGGAGGTCATCTTTCATTCCTTCAAAGTCAAATCTTTCATGACAATCATGTTGCCTTTTATTTCAATTGTGTGCTGATCATGAAGGTAAAAATAACGTTATTCATTTTCATCTTCTTTGCAGTACAAGACAGTGTCCTATTCACAATAAGTCCTCAATATTTGTAGATTTGGGTTTTGCAAATGAATCTCCAAGGATCGGGGGTCCTAGCAAAGCTTTTTCTGAATTGTTGTGTTATGACTGACAAGGCATACTCTTACTGAATCCTCCCGTATATTTTGATTCTTCTGGATAAAACACATTACTGATCTTGACAAAAAGGATGATGACCATTCACCAAATGCTCTTCTCTCACTTGCCATCAGGATGACTCTTCAAGGTGGGGAGGGTTAACTTCCAAAGCCAGTTTTCTGAGCATAAGCCTCTTACACACAAAACTCCTCAGCTGGGGTAATAGGTGAGCAATATTCTCTGAAATGTGATAGAGTATGTATGTCTGTTGTGGACATCTTATGCCTTGGTAAAGGATGAAATATTTCTGAAAAGAAATCCTATTTAAAAAACTTAGTATTCCAGTAGTTTATAAATAATGAAATCTGATAAAGTGTGTGAGCAATACCTTTGTCAGTTTTTTTAGCTGGATATGTGTTCCTTCAGATTTGGAAACTTTTAATCTCAAATAGGAGTGTAAGATTGGCTTTTGACATTCTTATCTTAGAGGTCTCTGTAGGTTCTGTGTAGAGGAACTGTGGATGTGGGAGCATTCTGGGCCAGTGGGTTCTGAGTTCTGGTGTGTAATTTTCAATTTACAGAGCCATTTTTCTTTGGTGAATATAAGAATGTGAATTCATGGCCTGTATAATTTAGTAATTATACCCCAAAAGTGAAATGACATCATGTAACTTGGACTTGGGAGTCTAATATCGCAGAGAGATGCCAGGGAAGAATGCTCCTGCTGAAAATTAAGGCCACTAGTCATTCATTGATGAGCTTGGAGACAAGAGGACAGTGCTGTGAACAGAAATAATTCCCAGCCATGGAAACAAGCAATACATTTCTTTTTTACCCAGGATATATTAAATACCAACATCCCAGTAATAAATCTCACACTATAAATTTAACCTTCACTCATTTTCTTTTACTCTCCATTTTTTTTCTCTCCCAAATATACCCTCCAATCCCTTTATTAAGACTCGCTAATAATAATTCCATGTTAGAAAAGGTGGTGGCAAAGTACTCGGTTAAGAGAACAGTTTAGAGTCAGACAAAGCTGTTTTAAATCTGGCTCTGCAATTTTTTAACTGTGTCCCCTTAGGCGAATAACTTAATGAGGTTAGGTCCCAAGTTTCTCAGTTGTAAAATGAGGATAATGATCACATCTATCTCACAGGATTTGGTGAGATTACGTGAAATAATGTCCAGAATGTAGTCTGGCACAGAGTGAGTGCTCAATCAGTGACAGCTGTGATCATCATTAGCTATTATTTATCTTTACATTTGTAATTATAAGTAACTTGGAATTAAAAGTCATTGGTTTGGTCTTCAGATCTAAGAATCTACCTACTTAATAAGTTGGAATGTTCCTGAAACCAGAAAGAAGGAAAGCACCCACCAAAATGCATGCAAATTTAGCATACCTAGTGGGTGACAGAGGCCACATATATGATTTTCATAGTAAACTGATATTCTGCATTAGCAGGTACCTCGTTCACTTAACCAACATTGCAGGGGTACCTACCGTGTGCTAGACATTGTGCTGGCCCTGAGATCTGTGCCCTGGTATTGTTCACAGTCCATTTTACAAAATTCATCCATTTGAATGGTTCCCAACTTGTTTTTTTCGGATAACTATGGTTAGTTATATGATGTTGCTTGGATTTGGAGACCAAATTTAGAGTTCCCCACTGGGCTTATATCTTTGCAGGTGGAAAAGCCTCAGTCACCAAAAAATAAGCCCGCAAGTGTGGTGGCCACTGTGAACAAGTCTGGCTCCTCTCCAGGAAGAGGCTTGGGACCCCCCCGCCGACCTCCTCAGGAATGCGTGGTCTCACACCGGAGTCCCCATGCGTGTGTCCTCCGGGGACACACAGGCCCGGCTGGGGGAATGAGCTGCTCTCCACATGTGCTGAGATCTCAGGTTGCAGAGAGAAGGGAGCTGCCGAAGCGCTCATCAGCCTGCGCGCAGATGAACAGCCGGCGGTAGCTTCATTGCAATAAAGTGTAAGAGCTAATTACTTCATCTGTTTTCATTTTGCTAACCACTACCTCAGGCACCACAAAATAAATTTATTAATTAAATATCCCACTCTCTAAAGGAAGACACTTGGAAAACAGAAAAATGTTCATTTGCAGCAGGGAGGAGAAAAGCCAGACAATAATTCGAATCTTGAAACTTCTGCAGTTGGAATAACAATAGAAAGCGCAGAGATGGCCATAAGATAGTTTGTTCTTGGCATTGCTTAATTGGTCTATTTATTCTTCTGTCTCTGAAGCTGTCTTTAGTGACACCTACTGATAAGAGCCAATCAGAACCATGGCCGAATTCCTTCAGGCTGGACCTGCCAACAAACTGCTCAGCCCTCCAGATGTTGCTGCTTTGTGAGAGATGAGAACTCAACAAACCAGGCTCACCCTTCCTCCTGGGGTGAACGCAAAGGCAGGCAGATATGGAAAATCACTGCTCAGCACCATGAACAACACACTCAAATGAAGGGCTGGGCCAGTTCTTATTTGTCCTGATGGAACAGATGGCTATGGAGCCTAATGCAAGGATTTTAGCTGGCACCAGTTCAAAATGTGACTATACACTGAAGTTGCTCAACAAAAAGAGGCCTTTTAGCTAGGAAAAAGCCCAACAGTGGGTTTAAACAAATAGCTAAGGGAACTTATAGACAGGGTCAAGTATGTATCACACATGATTTTATTATGCTAAACATTTGATCACATTTCGTGTTTTTCAGATTCCATTTTTTTGTGTCATGTAACAAATTAGAAAGATGCTCCAGTGAACAGCCTCATAGCACATCGTGACCATCCATGACTAACATTCAGTGAGCACTCGCAGTTCTGGGAAGAGGACAAAATGAGCTGAAGTGAATTGTCCTCCAGACCAGAGTGTCCCAGTCTTTCCTAGTATAGGATACACTTGTGACCTTGCTGTGAAACAATAAGAAAATACATCACCATGCTTTTTTCTTGAGCCAGTCCCCCGGTCAGCTGTCCATTCAAACCTTCTACCTTCACCCACGTTATATGCACTCACACACCCCCTGAATGCCTGATGGAAGGCCAACTCAATATATGGTGAGAAACCATTTCTCTTATATGATCCCCAAATAAGCCTTTTTAGGCTAGCTTAAATATGGTAAGTGTTATGGATATTGATGAATTAAATGTTTACTATGATATTTGATTTATTAATTTAATATCACATATATACTTACAATCTCATCTTATATATAATGATATATTATTTTAGAACTGATTTTTTGAGTTCACATCTGACATCATTTTTATTTGAACTCTCTGTATGCACCTTGGAGACAGCCAGGACGCAGCAGAGCCTTCACCACCACGAGAGCTGTTTTTCAAATCGCCTACTACAGTTCTCTAGAGCCTGTTGCCATCACTTCTATTTCATTTTTTGAATCCGAGTGTATACCATTGTACTGCAGATTTTATCCCAGCCACATGTATCCATTTGTATTATGATTTTTATTTAAAATCACTCTGTGGTCCCCACAATAGAACCACTTGAGTGAACCTTGAAAGTTTCATTAACATGATATCCAACATGTGGAATTGTCAAATATCCAGGAATAATGCTGGAACCTGTGGTATATATAGGCTTTGCTTTTTAAAAAGCTGCTTATATCAGATGACTTCTACAAGCTTCCAAAACTAGCATTAATTGAAGCTATTTCTGCCTAATGAATCTCCACCCAGTGGTATTTGTTGTTCAGAATAAAGCAATTGAGAAAGCATCCCGATGATATAAGATACTTGGCAAATAATGTGAGATGACTCTTTTTTTAAGAGAGAATATTTTGGGATAAACTTCGCCTAATAATCAGGCATATTTAGTATATTCAGATATTATATTACCTTGTGCCATCTCTTCTTCCTGCCATGTCTCTCGTCACGTCCACACCCAAAGTCCCTGCTCAGAAGTTGGCAGAAGAGACTATTACTCTCTGAGGATGACTTCATTCCTCATAGATTTAGGAGGTTCTAGTGAAGAAACAATGCTTTAAATGCTCACTGCCTAAGATAGATTATAGTCTCCCCAGATAATTTCATAACAGGACAGATGTGGAGTGCAACAAATATGCAAAAATGTGACAATAAAGTGGTGAGCCTACTAATCTAAAAAAAACAATATTTAGATGAATTGCTGAGTGAAGTGTTTCTGGTTTTGGGTGGATGAATGTCTGAGTAGGTTATTGGAGTAAGGGAGGAGCATTATCTCCTTTTTGGCTTAGCCCTGGAGGACTTTGTGGAGGAAGAGGAATTTTTAGGTCTTTGATTTGAGAAGTCAGACTGGATAAATTGTTGTAGAGTAGGTCACATAGAAGGCAATATTTGTGAATGGTTAAGGGAAAGTTCAAATGGACTAATGAGGAGGTTGGTTGAAACAAAGTGGAGGCTGTGGAGAGAAGAAGAAAGAGAGCTGATAAATTGGAGTTGGTAGTTGGTAAGCACTTTAACCTAATGGAGAGGAAAATGGGAAAATTTATTGGCTCAGAAAAGAGAGGTAAGTGAATTTATCACGATAGGTAAGAAGAAGGATGGCTGTTGTAATAGAATGTGATGTTGACTGAAGGTGAGTGCTGAGGGAGACCTGAAGGCCATTGGAGAGGTCTCTACCAGTCCCAATCCAACTTGGAAAGAGATGATGAGATAGGATGTCAAGGATTCAGACTAAGGTTTCCCCCAAGGTTTTGACTTGGGGAAAATGATAGAAGGCATGGATATGAGTAGCATTTATGTCATGAAGTTAGATTGTACTTTCACATACTCGTGTGACTAGGTTCATTTGAATCAGGTCTAGTTACCTGTAAGTACTTTGGAGAGTAGATTCCCAAGTAACAGAATGTAGTCACACACTGGCTGTTAATCATTTTATTAGTCATAAGGCACTTGGGATTTACTCAATAAATGTTTGTTAAATCTAATTGTATGCGCGACTGTATACAATGAATAAACAGACCTGAATATCATATATGGGGGTCAAATATTGGTGTTGCTGATTAATGTGTTTGGGTAATTTTCTGTTCCCTGCACTTGGATTTTCCACATCTGTGTATCTTCCCTTCCCTGCCCAGTAGGTACCTTCCACCTGCAAACGTCCCAGGGGATGCAGCCCTCCTTCCTATCCCACTCACCCAAAGCTAGTTAAATGTATGATTTGTGTTGTATCACCTATTTTGAGCACTTAGTATATGCCAAACACTTTGCCTACATTAGCTGTCATATACGCCTCACAACAACCATGGAAGGTGACCACTACTGTCACAAACGAGGAAAGGCACAGAAAAGTAGGCAACTTGCCAGAGTTTACATCACTAGCATGTGTGAAGTGGAACCTGGTTCATTCCAAAGTTGATGTTCTCCAACCTCACCACAAGTCTCTCTAATTTATATATATATGTATATGTATGAGTTGACTTTTTGAAATATGGACTGTTAATTAATATGAGCTTTTAGAGAAGAGGAAAGAATTATAAAAAGTAGAAACATTTATTTCTAACTGCACATATTTTATATTATTCTCATTTTATGTAACAATGTTGTCTATTTTCAAAAAAGCAGTTTGATGAGAGCAAAAAGCCCTGGTTCTGGTCTAACGCTGACCTGAGTTTTAATCCTGTCTCTAAAACTTAACTTATTTTTAACAGTGGGAAAATAACCTCTAAGCTTGTACTTGTAAAATGGAGATAATAATATTCACCTTACAAGAA
This sequence comes from Tapirus indicus, assembly GCA_031878705.1. Lineage (NCBI taxonomy): Eukaryota > Metazoa > Chordata > Mammalia > Perissodactyla > Tapiridae > Tapirus > Tapirus indicus. The sequence continues at coordinate 135,872,324 of CM062923.1, forward strand.
TGAGAATAAAAGAAAAGAGACTAATTGAAAGGTAAAAAAATTGACAGGAATTGATAGATTTGGCCAGAGAGGGAAAAGGAGCATGAGTAATGATTCTCAGGTTTTGAACTTGTATGACTGGAAAAATGTTTGCACCAGTAACAGAAACTGACAAGTCAGTACGGGAAGGAGGAATTGATGACATATTGAGATGCCAAAAATACACAGATGGAACCAACCACCAAACAGATAAAGATTTATCAGTGTAGACTTAATGGTTAGATTTACTGGAGTAGATGAGATTTCTAGAATGTGAAGATAAAAAAGGAAATAAGAACAGAATCTTGGAGGACATGTCAATTTAGGGAACAGAGAAGAAAGAAGAGCTAGAGAAGGAGACAGAGAAATGGTTGGAGTGAAAAAGGAAGAATCTGGATAATGAGTGCCATGAAAGCAAAGGAGGACTTGGGTTTAAGGAGGCTGAGTCCTGTGACAGAAAGGTCAAGAATGAGAAAAGTCCAGAGTGCTGGATACTAAAGTCCTTGAGGCAGTGGCCTTGAATAAGATGAGGAGAACTCAACCAGGGGCCAGCAGCACGTAGGAGGATGAGCGCACATTGGAAGATTGGTAGAAATCTGAAACTAGAGAAGGGGATGTATAAGTGGATGGGATATACTTCAATCGGAGACCTGGCCGAGTGACTGTGGAACCAAGTCACGGTCTGATGCTCTGGGTAGGGAGGTGGAGAGAGTTGGAACAGGCTACCGGTGGAAGCCGCCTCATCGGAGAACTGTGGGAGAAATGATGTCAGCTAAAGAAATTAGCATGAGGTAGAGGAAACCACTTTAGAAAAGTGGACTGCCAGTGGAATAGGAGCTCCACAGGATGCAGTGACAAGGTTTGGTAGAGGGATGTTCGCAGGCTGGTTGCAGAGGACTGGCGAGGGGAAGTGTCAGGCTAAGCTTTATAGAACTGACGATGGAGGAGGAGGTGGCAGTGAAAGCTCACCCAGGAGATAAGTATGGGTAACAGGTGTGACAGAGGCAGGGGTTGGCAAACTAGCTGAGGGGACTCTTTTGGGAAAGAAGGGCAGGTGAAGTCACTTGTCCTGATATTACTGTCGGAATTTTGAGACAGCCTTATTCTGCAAACTTACCTCCCTAGCTATTAAGCCTCTTTGTAAATGGCCTTCTCTCAATTTCCATGGCACAGGAAATGGGGCAGGGGACAATAGTTGTATATGTTGCTACAAATTTTTGCTTTTATTAGGCATATGATTTAAAATGGCTCTTGAAGAACTTTTGCTGGAAGACAGATTAGGAGGTTGTTTGAATAACTTACTTACAGGGTTTTTGGCTGTGGGATTAAAAATGTGATTGCAGAAGGTCTGGCAAAACTTGGACACAGTCTGGATAGAAAGTATGAAGAAAACAGAGAGGTGCGTGCTTCTTTGGAGGACTGGGAAGTTAGAGGACATCATTGCATGTAATAGGGAAGGTAAAGGAATTTGGAGACTGAAAAAGAGGGAAAAATAATCAGGAATTTGGGGGGCCATTTTTTCCTTCTGACAACAGAACGAGATGTTCTACAATAGTTTTCATAATTTGAATATTACCTTTACAATTTTTGTCCCATATCTGCATACTATCTGTACTCTTATTTACTTAATATTTCTTTGATCAATCATTTTTTAATCCTAAATAGTTCCTAAGCATCAACACCCAGGGAATCTTGAATTTGATGGACAATTACATGTTTTCCTAAAATCCCTGGATATAAACACAGAAATATTAAAGGTATTTGTGTACGACCTTTGGAAAATAGTCTTATATTGGAGAGAAGTCTGAGATGGTGCTTCAGGCCTGAGTGACAGTTCAAACATCTTTGATGAGAACTAAATTATTGGAACACATAAACACCCCAACAGAGTCAGTGTAGAAGAAGGGATCTGTAAATAAAACTTGCATCGCTTTCCAAGGCAGTGATCAAGGAGAAATGGGTTACTGGGATGTGAAATGCTCCAGTCCCTCATCTGCAGGGATAAGGGGGTGTGTTTGGGGGGGGGGTCAACTTTATCCGGAGACATTTATGGAATGGTTTTAGAAGAGTGACATGAAAACAGAAACCAGATCGTAGTAAACAAGGAGGAATGGACAAAGTCGCCCAGCAGTAGAATTAGGCTTCCCATCCCGGGAGGAGAGCTTTGAGGGTTAGTTTGCAAGGATAGAAATATTTAACAAAGTATTACTGTGAGGATTAAATAAAATAATACGTAAAGTTCTTGGCACAGTGCCTGGCACGTAGTCATCAATAAATGACAGATGATGAAAATGAGGATGATGCTGATGTAGTTATAGCCTTTTAAGAAATAGACAGGAGTATACCTTCAGGTCCAAGGAGAAAGAGCTGGAGAAGTTGCTGCCAGGCAGAGGATATAGGACTAAGAGTCAGGCCTCCCCTTAGGGACCAGGGGAGAGACTTACAACTAAAGTAGTTATGGAAGTCAGTGTTTCCGGAGATATAGGTATCATCTTCTTCCAGAACTGCAGGGAAGAAGAGGAAAGAGGCGGGATAAGCACTCTGTTGAAATGGTAGTAGATGCAGCTTGGGGAGACAGTGCCTGAGATTAATCTCTCTGAGGGAGCTTGGAGCGAGACAGGATGAGGCTTCAGTGAGGGCAGAATGATGCTGTGCACTCTGAAGACCCTGGATATATTCTCTAGGCAATGGAACTAGGCTAGCGTCTTAAAAACCTGCACTTGACTCAGATTTGGTAATTTGAAACCAGTGTAGCGTGTTGAGACACTGGAAAACCAGGACCAAAATTTCAAATATAGGCCTATTTGAAAAGTCACCAAAAAACCCATGAAATTTTACAGATAGGTACGTATTTTGGCTCAAATCTCAATGAATTTATAGTTTTAACTTTCAGAAAATACTAACATAAACTTGATGCAGTTAGAAGTGGGTACATTTGCTGGCGATGGAAATCTGGGCTACAAACCCAAGAATCGCCCAAACTCCCAAAATGTGACTTAACGCTCCAGAATTTGAGAAGTCTACATCACTGAACAAATGTAAACTAGTTCTGCACTGTGTAGTCTGGGTGAGAGTTCTTAGTGGCTGGTGTGGGTTTCCCAAGTGTCCAAAACTCCCAGAGAGTCAAACCCTGGGGATGGGTTCCTTCAAGGTCAGTCACTACATTTTCATTCCAAAGATTCTCTTGTTCTTGAAAAGGACCAGGCAAACGGAGGGGCCTCTGATCTGGAGCATCTTCTCCTTTGGCCCAGGCACTATCACCCCATCATTTTGACTCCTGCTCTGTAACCACAAAGACAAGTATGATGGATCTCCTTTTGGAACACAATGAAGCTTGCTTGAAAAAATATCCACTTTAGACAAACAATAAAAGCAGCCCGAGTGGGGCCTTGGCTGCTCTCCTGGTGTTACGCTCATGCATATGCCTCTGGTGCTTGGCAGCAAAAGTTTTCTGGTTGCACAAAACAACAGACAACCCTTTGGGAAAACCCATCCCCTGTCCTTGTTGTTCAAAAATATAACTTGGAATTTAAATTATTAGCCAAAACAACATGCAAATCTGACTCTCTAAATCTCAATTTCTGTGTATTATAAAGAAGGATATTTTTCAGTCTACTAATCTCCAGGGAGAAGAAGGCCAGGGAGATGATGAAACAGATGCTGTGTAAATACAGTTCTATGCTGTTGAAAGATCCATCAGCTCAGCCACGCAGCCTTTCCTGAGCCCCTGCTGGAAACCGTCTCTCCTCCCCTCTGAACTCCTGCGGAGCTTTATCTCTCCTCGCGGCGCCTTCACCGGGTTCGAGCTGGTGTTGTGATTGCTCAGGAGCGCATCCTACTCTCCCTTCTAAACTCTCATTTTCACACTGGCATGGACTGTCATTCACCCTTGTTTTCCCCACAAATTGCATAGGTGTATTTTAATAACCAATCTATTCCCATGTAACCTCCTGTTTTGCTAGACTTATTCTTTTATTCAAACATTTACTGAACATCAAGTATGTGTTGGGTCCTGAAAATAAGCTAATGTTTTTTATCATTGTTCTAAGTACTCTATGCTTGTTTAATCCCATCACAAAGTAATAACTATTATTTTTAGCCGCTTTTTATAGGTGAAGAAACAGAGGCATAGGGAACATAAGCAATTTTCCAAAGGCCGTAGACCCTGTAAGCTGGCTGAGCTACGTTTCCAAACCACTCAGGGCCGGAGCCTATGTTCTTCACCACCAGGTCGTACTGCCTCTGGGTGTTGCCTCCTGGAAAAGGATTAGGTAAGCAAAGATGAAAAACATCTGGCCCCGAAATCAAGCATTTCACATCCTGGTGGGAAAGGCAGACCTGTAAAGACGCGTCAGAACACAGCGTGAGTGGGCGTGGCGATGGTGCTGGGTAGGAAGGGCACGAGCGCAGAAGCAGAGCTGCTCCAGGCTGCGGTGACCCTCGGGAGAGGGCTTGGCTGGATATGGATCTCCTTCACCTGACAGGACTTGTCTCAATATCAAAAATAGCTCTCTCAGTGGGAAGGATAAGAAGATTTTTAAAGACCATCTTCTAGTTCAGTAACTTTATTGCAAAAGAGGCAGTGAAATAAAGAATTTAGGTGATTCACTCAGCATACGCGACTAATTAATTGCCCATCCAAGACAGTACAGAAAAGGCTAACTACCAAAATCCTGTTGCAAACCTAAAGTTTCCTGAAGGTTCATTTAGAAAGAAAAGCAGCCAGAAAAAAAAGTAAGTAAAGGAGATGTAAGAAATGATCGTGCTCTTAAAAGACCATTATGAGATGTAGAAAAATCAGTAAAGAAACAAAAACATCTAGAACCACAAGCATTGTACTGGTATCTCTTACTTTGAAAAAAATTATAAAGTTAAGACTTTCTCCGATATTGCTCTCCCATCGTCCCCCCCATACACAATTTCTACAGATGCTTCTAATAGGAGAATGGTGAAACCATCAGGCTTGGTGGCCTGTGCTCTGGACCCCAAATATGGTTTAACTGATTGTTAGTTTTCCCAGAGAATACAAATCCAACTGCTTATTGTACTGCCACAAGTTTACCTCAGGCTTTCACTGTCTATTTCAGTTAAAACAAGTGCTATCTGGCCAGGTAGAAACCAGTTCACTCTCTAATGATTAAAGTTATAACCATTTAGGTAAATTTCCCTGACCATCCCATGCTCTAGGCTAATTTTGACCTCTACCTTATTTTTCTGTTACTCTCTCTGCCTGGATTTCCCCTCATTTCCATCCATTTAATTCTTTGCTCCTTGCAACACGTGGTAGGAATTCCACCTCTCCCATGAAGTGTGTCTGAGCCAGAGTTCCCAAAGTGAGTTCTGTGGAACACAATTCCCTGAGGAGCTTCCTGAAAGCTGGGTTCCATGGTCAAAGGAGCTTGAGAAATGCCACCTACTATCTCTTATCAGACCTATAGAATTTACAATCTGTACCTTAAAATTTAACATACATTGATTGTGTATGTAAGAAAAGGTTAAATATCTATCATGGACCAAGCACCCACAGTGCTGGACATTGGGATTATAATTGTTTCCTCATCATAAGTAAGTCTTGCCTGTTACCCAGATTTTGTACTTTTGGAAAGTAAGGACAGATCTTAATATAGTGTTATAGTGTTATGAATATGGAGTACAGTACTATGGAAGTAATAGAGTCTCAATAAGTTATTGTTGGTTGGTTCGTTGGTTAAGTAAATAAATGCGAGTTAACTTTTACCAATGAAAATTGCTTTTATCTCATTTTTTAAAAATTATTTTATTGAGGTGATCATATCTCAATTGCTCTTTAAGAGAGCATACCTTTGACCCCACTTTGTGGTATTTCTAATAAGAAAACCCTTCAGAGAAAGTATGAAATGCATCTGTGTATGGCAACTGGCCCAAATAGCAATGTCCAACATAAGAAAAATACCGATTTTCCAAATTTGGAGTGCCTACCAGAATAAATAGTAGACAGGCAAAAACACCACAATTATCCACATTTCAGTCTCCACTACAGAAATCCATCCTCTGTCACTTGATTGTCTACTCATAATCACATGTGACCGAGTTGAGTTCATGAACTGAATTTGCATTGATCTCATTAAATTCCTAGATAGAGGGGAATATTTTCTGTCATCTGACCAGCCTTGACTAAAAGGCATCTTATGGGGAAGACAGTGCAAAAGACAATGCAAAATGAACCAGAGTGTTCTCCCATCCCCGGGATACCTGCCTAGGAATCAGATCAGCACCTGATGATTAATACCGTCTGCTCAACACATTCCCTGCTTAGGGGCTGGGTGTCAGGAGAGGAGGATTTATTTTGCCATAAGACACTCAGGAGCAAACTCCAGCGACAGATGTGGGAAAGACAGGACTGAAAACACTTGGTGAGAGTACCCAGTTATTCTTTAAGGGACTTGTCAAACATTAAATTAAGTGAAGCAGAGGTTTTTATGATTTTTCTCCCTTTCCGTAAGTGCAATGTCAGTTATGTTACTGGAGTTACTGCCACCAAATCTGAATGCTTGAGTGCAGCTCTGTCTTTAAGTATTTGTCAAGGGGAAAAAGGCCATTTGAGGCTTGGCAGAAACTTCACGTACAAGGTATGAGAGGATAAACTATTTCTGAGTTGCACTACTGAGAAGCTGAAAGTACTGATGGAAGACCTTTCAAACTGGTGTCATAAGTTGGGATTCAAATTGAAGAATTATTACAAAACCTCGATTCGAAGCACACTTGAATTTGGCATTTCCCTCACCGTGGCCTTTCCTCACTGTATGTCCTTCAATGGCTCTCTACTATCTGAGGACGGTGCCTGGTGCTTCCGGTTGCTGGTGAGTGGAGAATTGAAAACAAAAATGGCTCCAAAGTTCAAGTATGCGGGTGAGTTGGGAGGAAGGACTTTTTGCCAGTGGAGTCATTAAACAGTGGAGTGTGCTGCTAAGAGTGGAGTTGAAGGAGGCTGTGAGTTGCCAGCTCAGGGCGACTTGGGATGGAATATTCCTAGCTACTGTTTCCCATCATCCGAAATGCTCTGTTTTCTTCTCAGCTGTATCAGATCCTCTGTCAAGGATTATTCTATCCTCAGTGAAACCTTCCTAGATTGCCAGCCCTAAAAGCAGAGGAAAGGAAGCAATGATGGGAGTGGGTGTTTCCCCTGTGTTGGTCCTTGATAAATCCTTTGAGAATAGGAATCAGGTCCATGCTACAGTGTAGACAGTTTTCCCCAAAATGTGCCCCTTGAACCACCTGCATCAGCAACTCCTAACAAGCCTTTAAAATGCATATTTTCAGACCCTATGCCAAACCTTCAGAATCAGCACCTCTGGGAGTGGGCCTGGGCATAGGTATTTTAACAGATTCCCCAAGGGATTTTGGTCCACTCTGAACTTCTGACTTAGGGACTTGAATTACTTGTTCCCCTTGTAGTTGCAATTGTTTAGTGCTTCTTGCAGATGAGTCACTGGGGGAGGGAGGACGTGGTGGTAGAGGAGGGACAGAGACTAGACCCATCAGAATGGTGAGTCTGTGGTCATCAAACGCTGGGTTTCGAGAGTAGCTGTAGGGCAGAGATTACACACTGGCGGCCTGCATGTATATTTTATTTGGACTACATGACATTTCATATTTTAAAAAATCAGAATGCCTTTATATGGGCCGTGTCCTCTTCAGTCCCCCACAACCCATCACTGCTTGCTCACCCCCTTGCCTCTGAAGGCACTTGATCATCAACTCCTGAAGAGGGTGGCAAATTTAAAGTTAAATGGCCTATTGTATCCTTGCTTTTCGATCATGAAACATGAACTTGTTCATAAAAGTTGGTCCTCAAGAGAATAAATAGGCTTTTCTCTTTGATTTGTCTTTAAGACAGTTACCTTTATTTTCTCCACTTGCTAGAAGGCACCTATGAAAGAGTACTTAGCAAAGTGTTTTAGTGCAGTGCATGACTCCATAAATAATTTTTGCATGAACAAAAGAGTAATGAGATGCAGCTGACAATTTACTTTAGTGCTGTTTTTTCTCGTTCCCCTTGTCCCCTGAGCCCTTCCAAACCGTAGTTCTCCCCACCACAAAATGGCGGAGGAGGATTCCTGTGATCTGGATCCTTCATTCACCTGTTTTGGGTAGGACAGGTGCAGCCCAGATTTCTCTCCATCTTTGTTTCAAATTCCCTGTGAAATAAAGGCACAGCTTTCAAGTCTGTCTGAGAGATCTTTATATACTGTTCATTCCTGAATGTTTTCATGTAAACATTTTAATTTGTGGCAAATCTGTTTGTTGTGTTTGTCAAGTTAATGTAAACTGTTGTCCACTAGGCCTTGAGATGAGTCTACTAAATATTTTCAGATGTTTTTTATTTCCTTGGCTAAGAACTGGATTTGAACCAGAGCTCAGGGGTGAAAGGGCAATGTGTAATATGCTGAGACATGAATTTCAACATATGAAATAAAATAATGTAATGTTTTTAATATTTAAGATGAAAAAAGCAGCAATAAAACATTGTGGAAGGAGGAAAACATGAATACCTGTATATTTTAATTTTAAATGCCTGCAGATGTTGAATTTTAATCAGAGCATGTCAGATTCTGACTCTGACAAAGGCAAAAATGTGAGATCTGTTTTCTTGAATTGCTTCCACATTTCATGCTTCAGATTTTTATTACATATAGCACTGCATCATCGTGTATTTATGTAAAGTGCCAGCATCCATTGACTTAGCATGTGTGTGATGGTTAACACAGAAAGCAGTGTGCAGTGAGGGAAAGACCCTTCTCTCTCTCCCCAGCATACGCTCTGTGTGACTTTGTGGTAAGGAAGGCATTTAACCCTCTGTGCTACATTTTCCCTAATCTCAAAATAGGAACTGCCACTCTCGTTTCTTCCTAAGCTCCATATGTATATGTGTGTATACATATTTTCTCAGGTTGAAAGAAAAAAAGAAGACTAGTGAAAACTAGACAAGTATGTATTAAAATCTAAAGTAAAGGTACTTTTAGATTTTATGCAAATTTCTGAGGTGGTTTCTATTTCTCCACTTTTTGCATCATTTTTCCTGAAGCAGTGTGAAAGCCAATGACCTTAATTTTCACACTGTAATTCTACTATTGAAAACAATAGATTTATATATACATTACGTAGTTCAAAGAAATATCTATATAAGTCCCCGCTATATTTTTCTCGGAACAGTTTGAATGTTACAGGATAAGGAAAGGAGAAGCAGTTGATTGGGTTGAAGATGTTCAATATAAGGTCAATCTTCATCTTGCTTCTTGCTGTTAGGGTCTTTAGGCTAAATGACTCTATAATCCTGGTCCTTTTAAATCTTTCCTCTTCCAGTCTCTTTTCACTTTGGGGTCCTCCTTCTGCCTTCTAAGGGGATCTATGTTGAGTTGTGAGAAAGAGCCAGGGGGCTTTTGAGAACAGTGAAATTGCGTATTAAATGTTGAATTACTTGTGAGAGAGCCTCTTTCTTTTTATTCTTAAATGTTCTGAGAAGTCTGCTAAATACAGAGATGTTTAGGGAGAAAGACAAAGGATGGTGTCTCCACGTCTAGAATGATGTGGCACAGAACATGTACCACAGATTCAGAACAGCAAGACAAGCCAACTGCAGAACTAAGTTAGTGGGAACAGGACGCATAGCCAGCAGGGAAGGAGAAAATTACAGGAGGCCTTATTCAACTTTCTCCTCTACCAAATTACTAATAGATTATGCATATTTTTATATACAGCATAGATTTAGTTTTAGTTTCAAGCAACTGCATTTATTTGACTCTTCAAAGATTTCTTACTATATTGCAGTGGAGAGTGTTTTTCACCAGAAATTCTTCTCAAGAATATTTCAGGAGGAAAGTGGTCAGAGTGGGACACAGAGTTTGTGCACAGATGCCGGGGGGAGTGGAAGTCGTGCTGGTCCTCTCTGCCTGGACGGCAGGGCTGAAGAAAGATGCAGAGAGTAGTGTGCTGAAGAAAGATGGAGAAGAGTCATTGTAGCTGTTGTGCGTGGAAGATTTACAAGAGAAAATTATGTGCCTAAACAGGAGTTTCAGGAAGTTACCTACGAAGAACTATGTGAAGCCTCCAGCCTCACCATCTAAGAAAACCAACAGTAAAGACGCATGCTATTCTTCCAGAGTTGGTTATCATGCATCTGAGATTATTTTTTGATTGTTGATGGTGACACATACAATCAGACTAGTCCATCAAATGGCATGCATACATCAAGGCTCGTCTCGTGTCTTCATCAAGCCTCGATTCTTCTGATGTAAAATTAATTTCTCCTTTATCTCTGTTCCCTTAACCCTTTGCTCCTCCATTCTTACATATCCATCAACAGGAATATAGAATCTCTAGGTTGAAAAGTACTTTTAGAGTTACTGAGTCCAAGCTCTCAACCCCCATCTAATGATCTCTTCCTCATTCATTCATCTAACATTGGCTCTCTAGTCACTAAACATAGTAGACACGACATACAGGAAAAATATTTGCTAAGAGCTATTGCAGAAAAGCCACACCTTGGTGTAGATGGAGACCAAAGAATCTTACTCTCGGCTGGCCACTGGGCAGCCCAGGTCTATCTTTTTACACATCCTCGCTCAGTTTACTCTCCCTCTCTCTGGCAGGGCTAATCCAAACTTTCATCATATTTTTCAAAATTTCTACTCCCATCCTCACTGCCATATTACTCTTTCGGGAGTCTAAATAAATAAGCCTTGGCAGTCTTCTGAGGATCATTAATGTTATCTAGCCACACCATGTTATGGGTGAAAGTAAACAAGAGTTAAAAGAGGGGTAAGACTCGCACGGTCACATGGCTGGTTGAGGGGTAGACCCTGGACTAGTCTCGAGATGAGTAGACTCTCTCGCTAATCTTCTGTCCATTTGGCCATTCTGATTGAATAAATGTCCCCCACTTTAAAACACTGACATAGACAACATCAACTTTATGTAATAGATTAAGGGCTGTTACTAATTTAGAGTTTACACACTCACAAAGGACTTCTGTCTATGCTGCCCTGCCTTTCCTCAACAAATTTATTATAAATAAAAACTTCAAATGTTTAGGACGTTCTTAGGAGTAAGAGTGGAGAATGAAGATATAGAAGTTAATCATAAAGAAAGCCTCTTAAGCACTAACAGAAAATATCTTCTACCTTAAGAACCAGTTTTCCAGGGCTGGTCCAGTGGTGTAGGGGTTAAGTTCCCACGTTTTGCTTTGGTGGCCTGGGGTTTGCCCATTCCGATCCTGGGAGCAGACCTACTCACCGCTCATCAAGCCGTGCTGAGTTCGTGTCCCATATAGAAGAGGTGCAACGCTACAACTATGATACACAACTATGTACTGGGGCTTTGGGGAGAAAAAAGAAAAAGAGGAAGATTGGCAACAGATGTTAGCGCAGGGCCAACCTTCCTCAAAAAAAAAAAAAGAAAAAGAACCAATTTTCCTGTGATATTTCTGAATTTCGTATCACAATTCTTGATTTACTGAAGTTTCTATTACATGAATTAGTATGTTTAAAAGCAAATATCTGAGGACATCCACTTCCAGCCAAGATGGACTATTAGGGACTAGATTTACTGTCCTCCCTGAAGCAACCAAAAAAAGGGCACAAATACCGGGTGAGGACATGACAGCACATGCTTGGGCCTCCTCTGCATCACTCAGAGCTTTCACCATGTTTGTTCCGCTGTCAGTGATAATTACGTGATCTTTTTCTCAACTGATTGTTTCATTCTATAAATATTTCTTCAATCAGATTCACTGTTTGCTGTATGACACCCAGAAATCTCTCAGCAGCCAAGGAAAGCAGAAGCAGACTTGAATTCATAATTAATCTCTGGGTCTGTCAAACTTCAAAAAGACTGTCTGCGTGTCCTAAAGCTGATGTACAAAAATACAGGTTTCCCGGCTCTCCAAAAGTAGAGTGTTCCTGTGACGCCTTTCCTAAGCCGAAATGGCATAAAGCAAAGAAGCAATTACCATTAATTCATACGGGAAAATTTTTTGAGCACTCCCAGACCCCCCAAATCACTTATGAAATCATACCAAGTAACACACAAACCCTAAAATCACGGTAACATAGAGAGAAAGCAGTAATGATGTGATAAACACACAGTCTGCACAAAGCAGACGTAATGTCTGTACAGCAGAGTTGCACTCACCAGAACTGGGGAGGACCCCAAGCACCCTAGAAGGCTGGGAGGTGGTGGCTCTGGTGATGGGGTGTCAGGCTGAGTCTTCAGAGGTTGGAGGGTGGGAGGTGCAGGAGACTGGGGTGGACGAGAGAGAGGAAGAGGGTCGGCTGTTAACATCTCACAGTGTCTGATCCATCAGGGCGGGCGGATCCCTGACGTCTACCTCTTGGCCGCCGCCAGCCCCATGTGGAAGGTCCAGGCGCTCTGCCCGCCGTGGTCCACGAGGAAGGCGCTCCAGCCGCCGTGGCTGCTGTGGCCGATGTGGAAGGCTTGCAACATGGCAGTAAGCTTGACTGCTTAGCCTCTGTAACGGCTCGTTGCAAAACAAATGCTATTTTTGCTTTTCGCCTTTTATCCTAAAAGCGAAAATCCTCTTCAGTTTTCTTTTGGTTAGCGAAAATAGGGACTAAAGTAGGTCTTTCATAAATGAAAAGTGAAGCGGCGTAAAGCAAACTTTCAGAGAGCGGGGAAAACCTATATAAAGTGTCACATTTAGTAATTTTACTAACCTGCTTATGCACAGTAGAAGTATAGTACAGAAACCTTTTTTCCCACTGACTTGTTTTCTAGAAACAGTTTTATTTCTTAGGATGCATGACTTGGGCAAGTCTCAATATTCCGTTACCATCAGCTGTGAACAATGGTTGGTAGACGCAGAGGGTTAGACGGCCGGTGGGACTGGCACCCTTCACCGGGCGGGGCGGCGGCGCCGGGTGAAAGGCAGGGCCCAAACCAAACAGACGGGGCCTCAGTCCGCCGTTGGAAAGCGCCCGCGAACAGCTGCCCAGTCAAGCTGCCCGGGGAAGGGCCCCCTCTGCTGGCGGGGTGAAGAACCTCATCGCGACAGGCCGCGGAGAGAGGCTTGCAGAGAGCCGTCGTTCCCAGAAAGGGACCGAGCCTCTGTTCCCGAAGCTCCCTTTCCAGAGGCTGGTGAGGGAGATGGCCCAGGATTTCCAGACTGGCCTGATTGAGAGTGACGCCACTGGCGCCCTCCAGTCTGTTTGAAGACACTCGTCTGCGTGCCGCGCACGCTAAGAGGGCCACCGTCGTGCCCTAAGACATCCAGTTGGCTCGCTGGGGTGGGGGGTCGGTGGGGGGGCCGGCGGAGAGTCAGTTGAAGTGAAGGCAGTTGCTACTACAGTAAATTCTGGAAAACACTTTGCTTTAATTTGTGACTTGTTTTGTAAGGTATTGTTTACAATATGTTGCATTTGTACTTAAGTCGTTCCGTCTTGTGCTCCGGATGAATGAGCAGAGTGGACTGTTCACGGACCTCAGTGATGTGAGAACTGGCGCTCAGGACTGACAGGTTGCTAATATGCAGAAAGGACGGGTGATATTTCCTGCTTCTCATGACGCGTGTTTCTATATGCTAACGACTTGTTGGGTAGCTATTAAGGTACTACTAGAACTGATAAATGTGTACATGCTCCTTTTGCAATAAAACTGGTTATCACTTGAAAAAAATTTAATAGATTATCTCAAAAATACTTTTACTTAAAAAGGTAGCATCCATAAAGTCAAAAAATAAAGAATTATCTTTTTAGAACATTCTTTTTAAAAATTTTACCAGTGGAAAAAGACGTATAATTTAGGTAACTCATTTTTCACTAACATTTTCTTCTTTACTTCATATTCCCTATACTCTTTGTAGATCAGGGATCAAAGTTGAATTACAGTTTGTGGGATTGTTATTTTAGAGTTTATCCTCTTCATGACCTCTTTTTTAACTTTCTATTTTGAAATAATTATGGAGTTACAAGAAATTGGAAAGATAGTACATAGAGGCCCGGTGTACCCTTCACCCAGTTTCTCCCAATGGTCATGTGTGATGTAAGTCTAGTACAACATCAAAACCAAGAATTTGGCATTGATGCGTGTGAGTATAGTTCTGGGCATTTTATCACACGTGTAGATTTGTGTAACCACCACCATGATCAAGATACGGAACTATTACATCATAATAAAGCCCTCCTCATTACATCCACATTCCTTTTCTCCCTCCACTATCCCTAACCCCGGCCACCACTAATTTCTTTTTCACCTCTATAATTTTATCATTTTGAAAGTGTTATATAAATAGAATCATACAATATATCTGCTTTTGAGATTGTCCTTTTTACACTCAGCATAATGACCTGAGGTCCATCTGAGTTGTTGCATGTATCAATAGTTTGTTCCTTTTTATTGCTGTATTGTATTCCATAGTGTGGATGTATTACAGTTTGTTTAACCATCCATCCATTGAAGGATATTTTGGCAATTACAAATAAGTGTGCTGTGAACAGTCATATATAGATTTTTGTGCAGAAATAGTTTTTATTTCTCTGGTATAAATGCTCAGGAGTGCAATTTCTGGCTTATATCCTAAGTATATGTTTAGTAAAGAAACTTTCAAACTATTTCCCACCAGCAATATATGAAAGATCCACTTTCTCTGCATCCTCACCAACATTTGGCATTGTCATTATTTTTTATTTTAGCTGTTCTAATAGATGTGTAGTGATATCCCATCATGGCCTTAATTTGTATTTCCCTAATGGCCAGTGATGAACCTCTTTCATGTGTGTATTCACCATTCATATATCCTCTTCAGTAAAATGTCTCTTTATGTTTTTTGCCCATTTTCTAATTGAATTGTTTTTATATTGTTGAGTGTGGGAGTTCTTTATATATTCTAGTCCTTTGTCAGATATGTTATTGGTAAATATTTTCTCCTAGTCCGTCACTTGTCTTTTTATCCTCTTAACAGGGTCTTTTGCAGAACAAAAGATTTTAATTTTAATGAAGTCCAATTTACTGAGTTTTTTCTTTAATGGATCATGCTTTTGGTATTATGTCTAAGAACTCTTCATCAACTCCTCGGTCCAGAAGATTTTCTCTTATGTTGTCTTTGAAAAGTTTTATAGTTTTATGTTTTATATTTAAATGTATGATCCATTTTGAGTTAATTTTCATGTAATGTGTGAGGTTTAGGTTGATATTCATTTCTGCCTATGGACCTTCAATTGCTCCAGCACTATTTGTTGAAAAGACCCTTCTTCCTGCATTGAATTGCTTTTGTACTTTTGTCAAAAATTTGTTGGCCATACTTGTACGGCTCTATTTCTGGGTTCTCTGTTCTGTTTCATTGATCTATATGTGTCTGTCCTTCTTTCAATACTACATAGTGTTGATTAGTATAGGTATATAATAAGTCTTGAAATCAGGTAAAGTGAGTCTTCTCACTTTATTCTTCCTTTGTAAAACTGTTTTAGCTATTAAATTTTTTTGCCTTTCCATATAAATTTCAGAATAGTGTTGTTTATATCAACAAATTTTTTTTTTGCTGGGATTTTCATAGGAATTGCATTAAACCCATATATTAATTTGGTGGAAAATTGGCACCTTTACTGTATTGAGTTTTCCAATCCACGAACAAGGAATATTTCTCCAATTATTTAGATCTTCGATTTCTCTCATCAGTGTTTTATAGTTTTCAGTATATAAATCCTGTACCTATTTTGTTAGATTTACACCTGAAGGTATCTTTATTTTGAGCGATTGTAAATGGTATTGTATTCATTGATTTTTAATTTTGGTGTCCATGTATTTGTTGCTAGTATATAGAAATACAATTGATTTTTGTTTTTCTTGTATCTTGCCTCCTTTCTGAATTTACTCAATAAGCACAGGAGTAATTTTTTTAAAAACATTCCTTTGAATTTCCTATGTAGACAATCATATCTTCTGGAAATAGGGGCAGAATTACGCCTTCCTTTTACATCTGTGTGCCTCGTATTTTCTTTTATTGCCTTATTGCACTTCTAGCAAAGCACTTCTAGCACTATGTTGAATAAGAGTGGTGAGGGCGGACTTCCTTCCCTTATTCCCAGTCTCAGGGGAAGCATTCTGTCTGGCACTATTAAGGATAGCGTTAGCTGTAGGTTTTTTGTAGATGCTCTTTCTCAAGTTGAGGATGTTCCCTCTATTCCTATTTTTCTGAAAAATGTTGTGGGTATTGAATTTTGTGAAATGCTTTTCTGCATTGATTGATATTATCATGTGAGTTTTCTTTAACTTGTTAATATGGTGGATTACACTGATTGATTTTCAAATATGGAACCATTCTGCATCCCTGGATAAACCCCATTTGGTCATATATGCTCAATTCTGTTTGCTAATATTTCATTAAGAATTTTGTCATCCCCACTCATAAGGGATACTGGTCTGCAGTTTTCTTTTTAGGACTATCTTTGTCTGGCTTTGGTACCAAGGTAATACAGAGTTCATTGAACGAATTCATTCTAAGTTCCTCCTCTTTTATTTTCTGAAAAAGACTATGTAGAATTGGTGTTAATTCTTATTTAAACATTGAGTAGAATTCTCCTGTGAAACCATCTGGACTTAGAGATTTTTTGGGGGGGGAGTTTTAAAATTATGAATGCAATTTCTCTAAAAGTTATAGGTTTATTTAAATTATCTATTTCCTATTGGAAAGTTGTGGTATTTTATACTTTTCCAACAATTTGTACATTTCATCTAAGTTGTCAAATTTGTTTATATAGAGTTGTTCAAAGTATTCCCTTAATAGGGTCTATAGTGATAACCTCTATTTTATTTCTGAGATTTGTAATTTATGTTTTCTCTCTTTTTTTTTCTTTGTCAGTCCTGCTAGTGGTTTATCAATTTTATTATCTTTTCAAAGGACCAGTTTTTTGATTCATTGATTTTTTACTATCATTTTTCTTTTTAAAATTTCATTGATTTCTATTGTTATCCTACTAATTTCCTTTGTCAACTTTGATGCCTCTCTAATTTCTGTCCTCTTATTTTTTGCTCTCTATTTTCTCCAACCTCTTCTAATTTTTTTCTCATCTCTTTTGCTTTCTTTTGGATGACTGAATATTTTTGTCAATTCTTTTTCTTTTACTAATTTGGAGAAGATATTTTATGTTTCAATTCTTTAATTAGTTATCCTAGAAAATTTTAGTCTTCATTTTTAACTTATGAAAGACTTAATTTAGTCAATATCTTTAGTATCCTCCTGAATAATACAAGAATCTTGTAATACATTATCTCTGATGATACTTTATCATCTAATATAAATGCTATTGTAATAATATATATTTTAATGCTATCTTTTTTATAACCCTATAAGATAATATTTCTATGGTTTTATATTCCCAATGTTTGTTTTAATGCACACATATATTTAATACTTTATTTGCTATTTATTCCTTCTTGCATCGAAGGCCTTCCATTTAGGAATACAGTCATTCTGCTGGGGATACATCTTTAGAATTTTCTCTAATAAAGGGATGTTAGTATCAAACTCTCTCAGTTTTAATTTTTGAATATTTATTTATTTTATCCTCATCTTGAAAGATAATTTCACTGGAAATAAAATTCTATGTTGACAGTTATTTTTTCAGTACTTTGAATGTATTCTATCTATGGCTTTCATTATTGTTGTTGAGAAGTCATCTGTCAGTCTATTTGTCATTCCTGTGAAAGGACTCTGTGTTTTTCCGTCTACTTTTAGGATTTGCTGCATGATATGTCTGTTATTGACATATGTGCCTCTAATAATATAGTCTCAAAATATATCAACAAATGCCAGAACTGCAGAGAGAAATCAATCAGCAATTTTAGCTGGAGGTTTTAATATATACTTCTCAGGAAATGATAGATGAAGGCAGATAAAAAATAAGCACAGCTTTTTGAAGACCAGAAAAATAAATTAGTAAGTGCAAGCTAATAGATACATGCATACATACACACACACACACACACACACACACACACACACACACACACACACACACACATATATATATTTGGAATTCTACCCCAGCAAACAGAAAATACTACTTGCTTGCAAGCATACATGCAGCATTTACAAAAGTATACTTTGCATTAAGCCACTGAAAAGCCTCAATAAATCAATATGATATCCACCATATTCTCTAAATATTCTGTAGTACAATTAGAAATTAGCAACAAAGACCAGCTTAAAACTCCCTTAATTTTCAGAACTAAATAACAGAAAACTAAGTAACTCTTGGGAATGAGGACTACAGTCGTTTTTTCTCTCCTAGCTTATGGTTGATCCCTTTCTCACAAGATTTCTCATCCCTACAAGGTCTAGCCAAGGGGAAAAGGGCACAGTCTTAAATAACAAGTGTTGTTTTCATTGTCATGAAGCTATGTGAGTGGCAGATAGTAAAAATTAGGATAATGATTCTTGACAGTTTGCTTGGGACAGTGCTGGTTTATATTTATTGTCCCAGAATAATTATTAATAGTTCCCATTTTCACTCTCAAAAATGTCCTAGTGTCATCACCCTAGTTAAAACTGACTCCTTTTTTGACCATTTTGCTAGTTCTTCAGAGATTCCCATCACTGAGGACCACATGCAGTTCTATCTGGGATGGGTATTTGCAACTACTTCCTCAGCTTCTATGAGGCCAGTTGTCTGTCTTCAACTTCTTAGTGCTCAGTCCCTGCCCCTCTAGATATTCTTATTTTAAAGGACTCAAGACAACCCTTTGTTAGCCTGCTGCCAGTTATGATTCACCTCTGGTCCATGAGAAATACTCACATATCTTTTTCCCCAAATAACTCTCGGACTATAGACTAAAACTATAGACTAAGGCAGCTATCTCCATCCCATTGCTACAGGGGGTTTTAACACTCTCAGCGTGTGTGTTAGTTACTGGTCCTCTGTGTTCCCCAAAGATAAAGAATATATTCAAAGCTCTCTGAGTGACCCCCTGGAAGTCCACCCTCACAAGGCTAGAGGAGAAGGAGGTGGCACTTCCTAACTTTCCCACTGTGGGGGAGGGGAACTTGAAGCGCAGCAACAGCTCTCTACAGTAGTAACTTCCTGAATAGTAACTTCCTGAAAACCCCATTCACTATCCCAACCACTTCATGTTCTCAATGGGAGTGAGAGGGCCTTTAGCTAGTGACCTAGAATTGTAAAACTGGTACTTGACCATTTCATTTCTGAAGTCAGAAATTATGGAGGCCCGTCTCATACTCATTCTGAATCTGTCCTATTGTTGCCTCAATCAGAACTGATACACTGAGACTATCACTTAGCAACCTACAATACATTTTTCATGGAAAAAAGAATACTTATTTTAACAAAGTGGGATTATCCTATATGTACTTCTTTATGATCTGTTTTTTACAGTTAATAATATTTCCTAAACAAATTTTATACAAATCAATACATACTTCTTTTATCCATAAATCAATACATATTCTCACTCTTCTAAGACATGAGTTTGAGTAACCCAATCAATTCAAAAGTAGTAAAAACTTTTTTTTTCCTTTTTAGCAAGGACTCTTCTTATACTCAATGAAGCCACACAGGAGAACTTCATGTAGGTCTGTGTCTGTGGCACTTTTCACACAGAGGATGCCTCAAAAAAGAGCATCTCATTTCCATTACTGAGGTGGTGGTGGTCATAGTGGTTCTTATTTTTCTTAGCACCCAGAGGAGCCAGCTACTCTCTCTGGTTCCCCCAGCTGTTGGCTTAGTAGTAGGCTGAAATCTTCAGGGGTGGGACAGGGGAGAGGTTTTGGGAAATAAAGAGGGCAATGGGAATCAACAAGCAACAGTACATAGCTTTGTCACTGTTAGAAGATTATTTGATATTTTTACTTCAGAATAAAACCACACCTGTTTCTGTTGAGAAAACTGAGACATAATGAACAAAATCTTCATCTGATAAACCACCCAATGGAATTTTTTATTATTTTCTTGCTGAATTGTTCTCTCTGACCACCATCATCCATGGTGAGGACACTGGGTTTTAAAAGAATGAGTATCAGGTTTCATATTCTAAATCCAAGTTAGAGAGGTGTGCTTTGGAAATTTCAAAATAAAGGCTTAAAACTGATGCCAAATCAACCATGGACAAGAAATGTATTTAGTTACATTTAGTTGCATTAGATCATCTTGCCCACCCCACCCTATCTTGCACACACCCCAAATATCACTTACAGTCTGTTTCCTCATTCTGTCATATTTCCTAGCAACCATTTGCTCCAAAACCATGTGTAAACGCCACCCTCCATGATAAAAAAAATCCCAACTTTAAAAAGGTTATTTTATTTGCTCATTTTACAGTACCAATTATGTATGCCACTCAGGAATGACTCGCGGAGTTTTCTTTCTCTTGGCTCATTAAGTCGAGAAATAAAAGTTTGTATATTCTTACCTTTCTTGTTAACTTTCCATCTTCCTAACTCCCCTCATGAGACTTGCGTCTCACGTCCTGTGTGCCTTTCTGAAACCAGACTTGCCCCACCTTCAGGGGCTCTCGAGGGCCTTTGTATCAAGCTGGCTTTGCTTGTGTAACACATGTGTGTGAGCTGGCGAATTATGCAGTTATGAATCAACCCTGTGTTTTCACCAATGGCTAAGTGATCTACCTTCAGTCACCCTCCTGTGTGCCAGCCCTGTGTAAGGGACCCAGACAAACTGCAAAGTGAAGGGTCTGGGACCGTTTGAGACCAGATCCCACCCTATCCTGCAGTGGAATGGGAGCAGGGCATCTTCGGCCATCTGAGAAAAGGCTCATCAAAGTCTATCTTCTCCTACTAATGGCTTTTTTTTTCACAGTGTCCTTAGCTTAAAATTTACTTCCATAGTTTAGCCAGAAGTATTTTTCTGTGTGATATGCCCATGAGCTGTGTTTAGCTCAAATTCCTCAGAATGCTTTTTTTTTAATGTATCAGAAAATAATTTAGTTTGATCTTCACCAAACGTAGTTTAGGAACTTAGAGTATGGAAAATACTGAATGCCAATATATGTGCTTTTTTTGTGTGTGAGGAAGACCGGCCCTGAGCTAACATCCGTCGCCAATCCTCCTCTTTTTGCTGAGGAAGACTGGCCCTGGGCTAACATCGTGCCCATCTTCCTCTATATGGGGCACTGCATGGCTGACAAGCGGTTTGTCGGCAGGCGCCAGGGATCCGAACCCGCGAACCCCGGGCTGCCAAGCGCGAACTAAGCCGCTGCGCCACTGGGCTGGCCCCCATCATGTGTGCTTTTAACAGGCTTGTGTTTTCGCTGTGTTTTATAATTATAATTTTTCAAATCACTGGCTTTGCTTCTTTTTTAAAAAAATGAAGCTTTGATTGGTGACCAATTACCATTTTTTATGCAATGTTCTAGTGCTTTTTAAAAGTGAAATCCTTGTAATACTAGTTCCTCATAATACCCATAGGCATTATATTGGTTCTGTGGTCACATAAGTTTGGAAAACACTTTATAAAATAAATTAAATAGGTTTTAAAAAATGTGTTGAGTACTAATATTCATTGGATGGTGGTGGTGTATGTGTGGGGATGCTGGGGAAAATAGGTGGCAGTTCTCAACCTCCTTTAATTTTTTTCTCCAAAGAGCCTTCTGGGGGATCAGCATGCCACGGAACATACTGGGAAACACTTTCTTGCCCTGTGCTCATGGGTACCAAGAATATGAGCATGAGTACGCTTCAGTGAGTGAGAATTACCACACCTTCATGATATTAGGTTAGAGCATTTGTGAACATCCTTGGTCTTAACTTTTTTATATCGTATACTTTTTTTCTAAGAATTCGAATTTCAAGATCTTTATCACTGTTTCCCTCTATGCATTTGGGTGTGCATTGGAGGTGTTCCCTTCAAAGCACAGAGCAGGTCAACAGTCTCATTTCCCAGAGACAGGCTGTCTCCTTCTAAATGGAATGGAAGCCACCGCTCACCTCTCGGGAGCTCTTCAGCAGGGGTGGCATCAGTACCCCCATGACTGAGCCCTCATGCTTGGAAATTCTGATTTGGTAAGTCTGGGGTGGGGCCTGGGCATATGTATTTCACAGAATACCTCCAGGTGTTTTTATGTGCGCTCCCATCTGTCTAGATATTTGACAAATTATTAAGTTAAATTAATTGGGTACTCTCATCCCAGTGAAAGGTGTTGTTTACACTTTTTTGATGTAGCAAATAAATGAAAATGCAATACAAGGGCATTTAGAAATAGTCATGTTCCTTTAGACACTTTTTTCGGGGATAATTTTCTATGTCTTAATATTTCTTTTTCCCTCTCAACATTTCTCTGCCCCTTTTCAGGTCAGTCTGCCTCTATTCATTTCCCCAACTCAGTGTGTGCGCGCGCCCACCTTTGTCTCCCTGTGACCTTGCCTCCTCCAGCCGTGTGCGTGTGGTGTCTCCCTTAGCTCCTCCGGGCTCCTCCCAGCTCCCTGCAGTTCACACAGGGGTCTGGCTCTTGGGGCCAGTGTGGTCTGTTTCCTCCAATGCTCGCAGGCCTTGCGGGCAGGCGTCGCCTCCTCCAGCCCATGCATTCTGTCTGTCTTTCCTCTATCCTGTGAGGACAGGAGGGCCAAAGGTGGGCCAGACAGATGGTTTAGAGTCCTGATAATGGGTGTGCCCACAGGGAGCAAGCTCCCTAGAAGAGTCCCTGGCACTTTCCACAGGAGGGACATGCAGAAGGGTTTGCATTATTTCAAAAAGCTTCTTGTCACCCAACCCTGTCTCCCCTTCTCCGTCGCTCCCCTTGCCCCCTTTTATGCTTTCCTCATTTCTAAACAACTTCCTCCTTCATTTTCTTGCATTTGGGCTTTTTTTCTCCTCTTTCTTCTTCATCTTTGTCTTCGTCTTCATCTTCTTCTTCTTTTTAATCTGTGTCTTCCTTTTAATTCAAGTGTTCTTGCTCTACGACGGAGAAGTTCAAACCATTCAACTGGAAATGCATTGCTGGGACAGACCTGAGAATGGGAAATTTACACTGAGATGATTTCTGTTATTCTCCAAAAAAAAGTCTAGATGCAGCCAGATTTGTAGAGGCCTTTCCCATCTCAAGTGCATCATTTGTATACCAACAGAATAAATCTCAGCGTGGCTCTTTTCAAGAATTTACTCCAGACAAGGCACAAATGTGAATGCGTGTTCTGAAGAGTTGGGTTTCACACTAGCAAACTGAGTATCCAGGAAAGAGAAAAGAAAAAAAACCTCCAAAAATATTTCTAGACAAGGATGTTACTGGAACTCCAAAAATACATTTATTTGGAGGATTGCTGTGTGGATGAGATGGCCTGACTCAGGGAGGGGTGGATTCTTGTGTGTCGGGCTGTGTTTCCTTTGTCCACGCCTCCTGTCCACAGACAAATGTAATGAGACTGAAACTTTAGCACCGCAGCATCTACCCACCAGCCCTCCGGCCCCTCTGCATGCCCAAATTCCGCCTTCCTCAAAACTCGGTTAAATACCCCCTCTTCCTCAGAGCCTTTCCTGACCTCCACCCCCACCGCTCCACTCTCGTAGCTGATATGTGCCTCTCCTAGCAAGCGTAACCATCACGTCTGTTTCATCACAATAAATGTAGGCAATGGATTTCTTCAACCAGACCATATATAGGACCCCTTTGGAGCAGAATTATGTCAGACTCTTCTTTCTCTTCCCCTAAAGCATCTAATACGGTATGTTACATGAAATAGGCACCCTACAGCCTCCCGTTGAATAAACTTGGCTGAATTGAAGGGTGGCTTTGGAATCGTTGTGAAGTTCCTGGCTTAGAGAATAGAGAACTCCAGATATGAGAAAAGATACATACGGAGAGCAGGTAAAGAGTCATCGCATCAATGCTAACAGCTCCACGGAAGCCTCAAGTTGTTTAGGGAAGGAGGATCTCTCAATGGAAATGCTAAGTATCTCAGGAGAGACACAAGGAAAATGGCCTTCTAACTACAGCCTGTCTAAAGGAGAGCTGAAGTGTCCTGCTACCAAGGTAAATTCTCTCTTTTCCCCTTTTCCTGTAGATTACTTTTCCCCCCAGGATTTTGGCATATATGACTTTAGTGCCTATTAACCTGGGTTAAATAACTGCGTTTTAGATCTTTTTCCAGGTAAAGTCTTCACCTTTGGGGGGCATTTAGTTGTCAAAACTGTAGTTTTGTGGAATTCTAACTCTCAGTTAAAAAATATCTTCAAGATTGAAAAATTTTACTACTTATCTATTCTAAGATTTAATATTCCACTTTCCTCACTTGACTTTTATTTGCTTAGGACTTCAGATGAAGCCTTCCTTTGTGTGTGCTCATGTCTGGAGGGTAGCCCAAGGAGGACTTCCTAATTCTGTCAGGGTACTGGCAAGTTCTCTGTTAGGACAAAAGGCTCCCGAAGACTTCTCTGCCTCATGGAATTCTGGTGGGTATAGCGCCTGGCTGAGAGTATGTCGCAAAAGGTATATTCTTAGCAATTACAGGTAATATTCTATTTAAATTCTTACCTCTTTTACTGACTGAGACAGTAGTGAGATTGGCTCCCAGATGTTTGCTTGTGTTCTGAGAATTTCACCTGCATAAATCTGCAGTTCTGACTAATCATTTCGAGACTAAAATTTCCAGCTTCAACTAAGATTTCTAATGTGTGAACTTCTGGAGAGAACCTTCAATGCCAAATGTTTGGAAAGCTTTTCCATGAGTACTTACTTGACAGCAGTGGACACAGGCAGAGAATTTTTGAAGAGTGACATATGAGGACAAGCCAGGGGAAGTTGAAAATGTTAGAGTAAGTCGTATACTCTGTTTTACCATCTGAAGCCCAGCCAGGTGGGCAGTGGTCAGAGTTGGACTGGCCTACGGCTAAGAATAGTCATTCTCAGCACCCACTTCAGACCTCAGAATCCAAATATCCGGGGGTAAGGCCCAGCAATTTGTGTTTTAACAAGCCCTCCCATTGAGGCTGATGTGTGCTCAAATGGGAAACCGCCGATATGGAAGATAGGAGCCTCTACTGTCGCAGATTCTGTAGGTTCTGTGCGCAGAGCTGTGCAGGGACCATTCTGATGAACTTTGAAAGTCTGTCTCATAGTTCCAGGCCACTTAGCTGTGGTCTTTTCCTGAGATTTGCCACTTTGCTAGTGTTGGAAAAGTTAGGAATTTACATTCCAAGCACATAACAGTGGGAAATCTCTATGTACATTCATGACAGAATGAGAGTAAAACACCACAATGAAAATGGGGTTGGTGTTGAAGACCTGCTGAAAGGGTCCTGGGGATCTCCAGGTTTTCTCGGGCCACACTTTGAGAATCACTAGTTTATACAAGGGGCTGTTTGTGTCCAGTTTTTATACTCCACGTTTGGTTTCCTTATCTATAAAACACTACTTACCTCTCTCATAGAATTCTTGTGACGTTGGAACGAGGTAATGCTTTCAAGGTGCTTGGCAGTCTCTGCACGTGGCAGATGCTCAATCAATATTTGGACAAACAATTGTTGAAAGAACTCTAAATAAATATCGTTCACTTTATTAATTACTCTTTTTAAACATGATTAACATTGACTGCATTACAAAATCACTTTTGGAAGATTGGTTCTGTGTCTTTTTTCTATTTATCTTCTGTTACATTTGCTTCAGGTACTTTTTATATACTTTTCTAAGTGTTTCGCATCTGGGCCTTGGAATGTGTATATGATGTGTTTTTCAGGTAAAAACATCAATTATCAGAGCAATGTGTGCACCACCCTATGCTGCCTGCACTTATATTCTATTCTGAGTACCCAAATTAAGTAAACATATTGTGATATTATTGCAGCTTCCTCTCAGTTATTGCTTTCTTATATTAATAATAATCTTTGGGGGATTGTGACCCAGGTTTTTCACAAAGCACCCGTTTTGGAGATGTTTTAGGTACTAAGTTTGCCTTACAATTTTTCCAGTCTGTGTCTTCACTTTAAAAATGAGAATTAGCTAACAGACTGTCATGAGACCTTTCCCTCTTCTACGACTGTTCTCACTCTCTCCACACCTGACATCAGGCGCATGTGCCTGAGCATGACCCTTGGTTTCTTCTATGACTCATTGTTCATCATTATAAGCAGTAGCTCCATCAGTTCATAAATTTGAAGTAAACTCAATTTCCCACACAGTCTGTCAAATGATCATCAGCAAGCTGTTCAGGTTGATTCATAAGCTCTTAAACTCCTATTATTTGGAGAAGAGTTGAGGTATATTGACAAACAAATTTGCACGTTCTAGGTTTGTTCAAACAAGGCCTTCTCTGTCCTCCAGAACATTTAAGTTGACCTCGTGCAGGCATCTAGTTCACAAATTAAATATTCAGGGTCTGAGCCCAGTGATTAAGTACAGTTTATCTACATTTCAGTTGCAATGAGAGAACGAATTTGGAAGAATCTTGCTCAAAGCCAGTATCGTCTCCTAAGAATCTGTTGTAAATCAAGATCACTCGGCTGGGGAGTGCTATCAACATATACAAATCCACCAAGCATGGGCATGATATTAACTCACAAAGAGTTGAATAATTTCTAAAATTCATAGCATCCTTGCTCTGTGAGGCAGAAATCATTTACCCAGGCATTTCTTTTTTATCAGATTTTTAAAATTGAAGTATAGGTGACATATTATACTAGTTTCAGGTATACAACATAGTGAATTGACATTTATGCACACGTCATGAAAAGTTCACCGCAGCGACTCTAGCCACCATCTGTCCCCATACAAAGTTATTACAATGTTATTGACTATATTCCCGATGCTGTACATTACATCCCTGTGACTGATTTATTTTATAACTGGCAGTTTGTACCTCTTAATCCCCTTCACCTATTTTGACCATCTCCCCACTCCTCTCCCCTATGGTTTGTTTCTGTTTTTTGTTTGTTTATTCGTTTGCTTTGTTTTTTAGATTCCACATATAAGTGAAATCATACAGTGTGTATATGTCTGACTTATTTCACTTAGTGTAATACCCTTTAGGTCCATCCATGTTGTCACAAGTGGCAAGATTTTGCTCTTTTTTTAATGGATGAGTAATATTCCATTGTATATATATGCCACATTTTCTTTATTCATTCATCTATCAGTGGACACTTAGGTTGCTTCCACATCTTGATTATTGTAAATAATGCTGCAGTGAACATAGGGGTGCACATATCTTTTTGAATTAGTGTTTTCATTTTCTTCAGATAAGTACCCAGAAGTGGAATTGCTGGATGGTATGGTAGTTCTATTTTTAATGTTTTGAGGAACCTCCATACTGTTTCCCACAGTGGCTGCACCAGTTTACATCCCCACCAATGGTGTACGAGGGTTCCCTTTTCTCCACATCCTCCCCAACACTTGTTGTTTGATAATAGCTATTTTAACAGGTGTGAGGTGATACCTCATTGTGGTTTTGATTTGCATTTTCTTGATGATTAGTGATGCTGAGTATCTTTTCATGTGTCTGTTGGCCATATATATGTATGTCTTCTTTGGAAGAATGTCTATTTGGGTCCTCTGCCCATTTTTTAATCAGACTGTTTATTTTTTTGATATTGAGTTGTATGAGTTTTATATATATCTTGGATATTAACCTCTTATTGGATATATAATTTGCAAATGTCTTCTCCCATTCAGTAGATTGCCTTCTTGTTTTGTTGATGGTTCCCTTTGCTGTGCAGAAGCTTTTTAGTTTGATGTAGTCTCATTTGTTCATTTTTGCTTTTGTCGCCTTTGACTGAGGAGACAGATCCAAAAATATATTGCAAAGACTGATGCTAAAAAGATTACTGCCTATGTTTTCTTGTAGGAGTTTTATGGTTTCAGGTCTTACATTTAAGTCTTTAATCCATTACTTTTGTATATGGTGTAAGATACGGGTTCAGTTTCCTTCTTTTGCATTTATTTGTCCAGTTTTCCCAACACCATTTTTTGAAGAGACTGTCTTTTCCCCCTTGTATATTCTTGCCTGCTTTGTTATAGATTAATTGGCCATATAAGTGTGAGTTTATTTCTGGGTTTTCTATTCTGTTCCATTGACCTATGTGTCTGCTTTTGTGCCAGGACCATATTATTATTATAGCTTCGTAGTATTGAAATGAGAAAGCCTGATAACTCCACGTTTGTTCTTCTTTCTCAAGATTGCTTTGGCTATTCAGGCCCATTTGTGGTTCCATACAAATTGGGGGATTATTTATTCTAGTTCTGTGAAAAATGCCATTGGTATTTTGATAGGGATTGCATTGAATCTGTAAATTTCTTGGGGTAGTATGGACATTTTAACAACATTAACTCTTCCAGTCCATGAGCATGATATATCTTTCCACTTATTTGTGTCATCTTCAATTTCTCTCAATGTCTTATAATTTTCAGAGCTCAGGTCTTTCACCTCCTTGGTTAAATTTATTCCTAGGTATTTTACCCAGGCATTTCATGACTTGTTCCTGCATATTTATTCTTCCAAATAGTAAAATTAAAAAAAAAACGAGATTTTATTGTAATTGCCCATCTTGACATTTGTGCAGCCTTGTCTCATGGAGTTCAGGAAGAGTTTTTCATATAGGTTGTTTTTGCCCTTGTGAATGAGACTTCTACATTATGTTTTCATGGGTTTCTTTTGTAACATTTTAAATTTATTTATTTTATCCCTGAAATAAAACATATATCATATTGACCACATTAAAGTGTGATTCAAATTAATCTGGTAAAAGTTCAGTTTTCTTTCTCCTTTAAATTTTTTTTAAACCATTGTCACACATGCCCATGGAAATAAAAGTATAGAAGTTCAAGTAATAAGAAACAATGTTATATTATCCTCAAGCTTGCTTCTAGAGACATTCACTTTTATTCTTTTAGAATCAATTTTGTTGAGGTATAATTTACATATAATAAAATTCACCAATTTTAAGTGTACAATTTCATCAGTGTTGACAAATGCCTACAGTCATACAGTTGCCAGTGCAATCAGGCTAGAGAACATTCCTGTCACCCCCAAAAGTTTTCTTGTGTTCCTTTGCAATCAATTCCCTCTTCCACCTCCACCCTCCATCCCTGGCAACCACCCGTCTGCTTTCTATCACTGTTATTTCTTCCGTCCTAAAATTTCATGTATATAGTATGTAGTCTTTTGTGTCTGGCTTCTTTTGCTTGCATAATGATTTTGAGAATCATCTATGCTGCTGCATGTGTCAGCAGTACACTTATTTTTGTTGCTGAGTAGTATTCCAATGTATAGATATGCCACGATTTGTTTATCCACTCACCAGTTGATAGACATTTGCTTTATTTCCAGTGTTTGACTATTACGAATAAACCTGCCATGAACACTCTTGTACAAGTCTTATGTGGACAGAAGTCCTAATTTCTCTGGAGTGGATACCTAGACACTGGATTCCTGGCTTATATGGTAAGCGAATGTTTAACTCTGAAAGAAACTACCAAAATTTTTCTGAAGCGTCTATGCATTTGACACTCAAACTAGAAATAGATGAGAACTTCAGTTGTTCCGCATCTTTGCTGACACTTGGTAAGGTAGACAGTGATTTTATATATTCTAGTGTGTGTAGTAGTATCTGAAGGTTTTCATTTACATTTTCTTAATGATGAATAATGCTGGACATCTTTTCATATGCCTGTTTGTCATCCATATATCCTCTTTGGTGAAGTGTTTATTCAAATTTTTTATTAGGTGTATTTTTGTCAGGTTGTCTTATTATTATTGTAGGAGTTATTTGTATATTCTGGATATGTCTGCTACCAGACATATTTTGCCAATAGTTTTTATTCCATGATTTGTCTTTTAATTTCTTAACATTGTTTTTCAAAGAACAGAAATCTTGAATTTTAATGTCTATTTATCAATTTTTATTTTATGGATCGTCCTTTTTTTGGTGTTGTATCAAAGAAATCTTTGCCTGATCTAGGATCACAAAGATTTTATCCTGGAAGTTCTATAATTTTAGCTTTTACTTTTAGGCTTATGATTCATTTAAGCTAATTTTTTTGTATGTTGGCGAGTGTCAAAGTTGTTTTTACATATAATTGTCTAGTGTTTACAGCACTGTTTATGAAAAGACTCTCCTTTGCCCTCTGAATAGTCTAGAGATCTTTATTGAAAATCAGTTGACTTTATACATGAGCATCAATGTAGCTGAGCTCTCTTCTGTTTCATTTATGTGTTTATCCCTATGCCAATATCACAATGTCTTGATTACTGTAGTTTTTATTTCCAGAAGTTCTACTTGAGTCTTTTCTGTCTCTTGGGTTTTTTTTTCACATCATGGTCAAGCTTTCCTTTACCTTCTTGATCAAATGGAGCATCTTTACAACAGCTCCTTAATCCCCACTGCGTAATTACAGAATTTCTGTCATTTCTTAGTCTTTTTCTATTGAATGATTTTCCTCCTGGTTATGAGTCATATTTCACTTGTTCTTTGCATGCATGATAATTTTTGATTGGATGCCAGACATAGTGAGCTTTTTATTATTGGTCGCTGCATTTTGTGATATTTCTTTAAATAGTGTTCAATTTTGTTTACGCACATAGGTAAGTTACTTGGAAGTAGTTGGATCCTACGAGCCTTTTGAGGATTTGTTAGGTTGGTCTAGAGAAGCCTTTCATGTAGAGCTGACTGAACCCCATCACGCTTTCTGAGGATTCCACCTGAGGCCCACCTATTACAAGGTCTTTCCTCTCTAGCTGGTAGAACTGGAATTATTCTCATTTCTGTGTGAACCCCAGGAATTGTTCTGCCTATTTCCTTCCAGTAGTTCTTTCCTCTGTCTTACACCTGGCAAATAAGTACTCAGCCTGTTCTTTTGAGTATTTCCCTAAACCTAAATAATTATCATACCACTGTCCCTTCGTATATCAAGATAGAATATTATCTGTTAGTTTAAAAAAGTCTAGATAAGCCACAGTTCCCTGCTTTTTGTCCTGCTCGGCAGAGGCTACTGTTTTAATTTTTTTCAGTGGTTACCTCCATTCCTCTAAATAATATACTTGTATCTGTTTCTTGACTTATCCACATTAGACATGATCTGTTGACTTGCTGCTGTGATAGATATGGATTTGGTTCTTTTATACTCACTCCATCTTCCCCTTCTCTCTCCTGATGATAGACTTATACCACAACTCTTAATTCCTTTATTTTGCTTCAGTCTGTGTTTCTTGTTCCATCTATTATTGACAGTATCTCTTGACTCCCACATTCTTAGGGAGAGAATGTCATCACCCTCGCCCTTCCCACCATATCCCTTCCACATTCCACCTCCCAACTTCTCTCCACTATACTTTGAAATTGTCAAGGCTGATGATTACACTCTGCTCTGTAAACACAATTGTCTTCTATGCTTTATTGAAACCCAAAACTTCAGATAAGTTATTTGTGTGTAAGTTTTGTTTACCACAGAGCCAGTATTATGGAATGATTATATTTTTTCTTGACAGTTTCCCAGGTCTTGACTCCACGCTTCTCAAAAGAGAATATTCCTGGCATCAAAATGTCTTTTTTTCTTTTGTAGACAGTCTTTTTTCTTTATCTCTGGAAGTTTTCTGGATATTGTCTTTAACCTTGGTATTTTGAAAATGCACAATGACATCCCTAAGTGTAGATCTTTCTTGTTTCGTCTTACTCAGAACTTGGTGAATCATTTTACTTTGATGACACGTTGCCCTTTAGCTCTGAGAAATTTAGTAATATTATTCCTTTTATAAATTCTTCTTCTTTGGGTTCCTTGTTCTCTTTTTCTGGATTGATTTTCTGTGTATCTAGATTGAACTTCTACGTCTCTTATTCCCCCCTCCCCCCTGCTTTTTTTGCATT
Organism: Tapirus indicus; assembly: GCA_031878705.1. Lineage (NCBI taxonomy): Eukaryota > Metazoa > Chordata > Mammalia > Perissodactyla > Tapiridae > Tapirus > Tapirus indicus. The sequence goes on from CM062923.1 coordinate 135,904,147, forward strand.
TCTTCTTTGATTTTCTGCATTTTTATCTTTTAGTTCTGCTTTCTGGAGATTTATTAAACTCTTTCTTTCAACTTTAAATTAAATTATTTTATTTCAGCATTCACCTTGTTAAACTTTAAAAGATCTTTATTTTTTCTGGTTATTATTGTTTGTGTACTTTTTTATTTTAAGGATAAAATTTTTTTGACTCTAAGGATGCTAATTAAAGTTAGATTTCCCTAATTTATCTAGATTTCTGCATTTCTCCAGAGTTCATATCTATTTCCTCCTCTTGGTCTCCTCTTTGACGTTGCAGGTTTTCCTCAAGGTTCTGGTGCCCCTGGTTGTCCATGTGCACTGTGACTGGGGTGGGAGGGTGCTGGGAGCTCTGTGGGTGCAGCGAGGCTTGTCACCCGCGGCTCTGCCTTCATGTCAGTGGGGTCACTGGCTGCCATCCTGGGGAACCTGAATATAGGACTGAGGACTTCATTCCAAGTTTTGATAATTCGTCTTGTTGTTTTGCCAGTTTGCACTATACTTTTAAACATTATATGTAAACAGATACTTCTTGGTTCCTATATTGGATTAGGCGCTATTATAGCCCTGACTCTTCTTTGCACTTCCAACAATCTATCAGGTATCTCTTTAATTTCATATTGTCAAAATCTAACCTGTGACTACATTTAATTTCTGGGTGATTTTCTTAAAGTCTTATTCTATAAGTTGAACCTAAGATTTATGTTGTTTATGTATGATGTTATGACCAGGTAAATATGGTTCGCCACAGAGCCAAGTAGTGTACGAGTATTTTATTTCCCTCGCTATGGGTCCAAAGTTATGCCCATCTCACCAAATAGCAAATATCCAAGTCCAAAGTTTGACCTTTTCTTGCATTCCATTGAATGTTCACAATTAGTTCACATTTGAGTTTGCTTCATAATTGGACCATGACTTTCTTATACAGTTGTATTTTTCCTTGAATTTCTACTTTCCATTCTTTTTTCTTTTGGGAGAAGAAACATAGGCTTTCTTCGCTATACACTAATATTATCCAGGTCCTTAGTTGTTCTATCTTTTGCTTGGAATCCACTTCTTCTTGACAATAAATTTTTTGGAGCTGTGAAATATTTTGCTTTGTATTTTAAAAATGAATCTACTATAAAATCTATTTTATTTGCAAAATGTCTTGTGAGAAAATCTTGAAACGTTTCTTAATTTGCAAGACAATCCAGTTTGTATACTAGGTAGATTAATTATAACAAGATACAAGAGGACAACCTTAGTTATCAGAAGGTTGTGAGCAAATTCAATTTTTAAGGACAAAACATTGCAACAAGTGCAGGTTCCAATAACAAACACATGCAGTCGCCAGGTCACAGGTTACAGTCTGCGGGAGACGATTATTGGAAAAATCATTGGAAACTCTTTTTCCCTCTTGATAAACAGACTAGATCAAAACTAAATTCCTTGATGATGAGATACAAATAAATATAAACTAAATTATACAGAAACTTCACCCACTTGGCTACAGCTCTTTGTTCCTCTATGTAAAATTTTCAACCTTCTCCTTCATTTTTATTTTATTTTATTTTTATTTTATTTTTTTTGTGGTGAAGACCAGCCCTGAGCTAACGTCTGTTGCCAATCTTCCCCTGTTTTTTTTGCTGAGGAAGACTGGCCCTGGGCTCACATCCGTGCCCATCTTCCTCCACTTTTTATATGGGACGCCGCCACGGCATGGCAGACAGGCGGTGCGTCGGCGGGTGCCCGGGATCCGAACTCGTGAACCCCGGGCTGCCAAGCGCGGACTAAACCGCTGCGCCACCGGGCGGCCCCTCCTTCATTTTTAAAACAAAGGGTTGTGTCAACAATCTTCTTTGCTTTCATGGCTCTAGTTTAAATACCATTTTGCTTCATGACACACGGTTTCACCATAATTTTAAACAAGGCTGAATCAAAATATTTGGGGTTTATACTTTCCTGTTTATTTGGAGCCAACTGTTCTAATTTAGAATCATTGCTTTCAAGGCCTGTTGTCCAATAGTCATTCTGGATTTCTCTTTCTTGGTCTCCTTGGATTTCAAGCTGTCTTCTTTCCTATTGTTAACTCTCCGTTTACTGGACAAGGTTCTCCTGTAACTCCTTCAGATCTTCCTTGTGTTCTCAGGTGTCTGAAAATATCTTCATTTTGTCCTCATTTGTGATTTATAGTTTGACTTGGTGTAGAATTTTAGGTTAAAAAGAAAGCTTTCGGCGTTCTTATTTGTGTATGCATTGTTAGTAATTTTGGTTTTATTTCACTGTGGTCACAGAATGCGACCTTCTCCCTTTAGGAATTAAGATTTTCTTTTTGACATGTTATAAGGTTGAATTTTTATAAATGTTTTCTGGATGTTAAAAAGGAAGTGTATTTTCTGTTAATAGAGTATTGAATTTGGTAAATATTTATTATAGAAACCTTTTAAATTATATAATTCAGATTGTTTACATTCTTCTTTATTTGATCCATCAAGAAGTTTGTTGATTTGACATACAGGTATTATTCTTATGTATTATTTAGCTTATTAATACTAATGAAATATTCTTATTGAGAAATGTACTCTTTCTTAATACCAAATGACCTAATATGACCTCTAAAAATTGTTCTGACTTGAATTTTACTTCCTCTGATGTAAATATTGAAATCATTAGTTCACAATGAATCTGGGTTTGCAATACCTGTGTATCACTCTGTTCATTCCATTACTTTAAAAATTTCTCAAACTGTTATGTATATTTCTCTTTAGACTTTATAAACTCTAATGTTAGAATTTTGTCCCATTTGGGTGTTGTTTTTTTCAATGATAATTTAACCATTATTGTCATAACCATATTTGTTCTTACATCTGTTACCTTATTTTATTCTTCTTTTTACTGGCTTCTTGATTTTTCCTTTGTTATTGGTATTTTGTCATACCAACTTTATCTTCAATAATTTAAAGTTTTATGTCCTATTTTAATTCATCCAGAATTCAACTTTCACAGCCAAGAATCAAACAATGATTGTTTATATACGTACAATGAGATAAATATCTATTTTTCTTTGCTTTAAATCTCCTCTATTCCATCTCTTAGTTTTATTGAATTTATGATGGAAACCATTTGATCATGTTAATTATTGTTAAAGTATTGCTTTTAGTATGGTATCTATTTTGATTCCTTTTTTTGGTATAAATTTAAAGGAAAAAATATACCATGTGAATGGTATAATTGTAAATTTGTATATACAATCATGCACCCCATAATGATATTTCAGTCAATGGCAGACCACATATACGACGGTGGTCCCATAAGATTAGTACCATAGAGCCTAGGTGTGTAGCAGGCTATACCATCTAGGTTTGTGTAAGTCACTCTGATGTTCGCACAATGACAAAATCACCTAAGGACACATTTCTCAGATCATATACCTGTCGTTAAGCAATGCATGGCTGTATCTGAGAACCTCTTTGTGTCGGTAAATGTAAAATCTCGGGTCAGAACCCTTTTTTTCAGGTGGTTGCCACTCTGTTGTCTTCTAGTATTTAATGTCAAGGAAAAATCTAATTTTTTATAAGTTTTTTTCTGTCTTGATGTTAGGATTATTTATTTTTCCTTAAAATTTATAATTTTCACTAAAGCCTAGGTTTATTTTCTTGTCATTAAATTTCTCTGACTCATGTGAGGTATTTTAATTTGTATAATTAGGCCTTTCTCATTTCAGTAAAATTTTCTTCTTTTATACTTTTGATGATTCAATCTGTTCCATTTGTCTTGTTATGCACTGGTTAGATCTCCTTTGTCAATTTTCTCTACTCTTGTTGATTTAATCTCCTTGTCTTTTTCTTTACATTCATAGAGAGCTTTTTAGTCTTGCCTTCTATATCACAGATTTTACTTTTACAGTGTTAATTCTTATTTTTACTGCTTCTGTGTTCATTTTAAAGCTAATACTAAATTTATTTTTATTTCAAGTCTTCTATTTTTCCCATAGCTTTAAAAATATTTTTCATGCCTTCTAACCCCCTTGTTTTTCATTTCAGTCAGTTGTCTTATCCTAGCTCTTATTTCATGGATTTCAGGTATTCCCTAATTTCCTTGAGAATATAAAGCAGCTACTGTTTAAAGTTGACTTGAGTTATTTGTAGTTAATTATTTTCAAATGTTAGTTCTTCATAAACTTTTTTTTATTATTCTTTTTAGGTTAATAATTCTAGAACAAGATGCTATCCAAAGTTGAAATTTGCACCCAGTATAGTATTGGTGGGATCTTCTTGGATTCTCTTGCTATTATTTCCCAATGCTTTTTGGATTCTTCTCTCATATCTTCAGTTGATGTAAATTTATTATCACCAGTTCAGTGATTCAGAAGACTTAAGGGAGTGAAAAGAGAGTCAGAATCATGGACTGAGCCAGGATATGTGGTTTCTTGTCCATTCTTGGGGAAATCTGCTACGCTAGGGGCCAACTCTTGATATCTAAATTTTCCTGTTCTCCATTTCAATTACAGATAGAGCTGTGTTTGTCTTCTGAATGCTCATGCCTCCTCAGTTGGGGAAAGGTTGAGCCTGGGAGGAAATACTCGCATCTAAGTTTGTGTTCTGGAAAGTCTGCGCTTGCCTTTGAACCTCCTCACAGCGCTACTTTGGAAAGGCTTTTGATTGGCAGGGATAAAGGGGGTTCCAACTGGAGATTTCTTAATCTGTCCCATAACTGTTACCATGTTATTCACTATCCTAATCAGGGTACTTATGAAAATAAGAGAAGGCTCAATTACAACTAAGCTGGGACAATGGATGCAAGCCCAGACTGTCTCAGTCAACTTGGATGTGTGGTCACCTTACCTATGGACCTACCACTGTCTTTAGCAACTACCTGTTCAAATTAGGGAATATTATTGGAGCTCTCTATAACTAATATATATCAACCTGATAATTTCTAATAACAATAAGAATAGTGGTAGTAATAAATATCCATTTATTGAGTGCTTCCTATTATGGTAATCTATTCCAGGGTTCCACAAGGAAAATTCATATCTACATATAGATTTTGAACCCTTGTCTTCTCAAATTCCCAGGAACTTTCTACCACTTGTCCCCAATATTTGAGGTTTATTGACATTCCTGGAGGAGAGAGAAGACAGAACCACTGATTGTCTCTTCCTTGACTCTTTTCCCCTCCCCACCTCACCTCCACTCTGCACAAATGTCCTTTGGTCATGTCACATGTGTACCTTTTGTTCTCAAATAGGTGGTAAACTCTTTGAAAGGAAGAATCTTTTGGCATTCCTCATAGCTTCCAATTTGGTGCCCTACCCCAACCCCCTGCTCCATGCTAACTTTTTCCTGAATGGTGTCTATAATTCTGTAGGTGGGTATAGGTTTTCTCAGAATGTTTTTAACCTTCTTCATCTTGGTTGTCATTACAACTTAGCTTCTGATCCAATATTGCTGTTATAGTTGGATTTTATTCAAACTTTAATTCCACATTCTATCTCAAGAAGTAGATTAAACAATTGACTTAGATTCTATATTTTTCCTTTCTTTAACCACAGTGAAATTCTAAGTACCTTACGACAAACTCTGAATCTGAACAGAGTATTTGTGATGACATAATTTTATATAATAGTAATCCATCTTGAGTAGCTGAATTACAAGCTGAGAAGAGTCATTCAGTCATTATTAGGTCATCTAGACATGCTGAGCGACACATTAACTTGGTGAATACCTACATCTCTCTTCCTTGCCTTCTCTTTTTTTTTTTTGGTGAGGAAGACCAGCCCTGAGCTAACATCCGTCGCCAATCCTCCCCTTTTTGCTGAGGAAGACTGGCCCTGGGCTAACATCCGTGCCCATCTTCCTCCACTTTATATGGGACGCCGCCACGGCATGACTGACAGGCAGTACGTCGGCGGGCGCCCGGGATCCAAACTCGCAAACCCCGGGCTGCCAAGCGCGGACTAAACCGCTGGGCCACCGGGCCGGCCCTGCCTTCTCTTTTTTAATTGTGCAATTATTCTTTGATTGATGATTAAATTATATTTGATTGATTAAAGTTTTTACTTGAAAGGAAGTTTTAAGTCTTTAGCTATTTTCTTATGTGAGGAAGGTTGTGGTATGTGTTATTTGCATCGTCTTAAAGATGGAAAGTGGGAAGCAGAATTTTAAGAGGCTTAACGAGACTTGACCTTTGTAATTGATTTTCACCTGGAAACTAGAGAAAAATCCAGTACTCTCAGTTCAGCGTACCATTTATTCAGACTTTACCCAGTAAGTTTCATCTCCATTTTGTGCCAGATTAACCAATCAAAATTGGTCTGATTATTTATTACATTTCTTTACTGGAAGAGGGGAGAATAGCAAAAAGAAGGTAGTCAATTCTATAGATTATATGTTCCTCGAGGGGAATACATGATTCTTAAAATTTGTTGCATCCTTTCTTCAACCCTCTTAGCACCTAGCACAATTCTTTGGTCATGGCTTGTACTTACTATGACTTTGTTAACTTGAACTGAATTTCAATAATTCATTTTAGCAGACTTCGGACATTCTGTTTATAAGAATGTTGAAGAAGCTTCTCATCCCAAGAGCTTTCTTATTTCAGATTCAGTTCATGCTTAGCTTTTTCTTTTTCACAAAATCATCACATCTAATTTCAGGATTTTCTCTGATGAAAACAGAAAAGTCAAAGTTCTGGTTACTCTCAAAAGTGTGTGTCTTTCTTTTTAGCTATATAACTTTCTGTGTCTAGTTTTCTCAACAGATATGTTGATAATGGAATGTGATCTGCAGGGTTTTGTTCAGCCAGCACTCCTGTCACAAATTTCTCACCTAAAACCACTATCCTGCATGGGCCTTTGTCTTCTCCTGTGTAAAATGAGCTCAGTAAGTCACCAATGAGGAAAATGGAAAGATATCATCTGCAAAGCCTGATGATTCATTGTTTGATAGGTTTCACATTCGATGGTCTTGGAATTGCGTTTCATGCTAAGACAACAGCAACATCAATTTTGTTCTTTCTAACATCTGGGACATGGTAGTTGCCATGCAAAAAGTAAAGTGTATGTAGGGTAATATTGAACATTTCCAGAAGAATTAAAAAAACAGATAAAGATAAGGAGTTTGGGCAGAGCATCTGTAGTTTAAGTCTTGGATTGGATTAGGTCTCCAGACTGCTAGGGAGTAAGTTTTTTTTTCTGAATCTGGTGTAGGTTGCACAGGTACTCAAATATACTCATGTAAGATTGCATCCTTGAGAAAACATCTCACAACAAAGTGGCAAAATACTAGTTTGCAGATGTCATTCTGCTGTCCTTGGGCAATTTTCATTGTGTGTTTTAAAATCCCTGTACAAATCAGGATTAGGTATTATTATTATTATTATTACGGTATTATTATGGTTATGTAAAAATATTGTTCTGCATTGCATATAACATTCCTCTGACCTGATATCAATATTTTGCTGTGTAAAGTCTCCAAATACACCTTCAACAATGTGTTATGAGGGAAGGAGCACAGGTCTTAGAATCAGAAGCCTGTCTTTAAGTGTGGAATCTGTGGAATCTTAGGCAAGGCTTGAGCTCCTTCAGGCTCTGTTGCCGCCTACTAGGAAGGATTGATAATGTCCAGCTCACAAGATTGTTATAAGGAAACAAAATGAAATAACGTATGGTAAAAACAACTGCTGCATACAGTAGGGTGTTCTGCAGATATGGGCATTTATTATCATGTTATTATTGTATTCTTTCTTAGGTTCAAAGCCTCTGCTTTTTTCTGCTCTCTATTGTTTTGGACTATACTTACTGCTATTATGACTCAGCAACAAATTTAAGAACTAGTTATCTAATAGACTGGTTATAAAGTCTTCAGGATTTGAAATTCTCTCATCCCTGAGGTACAAATAGTGACAAATGTAGAATTAAAATGTGCCTCTGATTGTATACTTGTCCCAGATCAGATCCATCCTCCTTTGCTTTTCTCATGGTATTTTGCAAGACTGTATAAATGATCTAAGGGCAAAATTCTCCTTGAAGTCCCTCAGATATTAGACACAAGGGATGTAACTCAGGACCTTAGCCCCGGGCCCACTTACTTGGTTTCCTCACAATGCACTGGCCTGAGTTTTTGAATAAAAGTTATAAGGATCCTTATACATTTGCTTGACAAGCTGACTCTCTAGGGAAAGGCCATCCAGCTGTCCTGACGACTGAAATTGGGAAGAGTCGGTTCTAGGTTGTGTTTCTACAAGGGACTGACCAAGTGGGAATCAGCATCCAACTTCTCTCCTTTGTTTATTTAGTCAACATAGGCTCCTCCCAGTTTCAGTCTCCCCAGGGTTTTATAGTTTTTACCTGTTTAAAAATGGTAACTAGACTATAAACAAATATTCCCAGTCCACTGTGAAGACTCTATTTCTATGCTCTGTGAGATGAGACTTACTTTGTTGGGCATGACTATTAAAATGTGAGATTACAAATAAATTTCAACTCATACTCTCCTACTCGTAAATTGTCTTTTCCCACACAGTGCCCCTATGGCACACAGTAGGCACTCGATAAATGTCCATTAAATGAATACATGGATGAGTAAATTATGACTGGAGCTGATTTTTCATGTTTTGGAGAGAGTGGTTGTTGTTTTGCACATTTTCCTTCTGAAGAAGCATCTCCCCAGCTAATCAGTCTCTGGGTTTTCTTTGCTTGTTTCTACTTTTGCAGGAAATATTGTGTCCTGCTCATATACTCATTGCCCCCGTGCCCTACCATATGCAGTTAACCCAGCAGAAGTGAGCGCACTCCTGCCTCCAGAAGCAATGTCCAAGGGAGCACTGTTTGCGTTTGTTCTGAAGATGGAAATGATTATCATAACGTAAGAAGGATTATGTCAGGAATTTTTCCAGATCTGCACACTTAGCAAACTGTCCTGTCTTGCATTACAGAATCACATTATGTTCTGCAGCTCCTCTGTAGCTGTTTGGTGTTGGTCATGGATTTGTGAGAGATTGGGGTCAAAGTCAGCAATGTTTACAAACACAAGAGGAATGTCAGCAAGAGATGGCCAAATCCAAATATGATCTTTATGATTCTCCCAGTGGCTAGTCATTTGACCTGTAAATAGAAAAGATGGTTTCTGGCTATGCAAGATGTTCCCTGCACTCCGAGCTTTAAACAGTGTAACCAAATCAAATCATTCATCTGCATTTCCAGTGCTGGCAAGCTGACCCCTTCCTGATGCCAGGGTTTCTGTCTGATACCTGGTGTACTTTTCTATGGACTAAAGCCTAAAAGGAACCACAGGAGCCTGAAAACATCTATGAGTTCATGATGAATGAAGAGCCTGGAAATAACTGCAAACCATTTGAACTGGGCTACTGGGGTTTTCATGCAGCTTCGGCCTTGAGATCCAGTGATCACTAATAAGCAGACAACGGTATTCAGAAGCGGACAGCAGATCTTGATAATTCAGTTCCTTTCAGAGGGTGTCATACTCAGGTAGATTTCACTACTGAGTTTCCTGTCCTATCTTCAGACAAGGCACTTTTTATAATTCTCCTTGAAGTTTTGTGGCAATTACCACTTGCCAACTGGAACAGGTTCGGAAGGTGTGAGACAGAGCAGCAGTCTTGCTCCAAGTAAGGGATGAAGTCGAGTGTCTTCCATCTTACAAGCAGCCAAAGAACAGTTTGGGGATGAGTCAGTGGCTCTGTTGGGCTTTACGGGCACACCATCAAGTCTACCCTCCAAGAACCAGGGTGTCCTTTACAGCAGTTTTATTGAGACCACTTCTGTAGTTTCTGGTCAGAGTTTTATTCTGGAATCTGGAAGGGAAGCCCAAGGAGGCATCTCCATTACATTGCATGTTTCCTACCTCTCTTCCAAAAAGGAATAAAGTACAGTAGTTTTGGCAATAAAAAACTGAATTTAGAGTAACATGACTGTAATTAAACCTCTATAGCACCACTAAAAAGTTAAACTAAGTTTCCTGTTGAGCAGAAGACTGACATAGACGTGACCCTGGACAAAAAGCTTCTGGAGCAATTTGTCTCTTTAAAGGGGTCCTCAGACCTGTGTCCAAGCTGGGGTCTAAGCTTTCTGTCTTGTAACTTGGGAGTGAGTGTCCCACAGCTGGATGCGTGTGGTTGAATCAACTGGTTTCACCTCAGGATGCTTCCTTAAGTGTTCTGCTAGCATTCTCCATCAGCCACAGAAACCCATTTCTGACTCTTCTGACAACTGCCACTAATGAGGGTGCAGGGGCAAAGAAGCAAAGTGCCCGAGAAGAAAGGTGAACATAGCAGCTGTATCCTGGAAAAGGCTGATTCAGTCCGAAGATTGTAGCAATTATATTCCACTCTTCTCCATGTGGATTTCTGTATCACTTCAATTTAAGCCAAAGGGGGGAAAAATCAAAGAATGGAATAAAATTACTGCATGCAAAAGTTTCCGATTTGTGGAAGGAAGAGACCAGATCAACATACGCTTCAGAAAGTCATTCCTGGACAGGCAGAGACGTGGTAGGATCCAAATCAAAGAGATCATCTAGAGTGCACCGGAGACTTAGGAAACAGCGTTATTCTATGGGTTCCCTGGGATAGAACCCATAGAGAAATGATTAGTGAGAACCCGGGAGTGGGGGGAGAGTCAGTGCGCTGTGATTTAACTCTTTGAGTTCACAGTTCTCTGCCTCTTCTCTCTTGAAAGGTTTGCACAACGCTCAGTGGCTTCCCTCCCATAGCAGCATCTCGGCCTCTGGGAGCAGGGACTCCATGTGCTCCCTCTGTCAGCAGCAGGTGAGGCTGAGGATGTCACACTGGAGCAAGAGGTTCCTTTATTCTTAACTCAAAAGCCCTGAAGAGGCAATGTTTAAGTATAAAAATTGATGGAAATCCCAACAAAGTTTTCCCTGAAGACTTCTTGGTGTTGTGACAGAGCTTGGAAACTTCACCTAATGGGGGACACGGTGATGGATCTTGCCAGAGAAAAGCACATATGCAGCAGGATTCTTGGAGAGAGGCACACATGGGAAATAGGAGATGGACAAAGTGGTGTTAAAGCCGCTGCTGAGTCATACATTTAGGTTGACATTTAAGCTATTTTTAGTGGTTTGGGGTTGGAAAAATGTTCAGTATTTGTAAATAATGTTTTTGAATTCTAACATTTTTCAAGTCATTTTTATTGTACTACACGCTGGATCCTGAAAGCGTCTATATTGTATTTCACTGACTCAGGCACCTGAGACAGCTGTGGGGGTGAGGCCTGCACTCTGAAATCCCCGAGAAACTGTATTTGAGAATTTCTTTCTTCCTAGTTATTACAGCTAATTTTGCCGTCCAATCCTAGAGGATGGCTTTGGACCGCTCCAGCACTCCGAAGGCAGAAATGTATTTTACCTCGTTCACGCTGGTGCTAATCTCCTCAGTGATTTATGAGGTCTTTAAAGCTTTAATTCTCTATCTGTCAGGAGTCTTTCTTGGTAGTAAGTTGACAGTTTAAATTAGTGTTTAGACATGGCTTGCATAATGTCAGTTTTGTTTTGTCTCTGCAGCATCTTGGAATTCCTTCCATTGTACCTCAGGTGACTCATGGCAATAAATGACTCTCCTCTTTTGTTCTTAATGAAGGAAAAATGGAATGAGCCACATGTTTGTAAAAGAGAAACTTTAATTAGTTCTCACCTGTAGCCAGAGAGCTTGTCTTATCTCTTTAACACATCAGTGTAGGACATGATGCATTCAGGTGAACAGATACTGTTTCCTAAGAAGCCTCCTCTGGTTCCTTTCCAAAAATGGAAAAGCAATTGCTTCTGAGAGCAGTAGCAACAGTTTAAAGCCTTCTTCTCAAACTAGCAAGGAAGAGATGCCAAACAGCTTCCAAGAGTTTGAGATGGCTTTTTAAAATTGAATGAATAAGCCACCAAATGAAAGAAGGTCTCTCAAAAGGGGTTTCCCTGCTCACCCTTAGGCCTTCCTGTCCTTTGGAGAATCATGCCAAGATACTCCCAAGGCTAGGCATGCCTTTCCTGCCAAGCTGCTGAGCTACCTTCTCCTGTGTTTTGAATATAAGGGTAAACCCCAGATCCTTGGGGGTCCAAGTTTGTTTACTCTCAACAACGTTTGGCTTCCTAAGGAAAATGGTGAAAGAAAGTATAAAATTCCATTTAAAAAAAAACCATCAAGTATTTCTGGACATCAAACAACTCTTACAGCACAGCCCTTTGATGAGTTCAGTGTAAATGAATCAGAAACATATGGATAGTGTTTATGCTCAAATGCACAAGCATTTAAAAATTCTGAGAGAAATTAGTTTAGTGAGCTATGTTTGGGTCATTTCCAGCACTTAAAAATTTGGAAAATCACTTCTCCTGAGTAAAGATGTGGAAGAAATGGTTCAGCACCCCTTGAACTGAAAAATGGGCACGTTCAGCAACCCACGCTGTGTTGTGTATCACAAACACAGTAGCAGAGGGCACTGATCTTGGGCCAGCTCCAGGCCAGGAAGGACTGGGCTACTGACGTGGTAAAAGTTTCTGTATCTCATTGCCAGCTGTCAGTACCTGTGCAATAAAGTTCCACACTTAACAAACATGGCGCACCAACTTTTTTGGATTAGTACATTCACTGAACACTTTCGTAAATCTCTTTGTGCTTACGCTATTGGAACCCATTGGCTATGGAGCCCCATTTTGGTACAACCAATGCTTTTCTTTCACTTTGAGGAGAGCAGAAACTGTCAATCATGTTATAGATGTGGGAAATGGTCACATACATGGTTTCTGATTATACCAAAGGAATATGAACTGTAAAAAACAAAAATCCCCTTTTGGATATAATGTGGTCCTAAAGGCCTCAAAATTTCTCATTCCTAGCAGGACCAAAAAAGTACTGAATTTTTGAATGATCTCATTTTAAACCAAATGTGTGTCATTGTTTATTGAAGAGGAAGAAGGAGCAAGTGATAGAGGCTACTGTATTTTGATACTTTAGATTTCTTTATTTTTTGGACCTGTCTCATGGGCCAGGTCTGGATCATTGAGTGATTATGATGTGCCAAGCCCTAGGAAGAGAAGTGAACTATCAATATATGCAAAGCGTGCTGTTGTACCTGGCACATAGTGAGTTTGGTAGAGGCAGTGGGGTTGTGTAGGATTTAAATGAGAACGGGAAGGTTAAGTTAATGTTGGACTACATAATTTTTACTTTGGTTCATGGAATTATTTGCAAGGCTGTAGCCTAAAAAATTTTTTAAAACCAAATGTCAGACAAATATCTCTCTCTCATTGTATGTTGTAAACTCAAACACTGCTTTCTTTTTCTCTCTCTCCTCTCTCAGATCTTTGTCTGGAATGGGAGAAATAAGTGGTGCTGCTAGTTGTAACAGCTTCGTTTTCACTAACAAGCTTTGTTCTTCTCAGAACACACTTGGTGTAAATATAGCTTTATAGGATGCCTGCTCACTCCTCTGCTTGCTCTCTGCTCTTGATGCAGTGTATGGCCTTGGGAATGTACATCTCTCTGTGTGTCAATGTCTTCATCTGTAAAGTAGGCTAATAAATACTGACCAGTACATAACACACTGAGAGAGCCTCATGAAAGACACAAAGTCATATTATTATATGCTCATGCAGCCTATTGCTCATGGTTCCATTGCCCTATAGATATTTATGGTATTTTCTTCTCTTAATAACCTTTTGTACTTCATTAGTTTGATCACTATGTCTTACATTATTGAGGGATTGGGAATAGCTCAAAGAACACTTATACATCTGGGAAGCAGGAGGGGAGTGTGGGAAGGGTGGGGAGGGACAAGAAATCATGAGCCCTCCAAGGATACCATATTTCTAATATGATAAAAAGAAAAAGAGGTCTATCAGCCCGTAGGGCCAAAAACCATCTAAGCACAACAGTCAAACCAATCATGTAAACATCTAGAAAGAGCCTAAGATCATTTGTATTCATTTTGACCTCTGTGGAACCAATTAAATAGCTTGTCATAAGTGAATGTCAGATTTCTATGAGAATCAAAGACGTAGCCCATTTTCAGGGGGCTTCATGACAAAGAAGACAAAATCTCAAGATATTTAACTTCTAGAGACATAGAAGAATTCTGTATAACAGGGAAAAAATTGAAATGAGAGAAGAGGAGAGAATATAAATTAGAACCCTGCTACAACATCGTCCACCATAGAATCGGACACACCAAAAGTTCATGGCATACTCTCAGAAAGAAAATGTTCATCAAAGTAAAGGCCTGAGAAAATATAGATGTTAGTTGGGGCTCCAGCCAACCCTACTTCTGTCCCTCTCAATGCAGAAACTTTGCCCAATGTTCTTGGGATCACAGAAGCAACACTGAACAGGGATACCAGTCTCCTTTTTCTTCCTTTCTCTTGCACTTCGCTGCTCCTTTAAGTAGTGTCAAAAAACGATTTGAAGAATATCACTTGGAAGGATGACAAATTATTAGCCTTACCTGAGCACCCACATGTCTCAGGTGCAACCTGGGAGGATTCATTGCCGTGCAATTTGAGACTCGGCATTGTGGGAACAAGGGTGTGAGAGAAGGAGGTGAATGCTTCACTTCCCTACCCATCTGATGGAGATCCTTGAGGGTGGAGCTGGGGTCCACTTCTCCTGTAAATCTTCAGCATCTGGCACCATTTGCTTAATAAATGAGAATCGAGTGAGTAAAACCTTGACTCAGAGGAAAGGAATAAAACCAGGGCAAACAGAAGAGAAAGTGTAACCAGCCATCATGCACCTAAAATGAGAAGATCTGGCATTTAAACAGTCAAGGTGTTAAACTTCATGAAATATCACTGTCTCATAAAAGAAAAAATGCCATCCTGATTTATTGTTCCTGGAGGTCACTGTCCTTTATTAAGAGGAAATATGAAGCGAGAAGCAGCCCATCTGTGAAAAAAATACTATTTGATTTCATTTTATTTTTAATGCCATTAAAAAAAATATATGTATATACAAGTGGGTACAGCTCTCCTGACAAGTAGTATGGTGTGGTGGAAAGACCACATTGGGCTCTGCACACAAGCCGTGCAGCCCTCGGCAGTCACGTGATCTCTCTGTGGCTCTGCTCCCTCTTTTATAAAATGAGAGGTGGGATGAGTTCTCAAATTCTATGTTTCTAACTGGGTTTTGTTAAAATTTAGTAATTTGTTCCATTGTAATTTCTACAACTTATTTTCATTAACATATAGAAGGTGGACATCACACTTGATGTATCCTCTCCTTTTTAAATCCCATATGTTTCTCACATGCATAGGGATATAATAATACAAATAGACAGAGCAAGTTTAAAAGATCATTAGCAACATCTGCATTTCTAACATAGTCTTCTTCTATTTCTAATTTGTACTCTTTATATGAATTTCCACATCTTTAAACATTAAATTATGTTTCCACATTTAAGCCAGAAAAAGGCCAATTTTTCAACATTGTGTTATGAACATTTTTAAGCATGCAGAATAGTGAAAAGAATTCAGATTTTAAAATATTTTCTTTTTGTTTCTGAATGACTTGTCATCTCAGCATCTGAAAGAATAAGACTGAAATACTAAGAGTACAACTGATCTTTATCTTGGCTTTGAAAGTCTGTCTAGCTAAGAGCTAGTCTAACTAGTTAGGTTAAAAATGGTTAAACAAATGTATGTTATATCTCAGTACAAGTAATTTTATTATTATCAAAACCAGTGATCATTTAAGGACAATAAATCTAATTGCTTTCCCTGTGTATCTCCCTGAACCTTTCATTCTTGAGCTTCCATGAAGGAATTGGTAGAATCTTGGCAATTATATTGACTTAAAGCTTTAACAACAGGGTTTATATGTTTCTAGTGAATAGTTTAGGTGTTTCCCTCTCCTAAAAAATGATTAGGAGAATATTTCTAAAATAGGTGGATTTTTTTCTACCATCATAGATTAAGGTATAAGATTGTCTAGCACAATGGTTGCAAAATTTTATTCTTAGTCTCAGAATCCTTTCTTTAATTAAATACTTGAGGCCCGATTTTGAAAAAAGATTTCAACATGGTTGCAGAGGAAGACTGCAGAGCTGTCTGTGAAAGATTTTTGCATACATTCCTGATCTGAAATTACACCAGCAGTCTCTGAACTTTATTGATGCACCCATATTAGTAAAACTTTTTCTCACATGCCCTCATAGGTACATTATACAATAGACACAAAAAAGGAATTGTAAAAGAGTAAGATAAAGGTGAAATAAGCAATATTTTACCATTATTTATAAAATTAAAAGCATAAAATATGTCCCCTCACTAAAATTTGTATTAATAATATTCTAGTTTCTCAGTTTATAAATGACTTGCTGATAGTGATGCTTCTAGATGTTATTAGCTAATATCCTAAGTCATTTTATATTAGTATAAAGTTCAACTTTAACAAGAGTGACTATGAATTTGTAATTTCAAATACTGTCCTTAATAATTCTAAACAACTTCTGGATAGTTTTTTTTTTTTAACTTCTTTGTTTTCAATTCATAACTGAGGGCAGGTGAAGCATCAGGTCTGCCAGTCTCTTATTGTTTGCACATATTTGCATTACTGGGAAGACTTCAGTTTGAGACTTCATTTTAAGAATATTGTTAATCCTCTTGTTTGTTTTGTGAATTAGAGCATATAACCTATAACTTCACTGAACTGGGCACGGTGGGGAGTCTCCGCGCCCTGACAGCAAACTCACCAGTGAGAGCCATGCCGGCAGCCTCTGTGTGCTTCGGGGTCGCTACTTCATCTTCCGTTTATGGCATGTGACCTCTGACCCATGGAAGATGGCACCAGTGTCAATCCATAGATTTAAAGCCATGGAGGATTACATAAATAAGATAAAAATACAAACAGAAATTCTTTTTTGCCCCATGGATCATCCCACTACTGTTCAAGGCTGGGCTTCAAGATTGTTCTCCGAAACTTCTTGATGCTCATGGTAACTAAGTGTGATCTGTATAAAATATATCATTTATTCCTTCCTCCCACCCCAGATCCCCACATCCTTCAGGACAGACATCCCTGGACCAGCCTAGCACTAGTAAATGTTTGACTTCCACAATCACTCTCTTCACGCCAGAACAGAAGGGTGGTGATCGTAAGGCAATTGTGTGCAGGCCTTCTTCATGAAGCATGATGACCTTTGGCAGACACTGGGTCTCATAGATCAGATACAATTGACATGAATGAGGACAGGCAGGTTGTCAGCATGAGCAAAGTACATCTCTGTCATGGATGAGATGAAACCGAAGTCTACGATTACTGTAGCCATTTAATCAACAATCTACCAGATGAATGAATAAAAGATTTCTATTTAGAAACTGGTGCTTGTAACTGGGCCAGAGACACACTGTTTGTTTTTCTTTTCCTTGCAACACACATTTCTTTTCTACCACTTACTTTATATAAGTTGTAGGTGTTTGACCTTAACTGAAGATGTTACCTCAGGAAATCCAGCGATTTCTCAGCATTTGCTTTTGTAACCCTTTACGTTCTAGCCTGGGAACAAAAATGAAGTCATTAGCAGTCACAGATAGAATTTCTTTTTTTTACTGCCAATGCAGCAATCGTGGATGTGATTCCATCATCATACTCTAACATGAGAAATGGTACATTTGACAAAATTTTTCCAAATCAAATCAAATATGTTTCTAGCTCCCATCCTGGCAAACTGCGAACACAGTCTGTCATTCTCAGGGGCCTACCTATCCTGGGGAGGTCTTAGGAGTTGTATGTGGTCCCAGATATCTGGGAAAGGCCTGCAGCTACGCTCATTGCCCAAATCTGTGTGGTTCCATAAAACAGGATGGCTCTGCTGGGACATCAGGCCAGTCTTCGAGCCCTGGACTCTAGACTCAGCCTGCCTGTGTAGACTGAGTGGGGCTTCAAGCTTGATATTCTCAGAACTACAACCATCCCTTCATCTTTTTCCAACACAAAATAGAAATTGAGTTCAGTAAATTAGTCTGCCACAACTGTGGTGGTGAGGCCATATTGAGGTGCCTGCTAAGCGCTCTCCATCCCTCTCTTTCTACCAAAGGGGATCTTGGGGCCTTCCAGTGCCGGTGCTGCCGCCACCACAATGTCTTTGCTCCTACTGCCACCAAAGCTATAGAGCCACTACGTGCCAGGCAAGAGTCTCCCATTTCCCAAAATGTCACAGAGGCTTGCTTCCACCTTTATTGGCAGCTTCCTCAGTGCCAGTTCTTAAAGATGACATTGAAGGACAAATCCAAGTGACAAATGCTTTGCTGTTCTTATCATCCTCTGACAGCTGACGCACTGTTACTGGAGCAAACCTGTGTGTTGACCTTTCCTCTTCTTAGAAAGAGTTCCTTCCCAGGGGCCTCCAGGTCTCCTCATGCATTTCATGCCCCACCAGGCCTGCCCCCCAGGGGGACAAGCCTGCATGGACTTGTTCGGATTCCTCTGGTAAACACAGCTGGTGGGGGGTAGAGAAGATTCATACACCTTTAATAGCTGGAATGAATTACTAATATGTTCTTATGTTTGCTGGTATATTTCTAGCATTTTCAGATATGTTGGTTTTGTTAGAGTCTGACAAAGAAACAGTACAATGACAAAAAAAAAATTTATAACTTTCATTTTAATTGTTCCCAGACCCTTTTTTGCACAACTGCCTGGCTGGCTGACTGAGTCAACGTAAATGTCCAAAAGGGTGCAACCATTTATAACCATAGAAACAAATACAGGACTTTTACCCAGAGCTCTGCTGCATGGAGAAACAAACACTGGGATGAGAGGGCTGGTACCCACAGTCCTGGTAACTGTGTTTCTATAGAGTCCCCCAGACAGTGCTCCAAAGTCCTCATCTAGCTAGCAGATTGACTCCTTTGTCAGGCCACCATGTTATTTGGAATTTTTTGAACATTTTAGAGACTATATTAAATAGATGGGCTAATGTCAAAATCAATTATTTTTATAACTCAGTCTTGAGAAGTGAAACATTATTTATTGTAGTAACTATGAAACAGATGTTGTAATATATGTCCCAATTCAATAAAAAATCAGCTAATGCAGTCATTTTACGATTTTCCCAAGAACACTAGGTTAAATTTGATGTGTCTGGTTCAAAACAAAAATTCACAAAATGCATGTTACCATACGTTTAGGTTAGCAAATATGAAAGATTTAGATCCAAAAGAGAAATGGGAAAGTAAAACATCAGTTTTGGGGAAAATTCCCTTCTTCCTTCTAAGCAGATGCTCCGGAAAGACAAAGAAAGGCTGGGCTGCCGGTTCTGGGGCTGCACGGGAACCAGCAGTCTGGCCGGGTGTGAGGCGTTCTGGAGGCGGCGGAACTCATGTGAATGTGCCTGGCACAGCTCTGCATTGCTGGGAAGGTCACCCGGAGATCCGGCGTGAACACAGGTTGGTGAAAAAGAACGCCTGCTAGGGGAGACAGGGCTTCTGACATACGGAGTGAAGTAATGTATTAGGTATGAAGGCTAGTCATTTCTTTTCAACATATATCACTCTGCTGCCTTCTCTTCTCTTAAATTGTCTTCACTGAGCCATTAGCTTCAGCAAGGCTCATCTTCAGGGGGTAAGGCTTGTAGTACTGCCCATTTTGCATTTCAAAAATCATATTCTCATTGAGTTAAGAAACCTCACTTTGTTTCCATCTGAGAGGAAGAAAGAAAATACAGGTATGTTCCAAACGGAATATGTCTGTATTTTAAGCTAGGGCTACAGAAAAAAAAAAGGTTATAGAAAAGTGGACAAATAGCCAAAAGCTTTTAAAGTTGTCTTTTTTGCTGTTACACCTATAATCTCCTCGTTTAATTACAGGGGATTCCACACTGTTTTACAAAATGTGTTTCTGAAAAGTTATATTTGTTTATAAACTTGCATGTAATAAGGAGGAAACTGTAAAAGATTACAAATTCACAATTATACCTGACCATTTATTTAGAGCTAATCTTTGATGATGTATTTGCAACATTTCGCACCTCTGATCTTCGACCAACTTGAGTTAAACTTCTAATTGGAGAAGAATGTTTTCTGGTTTGGATTATCCGATAATTATTTTCTTTGTTTCAATGTCATAAAGTTTATTAGAACTATGCTTCTTATTACTAGTAACAACATTTTTTATAAAACTATAAAGGAAACGTTATAAAATATATGTATTTTTTAACCACACAAGCTGCTCTGGGGACAAATAAAGTGAAGATGCCAAAATTAAACTGTTGTCTGGCGGGCAGCTATAAAAATGATGGCTTCAAATATTAGGTCATTAGCTGGTGCTCTAAAGGCTAAATATGGTGTATAGAAATCAGTTGTGGAGTCAACATATACTTTTTTAAAGTGCTGATTTTGTGAAAATAACATTGCCAAATTTGGAGAATGCCTGTGTGTTTAGGAAACCTCTCTCTTACGCTTCTATCTATCTTTAGAAATCACTGTTCATACAAATGAGAAGATAGTAAGGTGGCTCACTAGGCAGCATAGCTAGAGAAATTCCATTTCATAACGAAATTCTGCTATTTAAATAGTAATATTAAGGCGCTTAACCTCTAATGATGCCTCTGTTTTCTATTGTGGTTTAGCAATATGACGTTCTTATTAAATCCCTAGTTAGAAGATTGAATTGCCGTATATGTTACATACCTTACCAATTCCCACTCTCTCTTTTTTAAGTTCAGCAAGTATCTGTTGAGTCCCTACTTCTCTAGGCATCGTGTGACTATGATTAGACTAGAAGCTTCCCGAGGTTACCAATTTCAAAGATTTTGAATATCACAAATATGCTCAATCGAAAAATCATGTTGAATCAACTTAGTCTTTGATGATCCAGAAAATACTTCCAGATCTTTCAGTAATCAAGGTCTTGCTGTCAGCACTATTTATCATGATGTTATCAAAGCCTTGACATTCTAGTTAAGAGCTTTCGATTTGGTAGTCTGCAGCTAAGAATGTATTCCTCCTTGCACACTGCATTTTACAATGGAGAATATCAGAGCACAATGAACACTTGAAGACAATGACTTTCATGAGCTGTTTAGGGAAAAAGAAAGATATCCTTCTGGTATCAAAAGGAAACAGTGTCTGTTACCATTCCTTCACTAGAATTTATTGAATGCTTACTGCACAAAGCTAGATACTCACTTTGCTAAATGACCCCCTTGCTTCCACGGAAGCAATGTAGTTGTTTGTTTATTTTATACCAGGAAACTCTGTTCCTTATATTAGAGAAGCTACTCTAAGAAAAACAAGTCGCCATTGACTGAGCACCTATTTTGTCCAGGCATCATCCTAGTATCTTCCATAAATTATCCCTGATCCTTACAATAGCATTACAAAGTAGGTTTTTTCATTACCTTTTATAGAAATAAATTCAGAGAGGTTATGACAAGCTTCCTTCAAGTCTCTCCAATATTAAGTGATAGAGTCAGAATTTGAATCCAGGCTGGTCTGATTCTAAAATTCCTGTTTGCAATCTTAAAAAGCAATGAGTGTATTGTCTCATTTAGATTCAACTGTACCTTTTTCTAGCAAGGCTGTAATGCAGAGGAGTAATATAGAATGAGGAGGGCTCCAAGGACTGGGGGCTTCCCTCAAAAGACCTCATGGATATGGGAAGTGACTCTGGCCAAGAAACGAAATCTGACAGGGATTGGAGAGGGAAATGAGATGGTAGAACTGGTAGAGAGTGAATCGCTTTCCCTTGGCAACGTGAGTGTGCCAGGGTAGAGAAAGCTAGGAGGGCACTTCTTCTTGATCCTGTAGCTCCCCAAAAGTCAGAACTTGAAAAGATGGCAGCCTGAGGCACCAGAGGTGAGAGCAGGACTGGCAGAGAGTAAAGACAGTAGTTCAACTGAGGAGCAGAAAGAGGAATTGAGCTTCCAACAACAGAGAGATGTTTTTGCTGGTTCACACCAATGTTTTTTCTTTAAGAGCATGGAATTTTTTTCATTACCATGTTTAAATGTTACAGAGTACAGGAAAGTTTTTTTTAATATAGAATTTTGGGTTAATTGAACTTTTAATATGACTTTATAAAAAGATGCTTGCCCCGTTTCCTGATATTCCCAGGAGTACTGGGAAATGCCACCTAGCAGCCCTCCATGAGCCACACTCATTACACCTCACTAATGAGCATTGACTACTAATCACTAATTTGCTACATGTCACTAATTGTTTACTAAATGCTTAGTGACTATACATTATTAATACATATTCGCTAAATGTTAATTTACTGCACATTACTAGTTACATTTACGTCTGTTGCCAAGATGTTATCTGAAGGCTAATGCTCATTGGAGATTTTAGTAAACTTGGATTAAACTGCTAATTTCAAAGCCTATGAGAATCCAGAGCATCACTGCCTTAAACCCTGGGTTTAATGAATAAATTCCCAGAGAATTTATTTTTCCATGATCCTCTGTTTCCACACGTGAGTCTGTGAGGTATATAATCTTACACAGAGAATTAAAACTTGCACAATTTTTGTAGACTTGACTAAAATCAAGGAAGACTATCTTTGGGATTATTTTTGTGATGACAATAAATAACAAGTGGGTCCATAACAATATACATCTAAAGTTACAGCAATGAACCAGGGACTAAAAAAGATTCAGTTCATAAGAAATACATATGTGAAGTAACCATAAATGGGAAGAGAATTTTTGCATGCCATGGCATAGAAGAAGGAAAATTTATAAATCTTGATTTAGGATCTTACCTGGATAGTTTGTATGCCAGTATATGGGACTGGCAAGGCAGATCCACCTATAGAAATTTAAGGAAATGCAGGAAAAAGCTTGGAAGGGAGGGCAGTATGTCTCAGAAATAAATATACACCTAGGAAGCAGAAAGGGCCTTCAGTTAGAAAATATATTTATTAATCTGTTTCCACAAGAAACTTAAGAAGGCAAGACAGGAAATCAAGAAGGAATAGGCCAAGATAGGGTGTAATTCATAACTACATCATGTGGGATCACACATAATCCGATACATGTTTTAGACTCCATGGGAGGTTATTTTATGGTATAGAGAATCAGGCCCCAACAGAGAGACACTTTTCCAGAGCTTATATTGGAAGGCAGAGGACAGCAGGAACCTTTTGGAAAATAACCAGAAATGAATGGAACTCAGGATTCTGAGAAAAGGAAGGTTAAAAGTCAGTAAATCAACGAGGCCATAGTTTGTTTCATATATTTGTCATCATATTCCATGCTTGTTCTTTCACTGATTTAATTGATGTTCAGAGTTCCTGTTGGAGGCATTTATTGAAGACACTTGCTTTCCCAGTCACATAAGGGAAATAAGCAACAGAGTGGATGGCTTGAAGTCCTGAAATGGGAAGAAGGGCTGAAAATCTTCTAATTTTGACAGACAACTTCATGTATATATATTTTAAAATTTTTGATACAGTAACGTTAATAAATCTCAAGTGACAACTTGATGAATTTATGCATATATCCTTCAAGCTGAAGAACTTTATTTATTATAGTGCAGATCTATTGGAAATGAATTCCAGCTTTTGCTTTTAATTTGGCTTCATTTTTGAAAGATATTTTCTCTGGGTATTCAATTGTAGGTTGGCAGCTTTTTTCCTTTAGCTCTTTAAATACAGGTGTACCTTGGAGATATTGTGGCTTTGGTCCCAGACCACCACATTAAAGTGAATATTGCAAGAAAGCAAGTCACATGAATTTTTTTGTTTCCCAGTGTATATAAAAATGATGTATACACTATACAGTCATGAGTCGCTTAACAACAGTGTTACCCTCTGAGAAATGTGTTGTTAGGCAATTTCATGTTGTGTGAACGTCATGGAGTGTACTTACACAAACCTAGATGGTATAGCCTACTACACACCTAGGCTATGGTACTAATCTTATGGGACCACCATTGTATATGTGGTCCATCATTGACCAAAATGTCGTTATACAGTGCATGACTGTACTATAGTCTATTAAGTGTGCAATAGCATCATGTCTAAAAAAACAATGTACATACCTTAATTAAAAAATACTTTATTGAGCCAGCCCTGATGGCCTAGTGGTTAAAGTTTGGTGTGCTCTGCTTTGGTGGCCTGGGTTCAGTTCCTGACACCACCTGTCTGTCAGTAGCCATGCTGTGGCAGCAGCTCACATAGAAGAACTAGAAAGACAACAAGAATATACAACTATGTACTGGAGCCTTGGGGAGGAAAACAAAAGGAGAGGAAGATTGGCAACAGATGTTAGCTCAGAGTGAATCTTTCCCAGGGGAAAAAGAAAAGATTAGACCAATTGAGTAAATTTTAAAAAGTTAAAAAAATTCTTTATTGCTGAAAAGTGCTAACCAACATCTGAGCCTTCAGTGAGTCATAATCTTTTTGCTGGTGAAGGGTCTTGCCTCAATATTGATGGCTGCTGACTGATTAGTGTGGTGATTGCCAAAGGTTGGGATAGCTGTGGCAATTCATTAAAATAAGACAGCAGCAAAGTTTGTCACAGTGACTGACTCTTCCTTTCACAGATGATTTCTCTGTAGCGTGTGATGCTGTTTGATGGCATTTTACCCTCAGTAGAACTTCTTTCAAAATTGGAGTCAATCCTCTCAAACCCTGCCCCTGCTTTATCAACTAAGTTTACATAATATCCTAAGTCCTTTATTGTCATTTCAACAATTTTCACAGCATCTTCACCAGGAGTAGTTTCCATCTCAAGAAACCACTTTCTTTGCTCATCTGTAAGAAGTAACTCCTCATCCATTAAAGTTTTCTCATGAGATTGCAGCAATTCAGTCACGTCTTCAGGCTGCACTTCTAATCTAGTTCTCTTACTATTTCCACCACATCTGCGGTTATTTCCTCCACTGAAGTCTTGAATCCCTCAAAGTCATCCATGAGGGCTGGAATCAACTTTTTTCAAACTCCTGTTAATGTTGATTTTTTTCCACTTGCCATGAATCATGAATGTTCTTAATGGCATCTAGAATGGTGAATCCTTTCCGGAAGGTTTTTTTTGTCTCCTAGACCCATCAGAGGAACCATTATATATGGCAGATATAGCCTTACAAAATGTATTCTTAAATAACAAGTCTTGAAAGGTGAAATTTCTCCGTGATCCATGGGCTGTAGAATGGATATTGTGTCAGCAGGCATGAAAACAACATTAATCTCATTATACATCTCCATTAGAGCTCTTGTGGCCAGGTGCATTGTCAATGAGCAGTAATATTTTGAAAGGAATCTTTTTTTCTGAGCAGTAGGTCTCAACAGTGGGCTTAAAATATTCAGTAAACCATGTTGTAAACAGATGTGCTGTCATCCAGGCTTTGTTGTTCCATTTATAGAGCACAGCAGAGTAGATTCAGCATAATTCTTAAGGGCTCTAGGATTTCCGGAATGGTAAATGAACATTAGCTTCAACTTAAAGTCTCCAGCTGCTTTAGGCCATAACAGGAGAGTCAGCCTGTCCTTTGAAGCTTTGAAGTCAGGCATTGACTTCTCCTCTCTAGCTATGAAAGTCCTAGATGGCACCTTCTTCCAATAGAAGGCTGTTTCATCTACACGGAAAATCTGTTGTTTAGTGTAGCCACTAATTATCTTAGCTAGATCTTTTGGATAACTTGCTGCAGCTTCTACATCAGCACTTGCTGCTTCACCTTGCACTTTTATGTTATGGAGACGGCTTCTTTCCTTAAATCTCACGAACCAACCTCTGCGGGCTTCAAACTATTCTTATGCAGCTTCTTCACCTCTCTCAGCCTCCATAGAATTGAAGAGAGTTAGGGCCTTGTTCTGGATTAGGCTTTGGCTTAAGGCAATGTTATGGCTGGTTTGATCTTCTGTCCAGACCGCTAAAACTTTCTCCGTATCAGCAATAAGGCTGTTTCGCTTTCTTATCACTCGTGTGTTCACTGGAGTAGCACTTATAATTTCCTTTAAGAACTTTTCCTTTGCATTCACAACTTGGCTAACTTTGGCCGAAGAGGCCTAGCTTTCAGCCTATCTTGGCTTTTGACATGCCTTCCTCATTAAATTTAGTCATTTCTAGCTTCTGATTTAAGAGACATGTGATTCTTCCTTTCACTTGAACACTTAGAGGCCATTGTAGGGTTGTTAATTAACCAAATCTCAATATTGTTGTGTCTCAGGAAATAGGGAGGCCCGAGGAGAGGGAGAGGGATGGGGGAATGGCTGATCCATGGAGCAGTCAGAGCACACACATTTATCATTAAGTTTGCTGTCTTATACGGGCGCAGTTCGTGGCACCCCAAACACTTACAATGGTAACATCAAAGATCACTGACCACAATTCACCATAACAAATATAATGACAACGAAAAAGTTTGAAGTATTGCAAGAATTACCGAAATGTGACACAGAGACACAAAGTGAGCAAATGTTAGAAAAATGGTGTCAATAGATGTGCTTGACTAGGGTTGCCACAAATCTTAAATTTGTAAAAAATGCAATATCTGTGAAGCACAATAAAGTGAAGCATGGTAAAACGAGGTATGCCTGTATGTCATATCACTGTTTTCTGTTTCCGTGGTTTTTTTGCTGAGAAGTCATCTTTAATTATTATTGTTGTCCCTTGGAAATTAATGTGTCTCTTTCCTCCAGCAACTTTTAAGCTTTTCTCTTTATCTTATAGTAATTTGACTATCACGTGCCTAATTCTGATTTTCTTTATTTACCTGATTGAGGTTCTCTGAGATTCTTAAATCTATAGGTTTATTACTGGCCATCATCTCTTCAAATAATGCTCTGCCTTGTTCTTTCTCCTCTCTTTGTGAAGTTCAAATTACACATACATCAGATTGGTTTACTGTATCCTACATCTCTTTCACTCTGCTCTATCATTTTCTGTTCTTTTTCTCTCTGACCTTGAGTTTGAATGCATTCTTACTGATCTTTTTCTGCTGTTTCTTGACTGCTCTAAACTTCATCCACTAAGTTTTTAATTTCAGATATTGTATTTTTCAGTTCTAGAAGCTTCTTCTGATTTTATAGATTCCAATTCTCTGATAAAATTATTAAGTTTTCAATCACTTTTGTCCACATTCTCCTATATTTTATTTAACACATTCATTATAATTCTTTTAGGTCTTGTCTGCTAATTCTAACATTTGAATCGTCTGTAAGTTTGCTCCTATTGATTATTTTTGGTCTTGATCACTGTTCTTATGTTTCTTCATATGTTCTGTTTCTTTGTTTTTTGTCTTTTTAATTTCATGCCAGACTTTGTATATAAACTAATTGTAGAGATGGAAGTTTATATTCTTTTCTTCTCAGAAGGGCCTTCCCTTTCTAGATGCAATCAGAAACTGAATTGGGATAGAACTGGATTATAGCTTTAATTAAACTCAATCTACCTCTGGTTTTAAATGTCTCAGGGAGAAACCTTCCCAACTTGTAACTGAGAGCCCAGCAGGTCTTTATACCAACTTTTCCCCATCAGACTGAGTGAGTCAATGTGCTCTCTGGTAGTTTTGAGATGTGTTCTCTAGACTTCTGGTCCATGATCCGGCAAACATTTTAAATGTCTCAAGGAGAGAACAAGCCCTGTGTTTAATGAAGTCCCCCTTCTTCATGTAGTCCTTTGTCTTCCAAATATTGCCAGACAAGAGGGATTACAGTCTGCATTTTAGACAATCTCTAGCCTGCCTTACAGATGTGGATTCAGCATATGAACTCTGGGGGAAAATGGTTACCATGCTTTAGAGTTCCTGAAGTTTCCTATTTGTTGCAGTAGTCCTACACAATCAGCAAAAGCTTTGTTGGTTTCTCTTTTCCCCTCGAGTCAATCTTCAGTCCTCAACCACAATTTTCAAGTACCCCCAGGTAAGAAAGTGGCCGGCAATAGTCTACACCCCTTGGAAGGGCTTGCTACTCTCTGGTTTAGTTCATTCAGTCCTTTTTGCACCACATCTCTCCAATGTCTTAAAATATATATATACATACATGTGTAAAACATAGAAAAATAATAAAAATTATACAAATATACATAAAAATGAAAAATATATAGGTAAAAATTATGCACACACACAATTGATTCTCATTATTTGACATAGTTATGTTTTATAAACTCACCACAAACACTGAATTAGTGAATACTGATTCATTGTCCCTGGAGGAAATATAGGATTAGCAACATAATATTAAACTGTTGGTTCACTAACATTGAACTCACAGCCAACAGCACTATAACTCATGCCTGAATGAAGCTTTTCTAACACGTCTATTTTCTCTGTAAGGCACATCACAGCGTCTAGTGCTTAGGAACACTAACCAGCACTTCAGCCCTACACTTGGGGGCCACTTTAAACAGCAACATCACCAACAAAAAGCACAAAAATGCAAAAAACCTGGCACTAAATAGACTGTGGAAAGGAAATTTGTTTACAGCCTGAGAGCTGAAACAAGAAGCGGAGCACCTCCTTGTTTGACCTCAGCTGGGAACATGCGTGTCCGGCCACTCAAGATTGTTGCCACTCTGTGCATGTGCATGTCACGAATGACCACAGAAGTGCTGTGAACTTTGATTTTAGTGTTAAAAATCAATTTTAGTGGATAGGCGAATTCTCAGATAAGGAATCTGAATAATGAGGGTCAACTTATATTTATATAAATATATTTATAATGTACATATTTTAATGTATATAATTTTTATTGTATTTATATAAATATATATTTATATATGTTATATATGTGTTTTAAGGTCTATTAAATTATTCGTATGTGTGTGTATATATGTGTATTTTTTTTCCAAATTATCTGGCTCTTTTAGTTGTTACAGTGAGTGTTCTGCTGCTTCCTAATCCTACTAGAAACAGAAGCTCTCAATCACCATTTAAAAATATTTTTTAAATTTCCTGATTGTATTATTTTCTGCTAAAAACATTTATTGCTAAAGCCCTTAGGAACTAGCTGCAAGATTCAGGTTTGGCCATAGGCAGATGACAATTTACCATACTTGAAATGATTTCTTCTGATTATGAGCATCCCCTCACCTGTCCAGTTCCATTCTGACTCAGTTAAATTCGTCTTTTCACTGGTCTACTTTTAGCAAGGCTGGCGATATCTCCATATCTGTTGGTAGACAGTTATTAAAATGGATAATGTCATATGAATCTCCTTGTAATTTGTAAGAATATTCCATGGTGGCTGTTGGAAAGTTTCTTGTAAAATACTGATCTCTAAACTAGATTACACATCACCCTGGGATGAGATCCTCTCCCCCGATGGGAGCAGGGGAATGTCCTCACATCTAGTTCACTGAACAGAATGGAGAGCAAGCTCCTGGGCAGATGGGAAATACATGGAAGAAAGAACAACCCAGAGGAGTGTGAAAGGACTTGGGGCAGTGAGAGTCAAGGAGCTGGAGAGAAAGCTTTCTTGCTGAATTAGTCTCCATCTCAACTCTACCTCCTTCCTATATCCCTGGATCTGTGTAGTTTTCCAGAGAAGCATGGAAATGGGGGTGAAGCTAGGCGAAACAGAGATCCTATTGCAAGAGTTGAAGGTAAAGTGAGTAAGAAAAATCCCCACTAGGAGAAGGCACAGAAGCAGCTCTTGAGAATAGAGCTGAAAAAGGGGCCCCAGGGAGAGGATCTCAGTGAAGAGTTAATTACAGAGCCAATGCCAGGGATCCTGCAGGCCCAAGAACAGAGAGCACCTTTTTCCTTCCTTAGTCACATTAAGAGTGGTCTTGGGAGACGGCCCTTCTGGAGATGGAGGCCTATAGGACTCAGTCACCACATAAAAGCTCTAATAATGCTATTTGAGCCAGTTTCCTATTAATAACCTCCCCCTTATTCAGCCCTGTGTTAAAGTATGAAGACTTGGGCCATCCAACGGGCCTTGTTCTTCCTTTTTCTTCTTCAGGAGTGCTGAGTAGGAACTCCTGCGAGTGAAGAGATAACCACACTCCCTCCCTATATGAAGTTACCTGGGAGGGCTTTCACCAGGAGTCTCGCTTCCACCATGAAAAAGGCATCTGCTGCCCAAGTGTTCCCTTTCAAGTGTCCTCATAAGGCAGAGTGGGCAGGAGCGGAGAATCGTTTCAAGATGATGAAATGGCTAGGAGCCCACAGCTGGGGGAGGGCGGTGCGGAATTTCCCTCAATCAAATAAAAAAGTGGTAACATCCTATCATAATAAATGTAATCTGTTTACAAACACTGTAAATATATATATATTTTACATTTGATTTGTGAGGGCAACAGCATACAGGGCCTCTTTAGATATGCCTCATGCCCTGGAACCTGCAGGCAGGCCTCCCTTGGGAAGAAAATAAAGGTCTACAAATAGACCTCAAAGGTGCTGCTGTTTTGTACTTCTTGGGAGTTGGTGAGATGAAAATTCCACAATATTACTTAGAAATGTTGTGGTAGTTCTGAAAACACAGTGAACCCATAATATGATAGCCCAGGCAGTGGGGGTCAAAAATATTCAGTATGCCAAAAGAAATGAAAATGGGCGTCCACACGAAAACTCGTACATGAATGTTCATAACAGCATTACTCAAAATAGCCAAAATGTAGAAACAATCTAATGCCCATCAACTGATGAGTGGATAAACAAACGTGGTCTGTGCATGTAATGGAATGTTATACAGCCATACAAAGGAATGGACTCCTGACACATGCTACAACATGGACGAACTTTGAAAATGTTATGCTAAGTGAAAGACATTAATCACAAAAGGCCACATATTATATGACTCCACCGATATGAAACATCCAGAATAGGCATAACTATAGGTACAGAATATAGACTGGTTGTTGCCAGGAGCTGGGGTAATGTGCAGAGGGAATGGGGAGTAACTGCTAATGGGTACAAAGTTTCTTTTTGGGGTGATGAAAATATTCCAGAATCGATTGTGGTGATGGTTATACAACCCTGTGAATATACTACAGATCGTTGAGTTATATAATTTCACTTGGTAAATTGTATGGTATATGCAAAAGAAGCTGTTAGAAACTATCCCATCGCCCAAGAAGGATTGATGGCAAGTCAAGGAATTTGGGAATCCTAAATTTAGAAAAGAACTTAGATGCCATCTAGTCTGATCTCCCACACATCTGAGTGCTCTGAAGAAAATCACAGGCCTGTGCAGACTGACGCTGCAGGTTTTATTCTTGTTTTGTGTCCTCGATGCCATCTATCAATTATTTTATCTTTCTTGCACATTGATCACAATTATGCTACCTCTTTGTAACAGTCACTACAAGACACCCACACAACCTTCATTCCCCTTACTCTGAGCCACTCATCTCTTACTTCACTGAAAATATGTTGTCACCAACCATATTTATCTTAGTGACCAGTCCTTACTCTCCCCATATCCCTAATGCATTTCTTCTCATCTCTGTGAAAGAATTCCTTCTGTTCAAGATCAAAGGTCATTCTCTTTCTTGGCCTCCCACCTCCTCTGGTCTCCTGCCACTTCCCATCTCCTTATTTCCACCACGATCTCATGCTCTAGACATTTCAAACCATTTGGTTCCATGATAAGCCATACTGTTCCTACCCTCATGCCTTCTGCACATACGCCCCCCGGCCCCGGCTCATCCTGAATGTGCTCCCTGTGGACCACAACTTACTGAACAGCAAGATCCACAAAAAAACTCCTACTTATCACTCAAATCTGCTCAAGCATTACCTTCTCCCTAAAATCTTCTGTGATTCCATTTTCAGTCTCCTCCCACCCCCAGCCAAGCATCAATTTTTCTCTCTCTACTAGTTAGAATTTGGTGTGTGTTCCTTGTCATTATTGGTTTGGTTACCTGTCGGTCGCCTTAGAAGTGAGCTCTTTGAGGGAGGAAGCATTCCTCCTTCCTCTCTGTCTCTCAGCATCTACGTGACTGGCATACAGCAGATGCTTGTTGAAACAGTGGCAGGAATCTTCATTACATCACCTTAATTGATGGTTATTTAGTCCTAACCTGAGTGTTTTCAGTTGCAGGATACTCACTCCTTTTTGAGGCAGCCCATTTCATGTTTGGAACATTGTAATAATTGGGAAAGTCTTCCTTATATTGAGTCCAAATATTCTTTCCTTTAACATGAACTCATTGATCCTGGCTGTGCCTTGTAGAATATATAGACCAAGCCGTTCCCTCTTTAACACAACAGCTCTATCAAATGGTCGCTAAACTGTTGTATACCTGTCCTCTCCCTCCCCTCCTCTGAGCACAAGCAGAGTAAAGGCATTTTGTCCTCTTCAGGCTAAACATCCCTACTTCCTTGAGGCATTCTTCTTTTAAATGGCCTCTGGATCTCCTACAGTTCTACTTTACCTCCGTGGGACACTTTCTAGTTGGTCAATTTGCTTATTGGAATGGCTCCCAGAACGGGTCCTGGTCCCTGGAAGTGGTCTGAAGAGAGAGAAGAGAGCAGCACTAGAAGTTCACTCCACTGGGAACTGTGTTCCTGTTCATGCAGCCTAGGTCTTTGTGATCCATGTCATACCACGCAGTGGGCAAAAAGTTATAGCTTTTTCAGATGATTTGTGACATGATCCAATTCCCCCTCCAATGCCAACTTAATTGTTGAAGAATTCACCTGGAGTGTTGATATGGTCAAGTGAGACACATGAAGATCCCATTAGAGCGCTGTTCTTGAGTTAGAAGTGGAAAAGAGGAGAAGGCAAAGAGGGAGAAGGAGGATGGGAATGGAGATGATGTTTTTGCAACCATTTCATCATTTCACTAAAGCTCATTATGCAGTACATTTCTCTGCAGGCAGGGATCATGGCTGCGTGACTCATCACCAGATCCCTGCTACTAGGACAGTGCCTGGCACATAATAGGCAGTTAGTAAGCATTTATGAATGAGTGGAGACCACCTATAGACTGTTTCATGTCCAGGCCGCAGGAATACTGAACCCTGGCAGTATATTACTCACCATGGAGAAAAAGAGTCCATTTGTAAGTATGTGTTGTGCTAGGTATGTGTGGACTCAACAGCAGGAGATGTTTGGTTGTAGCAATGATTTTCACCTGATGCTCTGAGGCTAGGTTCTCAGGGACTAGGGGGAGGCCAAGTAAGCTGGGTCTCAGGCCCCCACCCTACCATGGACCAAGAACAGTCTACTTTTAGCTGTTTTGCATACTGGGTTTTCACACAAGTTTTCTTTTGAAGACATGGCTCCTTGGCTAAAAATTAAGTTACTAGGTTTTGATGTTGATTCAAGAAGAGATTAAGATTTAGGTTAAACTTATAGGTTTCTGCCATACCTGAGCATATAGGTACCCAGCTGCTGCCTGGACGCTTCCAGGGACAGGGAGCTCAACACTCTACTAGACAGTCTACTGGACCAGGTCCCTCTGGCAAAGGAACCACAACAGGGACAAGAAGTAAAGCAGTTTTTTCTGGGCTCTACTGTGAGACTTCTGGGCATACATGGGCTAGATGAAACTCTCTTCTAGAAGGACAAAGTCTCATCTTCATAGAAAGTTCTCACTCCTCAGGCTCCAGCAATATCTGCTCCCATGTAGATATCCCCAGACGGTTCCCTGACCTTGCTCTGCTTTGCTTACATTAGCTGATTTCCTTGGCTAAATCTTTGTCTCTCTCAAACCCACTACCTACATCAAGAGTGGGAAATCATTTTAAGATGCTGAAATGATTGTGAACC
The DNA here is from genome assembly GCA_031878705.1 of Tapirus indicus. NCBI lineage: Eukaryota > Metazoa > Chordata > Mammalia > Perissodactyla > Tapiridae > Tapirus > Tapirus indicus. Next base: position 135,937,765 of record CM062923.1, read on the forward strand.
CATAACCTTAACCAGGTGGAAAAACAGGGGGGTGAAGTAAGAGAACACTTTGATGCGAGATGTTTCTGCAAGACTTGCTGACAAAGTAAATGAAAACAAGCCATGTCCCTCCCTCCCACCATGAAGAGAAGGCACAGGTGTAGCTCTTGAGAGCAGAGCTGAAAGAGGGTCTGTTATACATGTGCCGTCTTACCCCATCTATCGTCAGAGACTGCTTCTCTTCTGCTGATGAATCCTGAGTAGAGAAGACAGAGATGAGACAGCAGGGCTCTCCTGACATCTCAGGGGGTAGGTTAGATTGAAAGCCAGTGCCTCTGTATGGAAGAGAAAAAAAAAAAAAAAAACGCATCTTCCAGATGTAGCAGAACTTTATTTAGGGAAAGTCTTAAATTCCCGACTTTCAGACCTCCCTAAAGAAGCGAGACATTGGAAAAAGACATTTTTAAAGATACTAATTCATGGTTTGAGTTTTTCCCCACAGCAATAAGCCTGTGACAGATAGCATTTTGCTCAAGTCAAAGCTATATCTACTCAAATGAAAATTTGCTTGAGCACATCTCAGGCCCAAATGACCCAAACGTACAAAACATGAGCTTCAAATGGCACCAGGGTAAATACTGAATGTTTTCATAGTCTTTGTCCAAAACAAACATTTGAAAAATCCCAGAGGTTTTAGTTTCCTGAAGTAAAGTAAAATCATATTTCCAGCTGTCATTGGAAAATATCACACAAAATCCCACGTTTTTATCTTCCCAAATATTTTTACAATTACTAAATACTTAAAGAACTATTTTTGTTTGTTTTTGTATTGGTGAGCTGTTCACACAGAAAGCAATTACGTCAGGAGTCCTAAGGTATTAACACAGATCACGTAAAGCTGCAGAAGAGGCTTCTGGACTTTACTTTCCTGGGTTTTGGGTGAAGTAAGAGTCTGATATAATTGCCCATGTGGTCAGTAAACGTGCCAAAGCTCAAGCTTTCGTCTTCACTATTGAGAATGTTTTATAAACACATGGTGATCAGCATATGCTAGCTTTCAGAAATATTAACTGCAAAATTGGCAGCAAGCTTCAGCATTTGCAAATATCCATATGTTCATTAAATTATTTTATTTGTGTGTGTGTTTATCAGTATTTGAAAACAGTTTCTGTATCTTTTCTTCTCAAGACCCTTGGGCCCCTTTAGAATTTTAATTGAAAGGAAGTAAACCAGGGTCTTTGCTGAAATTCATGTTCACTGGTCAAGATTTTGGGACATTTCCTGAGGTTTGTAAGAGCTATACCAGTTGAGTTTTAAAGCTCTTTTCATAGTGGATCAGTTTTGTCCAAGTTGTAAAACACACAAGAACTACGGTCTATGACTGGAACGACATGTACATTTTAGTAGATATTACCCAGACAATCTTTCAGGATTTGGCACTCTGAAGTCACAGAAAGGGAAGAGACCTGAAGAGGTTGTCTAGTCCCAATATTTGCCTTCGGATCCTTGAGGACCACCCCACAGAAGTGGAAACTTACTCTATTTTTAAAGCTCTGCCCTGGAGATATTGCTCCTTGACAACAATTTGTTTTGTCTTGTAGCAACTCTTATTGCCAAGATGATAGATATATGGATAGACAGATAGATTTTCTTTTTCAGATTTCTTCACACTGATTAGCTAATTTCAAAAAAATCCTTGCAGAGTGCGTGTTGCGACTATTTCCGTTTTATGGATGAAGACGCTGAGACAGGGTTAAGAGGCCTGCCATGGCCTCATTAGAGCTATGAGTCACAGTTGGGAGTGAGAATACAGACCCACAGCCTTCATTCCTGAGCTGTTTCCTCAACTCTACATTTTTCTTTAATACATCAAAAAACAACCACATCTGAGTGACCAAACAATGGTAATCAGATGTCCACGAGCCAATGGCCACTGCGGGAAGACTCCAACCACCTGCAGAGCCATGTCCACCTCTGCTCATGCAGACACCAGGCTTTCACTGGGCTCATTTCTTAATTTCACCAAAGAAAAAGTGAAGGGTAATTGTTGAGAAAAAGGATACACTTCGCATTGCTTTAACTCCAAATATGAACAAGTGAAATTCAACTACTACCAAAAACCAGATTTCTTCATTGATTTGCAAAAAGCAGTCTCCGTGAAACTGGCTGGCTCTGTTACTATTGTTCTCATATTGGTACCACTGGACAGCTTTCATTAATACCAGAAACAGCACAGGAAACATCTTTTAATTATTCCTTTAGGTTTAGAGAAAATATAGCTTATTAAAAACAAAGTAGACTGCAAGCCTTTGAACTTGAGTGTTATCTTTGTCCTTTGGCTTGCTAGGGTTTTGTGTTATCAGACATGATAATTTGTTTTCAGTGATACCCTTGATGAAATTAATTGAGTTTTAGACTAGCATACATTTCCTTTTGCTGATACTTTCACTCTTGGCAAGGTCTTATCTGGGCAGTTAGTCCTGTTCTCGTCTGGTTCTGTCTGCTGAGATTCAATAGCTGCAGAATTGTTGTTGTTTTAAACAAAGATGTTTACTTTCGTTATTAATGTGATATCCAGTTCACTTCCCCTTTTTATCTTCCCATAACGCACAGACCAACTCCCTCTTTTTGATAGAGATGACAGTTTTGGACTTCACTGCTGGGTTTCCTTAGAAACACCCTACCAGACCTTTCCAAATATATCATCATCAGAAGGGGAAAACCATTTCAGACACTCCTATCTGTACACTTGGCTTGAATTCAATGGATATCTAGCTTCTAGGTCCTAAGCATTTCCTTTTAATTTTTGTTCAACTGTATTAATATCTTTTTTTCGAACATCAAAGTAATATATGCTTATTGGAAAAAAACTTAAAAATAAAAATAAGATCTTCCTCATCTACACCCTGACATCACTCAGTTTTAGATCTTGCTTTTAGATATCCTTTTTGAGTTTTTTTTGCACATATAAGCATATTACCATTTGCGAATAGATAGGTTAGATAGATGATAGATTTTAAACTAATGAAATCATACTACATTTATTGTATTTATTGTTCTGCAATTAGTTTTTTTCACATATCAGTTTCTCTTGGACATCTTCCCAAGTATGTGTTTTATTTAATTAGTGCATTATTGATTAAGTTCTCAGTATTTTTGCTATTATAAAACAATATGAGTTTATTTGGGTGTGAGGAATAAGGTGTTAACCCATCTTTAATATTTCAAAATAGTATGTTTATTGAAAAATCCATTTTTTCCATGATGATTTGAAAGGGAATCTTTACCATTTAATAAACTATGTATCTTTCTCCAAAGAAACTATCGTTTGAACCATCAACCATTGTTTACTGTTAATTTGTGGTAGTCTCACGGCCTATGCATGAGCTACTGTAAAGACTGTAATAACTGTGGTAGAAATCTGTTATTTTTAGTGTCCAGTGCCTTTCGAACAACATTTTGACGGTTTGCTACTTCCCACATTGTGAGTCCTGCATGCCCAAGGCAGAGCTGTATTTATTTTCCAGACTCCCTTTCAGATGGGAAGCAGACATAGAACCTAGATTTCACGAATTGAGAGCAACGCAAGAGTTGGAGGCGGACGTGAGCAACACGAGGCAGGAGCCCCATGACCAGGAGCCTGAACACCAGGCAAGCTTGTTGGCAGAAGCACCCGGACCTTTTGCAGGAAATGTGGTGAGCCACAGGCAGCAGCGGTGGGCCTCACTGTTTTGTCCCCAACTACATTGTTCCTGTCTGTATTACATCCCACCTTTTCTCTGGGAATTTTCGTGAGTTGCCTGACAATTTCTACAAATCTCTCTTTGCTTAGATTAGCCAGAATAGAATCTGTTTTGAATGAGCTGGTAAGTTTTAGGAGGAATGATTGCATAATATACCCTCAAGGAAATGAGAACCTGGGATTGGTTAACTAAACTAGTTAAATACACATGGTATTTACATATCATGTATATATATCTCTCACACATACACATATCTAAGTGTCCATATCTCCATGTGACCATCACATAGGTCAAGGAACAGAATTTTACCAGTACCCAGAAGCACCCATCTCTGTGCTCCTATCTCTTCTCCAAAGGTAGTCCCTCTCTTGACCTCTAATAGCAAAGATAGGTTTGCCTTTTTAAACTTTAAGTAAATGAACTCATACACCATGCATTCCATCGTGGTTAGCTTCTTTTCCTTAACATTGTTAGTGAGATTCATCCATATTGTATCTGGCCACGTTCATTGTCACTGCTGTATGACATCCCTTTGTATGAATACATGAATACATCACAGTTTTTTTCTATCCATTATACTGTTGATGAACATTTGGGTTGTTTTCAGTTTGGCTGTTATGAATAATGATGCTATGAGCATTTTTGTACATGTCTTTTGGTGCACATTTGTACTTATTTCTCTTGGATATATGTGTATATAGAAGTGGTTGCTGGTGCATAAAGTATGCTTGTATTCAGCATTAGGAGAAAATACCAAAAAGTTTTCCAAAGTGGTCATAGCAATTTACACACTTTACCAGAGTGCATAGAAGTTCTAGCTATGCCACATTTTTCTGACACTTACCAAGCATAAGTCTTCTAAACCTGTCAGTCTAAAATTTTGGTCATGCTAATATTATGTACTGAAAACTCATTGTGCTTTTGATTTGCATTCTCTGGTGTCTTATGAAGCAGAACATCTTACACTGATTTGCATCTTCTTTTCTGAAACGGCCAAAGTTTTTGCTCATTTCTTCCCCTAGTTGTCTGCTTTTTCTTACTAATTAGTAAGACAAACCCTTGGTTGGTTACATTTGGTGCAAATATCTTCTTCCACTCTGGGAATTGCCTTTTCACTCCCTTAATGATGTTTTTGATGAACAGTGTTTCCTAGTTTTAATGTAATCCAGTTTGCGGGTGGGTTTTAAGGAATTGAGGATCTCGTTGATGACAGGATGGGACACTGGTGGTCCATGACAAGCAGGGGTAAAACGGCTTTTTAAATTTCAACAATGATCACATAGAAAGAAGTGTGAAGCCTGGACAAACTGAGCTGCTGACATTGAAAATTCTGAAGGTCACGAGGATGCAAGGACTGTGGGGTGGAACAGCTACTTTCAGCCATGCCAGAGGGATTACAAAAAAGAAACAAACTCAAGATTTTAAATCTTTGGCTAAAATCCTTGTCAAAAAGTCAGAAGCATTCTATACTTCCCTAAGAGATTCTCTTTTCTCTTATACTCACAGGGCTATTCTAGCCATAAATCAAACACCATTTGATGCTATAGACAGATGAATTATACTGCAGATTGAATCAAAGAAGTCATATGAATTCATAACCAGAAAAAGTTATGGAATTTACTGGGAAAGAATTAGGCCCTGAAAATTAGAGTTGGGATGTCTGAGAGGATTTAAATGATTTAATGAAGGAGCCCAAACCCCTAAACACCCAAATGCCTCTGAGACTCTCTTGGCAGGAGAAGCAGCTTCGCATATTAAGTCTGATGAGACATAACAATTTTAAGTGTTCTTTTAAAGTAAATCTTACCACGTTATTCCATAGGGCATGGTTCCCCTCAACCTAGAGCCCCAGTGTGAAACCCTTTCACGGTTCTCCCTTGTGCTTAGAATACATCCTCAAAGACTTGGAAGCCCTACGGAGCCTCACACGGTCCAGCCTCCGCCTGTATCTGCAGCCTCAATTTGTACCACTCCCATCCTTGATCTTCTCGCTCTAGCCACACTATCCTTCACACAGGCCGTTCCCGCACCTGCAACTCCTCTTGAACCCCTGATACCACCTAGTAAACTTTACTCTTCTTTGAAATACTGGTATCCTCACCAAAACCTTTCCTTGCTCCCTGCTCTTCCTCCCCAAATCTAGGTCAGTTTCCTTAATAATATGTTCCCATCGAACCAAGTACTCTGCCTTCACAGCATTTATTTCTGTGTGCAATTAAACTCTGACTTTTTTAGGTGATTATTTGATGAAAGTTCATTTCGCACAAGAGATTCGAAGTTCTGTTAGTGACAGAGACCATGTTTGTTGTTGCTCATTATCGTATCTTCAGTACTTAGCATGCTGCCCAGGTACATAGTAGACACTCAATAAATGATCATTGATTTAATAAAGGAACAAATCCCTGTTTATTCTTGAAGATGGAGATCACAGCTATTTCACATGCACTTTTCAAGGTCTGAAAGTTTTGACAACACACTGAATAGTGGGCAAAGAAAAAGATGCCTGGGAAGACCAAAGGGTCTTCAGACGAGTAACAAGAGAAAGAAGAAAAATGTGTGATGGAAGCCTTGGAAGAGAATGTACCCAAAAGTATAGTGTAGGCAATAGTGAAAAAAAATGTGAGTAACCAAGGGGTTACTTGGAAAGGGGTCAATGGATTAGTAGTGGAGGTGCATGGAAGTAAGGTGTATGCTTGCATAGAAATCTACAGCCTTGGTGTTAGAATCTCCATGCTGAGTATTTATTTAGATTTGAATAAAAGAAAAAGTCACACAAATGATATTATTGTGAAAATACACCAAAACTACCCAAGCAGATGAAGAGTATTGACTATGTTGTTATACTAACCTCAGAACTGTCCCAGAGTTGGAATAAAGTAGAGATGAGGGCTTCAGCAGGCTGGACATCTACTCTCCATCCTCTTTAGCTACAGGTATAGCAAATACATTCTCGACCCATCTTTTAAACAATTTTATTTTTAGAAGGTAGAGTATAGAATGAATGGGATTACTACCTAATTTCTAGCTATACTTATGCCTTACAAAACAAGTCACATAATTGTCTTATATTATCCCTACAACAATTCTGTTAGAAATTAGCTTTTCCATTTTAAAAGTAAGGAAATTTCAAATCAGGAAGATGAGGTGAGTCAACATCGAGCACAGAGCTTGTCAGGGGTAGAGTTTCTGAGAAGCAGCAGATGGAAGAGTACACATAGGAATATCCTAGACCGGTAAGAAGATGTGTACTCAAGGTCAAGATGAATACAATTCACAGTCTCACTAATAACAACCAAATAATAACTAATGCTAATTTTACAGCTTCATCAAGGACATTCTTAAGTTAATTCAGCATAAATCATGAGATTCAAAAGAACTATTTAACACTGAAAATTTCAGCATCGTTTGTGTTTATTGCCAACCATTCACATAAAAAAATATCTTCAACAAGTTGATGCCGACATAGTCGAATGTAAGCAAAACCACAAGTTTAATCGTGTCAGTAGTTCATCCATTTGTAAGGCAAAGTATAATTCTGCAGATGATATATTAACCTAGTCTTCATGTTTGCAAGTAAATCTTTAATTTTAGATGTTGCTGTATTGTTGAAAAATGGCAATGCAGTGCTTCCTTTCCTGCAGCAAGCGTTCAGTAATGTGAATTCTACAAGGCTTTTCTAGTGTCTCAGCTGCGGTGTGTGCTGCTTCAGCCAATGCAGCACGGTAACTGAGCCTTCAAAATGTCTCCGTGGCTTTTTCAATTCTAGTTGGAAAGCTGTAAGAATTTTATTTTTGGCTTTTAAAGGGTTATCATGTCTATTTTTAAAATATCCAAACCTTCCCCCTTTTTTTTTAACTCAGAATGATGCTGCAACTTAACTGGCACCATCATACTATTCAAAAATATTCTGTTGCTTGAGACACAATAAAGTAAGTTATTAACATCTATGATGACAGCTTTCATCATATTTTTATTTCTAACTTACAGTTGTGCTTGTGCAGTTTCCTCCCTTCCGTATGTCAGTTTCATCATTTTCAACATCTGGAGACATAGATGGTACAACCATTGGTTGAGAAAGTGAGTCTCCTAATTTTCCTTATTTAATTCAACAATCTATCACTACGCATAAATTTACTTATAATATAATGTCTTTCATTTAAAAATAAAATACTGTATAATTCTAAAATGTTTTTTATATAAATCTTATATGATTTTTAAATTTAGAAAAGTTTCACAAAAAATTCAAAAATACTCTTACCAACCAAGACAATAAAGTTTGCTTATTCTTTATGTGTTTTCACATATGAGGAAAACTTGAGAATTTCAAAACAGCAATTTATTGGATGATAATGATATTACAGATATTATAGCAAGTAAAACCAAAGGTGCATCATAAGAGCACAGTAGAAATACTGAGAAAAAAAAATTAATCTCTGAAAATGTACATATTCATTCATATTTTGAACCAGCTACTTTAGAAAATTCTAGAAAACACAAGAGCATCAAAGCATACATTCCATTGCTGTCAGAATGATGATGTCATCACATAGTGTAGTCTCTGAAAAATTCTGCTGTGCCCTCGTGAGAGAATGAGAGTGAAAATAGCAATTAATGTGTTCGTGTTTGCTTTTTATGAAAATAGTTTCAACCTTGCAAAACCCTGAGACAGTCTTGGGGACCCAGACCACACTTCAAGTACCACTGCATAAATTCCAGATCACTGGGCTTCAGGTTGATTTGGGGCAAAATTTTAGAATGCCTTGGAATCCCTAGCATTGTTCTTCTAGTGACTTTCGATAGAGCCATGCACTCTCTGACAGTGATTTTGTGAGGAAGCAAGGAAATAATCTTCTGTCTAATGTGTTTTAGGAGAGGATTTGGGATAGTCAGAATAGTAGTTCAAAGGCAGATCTATTAAACTGTCTTCCAAATATACAACTATTCTGCTTCAGGCTTCAAATAGGAGCTGATAGTCAGTGCTTTCTGGGGAGCATGTGGCATGCAGGTGTCACATACTGGAGGATAAGGGCAGATACAGAAAGTTTGTATCCAGATGATGGGTGTTTACCTATCAAGATGTCTGCAAGACAGGGCTCATTTTGTGTCTCTTAGCCGAGGGAGTCACTAAATCCTCTACCTGGGCTGTGGATACAGCAAACCAGAAAAAATGAAAATACAGTAAATCAGTCAAAACAAACAACCTGGAAGATTACAAAGGATAATAAGCAAGGCTAACATATAAAAACAGAAGTAATAGAATAGGAGACTAGGGGGATAAACATCAAGTAGATTAAAAGAAAAACTAAATGGCTAACCATGTAAATCTCCAAGTTCAAAACCCCTCCTTCAGGTACTCAAGATTCCTTCAAGTTAAATTTGTGGGTGCTGCAATTTTCACAGATAGTTTCTACTAACTAACAGGTTTTTATAATGTAGATGAGTGTCTTTAAAAGGGAACTGCCTCTCCAATTCATCTTGTGTCCCATCCTTCCCTTCCCATTGTCTTACATACTTCACAGCTTCCATATTTGCTTACCTGCTTGCTCTGGCATCTTGAGCTATAGCAATCAGGAAAGCTCAACAGACCTTCCCCAAGGGTTCACCTAACCTCATGTTTGTTTGGTCTGCATAAGACTCTCTTAGGGAGATTATTTAAAATGTAGAATCTTAGGGTAGAATTTGGGTGGATTCTCTTTTCTTTTTTTTTATACTGCACCTCTGCCTGCCATTCTTCTGCAGGTGATCACGAACCACACTTTTGAGAAACACTGGTGTGCTTTGTGTGCACCTGACTTGAGTCCACAGCCCTGAACTCCTGTCTATGGAGAATTGAATGGCCTTCAGAATCATATTCCTTTCATTCAATAATAAACACACCCAAGATTTGATGCCTAGACTCACAGTGCCTCTTCTGAATGCTCCTCTGAATGATGTCATTATATCGTCTAGTTTCAAAATCAATCTCATTTCTTAGTGATGGCTTTATCTCTATTACAACAATTTTAGATTGTGATTTTATTTGACCCAAGTTGACAGGATTAATGCTCAAACAAATCTCCCACATTTTCAACTTACTTGAAATCCCATGTAAGCCACAATTGCTCTCAAAAACTTCAAACAATAATGATGGAAAATTAAACTCTACATAGCAAATATTGACCTTGAGTAAGCATGCAAGATTTTTCCCATTGAATATGTTGGTCACAATTCAAGGTACACATCCATTCCAGAGTGTTCTAGATAAAAATAAGAAATCCACTTCTCTAAGAGGGACATGAACATCCTTTTCTATCTTCAGTTACAGAATGGTTGTCTTCAAAATTTAAATATTCATAGTTTGTTTGCAGTTCTTGCTCATTAATGCAAATCTTCAAGATTGTGTTTAGTTGAAAAACTCCTGCAAGTGGCAGTGACTCATGCTCAATATAAATAGTTTTCACAGCTATAATTTTATGCAAAAAGTTCAAGCGGTGTAGAGCACTAACCCTTTCATTAACATTGTGCCTTTATTTAAATTCTATTTTCAAGAGAACTAATGAGCTGATATGCAACATCCAACTTTAAAAAAAGCCAAAAAGTCCCTTGAATAGAATTTATTTTAAAATACTTTCCCACTTATAATTATATAAGCTATAAACTTTGTATTTCTACTTAGTCAAAAACATGTGGTTGTTGAAGTACTCCATATTTTATTTTACCTGCTATATCGATTGCCTAATTTTAAAATATCTAACAACAATTTTCACTGAATATTTGTGCTGGCACCTTATGAACACCAACACTGACATTCCCATTAGAAGGTAATGGTGTTTGAACAAAGAGAAAAGATCGTTACAAAGTCTGAGGGAGTTCTGGAGCCAAGTCAGAGGACAAAGGACAGAGTAGGGTTTTTGGTGATACCATAATGAATTTCGTCTTAAACATACTGCGATGGAGATAGCTCTGCATCGTGCAGGGGAAAACGTCTGATAAGTGATAGAAAGTAAGATCTGGAACTCAGAAACCAATCTAGACTGGATATCTTTATTTGGAGATTGAGCTAGACATGATTATTATGTATAGCCTGCTCACACCTACACCAACACCTCCCACAGCTCTTGATTCTGTTGATGAGACTCTGAGGGAGCCCATGCCCCAGGGTGACAAATTTATAAACACACCTAATTTTCATGTCCTAGTTCAAAAAGAACTATTTTTATCAAATTCTTTCTGGCTATGGAATTTGAATTAAGAAGTAAGAAATCCAAAATGTGTTTGCCCATTGGAAGAGAAAGTTCAAGTGAAGATGTCATGAGGCAGAGTCAAGGCTCACGGGGCCATGCATGGTAAACCAAAGCAATGTGTGAGTCCAGGGAATAGGGAGCAGGAACTGGTTAGCTAAAGGAAGCCAATGGATGACAGGACAGAAAAAAGAGAACCAAGTGGTTAACCCATGTCAACAAAGGAATGATAGTGTGAATATGATGAACTCAACACAGTTTCCATGAGACACTTTGACTCCAGAACCATAGTCCGGTCTCAGTGACTATGGGCCCAGCTCTACAATGGCTCACATTTTGGACTTTCATAGGGTCATCTTTCTAATCATTTCAAATTCATCTTTACAATAAACCCTCTTACTCCAATAAACCTGAGGGGTCTCTGTTTATAGCAACCATATGTACTTGACTAAAAAAAGGCCATCAGCATTTGGAATTCAAGAAAGCTGGATTTAATATAAATTTCCTACTTATTTGCTTGGAGTCTGGGCAAAAAATGCAATCTCTTTGAGCCTCAGTTTTAACACCTGTAAAGTGTTGCTATTTTTGAGAATTATTGATATAATTCATATCATATATATCATGTCATATTCATATAATCAATAAATATATAAAGTACTTACCACAATATCCGGCATAAACCAGATCCTCAATGGGTGTTAGCTTTTTCCTCCATCTCTTCTCAAGTGAGAAGAGAAGAAGGTAAGGACAAACTCCACATCATATGTCATCAGGGAAATGCAAATTAAAACAACAATGAGATACCACCTTATGCTCGCGAGGATGTGGAGCAACAGGAACTCTCATCCATGGCTGGTGGGAGTGCAAAATGGTACAGCCACATTGGAAGACAGCTTGGCAGTTTCTTACAAAACTAAACATTTTCTCATCATATGATCCAGCAATCATACTCCTTGGTATTAACCCAAAGGAGTTGAAGATTTCTGTCTATGCAAAAACCTGCACATGGAAATTTATAGCAGCTTTATTCATAATTGCCCAAACTTGGAAGCAACCAAGATGTCCTTCAGTAGGTAAATGGACAAATAAATTGTGGTACGTCCAGACAACATAATATTATTTGATGCTAACAAGAACTGAGCTATCAAGCTGAAAATACATGGGGGAAACTTAAATGCACATTACTAGATGAAAGAAGCCAATCTGAAAAGGCTACATACTGTGTAATTCCAACATCTGGAAAGGCAAAATTATGGAGACAGAAAAAGATCAGTGGCTGCCATGAGTTGGGGGTAGGAGAGGGATGGATAGGCAGAGCATAGAAGATTTTTAGGGCAGTTAAAATAATCTGTACGTTACTATAATGGTGGCTACATGCCATTATACATTTGTCCAAACCCATGGATTGTATAACTCTAAGAGTGAATCGTAAGGTAAACGCTGGACTTTGAGTGATCATGATGAGTCAAAATAGGTTCATCAATTGTAATAAATGCACCACTCTGATGTAGGATGTTGATAATGGGTAAGACTATACATGAGTGAGGGGCCGGAAGTATATGGGAAATCTCTATACCTTCCTCTCAGTTTTGCTGTGAATCTGAAACTGCTCTAGAAAAATAGTCTTGAAAAAAGAGTAAGGATAAAACTCCAAGGATTATATCTCTAATCTTCTACATTTTAACACCAAGCATTTCTGTAATAATGACATAAAAACTCCATTGGCTATGATTTAGTCATTCACTCAACAAACACTGTTCAGCACTTACTATGTACAAGGCGCTTTAAAGATCAAGAATGAAAAAGACATGATCATTGCCTTCAAGGAACTTTACTATCTAATAGGGCAGATATAAGATAAAGTGATGGGTGTTATATGAGAGTTAGGCAAAGTGCTATGGAAATGATGACGAGAATGAGTTTTTTTCCCACTGAGAGGACAAGAGAAGTCTTCATTGATTAGAAGACATTTGACCTGAGTATTGAAGGATTAGTAGGATTTGGAACTGTCAGGAAAGGGCAAGAAACAGTTAAGGTGGGAGAAAAAGCATGAAGAAACTCTTGGAGACTGGGAGGCTTAGGGTACATACTGGGATGACAGACAGACTATTGGCTTGTACTTCAAATTTGTGAGAATTCTGGGTCATGTCAAGGGAACAATAAGAGCAAAAATTTTTCATGATGTCTTCTTGGAAGTAATTGTTTTCTTTTTCTTTTTTTTTTAAAATTAGGAGCCACCCATGAGTTTACATATTTCTCGAAGGGATGAAAAAAGACAGTTCTCTAAATTGCTCATCAGTGATGAATATGAATGTATATGTGCTCTTCTTGTAAATTAACTGTAAAATTGGGCATCAAATTGTTAGTTAGATCAATGAATGGCCATTTGTAGCCACACAAACATAAACGGATGCAATTATTTGACTCTGGCCACTTTTAACTACTTGAAGTCATCACACAGCTTATATACTGAAAATGTGAGCGCTTTCTGCAAAACCACATACCAAGCAGTCAATCGACTGTTGCCAATGACCACTAGATATCTCCAGTTGTCAATTTTATTGCTTGTCTTCTGAGCAAATGCATTATTTGGGAGTAAAAATTAATTTAGACTTGGGGACTTTTTAAAATATACTCAGCTATAGTCTCCTAATTAATGAAGAAAGGAATTGAACAACTGTCCCCCAACCTTAGGAGTTTAGAAATACAAAATAGATAATATCAACATTTATATAGATAAATACATCAACTTACTCAAAAAGTACAAGCAATGACCTAAGATCACAAAGTAACACGTGGATACTTCCTGCTAATGAAGTTGCTCTACTAAGTCCCTGGAGTTTTTGCCAAAGGGAAGGGATAGCCTGGAGATGTTTTGTGGAAGGCAAGTTTACTCCTGGTCTGTTATTACTCTGTCCACTGGAGTGTCTTTTCTGCTGAGAAGTGACAATGGTCATCATCATGATTGTGACCATAATTGATGATCATGATAAAACAACTGGAAAACACACAAATTTGACTGTTACTCCCAAAACTGAGTAGAGCTTAGGGTTAATACATCTTAAGGCATATGGAAGCCTTTTTCAGTCTAGGTGCTTCTGGAAACTCATCAGCTGAGATACGTTAGCGAAAACAACCAAAACAGAGTCCTCCGCACTGAAATGTATTATGCTTCCATCT